>OU015753.1:57711472-57723984 GCA_907169655.1 Acomys percivali | reverse complement strand
TCTTCTTCTTCTTCTTCTTCTTCTTCTTCTTCTTCTTCTTCTTCTTCCTTCATCATCATCATTAGTGTTTGTGTGTATCATCATCATCATCATCATCATCATCATCATCATCATCATCACTAGTGTTTGTGTGCATGTGCAGGTGTACCATGACACTTATGAGAAGGTTAGAGAATAATTCTCCCACTATGTGGGCCCTTGGGATCAAACTCAGGATACCAGGTTCAGAAGCAATCATCTTACTTGCTGAACCATCTGGATGGACCCATCCTATCAGCTCCATTTTTAATGTGGCCAAACCCATGACACCACCCATTTACTGCTGTGTTGTTTTCATCATGCCACATGTAGACAGTGTGGCTGTTTCGTGACTTGAACACATGCCTAAGTGGCAAAATCACCTCAGGGCTTCGGCATGTGTGTGGAGCCATCCCTCCTGCCACAGCACATTTCTCTCCTTCTCTTTAGCTATCAGTGGCCAAATAGGGAACTTGCTAGACCGTGGCCCAACTCAGAACTACTCATCTTCAAGATTCTAGAAGATTCTTTGTGTAAAATGGGTCTTCTCAGTTTCCTGATTCCTGGGAGTCTCCTTTATGATGGCTAGTCCTCACCTGCTTGAAGGCATCCATTCCTCTCCTTCTGGGACTTAGCCCAGTAGGGGAGAGAAGAGAGCACATGAATGCACACCCCCCAAAGTGGCCTGACATTGACAAATGCAAAGGGGCATTGAGGCCAGTAACCCTAAAATAACCTGGGTTGTAAAAATTTCCCTAAGTGTCTCGAATCATGTCACTATAATGCTATATATTTGATTAAAAGATTTTTCCACTTTCCCCCCAGATGTTTAAAGTCAGGAAGACTCACCCAGGTCTGCTTAAGGGGCAAGCTCTTCCCCCCTCTCAGCATCCAGCCACAAATGAGAACAAGACCCAATCCAGAGAAATTAGCCGGTGGTGGGTGATGGCTGGCTCAGATCTAAGGAGGTAGTTTGGGGGTTGTTTGTAATCCACAAGACAAGCATTCAAGGTGAACCAGGGCAGAGAAGCTAAATGAAGTGATGTGAATGTTAAAAAAAAAGGCATGTGAGTGATGCTATCCAGGAACCATCTAAGGAAAAAAACCCAGCGAGACAGATTGAGAATTTTAAAACAACACCCTCCAACCTGACTACCCTGTGACATCTGTTAACGCAAGAGGCAGGGCCATTTCCTGGAAAGGTTCTTTGTGTTTACAAGGGTGAGAGCCTCTTGATGTTTTGTGACTTTAATTAAAGAGCTGAGGGAAGGAGCTACCTCCACCCCCACCCCCACCCCAGCATGTCTCAGGAGGAAACCGGTTGTACACAATGCCTCACACTCAAATGGAAAGAGATAAAAAAGAAAACACAATCAGCCATCCAGATGTCATTGGTTTTACATGAATGATAAAGTATTATTCTTGAAAAAAAAGGGGGGTGGGGTGGGAGGAATAACACTTTTGAGTGGAAAAATGCTTTTGAAGGTGTTTTGTTAATATTTTTTTACACTTTCTTTTCCTATTTTGAGTATATTTAGCAACATCAAGCAAAAGAGAACACAGAGATGGAGATGAGAAGAGAGGCACAGAGCAGGTCTCTGTGGCAGGGAGGGACCAGCCTTGGCATGGAGGAGAGGTGCGGACCAACTCTTTCAGAGGTACTCAGTAAGTGGAGGCTCAGAAGACGCATGGCAGTGTATGTGAGAGTTCGCTAACTTTTCTTTGAGTCTGACATTTCGGCAGCAGAAACCTACTTGTTGAATTAAGGATCAGGTCCTTGGATATTAGTGTGATTGAGAACTTTACCAGAAATAACGTTGCAGATTTCTAGGACCCACATGCAAAGACAGACAGACAGACAGACAGACAGACAGACAGACAGACGCACACACACACACACGTTTAGTAGGACTAGGGGGTGATGCTGGAATGAGAGCCATAGACAAGTATCTGCAGTGTTCTTGCATGCGTCTGTTTTGTGAGGTTGTTTAGGGCCTGCCTGCTAGCTGCTCCTTCCCAGAAGGAAGCAAGGGCTGGAAAGAGCTGCTGCCCAGCCACACTGTGGGAGCCGGGTTCCAGGAGACTTCAGTCAAGTCAAGTCTCAGCACCATCCATCTAGCTCTGTGATTTGGGACCAGAAAAGTAAACTGTAGGAAGTTCAGTTTGTTCATCCTAATTGACCATAGAACAGACGAACCGATGTAGAGCCGTTACGCTGTGTCTTGCCTGTAATCATGGCGGAGACAGGATGACCCCTGGGGCTTCTTGGTCAGTTCCTGTTTCCTTGTCAGTGAGCTTCAAGAAATAGGATGGCCGGGTGTGGTGGCACATGCCTTTAATCCCAGTACTCAAGGGGCAGAGATAGGTGGACCTTTGTGAGTTGGAGGCCAGCCTGGACTACATAGCAAGTTCTAGGTCAGCCAAGGCTCCATAGACTTAAACAAAAATAGAGCAGAGAGCAACTGAGGAAGACAATGTCATCTTGTGGTCTCCACATGAATACAGACACATGTATGTGCACACCTGCACATCGGTGCGGACATGTACACACACAATCTAAAAACAGAAACAGAGGACAAACAAAAGTATATGACTGACTGGCTGGACATGATGGCTCACAGCTATAACCCTACCACCCTATAAAAGTCTCAGAAACTCTCTATTGTTCTGCAAAATATAGAAATAGTTATTAAAGTTCTATTATCATTCTCTAGGTTAAGTGCTGAATTTGGAGCTTAAAAAACAACCCAGAAAGGGTGGGGCAGCTTCTAAGGCATCCAAGAAGGCTCAAGGGGGCACCGAGATGCCAAGAGAGGCAAGCCAAGTGTGCATGTCAGCAGGCAACGTTGGAGAAAATGTTTTTGTTTTTCAAGACAGGATTTCTATGTGTAGCCTTGGCTGTCCTGAAATTAACTCCATAGACCAGGCTGGCCTTGAACTCAGAGATCCTCCAGCCCATGCCTCCTGAGTGCTGGGATTAAAGGTGTGCACTGCCACTGTCACCACCACCATTTGGCTTGGAGAACATCTTCACCCCACAGCTTGCTTCTGGTTTCAGGTAATTGGCTGCTAATAATGTGTTTGAGGGTGAGTTCTGTGTGTATAGTTAAGTGTGGAGAGTCACCAACAGTAAAATATAAGAGAATAACTCTTCATAAAAAAAAATAAACAAAAATCACTATGGGAATTATATGGGAAGAGGATGAACTTCAACATAAAACTTAAAATATACATTCAAACCAGTCCCAGATGGCCCCTTGTCTTCTGGAAACTGTCACTGCCTTCTGGACAATAAGAATGGTCAGCTATCTTCTCATCCCCCAGTGTAGTTTAAAATAGTCGTTTCCTTTGAAATGTCAAGCTGAAGTGACACTCCGCCTTTCACAGACAGAGGAGGGGCTGTACCTCCATTTCCCTGGCGTTTTCGATTAGGCAGCTCGGTAATAGGGGATAAGTCTGTCCCCTCCTTAGCGCAGGACACCAGAGATTGGAAGATGTAATTCTTCTGTCTAAGGAGGGGGTGGATCGAGGAGCCCTCACCCTGAAAGGTCAGCAGCGGCCAGCCTGCGGCTCTGTCCTTCCATCCCACTGGACCCCACACATCCTGAAACACCCACTGGTTATATCAGCTCGCACAGCACCAGGAGTTCCTACAGCTGCACGATATGAAAGCACAGCGCACCACAGGTGCCCACCTCTAAGGTGGGCAAAGACAAACTGCAAAGGTTAATGGTGAGGGTCAGTCGATGAACACACTTCTCATTTAGGGTCGGGGAGATAGATGGCTTAGTTGGAAAAGTGCTGGCCCTGCAAGTGTGGGTCCTGGGTTTGATCTCTAGAGCCCATATAAAACAGTATGGAGTTCTTGGCTTGTAATCTCAGTGCTGCAGAGGCAGAGGCATGAATGTCCATGGGGTTCATGCCCAGCTAGCCTAGGCTACTTGGTAAATTCCAGATTGGTGAGAGACACTGTTTCCACACCCCAAAAAAGACTGTGGAAACCGAGGAATAGTGCCTGGGGTTGTCCTCTGGCCTCTGCATGCATGCACACCCACACACACATGCACACACGCACGCGTGCACACATGCACGTGTCTAACTTTGTAGAGAAAGGACTTGAGTAGAGTTTGGCGCATCTGCTCAGTTGTGGCCTGGAATCATGGAGGCTGGAATGCTGAAAGGATGAGAGGCCCAAGCTGCGTGCAGAAGACCAGGGAGGCCTTTTGTGGTCAGAGGGAGTCAGACATGGGGCCCTGGGCTGCTGAGTTGGGCAGAAGCCTGCTTTGCTGGTGAGGTCCCCGCTGAACAGTCTCTCTCATGCCTCTGAGCTTGGAGAAAGGTTGGCGCCATGCAAATGCAGAGCTGTTTTCACGTCCCTAACACATGCCAGATTTGTGTAGCCGAGAGTTGGTCCACTCCTGTGAAATTCCCACTGTTTCCCTTTTCTGACTGTCACGGGGGCCTGACACTTCAGGAATGCTTCTTTAAGCAGCAAAATACTAATGGGCCGGAGTGCAGGCTCTAGAGGGACAGGAATGTGGGTAATCCTTAGTTTTGGAAAAAGCCCCAAATCACAAAGGCTCAGCTTGGGAATGGCGGGGGTGGGGGCCGGGGGGGGGGGGGGGGGCGGGGGGGGGGGGGGGGGGGGGGAGCGGGTTCATCTATTGTTAACAGCTTGCTCTGGTGAGTATTATCATGCATAAACATTCACCGTCCTTGCTAATGGCAGGTGCTAGGACCCCCTTCAGGCGCGGGGCCGTGCAGGCTATCACTCTGTCAGGGGAAGTTGGGTGGACAATGAATGTGTCAAGTAATGAACCCGAGCGTGGGCAACGGAGGGCTTGCTGCATTGCTTTCTAAACTGGAACTTGGCGGAACCCTCGGTTACCCCTCTCTTCCTTTTCCTTCATTTCCCCAGTAGTCTGGAAGCAAGAGAGGCTTTCTTCCATACACAAAGTAGCCTCTAACCTCCCCAGGAAGTGCCAGCTGCAGGGGGCGGGGCTAGCGGCTATGCGTGCCCAGCGTCCTATTGAGTTATGGGTACACTTCCGGACTTCTGAGAACTGTGGCCAGCATCCTGGTGTTTCTTTCCTCTTTCTCTTGGTGACCTGGTTTATAGCCCCCACTCTAGGGTTTCTTGTTTGCCGCTTGATTCCTAGAATGAGAAACATCCTGTGTTGCTGCAATTTTGTTCCTCTTAAAGGGGAAAATCTTGTTTTCACACTGTTTCTGGTATGAACTCTGCAGGGTTGCATGTAGGATTGAATTCTCCGGCCTTTTGGGACAGTCTCTGCTTTGCAAATGCAGTTTCATGTTCCCTTCTCCTTTATCGTTACCCCATCCCTCGGGGACTTCCGGACAAGAGAGTAGTGCTCACCACCACAGCCCACAGCCCAGTCAGCAAGCAGCCCACCACCCCGTGGGCATGCATGGAAGGAGCTGCCGCTTCACGTTTGTTATGGGGAAGGGAAAGGTCTCCAAAAGATTATAATCTAATTAAAATAATGTGATTAGAAGATATACAAATAATTGCTTTAAGAATATGGCCAATGGCTGGTGAGAAGGCTCCGCGGGTGAAAGAATTTGCAAACTTAATGAGTTGGGTTTAATCCGCTATGGAAGGAGAGAATGGAACCCCCAAAGTTGCTCTTTAAAGTTGTCCATATGTGTCCATGTAAGGTGCCCTCATGGAAGCTTGGGCTGCTCACCATTTTCTAATATCCCATAGCCAGCAGCAAAGTGGGTGAACTTTAATGATCACATCATCTTGGGGTGATGTTCCTGAGATCTGGCAGATATTTGAGGAGATCTTAAGATTTTTCAAGCAGAATTCTTTTTTTTTTTTTGGATATGGAGAAGCAAGTGGCTCAGTGTAAGCCAACTTCCTCACTTCTAAACCTTACCTGGACGAGGCTAGAACCACATACTTATAGCATTGCTGTAGGAGTTAGACTTGATGTACAAGACCACCAGACACACAGGCTCCTAGTAGAATCTCAAATGGTGACAGTTATTAACAATATAACTTAACTCCAAACTGGTGAGACTGATAACCTCCCTGCAGCTGCCACAGAGAAGGATGAGGAGAGGTGCTAGGGGACAAAGGAATTGTGCCGTTTTATCATTTATGAGCTGTGGAACTGAGACACATTGTTAGGATTCTGCTTCAGGCTGCCTACCTGTGATGTCATTGCTTACCTGCCATGGGGGTGTGGCCCTGCCCAGGGCCATATAAAAAGACAGACCCTCCACATGGCTCTCTCTCTACCTCTCCTCTCTCTACATCTCTCTCTTCCTCTCTCCTCTCTACTTCTCGCTCTCCTTGACCCCCTCCCAGCATCTCCAGAGACGGTCTCTGTATTACCTCAGTAAATCTCTTAAGTGGATCTGTTGTGTGGTGTGATTCCATCCCTCTGTACAGCTCTGCCGTTCACCTCTAACCTCCACTAGGTTGCTTAGCAACCTCTGACATCATCATCTGCAGCCTGTCACCAGCTGTGAGCCAGAGGTACCACCTCACTCTCTCTTACCTCTCTCTCTTGTACTCTTTCTAAGGGGTGCCCCCTTTCCTTTTTTTTCCTCTCTCTCTCTCTCTAACTGTCTGTCTCTGTCTCTCTCTACCCTCATGGTCCACTAATTCCTTTCTCCTTTCCTTCCCCCAAATAAATCTCTCTATATCACATCGGTTGCATGGCATCTCATTCTTAATGACAACAAACAGGCTCTTGGAACCTTCATCTTTATGTCACCTGATGTCTGTGTTCCTTTTGTATTGCTGTGACCAAACACTGTTCGGAGCAGAGGAAGTCTGGAGTTAGTGAAGTCCTTAGTAAATGTGTATTTGACAAAGGGTTAGCCTGTTGAGGACTCTGAGGCCTCAGACCCATGGGACAAATTACAAAGCCATTACCTTTATAGCCCAGGCTCAAGAGAAATGGCAACGTTTTCTTGGGAGTCTAAATACAAGTGTTTGTAGACGATGGATCAGTGTGTTAAAAACCTAACTGTGGCTTCCTCCTTCAGGATGTTTACAGTCTGAGACGACTCACCTATATACTCCCCTCAACCCCTGTGCTGTATCCAATAAACACCAGAGGTTCCAGCTGTGGCAGCAGTGTTCAGAGAACGCCACCAGATCCCAGCTTCCCATTTGCATATCTGTTCTTTTTGTATTTCCTCATCACCCGTAGCCAGGGTTCTGGGATCCAAGTGGCGTGGGATGAGGCAAAAGTCCTTCAGGGAGATGTATTTTGTCTCATAGATTCAGAGGGCTCAGCTTAGTCCAGTGGGTCAAGCAGGGCAAAAGCACTCAGAGTATGGTAAGGATCATGTATATGGAAGATGCTGTTCACACCATGGTGTTCAAGCAGAGTGCAAAGCAGGAAAAAAAGAACAGAGTCTAACCTTAAAAGGCCACTCCTAGTGTGACCTACTTCTGTCTCTTGGGCCCCATCTTCTAAAGGTTCTATGGCCTCTCAAAATAGCGCCTCTATCCAGGATGTAGCCTCTAAACATATGAGCCCATGGGAGTGGATTTCAGATTCAGATCATAAGATCTACTTCACAGGCATGTTGGGAAATTGGATCAGCCATCATGAAATGCTTTCCTCACTGTATGGGAAGACTCCAGCTATGACAGAATTCACCTCTGTGTTGGTAGGGCTTGTCCCTTTGGGGGAGCTGGGGCACTCTCAGGTGTGGCTCTCCACTCCTGAAAGCAATTTCTAGGTTAGGGAGGAAATGTTTTTTTGTCTGTGACACTTTCTTATATAAATAGGACAATTGAGCCTTGGATAAGCCGGGGCATGCCCAAGGTTGCAATCAAAGCCAAGCAAGAACTTGATTCTGAGATCGGGCAGTTTTAGCCAGGGAACTTTGGAAGCTTGAGAGGGACACGTGCCACTGGAGGCAGCCTGCCATCTTCTCCAGTCCTGGGCTTTTGTATACGCTTTCTCTTGTGCTTGCAGAGCATATGACACTACCATGCCGAGCATCAGCCGAATGGTCATCTCATCCCTGAAGGTTCGTGATAAGCAGAGCAGGTAACCACAGGGTGAGTTTTCTCTCAGATGCTGTAGAGAAAGCAAGTTCAAAATGCTTCTACAAGTAAATCTCCCCTGTGGAGAGTTTGGCCCGTGGCGAATGTGTTTGGAAACATGCTTTCTGTAAAACTCAACCTCATTAATCTACTTGCAATTCCAGAAAGACAGCTTCCACTGCACACATCAGGGCATGTCCCAAACTCTCCCATTTTAGTGGCAGATGTAGGCAAGTGGCCCCAGCACAGTTCAGGAACTGAGGACTCGGGTCTCATGTCCAGCTTGGTCTCAGGAGGCTGGTACCTTGGGCCACTCACTTTGACCTTGTCCTGCCATCTCCCATTCCCTCATCCTGTGTCCCCAAGGCTTGGAAGGAACCAAAGGCTGTCCCCTTCTCACACACCATCGAGAGTCCCTCCCATAGAATTATCTCCAATAGGTTTGAAGAATAAGCTGAGATGTTTCAATTTTACCTTCATCAAAACGGTTGAGCCTTCTGAGTCTCTTTCTTTGTAGGGAGCCGAGAAAACCTTGAGTGAATGCATAGAGAGCAGATGAAGTCCTGAGTGAGTGTGTTTTATTGACTTGGGCACAGTCATGCTAAGAACCCAATGCCTCGGACCCATGGCAGTGGCAAAGCCTTCCCCCAGGGTGAGGCTCAGAAGGATGGCAGAACCTTCTTCTGGTCTATGTGCGAATATTGCCAATGCATACAAAACCTAGCAGCTGTAGCCTCCAGGATGATAGCAGCTCATCTATGAACATTATCTACTGAGCTACCTAACTCCTCCCCCTTTGTCCTTTACCCTAACTCCTCCCCCTGTGCTGCAGGTAAGAAAAGCACGAAGGTTCCACCTATCATTACACAGTGGTGTTGCTCCCTCAGAGTGAGCACAACCCACCCAATCCTGGTTTCTTGGTAGCATGTGCCTGTGTGTCTGTCTTTTCTCCTTTTCCTTGTTACCTGAGTCAGGTCAAGGTCAAAGCCACCCAGGATAGGGCTCTTACTCTTCCTGAAGAAGGGCACCTCTTAACAAGTTGAAATGACAGAAGAAAGGGAAAGGAAAATAGCCTCGTGCCAAATGACAAGGTGACCCACTGCAGAGTAGTTGGGATAGTCACTGTGTATCCAAAATGAATACCTGATGACTGTTACAAATGCAACACAGAAGGTTAAGTGTGGCACAGGAGGTGTGGCAGGTGTTGGGGACCTGCGAGTAGGTGGTGATCTCTAGGGAGAAGAGCAGGAGCCACAAAGATGGGGTGTCTGGTCTTCCCGGGAGTGTCAACGAAGCTCTGCCAGGACAGTGACCTCTGCTCAGAAATGAAAAGACTTTATTTACTATTTGTACCTCGTGTGCTGGACAGTTTCCTGTGGTAGAAAAACAGAGTGGCCTCATGGCCAGAGAAAGCTGTAATTTTTATATTCTTGAGTGGTTATTATAAGTTTCTTATATTTGACATAGGAAGCTGTGGTTAGATAAAGCAGAGGGCCTTGCAGAAATCATTGATTGTTTCTCTAGTCTATCCTCCCTCCCTCCCTCCCTCCCTCCCTCCCTCCCTCCCCCCTCCCTTCCATTTTCCATCCATCTACCCATCCTTTCTTCCACTTGTCTATTCTTACATCATCTACCCACAGTGATTAACTACAGCAAAGCAGAGGAAACGTCGTATCAATATGACAACATGGTCTTACGATCTGTCTATGAAGGGGAAGTTACCAGGGTGTATCCGGAAGACTAGCTGCAAGTGGAAAGAGGAGGCAGTGGTTTGGCTTGGGGGAGCAGCATGGGGACTTTCCCACTCCCAAGAAAGTCCCTTTAGAGCACCTGCAGGGTTCTCTATGGAGTGAGTGTGTGCCCACGACAGACATTATTTCTCCTTTTAAATATATGGCATTAAATGAAACAATAGCAGAAGGGGCAAGAGAAGGGACAGGGCCATTGAGGAAGGCTTCATAAAGAGTTCCTTGACATGGAGGAGAATGGACAGCAGGAGACAAAGCCGAGACGAAGCTGTGCAGGTTGGGAGGAAGACCTACAGGGGCCTGATGGTGGGCAGGAGGAAGGGACAGACAGTGAAACACGCTCAGGAATCAAGCTGTGACCATCCACAGGTGGCCTTGGCGATGATGGCAGCAATGGCTTCCAGAGGGTATTAGAAGAATGAATGAAGGTAGTGGGATCTGTTAGGGTGCTGTTGAGAAGTTGATGAAGGGGGTTGGGGATTTAGCTCAGTGGTAGAGTGCTTGCCCTGGGTTCGGTCCTCAGCTCTGGAAAAAAAAAAAAAGAGATGTTGATGAAGAAGTTGTGTGTCCTGGGCCTGGAGGCTTCTCCATGGAGGTAGGACAAGCAGGGAAATAGCCTTCCATGCAGCTGGGATGAACATTCCACGACAGGCTGCCTGCCTGAATGCCAAGGCCCACACTCATAGCTCGAGGGCTGTGGTGGAGGTGGAGACGGTCCAGTGCAGACAGTGACAGTGTGAGATGTGTTCCTGCCCACAGGGTTGAGGATGCTGTTGTGGTACAATGAAGGCATTGAGAGAGTCAGCAGCACTCGGGATGCAGATCCAACCAGATGCCAAGGCCTACAAAACAAGAGCTAAAGCCTTGCCATGAAGGTGCGGAGAGCTGTGGTCGCAACCCTTGGAAACATCATCAAAAGAAGCTGCTCAGAGCAAAATGCATTCCATGTGTTGGCCCTGCCCATGTGTTTCTTGTCAACTGGGCCGCTCTTCCTGGGTTCAGAGGGTTTCTGTTTGAAATTTTATGAGCCTTGGCTGGGAAGGAGCACTTACCCCTGGGTTTGTGGGAGTTAATGGCCTTTTCTGGCGGCACAACTCTGGGGGCCTCAGGGAGTTCCCAAATGCCAGGAAAGGAGAAACCCATAGCCCATATTTCAACTGAAAATTATGCTTTATTTATAGGCAGCCAGGGACCAAAGACTCCCCAGAGCCCGTCTTCAGCATCCCTTCAGAATCCGATGGGGTGTGTCTGGGCTCACAGTATCTTCCCGGGGTCAACACTCATGTCGGCACACGCCTGAAGAAGATACCCAAGTTAGGAGCCCTTTTCTCTGCGCTGGCAGCCTCCATCTAGAGCAGAAATTGCCTTCATTCTCCAGCCTTCCTGTTTTGCTGGTCAAATAGAATATTCATCCTGAGGTCTTCACACTCTTATATTGCTTAGTTTCCCTTAGCCGGTACTCACGGCTGGGATGGACCACTATAGTAGGTGTCACGGGAACACAAAGGAACACATAGAGCACCTTGTTCCAGGCTGTGCCCTTCCACACTCAATCTGACAACTTCTGCCACCGTTGATGTACCACTTCCCTTTCCCACTCACTACTCTTCATTTAAAAACGAGGAGCTTGGGTAAATTCAAAGGCTGAAGAAGTTCAAAGCAAAGGAAAGTTCTTTACCTGTTAGTCTACTAGAAGGAGACTTGGGAAAATGCTGCTGCTTCAGGGATGACATTTAACTGTGTGGCAGTTTGTGTCAGACAGGGCCAGGCTAAGAAGACTGCTGCTACTGCCTACCTTGACCATTCTGGGACCACTTGCTACTCAGAATCTTTAAGTCAGTTCAGCATCTCACAGTCTAACCGGTCACAGATGTCACTGCTCACAGTAGTTACCTGGATGGAGACTGGCCTGGCCTCACTCTAGCGCTATGGTTCCTGGGCCTGGCCTCCACTTTATGCCTTCCTTGTCTTTAGGCTGTGGGCTTGCTATTTGTCCTTCCTGGATTGATTCTCATCTTTCCTGTTGAAACCTAATCTTGGCCTCATCGCTTGTTAAACCACCTAAGACCGAGTTCCAGTCCCCTGGCTGATCTCAGCTCTGATTGATGTCCCAAAAGGAGATGCTAGAATTCCACATTCCTAGCTTGGCTACGAGGACTGCACCAGAAGTCCAGCCAAAAGGAATTTGTAGCAAATGAATTTCATAAACTGGAGCTAAAGAAGGACTCACTGTGGATTTCAACGATGGATCCTACAGTTATCCTCTGTGCTCATACCCGAACAAGCCAAATTCCTTTCTGTGTGATAGATCTGTGCATGTGTCAGGGGAGAGGGGGCATCAAGATGGCTCAGTGAGCAAGGGCACTTACAGCACAAACCTGTGACCTGAGTTCTATCCCTAGAATCCATGTAAAGGGAGAGAATTGAGTCGAGAGGGCTGTCCTCTGACTGCCACGCCTGTGCCATGGCACGCGTGGCCACATACACTCATCATACCTGCACACAACAGTAATCATAAAGATCCTTGCATATATTATAGCTTAGATCATAGATGCTCCCCATAAGCACATCTATGGAAGGCTTAGGTCTCAGCTGATGCTGGTATTTTGAGGTAGTAAAACCTGTAGGGAAGTGGCACCTGTTTGAAAGAATCAGGCCATCAGTGTGTGCCCGTGGTGCAATGCGCAGGCCATCGGTGTGTGCCCGTG
>OU015753.1:57640213-57711462 GCA_907169655.1 Acomys percivali | reverse complement strand
CCGTGGTGCAATGCGCAGGCCATCGGTGTGTGCCCGTGGTGCAATGCACAGGCCATTAGTGTGTGCCCATGGTGCAACACTGTCCCTTTTCCTGCAGGACTCTCTCTTGGCATCCTGGATGCCAGGAAGCAGCAGCCTTTCCCTATGTGCCCATTCCCCATGGTCTTCCTCCTTACCATAGGCCCAGGAGAAAATAGACCAACCACGGGCTGAAACCTCTATAACCGGGAGCCTAAATAAATCTTTTCTCCTTAGTGGCTTTTCTCAGATAATTTTTACCACAGTGGCTGATAGCTAGCACAACATATTTAATTATAATGATAAAGCCCCTGGCATTTTTGACTACCTGGCTCTCTTCCCTCATTCTCTTTCAGCTAAAACGTGTTAATTCTTAGGCTGCTAAACTGACTGTGCTTTCTAATCCTGCCCAAGCGATCTCCTTTCCTCTCTTTTTAAGTGCCCAGAGTGCTTGATACATGTTAGATAAACTCTGATCAGCCCAGGGGTAGAATGCCTTTGCCTTAAATTGATGTGTTTCCAAAACCTCTTCCATTCGTCAGAGCTGAGGTGAGGGTGGCTAGTCAGGTCCACACTCAATTATGTTTAGGAAATCCTGCAGACCAAAGCTTCTGGAGATTTCATGATATATACCAGAGCACTAGTGGCTCCAAATGGTTCTATTTCCTCTTTTTTTTTTTTTTTTTAAAAAAGATATGATACATTTGTTTTTATGTGCATTGGTGTTTTGCCTGCATGAATGTCTATGTAAGGGTGTCAGATGCCCTAGAACTGGAGTTACAGACAGCTGTGAGCTGCCATGTGGTTGCTGGGAATTGAACCCTGGTCCTCTGGAAGAGCAGTGAGTGCTCTTAACCACTGAGCCATCTCTCCAGTCCCTGATTTTGTCTTCTTCATGTGGAGTCTCCCCAATTATGTAACTGCAGAGTTATATATAAATCTGTCACTCACCTTTCTACAGCCACAGAGCTCTGGGTGGCTCTGTTCGACCTTTCCTTATATAATTTGAAAGAATTTCCCTCTTTTCTTCACCTATCATTCTATCGTTACACATGGAAGTCAGTGTGGGCTAAAACTCAGACACTTTTCAAACCTACATCTAATAAGTCACGAGTCCACTTTCCTACTTTTCCTATTTGAGTAGTAGTTGTTAGCTATTTGTAAATTATGTGTCAAGTAAGCCATATAAACCTTATTGAAATATTAATACAGATGGGACCTTTTATTTTTATATAAATCATAATTTATGTCAAAATAATTAAGAATGATTTAAGTATAGGTCTGAGATCTATACACTTGGTACATGGAATTTAATTAATAATTATCCAGTTCATACTAGGATGCAGGATATGATTCCCTCTGCTTGTCTATAAGGCCATCCTGAAATGCTTATCAAATGTTCCCCTTCCAAGCAGAAACACTGGAAAGTCATATCCTCAACTGACTAGTCTAGAAAAACCCAGTCTAGACAGCAGATGAAGTTCAGTAGGACACTGCACCTCAAGACCCCATGCAGAAGTTTAGAAACAGGGTGTTTTGACGAGTGGCAGGATTTAAATCAGTGTAGGTGGTCAAAGAGGACATTATGAGTTTGAAGTAAGTACTTTTTTTTCTTTTAAAAATAATTTCTGTGTTTATGTATTTCTTTTTTTTTAAACGAAGTAAGTACTTTTACCAAGTTATTAAAGTTAAAAGTTTGTCAGAGTGGGAACTGGAGAGATGGCTCAGCAGTTAAGAGCACTGACTGTTCTTCTAGAGGACCCGGATTGAATTCCCAGCACCACACAGCGATGATATTCATCTAATTGACCCAGTCTTTGATCAATTGTGATCAGCAGCTCACAACTGTCTGTAACTTCAGTTCCAGGGGATCCGACACCCTCAAAACAGACATACAAGCCGGCAGAACCTCAATGTATATTTAAAAAAAAAATACGTGCACCACTATAGTGGGCATGACTTTTAAAAAAGAGAGAGAGAGGAAACGGATAAACGGTAAAACATATTGGTAAAGCTTTCAGCCTGTGGGCCTGGAAGGAAACCAGTGGGGCACAGAGTCACAGGGGGAACGAAGTGCAGTGAATCTCATCCCAGCAAGGGGGTTTCTGTCAGAAAGTGCCTTTGTACCCACAGGTGGGCGACAGTCTTGGTGGTTACGTCTTGAGTGTTTAGGGTTGGCCTAGATAGAACCAGCTGTGACTCTTGCTGTGTTCCAGACATCCCTGACTATGGCAAGTTAGCGCACAGCATTTTTCTGTAAGCCAGTCTCACAGAAGAAACACATTTTGTGCTAGCTGGGCCCTAGTCAGTGCAGGAAGTGGGGCCGAGTGCCTCTTGGACACTTGTTTTTAAGGATTTTCCCACTGTGGGACTTTTCAAGTCTTCAAACACTGTAGCTCCAGCTTTGGGTTTGAAGCAACTCTAAGATGTCCATATAGGTCTCTAGAACCTTCACACTGACCCCTCTTGTCCTTTCCCCAATGTCTCCGGTATCAGTAGATTGACAATCCAGCTAGAAAAATCGCAACTTACCGATACATTGATTTATCGTTTCCTTCACTCAAGAATGTCCTGCAGCTAATTTCTCTTGGCTTTTATAGCTAAAAGTCAGCATTTGTTTCCTTCTGATTTTTCCTTGTTTCCGACTCCCCTGGAGTGTCATACCTCATTTTCAGTCTGTTTCCCAATCGATGCTGTTTTCTGGATGACAGCCTTTCACAGGGAAGCCTGCACGGGAGCGGCAGAGCTGTGGCAACCATCTGCCATCAGCGCCATCTCACCTGCCACACTCATCACCTCCCACTGCTAAATGTGCCTCGGGTCTTCCAGGCTCATCAGTGCTGACCTAGGGCTGCCAAGGGTTAATGAGCTCTGCTCCCTCTGTTTCTGATCTACCTCTAGGGGGGAACAGGCTGCCCCCAGGCTCTATCTAGCCTAAGGGATGCATGGCCAAGGAGCAGCAGTGAGAGTTGCAGAACCCAAGCTCCTGGCCACAGGGGTGGCTCCTCTGTCCTTTACTCAGACAGGACCTGCAGTATAAATGTTGTCTGCTCAGGAGCATTGAGTTCTGTCTCTCATCCCCTTACTCCCAGAGCTTCAGCCTCTGGTCCCCATGCCTGCCTCCAGGCCCTGCTCCTCAAACAGAGGGAGCATGGCTGAAGAAGACCAGCCTCCAGCCTTTGGTCAGCATTTGTTCTATATAGTTGTGTAGTTCCTTTCCAATGACCAGGCTTCTTCCGACGGGAGTCTTAATGTTTATATACAAATACAGGAGGTAGCCTGGCAGGTGTTTGATTTTTGTTTGCTTGCTTTGGTGGGAAAGAAGATCCCTGATCCACTGTTGGTAGGGGTGTAAATTAGTGCAGCCGAGGTGGAAGTCAGTGTGGAGGCTTCCCAAAAACTAATGCTAGAACTGCTATCCGACCCAGCTAGCTCTACCATTGCTGGGCATGTACCCCAAATACTCTATATCCCACTGCAGAAATAATTACAGATCCAGATTTATTGTTGCTCTTTTCACAATAGCAAGGAAATGAAATCAGCCTTGAAGTTCATCAATATGTAAATAAATAACAAAGATGTGATACATACATATACATACAAATACATGCATACATATATACACAAACACACAAGTACACACATTTACATACACATACATATAAGTATACACATACACACATATACATACACACAAATACATACATATATTTGTATAGATAATTTAACATTTATTCATGAGAGACAATACCTGGCTTATATTGCTTAGCATAATAATCTCTACTTCAACCACTTTTTTGTGAATGACATGATTTCATATTTTTCCATGGCTGAGAAAAATCCACTGTGTCTATCTGTTGATGGACATATAGGCTGGTCTCACTTCTTAGTTACTATGAACAATGACTACAGATGTGCAGATGTCTCTGTGATACAACCACTTAGAGTCCCTAGGGTATATACCCAGGGACGGTAGAGCTGAGTCATATAACCTCTCTCTCTCTCTCTCTCTCTCTCTCTCTCTCTCTCTCTCTCTCTCTCTCTCTCTCTCTCTCTCTTTGAGACAGGGTTTCTCTGTGTAGCCCTGGCTGTCCTGGACTTGCTTTGTAGACCAGGCTGGCCTCTAACTCACAATGATCTGCCTGCTTCTGCTTCTCTGAGTGCTGGGATTAAAGATGAGCACCACCACACCTGGCTCATAAAGTATTTTGGTATTTAGTTCTTTTAGAAATACTCATACTGATTCTCATCAGGTCCACAAGAGTTTAGACTTCCACCACAGTTTCTAATTACTTTATTTTCCCCTTGTCTTTGCCAGGCTTTGTTGTCATTTGTTTGCTTAATGATAGCCATTTTTTTTCAGGACTTTTGCCATGCAGGAATTTTGAACTTTGTCAATAAGTTTTCTGCCCATATTAAGGTAATTATATGACTAGTGTCCTTAAATTTTTTATGGACAAAATCACATTTATTGATTTGTATATGTGTTAATGTTCATCAGAAAAATTGGTCAGTACTTTTCTTTTTTGCTTGTATCTTTATCTGTCTTGAGTATCAGGGTAGCACTGGCTTCATATGGTGGTTTTGGGAGTGTTCCTTTCTGTTTTAGTGAGGAATATTGGTATCAGCTCTTCTTTAAAAAGTTGGTAGGATTTGGCAGAGCATCTGTCCTTTCTTGGACTCTTTTTTGTTGGAGGATTTTTTATATTATTATTGCTTCATTTTCATTGGTGGTTATGGATTTGTTTGAGCTGCTTATAGTCTCTTACATCCTCTTTATTTAATTTTGTTAGATCACATGCATCTGAGAATTTACTCATTTCTTACAGAGTTTCAGTTTTTTTAAAACATAAATTTTCGAAGTTTCCCCCAAATGATTCTCTGGAATTCATTGCACTTTGTAGCCACCTCCCCCTTTCATCTTTAATTGTATTAGTTGGGCCTCCTCTCTTTCTTTTAGTTTGACTCTGTCTTTGTCAATCTTGTCTATTTATTTCAAAGAACTGACTCTTTGATTGATACTACACTTTGTTCATTTTGTTCCCATTTCACTATTTTCTGACCCAGTCTTTATTATTTCTCATCATGTACCACTTTTGGGTTTGGTTTGTTCTTATTTTCCTGAGACTCTTAGTTTCATGGCCAGATTATGCATTTGCTATCTCAATGCCTTAGTGAAACATAAACACTCAGATCCGTGACCCTTTCTCTCAGAGCTGCATTAGCTGTGTCCCAGATGCTCTGGCAAGCTGTGCTTCCATTCCAACTTGATTATAGAAATTTAAAAATTATTTCTATGATTTTCAGTGACTTACCAGTCATTTAAAAGAGTATTGTTCACGCTGTGTTTGTGATGCTTCAGTACTCTCTCTCGATGTCAGTCTCTAGTTTTATTCCACAGTTATTGTTGAAACTTGATTTGTGGTCTGGGATGTGGTCAACTTTAGAGAATGTTCTGTGGTTTCCGAAAAGAAAGCACATGTGTCTCTGTTGGATGGGATATTCTATCAATTCTATTTCATCTATAGTGTAGTTCAACTGAGGTAACTTTGTTGAATTTTAACTTGGATGATCTGTCTAAAGATAAGAGTAGGGTATTGAAATCACCCACTTTCACTATATCAGGACCCATTGGCCACTTATGCTTATTATTGTTGATTTTATAAAATTATAGACCCAAGGTTTTACATATGTATATTTGTGCATTTAAGTTATTTGATTTTATTGACTAATTTCTTTTTTATTAATACATGGTGACATTTATTTCTTTTCAATTTAGTTTGAATTATGCTGTATCAAACCAAAGGATAGCAATGCCAGCTTGTTTTTTGTTTCCACTTGCTTGGTAGATTTGACGTCCATACTTTAGCTCTCAGTCTGTGGGTGCTGTTGCCAGTGAGATGTGTTCCTTAGAGACAAAGAGTGTTTAAATCTACCTTTAAATTCTGTCAGCCCGTCTGCATTTCTTCATTTCTGAGATGAAGCAATTTAAGATTAGTATTGAGAGAGATTTCTTAATTACTGTAATTTTCTTGGTTAGTTGAATTATTGTTTTCTTTTTCTTTGTATCTTATTAGTATTAGAGTTTGGTTGGTTTAGTGGGTTGGTCATGGTGGATTTCTTCTCATCTCTTCTTTGTTCAACTATCTCTAATCTAATGAGAGCTCTGATGTTTACCTTTGTAAGTAAGTTGGAGTTTTCTCCTTATAGCTTTTTTAAATTAATTTATTTAGATTACATCTCAATTGTTATCCTATCACTTGTATCCTCCCATTACTCCCTCCCTCCCGCTTTCACCCTATTCTTCTCTCCTAGGTCTATGACCGAAGGGGACCTCCTCCTCCACTATATGGTTATAGGCTATGAAGTCTCATCTTGGTAGCCTGCTTATTCTTTCTTTGAGCGCCACCAGGCCTCCCCACCATGGGGAAATAGTCAAATATGGGGCACCAGAGTTCATGTCAGAGTCAGTCCCCACTCTGCACACAACTGTGGAAAATGTCCTGTCCATTGATTAGATCAGAGTA
Source organism: Acomys percivali (assembly GCA_907169655.1). NCBI lineage: Eukaryota > Metazoa > Chordata > Mammalia > Rodentia > Muridae > Acomys > Acomys percivali. The sequence goes on along the minus strand of OU015753.1, from coordinate 57,704,917 downwards.
GGGGTTCAATGTTTACTACTTGTATTGTCCTTGGTTGGTGCAGTAGTTTGAGCAGACCCCCCCTTGGGCCCTGATCCACCTGTCATAATATTCTTCTTGTAGGTTTCTAGGACTCTCTGGATCCTTGTATTTCCCCATTCTCCTATATTTCTCTCTCTTAAGAGTCCCAATAGGATGTCCTCACATCTATCCCAATCTCCTGGTAAGTGAAGACTTTCATGGCACATGCCTTTTGGCTTAGTGTCCAATTATAAGTGAATATATACCATATGAGTCTTTCTGCTTCTGGGTTAACTCACTCAGTATGATCACTTCTAGTTCCATCCATTTGTCCACAAATTTAGGGATTTCCTTGTTTTTAATAGCTGAGTAGTATTCCACGGTATAAATGTACCACAGTTTCTTTATCCATTCTTCAACTGAGAGACATTTAGGCTGCTTCCATGTTCTGTCTATTATGAATAAGGTTGCTATGAACATGGTTGAGCATATGTCTTTGTTGTGTGGTGGAGCATCTTCTGGGTACATTCCAAGGAGTGGAATAGCTGGGTCTTGAGGAATCCCTATTCTCAGTTTTCTGAGAAAGGGCCAGATAGATTTCCAAAGTGGTTGTAGAAGTTTGCATTCCCACTAGAAATGAAGAAAGTGTTCCCCTTTCTCCACAACTTTGCCAGCATGTGGTGTCACTTGAGTTTTTGGTCTTAGCCATTCTGATGAGTGTAAGATGGAATCTCAGAGTCGTTTTGATTTGCATTTCTCTGATGACTAAAGGTGTTTAGCATTTCTTTAAGTGTTTCTCAGCCATTCGATAGTCCTCTTTTGAGAATTCTCTGTTTAGTTCTGAGCCTCATTTCTTAATTGGGTTATTTGGTTTGGTGGTGTTTAATTTCTTGAGTTCTTTATATATTTTGGACATTAGACCTTTGTCATATGTAGGATTGGTGAGATATTTTCCCAGTCTGTGGGCGGTCACTTTGTTCTGTTGACAGTGTCTTCTGCCTTATAGAAGCTTCTTCATGGGGTCCCATTTATTAATTGTTGACCTTAAGGCTTGGGCTGTTGGTGTTCTGCTCAGGAAGTTGTCTCCTGTGCCAATGTGTTGCAGGCTTTCCCCACTTTTTCTTTTAACTGATTTAGTGTCTCTGGTTTTATGTTGAAGTCTTTACTCCACTTAGACTTGAATTTTGTGCACGGTGATAAATTTATAGCTATTAATATGATGTCTTGGTTCACATTTTTTACTTCTTGAGGATGATATGTTGTGGAGAGATTATTTTCTGATTGTCTTTATTTGGGATTCAAATGTCTCTTTTGCTTATATGTTATATCTTTCTTTAGATGTGAGAACTTTTCTGTTATAATTTAATTGAATAGCTTATGTTTTTAGCATATACCTAAGATTATTCAAACCCATGGATTATTAGGTTTGATCTCTTTATCATAACCCAGAGATTTTGGACATTGTAGTCATGTTTGTTTATTATTTTTTCTTGATTAATGTTTGAATGCGGTATTTCATTGGCTTTATCTGTCATTTTTGGAATTATTTCTCCTGCAAATTTATATATTTTTTTCAGAAGCTTAATTTTCTCTCATGTTGTTGACTTTTCATTAACATTGCCGGTTTTCTCATGTGCTTATTTTTCTATCCCAGGTCCTTGATTGAATCCATTTGTATCTTCTTGATCAGGTGCTTGATTATTTTTATCAGCTATTTTTTTTTCAAATTTCATGTGTCATTTTAATGCCACTATCTTCAGGCTCAATAGTTGAGGAGATACAGTCTTCTGGAGGAATCTATTTCATTTGTTTCTGTTGTAATCTGTGCCTCTAGGTTCCTGCCCTGTTTGAGTTCCTGTCCTGACTCCTTCAGTGATGGACTACAATAGGGAAGTGTAAACCAAATAAAGCCTTTCCTCTTCAACTTGCTTTTGGTCATGGTTTTTCACCATAGCAATAGTAACTCTCACTAAGACAAAGGAGAAGAGAAAATAGTGATAAACTAGAAAAAAGAAAGGAGAAATTTTAAAGTGGGAAAGATTTCTTAATAATGAAAACGTTCAAAAATACAATTAAATAAATGTAGAAGAGGGATTAAAATATGAAAACACAAGTATTAAAAATTAAGGCAATGTTAAAAATAATACTGAAAGTATGATAGAAAGGGGGAAACAGAAGACACATTGGGGGCAAAAAGAAAAATAAAAGAAAAAATAAGAAAAATAAAACAGATTGCCCACTAACAAAAAGCACATGAAAGAAAAATAAATGAGTACATGGAGGGAAATAAAATATGAAAACAAAATATTAAAAACACAATACAGTAGAAATACTGCTGGCAGAACAGTAGAAGAAAAAGTAGGAATCCTCACACAATAGAAAAATTACCAATGGACTTGACCAAGCAGAAGAAACAATGTCCATCCTTTAAAAAAAGGATGAGATGCTGCAGTGCCTTGTTTGAAATGTGTAAACTGCCAGTTCTATGTATAGTGGGGATTCCACCAGACCTGTACCCTCTTGCTTCCCTGCCATGGATGTTGTTGCTGACTCTGTATTGCACAAGTGTCTGGTGTCTGTCAGAGCTGTCTTCATGCCAGCAGCTTTACATTCTTTGTGTACTGAGAGCATCTGTTGTACATACTCAGCTTTGTAGTCTATGCACTGAGCAGGTTCTTGTGCCCACTGGAGATTCCACCTCCCTCCCCCATTGGACATCATGGGATGGCTCACATTTTAACTGGGGTGTGCTTCCTAAGTGCATTGGGGTTTTAGGAAGCAGCCACAGCCCTGAGATCTTTCAAGACTCTCTGAATATTATTTGCCTTGTTGGAGGGCTGCAGCTGGAGATTATGAGTATGCTGAGACTTCAGACTTTTGCAGCCCCACAGCAGGGACCGGCAGAAGGTTAGCTCTTAGGGTTGACCTGCCAATTGCTTTTAGGCTCATCAAACTCCAGGATTATTATTCTCAGTTGATGAGCTCCATGCCCAGGTGCCTATCTTTCTCTATGCATTTCCCTGCTTGCACGGAACCTTCTGCTTCCTGCAGCCTTTGGCTTGTGTATTGCTAATATTTCTATTGCTTGATAAAGCACATGGCCAAGGCAATTTACAGAAGAAAGAGCTTCTTTGTGCTTATAAAGTTCTAGAGGGTTAAAGCCCATGATGATAGAGTGAAAGCAGGTAGCTGAGCCTGCCATGGCTTCCTGAAGTCCTTACTTTCTAACTCAATCTTGAACTGCAGCCACAAATCAGAGACAGTGAACTGGAATGGCACGTAAACCTCCTGGTGACATACTTCTTCCAGCAAAGGCCATGCCTCCTAGATTTACCCAAACAGCTCCACCAACTGGGGGACAGTTATTCAAACGTCTGAGCCTGTGGGGAACATTCTCATGCAAACCACCATGGTTTACAGCATCCGGCTGCCCCTCCTACTTTCCACAGATGTTTCCTCTTCCAAGGGTCTGTGGCAGCCAAATGAAGCAATTTGGCCTGTGGATACACACTAATGGGAGGCTTTCAGGGTAGCTAGCCTAGTTTTTAATCATAATTTCTGTTGGAAGATGGTACCTAGCCGCTGATTTATGAGTCATATAGAGTGATAAAATAAGATTTGTCTCCACTCCAGGCCTACCTACCTGAGGTATTGCTATCCCAGTCAACAGCACAGCAGACTGGAGGCCTATGGGGGCTATAGGCCTGGCCTGGCTTACCTTTGAATACAGGTGCTGCTTCCCCTCCTCCACTAGGGAGTTGCATGGCTGAAGCTGTGTTCTCCTTACTTCTTACTGGTGTGCCACCTGTCTTTTTCTCTGTGCTTTCTGGGTATCCATTTACATCTTTATGGGCTTTCAAAACTGTCCTTCTGTTTCTTATGCTGACTATTCCTTCATTGGGTCACACAGGTACCACTTTGAGCCTGCCATTGCATCCTGAAGTCCATACTTTCTAACTTAATTGTGTTAGACCTTTAACGAGGAATGACCAGCCTCATTTTAGGTCAGGAAACAGGAAAAAAATGTTGACTTTTCTGAAGTCACATTACCTACTCAGTAGAGGGTGCAAATGACAGGTGTGAAATTGAGGGGTCCCACATGATAGGGTAGCTCTGTCAATCTAAAAATGTTTATCAGTCTTCCTGGGGTGAATCGCTCTTCTCTTCCTGCCATACAACAGGTCACTCTTGACGTTGATGCAGTGAATATCACCAGCTGCCTCTCCCACCCTGAGTTCAGAATATTCTCAGGTGACAAATACTGCATTTGGCTGTTTGTGAGGGTTCTTAGGATCCTGACCTTTTGTATCTCCCCAGAGAGATTGGACTGGTAGGGTAGATGAAGAGCCAGGTAACTGGGGAGGAGGCAGCTTAGCACTTTCAACTTCTCACATTACAACAAGCAAGCATCAAACTGTTTTTTATTGCTAAGTTTAAAATGAACCAGAACAACAGCTTGGGGCCCAACACTGTCCAAAAGCTGAAGAGTAAAGTAATAACAGTAGGCATAATTGGCTGTGTCTTCTTGGCCCACGGCTAACAAAAGCTAAGCATGAATTCACTTAGCTACCTTCTATCTCAAATGTGCATCTCCAATCTTGGGCCATACATGACAATCTTTAATTGACTGCAAAGTTAAATAAACAATAAGAGAATGTGGTTAATTATGTTGGCTCGGGGAAGTGGAACCCAGGTTCAATGCCCAAGGCTCACATTATTCTAGGAAGAACAGACTTTTCATGTCCACCTTAAATAAAAGTCTCCATGGACAATAACTTAAGGCAATTGGCTGGTTCCTTGATCTTTTCCAAGGTCATTCACCTTTCCCTGAATGCTCATTTCAACAAAAATTTGGCTAGTGCATCTTCTAGGTGCTGTCTGAACGTCTGGCTTAAACGTCTTAGGAAAGGGGTATCTAGCCTTAGGCTACCTGACCCAGATAAAGGTGGCCTCACTCAGGACAATGGTAACAAGTCTCACCAGGCCAAACATCAGATTGTGTTCTCTTTACTGGAAAACATTTGAAGGATTGGTGCTTTGAAGACACGAATACTATCATGTAACTTTTATTTACCTGATTTAGTGTTACCTTGGAAAAATCATTAAATTTAGCATTGTCCACTTGAATGCTGTCAAGTGTATGTTATGCTAAGGGCAAAGGAATGTGGGTATTTGTCTTAGCTAGCTAAACTGTAAGCTTATACGTTGAAAAAGAAGGAAGAAATGAAGAGAAGGGAAATCAGTTTTGAAGGCAGAGCTGTTGATGTAATGGACAGTGTAATAGGACCTTAGCACAGCTGCCTCCATGATGGAAGTACCATTCAGGCTGTAAAACTCAGCATGGAGACAGCACCACCTGCCAAAACTAAAACAAAGCCTAATCCATCAAAGTCCATATAGTTCTAGGAATACCTCAAAGTGTACTAACCTTGCCTTTTTAGCTTCTGTAGTTCTGCTTCCGGCTAACTGTTCTTGTTAACTGAAGTATGTCAACACAGAACATGGTTTTGTGCTTAAGAGCTCACCCTGAGGAAGGCTCAGTGCTCCACTGGGATCCCGAACACTCAAGTGCAGTCACCAGCTGGCTAATAGTGATATCCTATTGCCTTAAACCCATGTCTATTCAGTCTTCTCTTGTGACTAGCCTGCAGCAGACAGGGATGTCTTGTGGAGTCTACCTCTGGGATCAGTGCTCCATGGTGACAGGGTCTTTGGAGGGTGACTCTGAATCTGACACTCCCATAATGCAGAGATGGTGGGTCCTTATTGGCTATTGAGGCTAATAGTTTGTTTTACACATAAAGAATCTGTGATGCCTAGAAGCAAGATGTAATATCCAAGCTTACCCAGTTAGGGGCAGAAGGGCAACTAGAACCCAATTCCAGCCTCATGAATTCTTTCTTGGACCCGAGTAAAGCTCTGGGCAGCTTAGACAGGGCAAGTTTTAAAGTCATGAACACTCCTGAATTCCATGCGTTATTAACCCGTCCGGGGGTCATGGGCTCTACAGGGCCCCACCGTTATCTTCTGTGAGTAAAGGAAGCAGTGTAGATGTGAGGATTGATTGCGTAACAGTGGGAGGGAATCTCCCATCAGGTGCTCACTGAGCCTCTTCCTCCCATCTCTCCCAACCACTCAAAGAGGGAAGAGAACCCTCACCCTGATCTGTTGACACTAGGATCCTGGCTTCATGGCCACTTAGGCTTAATGCTTCATTGGCCTCTGCGCAGTTTACTGGTACGCCAAGTCCTGGCTGATAATTGGCGAGCTATAGTTGACATTGATTATCTGTGCGCAGGGGCTACACAGAGAACCCACATTATCTCATGGAATCCTAACCGAAAAAGGAGGAAAGGGGCGTCGTGCTGACCTCAGTTAACATCAGAGGAGACCAGAAGAGTCATTAGGTAATTTTTTGCACCATGTCATAGCTAGCCAGTGTCAGCACTTGGATTTGGTTGGCTCAGAGTCCTCCGCTTAACACTGTGGTTTGTAAGGAGTATTTAATGTTTAAATATCTAAGGAAAGTCTACTGTGAGCCTGAGCCCCCTGAGTCAGGCCCTTGTTCCCAGCCTCCATGATTTCAGATCCGGAATATGGCAGCTGGGTGTAGGGTCAGATGCCAGAAGGACGTATTCTGTCGCTTCCAGAGGCTGGGACACACTAGGAGCATATTTTATGAGCATGAAGAGAAGGCTTCCAGAGCCTCCAGCCTGCCAGTGGGGCTGGCTGCTTTAAATCCTCCAGCCACTGCATCAAGGTCATAAAGCAGAGGGCTGCAATTTCCTCTCTCTGCACTGGCTCTAGCTGGCAGCATAAGGAACTGATGGACACTCCTGCAGATTTGGAGTGCCTGCTCAGCAGGGCTGGCAAGTCTCACTGGCTGTGCAGTAGTTGGGACTGAAATACCTTTTATTTTTCTTTTCTTTGTGGTCTGGGATCAGAAATTTGGCAAATAATACCTAAAAAAAGTATCAACCCTAGCCACCATTTTGTAGTGTTACTCTGTTTATGGAACATCATGGGTTTTTGTTTGTTTGTTTCTTTTTTTTTTTTTATTTATACCCAAACCTCTTTCTCTTGATTATTTCTCAAGTCTCCCAAAACACCAACTTGTGTACCCTTTTGACCCTAAGGATTAAAAATTCCAATAAAGTCTAGAAAGTTAACCCAGAAAGTCTTCATTTTCTTTTCCCCTCCAAAGGCAGCTGGGACTGAGAATTAGAAGAATCGAATCTTCTTCTAGAATTCTGAGCAGTGCCTTTCTCATTTACAGGAAGAGGCTAATATTGCATCAGGTATGGTGAAAACCAAATGAGATGGGTACAAACGCGGGAAGCCCTTAGGTTTTCAGACTGCAAAACAAAGGGAACTCCCAACAGATACTGCTTAAATCTATATAATATAGCTTCATATTTGGGCAATGAAAATATTCACTCTCTCCTTAAAGTGCAGCCTCATTTTTCCGATGGCCAGTAGCATCCATAATCTCTAACCTTCCTTCAGCAGTTAGTCACACATAGCTTCAGGACGTGTCAGCTATTACCTTAGGACCTCTTATCATTTGTTGCTTCACGTAACAGTAATTCCTTCTTTTTCTAATTATACTTGGAAATGCCATCCTGCTAGAAACAAGCTCTTAAGGAGATCTTATATTCTATACAGTGACACTTGTGGCTTTCCTGGTTTGAGTTCTTTGAAGTGAACCTTGGTATGGACTTTCCCCAGCAAAGTCAACGGAGTGCATTTTGGGTACTCCCTCCCAACCTCCTCTCAGATGCTTTCATGTTGTGATGAAGGCTGGAGAGTGGTGACTTAATGGCCATAGAACTGACGGCAGAGAAAGAACCATGTAATGTCTATTAGGTAGCTAGTTAATAAATGCAGAGTGTTCCACAGACAACACACCAAATGAGTAAGAAAGAAAATGAAGCAAGAACCTCACGATAGAGGAGTACCACTCTGCTTCGGATGTTGCTACCAAAAAAAAAAAAAAAAAAAAAAAAGTGAACAAACCAGTCATACTTTGTGTCATAACTCTCAGCTCAGGAGCCAGGATGGTTGACTGAGGGCTGCTTTCCTGATGATGTCTCATTTTAGGGTTCTACCTCTACTGTCCTCCCCACTGCTGAGTTGACTTTGAATAGCACACAGGCATAGTTACTTTATTTTTGGCTAATCTCAAGGGTTACATGAGCTGGCCAGGAAGCCTACTCTCTGCCTCTGGTTGGCTTATGATATAGAACCATCCCTCTTATCACTGTCCTCTTGACTGCCACACTCTTTAATTCTGGCCTTGCTGTTTATTGAACACAGCCATGTAATGCTGGGCCTCAAGGAAGAAGGGCTTTCTTTCCTCATCCTTTCTGCCAATTTTCTTGGTGGGTTTATTTCAGACCTCCAGCTCTGTATGGCTTCTGGCAGTTGAGGAGAAGCCACGCGGAACTGACCAATGCTGTCTCTATCTTCCTTCATCACTTATGGCTGCTTCTGGGCAGGCTCAAAGCCTCCCTCCTCACTTGTAGGAGGGAATGTTCTCCGTTTGACAATTTCAAATCTGCTCTTTATCTCGTACATAACGTTTCCTTCATAAATTCCGTTACTGTGGCTTCTGTACTATTTTGATGGTTTCCATCGCATTGTGTGCCCTGTACAGAATCAGCTCTGAGAAATTCCGAAGGAGGCTGGCTTTGTCCTTAACGCTCTTCAGCGGCCCCTTCCTTCTGGTGCTGCTTCTTCCGCAGTGAAATGGGAACTCACACCTGCTTAGCTCGGGAGGAAAGCCTTCCCTGTGACTCTCTTCTCCGTTCACATCCCAGACAGAAAGAGGTCACCGCTGACAATGGCTCAACGTAAAACCAGGTCCTTCTCAGGAGGAAAAGACAAAGGAATGGACTAACCTACCATTACGTGCCAACTCATTAGAAAAGCAGATGACTCCACCACTCCCAGCCAAGGTGGGAAGCATCTTAGCAAGACAAAAAAAAAAAAAAAAAAAAAAAAAAAAAAAAAAAGATAGGTTAGGAAAGAAAGTGAGGCTCAAAATGTGTCCCAACAACTGCATAAACAAAATTAGCGTCATTTGAGGAGAAAGAGGTAGGTGAGGAGTGGTGCCTTTGGAGCCATCTGTCCCTGAAGGCAATGTGGCCCGTCTAAGGGGCACGCCGGGAGAATGGAGCTGGAACGTCAGAAGTCGAAAACTGAGTACGTTCTGCTTTTACCTTACAGATTCCCGTGTTAGAAATTGGGGAAAGCGAACTGCTGCTCTAATGTGAAGTATTTGTAGCTGTAATATATTGCTTTGAAAGAGCATTGAAAGCGCTGAGGATAACCTGTCGGAAATGTACAGCTTTGCCAGAGTAAGCGCCCAGCGAAAGCTTTGGACGTTTACAGAATTAGAACCTTACGTAAGGAAACGTCCCTAGGACTCTGGCTTCAGCACCCCCACTTCCGTCCCTGCACCCAGCTCTATTTTGAAGTCATGAGAATCCTTGTGATCTAGAGACTCAAGGCATATCAATATGAAAGAAAGAATTTGGCGGATGAAGAAAAGGCAGAAACTTTGGGAGAAGGTTTGGAGGCACAGGAGCCATGGATGGGAACACCTTCCTTGTATTTGCTAAAGGAAGTCCCACAAAAATAATATGGGAACCCAGGACAACCAAGCATGTTTAAGCCTGAAAGAGTCTAAGTCTGTTGTGACCGATTACACGTGAAGCTGATAAAGAAGAAAGCTTGAGCTGCGGGAGAAAGAGCGCGCTGGCTCTTAGGGACTGTTAAATTCAGTGACTGTGAGAGGAGGTGAACTACCCAAGGTCAGCAGAGACCCGTACGAAGAGAGAATTTCTCAATTGCAGCAGATGTGTTGACTGCAAGAACGGAACGAGTGTTTTACAAACTATGATCAGAGCGAAGGGGAAAAAAAAAATCAAAGGAGTCACGCTCCCTTTCCTCCGGATAGCCGGTGAAATGCTAAAGGGAAAGAGAAAGAAACCAGAACTCCTTAGTTTCTCTCTGCACTCCCGCTCTGTGGAGAAGAACATCCTCCGTGTAGTTCATGCAGAAACGATGCAGAACAGTCACTAATGCGGAGGGGCTGGGGGTGGAGTCGAGTGAGGTGCTAATAAAGGATCGCGAGCTGTCTTTCAGTGAGTTTCCATTTCCCAGGGGGACACAGCTGTCACTGTGATGAAGGACTTCAGTGGACCGCTGCTGGCAGTGAGCGGATGCTTTCAAGATGGCAGCAAAGGTATATTCTGAAATATGGACACTAGGCCAGACCGTGAGCTCGAGTCTGTGACCGCTCAACGTGGGGTGCGGAGGAGGTACCTAGAGGTGCGTCTCCCTTCCTTCCTGATGGCAAAAGCACCTAACCCTAACTCTAACCCTCTCCTAGAGTTCTGCTTGCTCACGGCCTGCAGCCTTGCATGCAAGCTTTCTTAACGTGTCCCTTTATCTTTCTAGAAAGGTCACATTAAGAGACTTCACCTAGCATTTAGTATCTGCCAGCCCTGCACTATGTCACTATAAAGATGGCTGAAATCTGAGTCTTGGTTTTAAGGACTCCTCACTGCAAGAGACTTAGACGGCTGTATGAGACTCAGAATAAAATAACCGGGCAGTTTGATTGGATCCTTGTTGAAGTGTTACTGTCACGTGGATGATGTAGAATGTCTCTGCTTCCCACAGGCGGAAAGAACCCCTAAATCAAGTTTGTCTTCTCCCCAGATTTCTGCACAGGACAGTGGAAGCCAGAGTCCTGCAGTGAGAGCCCCAGGGATCTCAGACGTCGGCAGAGTGTCTCTGGAGTTCCGAACGTGGCCCTGCTCTTGAGCCTTTCTCTCCAGCATCCGAGAACCAGCCTTTCTCACTCCAGCTCATCCCTCCTTTTCACTGCTTTCTCATGCCACTCAATTTTCCTGGCTTTCGTTTCAAAGATTTAACATAGATTAAAATTTCGGTTTTTTGAGTCAGGATGCGTCACTATCTAGAAAATGGAAGGTCAGTGAATCACACTAGAGGGCTGTGACTTGCTCATAAGGCTCAGAGGCTGGACTGAGCCTAAGATGGTGGAAACAGGTGGAAGCTCCAGGTAATATGCGCTTATCTTGGGCCTTGTCTCTGGTGTGCGTGGCGGCCTCCACAGCCTGCTCTAGAAGCTTGGAGAGATGAGATCCCTGATACGGACGTTAGGGACACATTCCTTCCCACTGAGCCCGCTCCCTGGGGTGCAGGCCTGGGGGGGTGGTTTGGAGCAGATACAGCTTTCTGGGTTCCTCGGCTGGCCAAGAGTGAGATGTTTTGCCTGGGGCCGCAACAGAATACAGATTCCAAAGAAGAGGCTCCAGGATGCTGTGGGCTCTGGCTTTACTGCCGTACATACTCATGATTTTATGTCAATGCCATTCTTTTCCTACTATGTTGACTTGCAGCCAAACGGACTGTGGTGATTGAATAGGTATGGCTCCCATAGACTTATGTGTTTGAATGCTTGGCCCACAGAGAGTGGCACTGTTAGGAGGTGTGGGCTTGTTGGAGTCACTTTAGGGATGGGCTTTGAGGTTTCCTATATTCTTCCTCCACCCAACGTGGAAGGAGAGCCTCCTTCTGGCTGCCTTTGGACCAAGATGTAGACTTCTTGGCTCCTCCAGCACCATGTCTGTCTGGATGCTGCCATGTTTCCCATCATGACAATAAGGACTAAGCCTATGAAAACTGTAAGACAGGCCCAATTAAATGTTTCCCTTGATAATAGTTGTCTTGGTCATGGTGTCTCTTCACAGTAATGAAAACCCTAACTAAGACAGAAGTTGGTACCAGGAGTTGGGTATTGTTGTGATGGGCCCGGCCATGCTTTTGTTTGGAGGAATGTGGATTTGGGGACTGTGCATTAGGAAAGCAGTGGAATGCCTTCGGTGGGGATTAATGGGCCATACCAGTAGAAGCATGGCAGAGAGTGGTGCCGAGAGTGGCTTGAACTGTGGGGCCTGACTCAAGAGGTTTCAGAAGAGAAGTAGTTTGCATGTCATCAGACAAAAATTTTATCTCCCAAGCCTCATGATAATGGCTGTGATGAGTCCTAGCATGAGTGATACTATCAGTCATTGATTTTGTCATGGGTTCTTATGCTATATATCTTAGTCATTAAAACATTAGTGTGAAATAGCTTCAAAGTCAGAGCTTCTTAAGAATGCAGTCACTATGTTCAACTTCTTCTACTCTCCAGCAAATGACCTTGGTAAACCTCCCGAGCGATGTCTAGCATCTTATGGAATAATCTCAATGAAGGAGAAACATCTTCAGGGCATTATTGGGTGGCATTTTGGTATTTATTTAATTATTTATTCATTTCTATTTGTTTGTGTGTATATATGTGTGCATATTCATGTGCATATGTGTACACATGCATCTGGTGACCACATTATCTCCACTTTAATTTTTTTTTTTGAGGCAAAGTCTCTCACTGCACCCAGAATTTACTGGGTCAGCCAGACAGTCTGGCCAGCAAGCCTCAAAGATCTTCCTGTCTCCACTTCCTGAGAGCTGAAGTCACTACTACACTTGGTCTTCACATGGCTGTAGGTATCTGAACTAAGGTATTCACTGTTGCATGGCAAGAACTTAACTCACTGAACTACGATGTCTTTGGTTCTTCTTTAGTGTAAAGAAAGTCGGCAACTCAAAACTGTCTCAAGGGTTGACTTCTAAGAAACAGAGGATAGAGGAAATCCATTCAATAGCACGTAAGACATTTGAGAATAGTAATCTCTTTTTCTGCCTCTATATCCTGGACTATTGGGTTATTTTCACATCTTTCGGATCATTTGTAACCCTGTGTACTCTCTGAGGATGCCTGATTTTCCAGCATTCTCAACTACCTGGCACCTGGGCCTGACCCAAGGAAGGTGACAGTACAGTGGGGCTGGAAGGCTCCCCCCCCCCCGTTTGTTTTTTTTTTGAAACAGGGTTTCTCTGTGTAACTCTGGCTCTCCTGGACTCACTTTGTGCACCAGGCTGGCCTCGAACTTACAGAGATCTGCCTATCTTTGCCTCCCAAGTGTTGGGATTAAATGTGAGGATCACCACACCTGGCCCTTTTCTTTCTTTTTATCAGCTTATATAATTATTTGAGATTTAACATTTAATGAATTAAAACATCAAGATGCTTTTATCTAAACCTTCTAGAAATTAGGTCCTGGTTGGATTAAATTCTTATATTAATTAAGCAAGTTGATATTTTAATCTAAGAGCAGATAACTTATCCTTAAAAGTCTTCCTGTCTCTCATGTCACATCATTGCTCTTGTTTCCTCATTGAATCTTAATTTGTCAATCAATCTATCATTAGTGGTTCCACCCAGCCTTGTATCATCTCTGATTTGGGGGAAGTAATGGGGAGGGTGAATGACAAAGCCCTTTAATCCAAGCACATGCCTTTCTGCAACTGACACATATGTATTATCCTTGAATAAGGCTGCTGAACTGCAAAGTCATTTAATGACTCTGTCATTGAGGCTAAAATCTTAAGACTTCCCAAGCTTAGCTGTTTCCACATACAGTTAGTAAGTGAAAGTTCATTTTTAATTATCTGGGTGGGGTTCTTGAAAGACATATATTTGGTTGCCATTAGTGTATGTCTGGGTACCCATGATGTCATCTGCCCACACAGTGTTGCAACATTGATTGTCCTGGTGCAGAGGCAAGATATTCATTCACTGAATACAATAGTATTAGGAAATGCCTAAGAGAAATTCTTGCCTTGCTTGGTGTCTTAAAAGATGGAGAAAGATCTGCCTGGACATAAACCTGCCAGTTCCCAAAGACCAGGCTGCCCTGTCTTCAAGGGCACCTCTGCTCTTACGGTCTTCCCAGGACAAGAAGAAGCATCAGAGATCTCACCGGCAGCTTCTGCCATCGCCAAGAATATCTAAGCAAACCTGGTGACTGGGGAGGAAAGCAGCCAGGCCACTGGAGGAAGCCTGGTCCTCAGACACTGAAAGAAGAGGGTGGGGGAGACCTGGAGTCACTGCAGGCCAGAGGCGGGAGGGAGCTGTGGCAGTCACACTGGTCCTGATAGCACAGGGCTAACTCTTCTGCCAGGCATGCATTGCTGTAGATCAGCAGGAAGCCACCACTACCACGTTAAGTTGAGATCCTCACTATGCTAGGGACTCTAATTATGAGGGTCCTGGTGTCCTTTGGGAATCTGTGTCTACTTCTTCAGGAAGCACAGAGGGGCTTTGGGTGAATGGGTTATAATTTCATGTAATCTGTTAAAGTCAAGGAAGGAGCTTCTGTTTACATAAACCATGAAGTTCTCCACAAAACATATTTTTTATTATTATTTATACAGTGTTCTGCCTACCACCTGTGTGCCTACCTACCACAAGAAGGCACCAGATCTCATTACAGGTGGTTGTAAGCCACCATGTGATTCCTGGGAATTGAACTCAGGACCTTTGGAAGAACAGACAGTGCTCTTAACCTCTGAGCCATCTCTCCAGCCCCACAAAACATATTAAAATTGTGCCATGGCAAACAGTCACAAAGGACTAGAGGGGAAGATAAAGCCATAAGACTGGAGACTGAGGGGTCAGAGGATCTAGACTCTGAGAAAATTCTCTCTCCAGAGCAAGAGGGAGGAACTAAGTCCACAGGGCAGAGTCTGCACAGGGATGCTCACAGCTGGTCAGGTTTCACTTAGCTTCATCAAACAGAGTACTCAGGGGTGGGAGGAGGGGGAAGGAGATGAACAGAGTACAGGTGATCTGATAGGGAAAATGGGAAGCTATTTACAGAAGGGAGGGAGGGAAATACAGAAGAGAAAGGGAGGTGGGTAAAACAACAAAAAATGACTTTAAAAAGCCACAAGGAATCTTACTATTAACTATTTACCTAAAAAGAAAGCCTCTAATGTACATAATTCCATGTATAAATATACATACATAGTTTTAACAAACTATTCTTATCTGGGCCGATGGTGTTCCCGCCAAAAGCAAAAAGACCACCTAACAAAAACCCCAACTCCAGGCACAGAAAACCTTCTTTTGAGTTGTTGGCTAGGGCTGTCTAAGAGACCCCCAAAACATACAGCCTACTGCTGTTGCCCTTGGCTGTCCACTCCGCCCTCAAGAGGTGGAAAGTAACTTCCTATTGCTGAAGGCGCCATGCACTTCAGAAGCAGGACCTAAAGACCCCTGAGTTAGAACTGACCTGAGCGTCCCCTCTCTGAGGACTAGCTTTTATGGTACCCGCAGGTGCCATAGAAACTTCCAAAGGAGGGGAGCAACCAACATGATACCTGTGAACCGAACAACGACCAAGCCTGGCACAGTAAGTCTAAGGGTGAAGTAGTGGCACATATACTTTGGTGGTAACCAACAGCTCTCTAATTGGACTTAAGATCCACCAAATAAGAGGGAAAAGATGCCGAGTCCGGGAAACTTAGCTAACTACTCAGTTGTAGTGACGTCACAGTTATTGGAAAAGAATCTACAACCACTCATTTATTAAAACAGCATAGTTGATAACAACAATCAAAACACAGAGTTGTAGAGCCCAGACCCAATGGATACACCAACAAAATAGACTCGGACCTAAGGCTCAGAAAACACCGTGGAAGAGGGGGTGGAAAGACTGTAGACGCCTGAGTATCAGGGAGCTTGCTATGATACTGTGTCTCCCAGGAACATCAGAAGCAACAGCCACGGAGCCTCACTACCATGGCTGCCTAAACGTGAGCTGAAGACCAGCCGCGCCAATGGACATGCCGAAGCATGGGGAAAGCCCAGGAGGCCTCAACACCAAGAACTGTTAGCAACAGAGAAAAAAGACTGGAAGCAGAAGAGGCGTTCTTCTTCAGAGAACAGCACAGGGGTTGGTTGTCCAGTGCCAAGGGAAAACATACCAACAGGCGACATTACCTGGGCTAACCAGGTCATATTTAGGAATATGTGTATATACATATAAGCATGCAAATGGCAGTTAGTGAAAATAGAGGCCATGAATTTGAAGGAAAGCAGGGAGGGGCATATAGGAGGGCATGGAGGGAGAGAGAAATGCTGTAATGGCATTATAGTCTCAAAAATACAACAAAATAAATGCAAAGACCAAGTAAAATATAATTATTAGAAAACAAAACAAAGATTTATATGATCTGAAGAGAAACCAGAGTTTCTCACTTTCACATGAACTCTGGTGCCCCATAGTTGACCATATCCCCTTGAGGGGGGTGGCCTGGTGGCACTCAGAGGAAGGATAGCAGGCTACCAAGAAGAGGCTTGATACCCTATGAGCATATACAGGGGGAAGAGGTCCCCCTCAGTCACAGTCATAGGGGAGAGGAGTAGGGGGGAAATGGGAGGATACAAGGGATGGGATAACTATTGAGATGTAAAATGAATGAATTAATAAAGAAAGGGAAAAAACAAAAAAACAAAACAAAACAAAATAGAATATGAAGGATGGAAAGGTCATCCTCATAACCCCTTGGTTTCTGCTTCATTGCCTGAGGCTGGGAATCTGCACCAACCAGAAATCAAGGGGCCACTCCTTGGGGTAAAGAGTGGTTCATTCTAATGCTCCCCAAAAGCTCTTCTTTCAATGGTCATCTATTTCTCGTCACAGAAACAGTCTCATCTGTTGTGAAAATAGCATCAGTGTATGGGGAGAAGGCTATTTCACTCCCAGAAATAATCAATACAAAAATACATGGGAATTAAGGAAAAATCTTGGGGAGACTTAAAGAGACTGATGGGAGAACCTTGCTGAAAGGTGAGTTCCCTTGAACAAGGATGCTTGTTGGGAACAGTGCATGCTGGAACCTGTAGATTCACTCACCCATCCTTTCTTCTTTTTTATCTCAGACAGGGGAGTTACTATGTAGCTTAGGCCAGTCTGGCACTTCTGAGCTTCTGCCTCAGTTTCCCTAGTGCTGGAGTCACAGTGTGTGCTCAGCTTTAGAGTTTATTGAGTCATGTTTGTTTCAAGGGTTAGGAACTTGGAGAGTGTACGAGAAGGCAGTGCTGACTTTGAATTATGGGAAGGTCTGCTAGAAGGGCGGCAGCTCTAGCTGAATCTATCTACTTTTTATCTTCAGCCTTGAGCCTTGGAGCTAGAATGGGGCCTGAGGGCAATTTGCATAACTGTTGTTTGCAAACAGATTGTAGGTTTTGCAACAGAGGAAAGTGGATAAAAATGAGAGTCAATACAGGCAACAACACCCATCTCGTACAACAGCATAACGTCATTGTGAAAGCTTGGAGGCGGGTTTTTTTGTTTCAATTTTTTTTTTTAAATGGCAGAGACTAGAGAAACCCTGCCATCTAGAATGCCACAGGTTAAACACTGTGCTGTGAAGATGAGAATTTTTAAAGAATTCCTCAAATCTTGGAAATAACAGATCTGTGGCTTAGTTTGCTCTGTGCTCTGCCCCCAGTGGAGCTGAGACTTTACCTGGACATAGGGCAAAGCTGATGTATGGAAATTTGGCGTGCAGGTTAGAGAGTTTAAACAACTCAGAATGACTAAAGTAGAAAATTAATGAATTAAAAGAGACTGAAATGTCACTCAGGTCACAACATGGAGGGAGGAAGGGAGCAGGGAGAGAGGGAGGAAGGAAGAGAAGATGGAGGGGGAAAAGGATAGGAAGAGGAGAAGAAGAGAAGTAGGAGAAGAATAGGAGAGGAGAAAAAATAAAAGGAATTCTCTAAATCATGAATGGGAAGGGGGAAAACCATGGATGTTGGAAGAAGGATGTGTCAATATCAGACATCAGAATTCCACACGAAATGTAGGAGTAGGTTGGTGCTATGGAGTAGTCTCTGAAGAGACAGTAGCTGAAATTTCCATCATTAACAAAATTTCCTTGACTCTTACCTCAGGAAAGGCCAATAGGATGAATAGGAACCAGCCCCAGGCACATCATACTGAAGAAGAGAACAGCAAAGTGAGAAAGTCAGCACAAAGTCAGTAACTGCAAAGAGTGGCAGCTAGACTCCAAGTCCCTGTTTAGAAGGGACAATGACAGTGGTGGGGTGACATCTTCCCACAGTGAACCCATAACTGCAAACCCAGCAGGATTAGCTGGCAGCACTGAGTCTAAAATGAAACCATGTGTTGGTAAACAGAAAACAAAAATTTACCACAACTTATGGCAGCCAAGTGTAAGGACTGAAATTAAGGAAGAAAGCAACGAGAGAGAGAGAGAGAGAGAGAGAGAGAGAGAGAGAGAGAGAGAGAGACAGAGACAGACAGACAGACAGACAGATACAGACACAGACACAGAGAGACAGAGAGAAAGAGAGACAGAGAGAGAAAATGTAAGAAGAAGCGAGGAGGAAAAAAGCTGTGGGAAAATACAAATAAACCAGTAGTCAATAAAATAGTTAAAATGATACCTTATTTTGGGAATAAAAGATTATAAAACTAAAGCCACAAAGAAAAGATGCTTATAAGTAGGAAGGATGAAAAAGGAGATGCTATTGTGATTAGGAATTAGGTATTCTTTGTTCCTGAAGCTAGGACTGATAACAGCGCCAAACTTTGGTAAAATATAGATGATACATATAGTTATGTATGTCTAATATATTTGTTAACATATGTCCATAAAATAAACTTATTAAGTTTGTTAAAAGTTTTAGAGTAAACAACAGAAGAGTAGAAACTAAAGATTTTAAATTAGGATGTGGAAAACTGAAAAGGAGAAGAAAACAGACATAAAATTCAATTAGTCTAAAATAAGGCAAAATTTAGATGAGGTTAGAAAGCAAAAAGTATCAAATTTTAAACAGATAAAAATGATTTACAATAGAAATTCATGAACTAAGTACCCTAGTGCAAAGTCCATTTCTGGACTTCAAATCAGTCAAAATAAATCAGTTATGTGCTGTTTACAAAAAGTACATTAAATCTATGAACCCAGCAATGTTTTTTTATTAATTAATTAATTTTGATTACAACTCAATTGTTCTCCCATCACTTGTATCTACCTGTTCCTCCCTCCCTCCCACCCCCAACCCTATTCCCCTCCCCTAGGTCCATGATCGAGGGGGATCTCCTCCCCCACTTTATGGTCACAGGCTATCAAGTCTTCTCTTGGTAGCCTGCCTGCCTATTCTTTCTTTGAGTGCCACCAGGGCTACACACCAAGGGGAGGTCGTCAAATATGGGGGGGGCATCAGAGTTCATGTCAGACTTAGTTCCTGCTCTCCACATAACTGTGGAGAATGCCTTGTTTGTTGGCTGAACCCAGAAATGTTAAAAGAAAAAGAATAACAACTATTTATTTATTGGAGAGAGAGTTTGGCTATGTAGATCAGATTGGACTAGAACTCACAGAGATTTGCCTGCCTCTGAGAATGGTGATTGTATAACGTGCTGTGATGGCTTATCTTGGTTGTCAACTTGATATACTTAGAAAAAGGAAACCTCAATTGAGAAGTTCTTGCCATCAAATTGGTCTATGGACATGTGTTGGGACATTTTATGTATTGATAATTGATGACAGAGGGCCAAGCCCACTGTGGGCAGTGCCATTCCTAGGCAGCTGGGCCTGGGCTATCAAAGATGGCTGAGCAAGCTAGAGAAGGCAAGCCAGAAAGCAACATCCCTTCGTGGTTTCTGCGTAGGCTCCTGCCTTTAGGTTCCTTCCTTGAGTTTCTGTCTTGGTATCCTTGTTAATGAACTGTAATATAGAAGCTACGTAAACCTTTCCCTCCCCAAAATCATTTTGGCCATTTTTTTTTCTTTTTTAATCACAGCAACAGAAAGTGAATTACAATATTGGAAAATAGTAAACAAAGGAGCACAAAACATTTTCAAGAGAAAAGATTACTCAGAATAAATATGGTTTCCATAACAATATGAAATGTTTAATATTGTAGACAGACACATGTTTTTGTTTTGATCCCAAATGTGGGATGGGGAACAGACTTAGGAGGGAACAGGTGATGTTTATCCACTAGAAGATGAACCACCTCGTGGGAGGGCCTGGCTGTTGCCAGCTGAAACACATCTTGGTACAGACACGTATATAGACCCAAAACAGGAGGTGGGGCTTTTTGGGTCTTGGTATTGTTTGGCTGTTCATCCCTCCACTTCAAGACACTCCTAGAGAGAACTGCTGCAGAGAATGCTTCAGGGTTCCAGGTTCCTGCTGCTGTTCCAGGTTCCAGCAGCAAGTTTGGTTGAATTGCTGGTCTGCTGAAATCCTGCTGACTATGCCAGGGATATCGCTCCCAGGAACTGAGTTCAAAAAGGTCTACTTCTCCTGTTCCCATTAACCTCTTTTCTCTCCTGTCTAGGGAGGTGGATTGGAAGGGAGGTATAAGCATTAAAGAACCTCACATAAAATAGGTTTAGAAAAGATCAAAGCCTATAGTTTAATTTACAAGGAAGATAGCAGAACTCTAGATTAGAATGTATATAATAACAATCAATAATTATATATAACTGTAGAACTCTCTCATAACGAGATTGTAACACATATTTTTGAGCAATTCTTATTTAATAAAAAACAATTAAAGATGTGGGAATATTTGTATAGCACAATTAGCAATTAAGAAGTATGAAATATAAATTCCCTTTAAATATGCATGTTTTATTTAAAGTTTGGTCACAGTCTCCAAAGTAAACTTTGAGAAAGCCAGAAGAATCACAATTCACAGAGCACAGAAACTGAATACTGAAAATAACTGAGATGTCAGTCACAAAGCATCCTTCTTTTTCAAGTGAAAAGTAAGTCTGTGAACCAAAGAGTGAGCATCAGAGGAAGAGAGGAAAAAAAATGTATAACTGACTAGAACTGAAATAACAGCCATTAAAACCTGAGGAGGGGGGGGTTGTGAGAAGACGGTGTCAGTAAACTCCTGATTATGTGACAGAGCAGACAGGCACTGGAGAGAAAAACCCAGAAACTTGTGGGTACTTGAAACACCAAGAAGCATCCCAAAGAACAGCTAGGCGCAGGACCAGGAGCCACAGTGTTGGTGTCTGCAGGGCTACACGGGAACTGCCCTAACCAGCCCATCTTCTAAGACAAGGTCCCACCTTGAAGGGAAGTGTCTGGGAGGACAGAAGGGAGGAAGGGAAAAGAAAAAGAGGAAAGAAACCCCAGACAAGAATGCACAAAACAAACAACTCTTAGAGTCTCAGGAGTGAATGGGGCAAGTTCTCAGCACTTATGAAAGTAGAAGAGGACCTTTCCTGAAATTAGAAAGGCTGCCCATCTCCTCAGAGTGGTGTTTCCTGGGAAC
Source organism: Acomys percivali (assembly GCA_907169655.1). Classification (NCBI taxonomy): domain Eukaryota; kingdom Metazoa; phylum Chordata; class Mammalia; order Rodentia; family Muridae; genus Acomys; species Acomys percivali. Next base: position 57,683,664 of record OU015753.1, on the reverse strand, counting down.
AAGCAACAGGATATACATCTTGCTCCAGTTGTATGTTCTATGAATGAGCAGCCCTTGGGACCGGGGAGATGGCTGAGTTGGTAAAGGCTTTTCCGTGCATGCGCAAAGACCCAAGTTTGATGCCCAGAGCCCACTTAAAAAATCTAAGTGTGGTTGTGGGAGGAAGAAACAGGCAGAACCTTGGGTTTCACTGGCTAGCCAGTCTCGCTTAATTGGAGAGAACCTGTCTCAAAAACAAAAAACAAAAAACAAATAAACAACATGTGAGAATGACACCCAAGGTTGACATCTGCCCCCCTACATTCAATGTGCACACCTGTGCATGCTTATTACCCACACACATGCACACACACACAAAGACACACACACACACACACAGACATACAAATAATAAGCAATGAGGAATTAACTAGATCAAAAGTCATCGAAAGTTATAGTACAAATCAAGATGTGGAGCAGAATAGCAAATTTATAGAGAATGCACACCAGAGAGATATGCCCATGGAAAAAAGATTAGACTATAGTTCATGGTTACAAAATGAGCTAATGTTAATAAACATTAATGTTAACCTCCCAATTTTGATGGTTATTTGTAGTAACATAAGAAAAGTTGTGTATTTAGGTATGATGGAACATAGGGTGGCCATTTGTTCCCAAAAGGCTTGGAAAAAGTTCCTTTGTATAGTACGCATAAGTTTTCTATAACCTTGATATTGACTAAAAATAAAAACCTCTTGGTAAAGGGATTTATAACAACAACAACAACAAAAATCAACCAAGCAAATACCTACCAACCAACCAACTAACCAAAAGTATCCTCAATATAAAAAGAATAGTCCCAAAGCAAAAATTAAAACTTACTGAAAAGTACATTTCAAAATAAATTCACACACACACACACACACACACACACACACGCACACGCACGTTAGCCTGTTGCAGCTCTACTCTGTGAGTTAATGATTTTCAATGCTTATCTAAATAAATCACACATTTCAGAATATTAGCACAGAATAGCCAATAGCTAACATATTCAGATACAATTGTTGATTTTACAGAAAAAAATCTTTTAGGTATCTAGACTGAATGATCCTTTTATTTATAAAGAAAAGAAAATTAGAGTGTTATCTAATCCTACATTACTACATACCACATTCAGGCAAAGTAGCAGTCTACAGAATTGAAAACATCTTTGCCAATTATACATCTGATGGAGAGCATCTAAAATAGATAAAGAACTAAACCAACTTAACATAAAGAAAACAAAAATAACCCAGTTAAAACATGGAGTATAGGAGTAAACAGAGTTTTCAGAAGATGAATCTCAAATGTCTGAGAAAAGACTTAAATGCTCAACATTCTTAACTATAAGGGAGATGCAAATTAAAACTACTTTGAGATTTCATCGTAGCCCATTCAGAAAACTATGATCAAGAGAACAAGCAACAGCTTGTGCTGTGAGGTAGCATGCGCTGTGGCAATTCCTCAGGAAGTTGAGATAAGATCTCCCACAAGCCTCAGCTGTGAGTTTATATTTTCGTAAAACAGTGCTTGCTTCTCTTTGCTTATTTCTTAACCTGGCTATCACATGAATAGTTGATATTCTTTTATAATACAAGGCTTCACAACACAATCTTGAGCAGTTTAAGTCTGTTCTTAACCCTCTATGCTACTTTGTTACTCCCAGCAAACATCCCAGCACTGCTTGCACCATGTAGCTTTCCTTAGCTCCAGATCCTTCCTCCTGATCTTCCTTGGACCTCTACCCATGGTTGAATCCCCTGACTGACTCCCCTACTTCTTCTCCTAACTCCTCCTCCCAGGGCTGGCAGGAAGTCCAGCCCTATTCTCTATCCTGCTCATTGACTGGCTGAAAACTGCTTTATTGACATATCAGGGGACAATTGGGGAGCAGAGTTTACTACACATTTAGACAGGAGATCAGAGTTTAACCTTCACAATGACCTTATGCCTATACCCTTCTATACCACTCTTGGGCATATACCTAAAAGGATTCTACATCCTAGTACAGGATGCTTGCTTATCCATGTCCACTGCTGCTCCATCTGTAATAGCCAGAAACTGGAAATGGTATAGATGTCCAGCTAGATGGCTGGATAATGGATGGATGACGGGATAATGAAAATGTGGTACATGTACACAATGGAATTTTACTCATCTGTTACAAACAAAAATGAAATTTGCTGGTACATGGATAGACCTAGGAAAAATTCATCTTGAGTGAGGTAATTCAAGCTCTCAAAGATAAATATCGCATGTTTTCTCTTACATGTGGATGTCAGCTTTTAAGCCTTCAATATGCCTGCTACAATCTGCAGGATCACAGAAAGTAAGTACCTGGAAAGGGACTCAGAGGGCAAGTGGAGGGAGGATCTCCAAGGAAGGGGAGATAAAATATAATGTCAATGGAGAGACCAAGGGGAAGCCAGGAGGGTTAAGTCGGAAGGGAGATGTGAGAGAAGGATAGAGGCCGGAGTATGGGAGGACAGCTATGCTAAAGGCCACTTTAAAACCATGTGAAAACCCATCGCTGCAGATGCTTCATAAATCTAAGAAGCCATCAAATCATAGGAAGAGAGTGCCCTAAACAGGTATCGTACACCACCTTGTAAAGCCTCCAGTGCTAGGAGTAGGTTACATTTTGTTGAGTTGCTGGTCAAAGGGCCCTCATGGAAAAAAATCTCGAACACCACAGGCTATCGTTGTACCGAGTCTATTGTTTATTTTCCACAGCTTGATGATTTCTGGGGACAACATGTGCTTATTTCATCAAACAGGGAGAAGTCAAGCTGGTGCCTAACTAGAAGTTTTACCCCCTACTGACTGTTGCTCATGGTACTGGAAGGTATTCTGCACACTACAGGAGGAGAAAGGTAATCATCAGTATCCCAGCCACAATCCCCGAGGCCTGCAACAGTGACACACCTACAGGATAGACTGCTACAGTAGTGGCACAAATGTTACAGTAGTAGTCAACAACTTTCTGGCTGGATTTAAGGTCTACTCCATAAGTTGGAACCAATACCAGCCCCTGCTAACATGGCTAAGAACCTGGGACTAGGTAAGTCACAGGTGGAGGGAAAATCATTCCTATTATTATGCCAAGAGAACATAGCAATACAACTACTACTAGTCCCTTTGGTGTACATCCAACAGGCTCTTTCCCCATGACCAGCTCCAGCTCATGGCCTGCTGGCCTTTGCTACAACTTGCTTGACTTCCAGAGCCAGTGAGTGGCTCCAGGTAGAGTGGTCACTAAAAGGGGCACACGTTACTCAGTTCTTTTCCAGCAAGGCTGTTACGGGGGGTGGGGTGGGGGAGGAAGAGCACGGGGATGGATCCTGCTGGCCTTTAGTAAGGAGGGATGAGCACATGTGTAAGCTTAGAAGCTTCAGAAGAGTTTCAGAGTAAAAATACGTCAGGGCTGGGATGTCTATTCCATATTTCAAGATCCTAAATCTTCCCAGCAGGGCTCTGATCTCATCATTACTGATCCCCATTCTTGGGCATTTAACTTGTCTTTGACATTCAGCCATGTTGACTGTTAGTGATTGGGGGACTTGAAGGCTTCTTTGTAGGCAACCCCAAGAGGCTCTTCTGGTTGCCTGTTACCCTCAGCTGTTTCTTAGCTTTCTTGGAGCATCATGGTGTTTAGTGATGACCATCCATCACTGCTTTGTTGGAGCTCCCAATTGTTTCCAGACATCTCCAATGTTAGTAGCTCGCGCTGACTGAGCAAAGCCCTTCTCCATAGACCCAGAATGACTGACCCATGATACCCACTGTAGACCTGTTCCACGGTCTGTTCTCTCAATTCGCTGATGTTTAGAAATTCATTGTTTGAATCACCAGCCTATGCCTGTGGCATAATGCCTACCACGATGGCCCCTCTGCCTAGGCGGACATTTGAGCAATCCAACATCAAAATACTGTCTTTGGCTCATATTTCTCGGATCACTTCTGCCTCTTCATGTTTACCTTGGCTTCTTCAGAAACAGGCAACATGCTGCATCAAGGAAGCAACATCTCCAAAAGGAAAGGAGAGGAAAGTAGAATTAGATTAAAAAAAAAAGAAAAGAAAACTCTAATTAATAGTGAAGTAAGTCTACTGAAACCTTCCGTGATTGGCAGAGAGCTCAGACACAGAACTGACCATTGGAATGTCTGCCATTGGGCCCCAAAGGCTGGGTCTTTCACCCCTCACTTTTCTCAGTTGCCAGACAAAGGCTGCATTGGTGAGGATGTATCTGAGGAATTAAACTTTCTGCAGCTTAGGTGGACATGGAAGGAGCTTTTCAGGAGCAGGTTCTCCCCTGGCCAGACTCCTGTAGCCGAGCAGTAGGTTCTTCCTTGAAGAAATATCTATTTAGTGCATCCCCATGACTGCTCATATATGTACCAGCTACAGATGTTGACAATGTATGTTTTGTACAAGCATTAAAAATATTAAACTTAAATGGAAACAACATGTACATACATATTTGAAGATCATTATCAGTGGTGGTAGGTGGTGATACTCTGAGAAGATGTGTAAAATGTGAGATTAAACAATGACTGAATTCTCTTAAATCCTCCACTGTTGAGGATAAGGATGTTTATATGTGTGTTCACTGAAAGATGACTTTCACACATACTCTGGTGCCTCATATTTGACCATGTCCCCTGGAGGGGGAGACCTGGTGGCACTCAGAAGAAGGATAGCAGGTTACTGAGAAGAGACTTGATATCCTATGAGCATATACAGGAGGAGTAAGTCCCCCTCAGTCACAGTCATAGGGGAGGGGAGTAAGGGAAAAATGGGAAGGAGGGAGGAATGGGAGGATACAAGGGATGGGATAACCACTGAGATATAACAAGAATAAATTAATAAAAAAAAAAGAAAAAAAATCTGTGAAAGGCTAGGTCACTAGTGAGGAGCATTTGTAGAACCTAACCTAAAATATAATATTGAGTTATGATTTTCAGCTAAAAGAAACCAAGACTTCTTAAAGGGAAACCTGATGCAACGTCTGAGTAACCTGAAATATTTGTCCCACAGACTAGCAAGGAGTGGAACCAAAGACACTAAGACCATGTCAAAAGACTTAAGAACAAATTCAAAGGTGCCCCCTTTGATCAAAGAAAGGGTAATTGAAGCATCAATAAGAATCAGAAAATAGAATACATTTACATTTTTGACTTCATAGTGAGACTTTAGAAGTCGATCAATTCCCTTTGAGTGGTGACAGGAAACCAGTCCACTCCCTTAGGGATTAGTGAGGAAGGGGAAAGGGCCGTAGTTGGTGTGCTTTCCTAAGTGAACTGAGCCTCTGGGCAGCCAAGCAGTAAATAAAGGAGACATCTCTTCATAACAGACTTGGAGCTAATAAATGAAAACAAATTCTCAGTGTTAGAAGACCAGCACATGGCAACTGCAATAAATCAGTGGATCTGGTCAATAGCAATATCAAACAAGAGACATGGCCAAGCATTACGTGCCCCTCAGCAAACAAACACTGCACCATCTGTAGTCTTGCCAAAAAAGATCAAACCTAAGTCTGATTGAGCCCTCAGAACCCGCTGCCATTTTTAAAGAAATCCAGGGACAGAGGAATGTGTTGACCTTCACCATGAGTGTGCAATTAGCCAAATCCAGATGGTAGGAAATGCTGGGGCCAGACTCGAGGCAGTCAACAGAGAAATTAGGAGAGGGAAAGATGAGGAAAACTGTAGAGTAGGAAAAAAATTGAAGGCCTAAAGGACAGTTTTAAGTAGGTGAAAATAGACACTATATCATCTAAGGACTAAGACATGGGTGACACCTGTCCTTTTGTAAGAACGTGACTATTATAAAAATTAGAAAACACTTTTTGGAGGGGGGGGGCTGAGATTGGTCCAGCAATGGGTGGCTCCTGGGTAGTTAGCAAAATAAACCAAAGTGTTTGCAATTATGTCAATTTTTATAATATTTGAGTAGCCTATGTATTTGTGTAGGTTTCTATGTTTGTGTTTTATTTCACAATAAAATGGCACACACACACACACACACACACACACACACACACACACGCACACGCACACACACACGCACGCACGCACGCACACACACACTGAATAGCTGTGTTTTATGAAGGGCAGTTAAAGCTGTACTTAGAGGGGAATTTGTAGTGTTAAATATTTATTTTAGAAGACAAGTTTGATGATAATTAGCCAATGTGGTAGAAAAAAAGTGAAATCAAGAAATAGAAGCAGAATAAGGCAAACCATGAACTTAAAAACTGAAATTAATACAATGAAACTAATGATGACAAAAGAAGCCAGAGGGGAAACCTTAAGAAGAATTATGGAAATAAAAACATTTCTGAGCCTGGCGCGGTGGCACAACGTCTGTAATCTCAGCCCTCTGGAGGCAGAGGCAGGCAGATTTCTGTGAGTTCAAGGCCAGCCTGGTTTACAAAGCGAGTCCAGGACAGCCAACGCAGCACAGAGTGATCATGTCTCAAAAAAACCAAACCAAACCAAACCAAACCAAACCAAACCAAACCAAACCAAACCAAACCAAAAAAAAAACAAACAAAAAACAAAAACAAAAACAAAAAACAAACAAACAAACAAACAAAAAAAAAATGAAAAAACAAAAAACGGAAACCAACCAACTAAACAAGAAAACATTTCCGAATACAATTAATTAAGAAAAAGGAGAGATATCAATATATAAATATTAATATGCTACAGAAATAGGAAGTTTAGATTAAAAGAATAAAGTGAAAAATCTATGCCAGCAAAATTTGAACACAGGTGAAAAGGAAATCTCCTTTGACCCTACATTGGAAGACTGTTTTAAAGCTATTCTAAAACAGAGAGGGAGAGACAGAGACAGAGAGGTGGTGGTGGGGGGGGAAGAATATGAACAGTGTTCGAAGATCTCCTAAAAGGAAAACTTGTGCCCAGACAAGCCTTCTAAAGTTTTACAAGCCTTCAGTCGTCGCTTCAGCAGTATTTAATATTTCATCAGGGAACCTACTCAGCCAGTAAGACAAGAATGAGAAATGAAAAGTGTATTTAGAAAGGAAAAGTGAGATGGAAATATGGCTCTCCACGCAGAAAGCTAAAGTCATTCAGGCAATTATTAGTAGATTCATTAAGCCTGCCAAATATACATATATATTTCCACCTAAATATATAAAAAATTGTATGTCTGTACAATGGTAGTGTCTAATTTGAAAATATTTTTATATCAAAGTTTTAGGGAGCCAAATTAGCAGCATTTATTTCCTTGCCTACACTCTAAACTGGACAAAAGAATAAACCAGCTTAAATAATTTAATTTAAAATGGCTGATAGAACTAAGTAGCCATTTTTTCCCAAAGAAAACATGTGAATGAGCAGTAAGTATACGAAAAATCATGCTCAACCTCATTAATCTTTGGGAAAATGCAAATCAAGACCATTTATTACCTGCTAGCAGTTAAAGCAGCTGCTACCCAAAAGTCCAAAGACAACAAGTGCTCGTGAGAATATGAAGAAAAGCTCACAGTAGCACACTGTCAGTGGGAGCTGAAACTAGCATCGCTCCCCTGCAAAACCACTTCTCAAAAAGTTAAAAATGGAACTGCCATGTGATCCAGCAACCCCACATCTTGGCCTAGATCCCAAGGCAATAACGTCACTATCTCAAGGACTTATCTCCACTCCCATGCTCTTTACTGCCTTATTCACAGTGCCCAAGATAGCAAGGCAACCTAAGTGACCATGGTCAGGTGAGTGGATAAAGAAAAGGGAACACCCACCTCTCACAAGCACACGTGATTGTTATTCACCATTTAAAAATAGAGGGAACTGTGCTCTTTGAAACACTGTGGATAAACCTTGAGGACATGATGCTAAGTGAAATAAGCCAGACACAAAAAGCTTTTGTGTCAGCTCACATATATGTGGGATTTGGAAAGAAGTCAAACTCACAGTAACAGAATGTTGAATGGTGGTTGCTGGAAGCCAAGAGATGAGGGGAAAGCGAAGATATTGGTCAAAGTGTACAGATCTTCCATAACAAGATGAAATATTACTGGAGACTTCATGCACAGTTTGGTAAATGCACTTATTAATAGTGTGTGGTGGGCTGGAAATTTGCTGAGTCAGCCAGAACAGTTTTTCCTACACAGTTGGGAACTGTGTGGTTATTGTCATGCAAATTAACTTGATGTTAGTAGTTACTTTTTGAAAATATCAAAACATCATGTTGTCTACCCCAAATACATATAATTTTAAAAATGTTTGAAAATATAACAAAATTACATTTATTCCTTCCATTCCCCCATTCAAACCCTTCCATGTAACCCTCCCCACTCACATTTATGACTTCCTTTTTCACTAATCATTATAACATAAATAATTCTTACTTGTCAGTCTATGTCAATTCAGCTAGAAGAGAAGAATGGGCAGGTGGCAGCTGAAACATTATTATCATCCATAACATTGACTTTTTCTCTTTCCAGAACACGTCTTATGTCTGTGCAAGAGAGAGATTCATAATCCCAGATTCCAAAATCAGACAGTCCTCCCAATGAATCACAGGAACACCAGCCTCCTATAAAGGAAGGGTCATCTTTGTTGGGCTTTCTGCAGGGCTTAGAGTAATCAGGACCACATGTTCCCTTAGAGAGGCTCCCAGGAGGACAGGAAGAGGAAGGAGGAGGGCGTGGAAGCCAAGTTTATCCTTCCAAGACATTAATCAGATTATGTAGCTTCTTCTCCCCAGGGTCAGCATCAGTGAGGGGTAGGGGCAGGCCAGGATCGCTTCATAGGTGGAGTTCCCTCCGCATGGAAGGAGACCAGTCATCTGTTGGTATCCCGGGGTACTGAGTCCAGGCACCCACCCGGTCGATGTTAACCGCTGTGGCTGCTCTGTCCCTCGTCTTAAACTCCACAGCGTTTGTGCGTAACCCACACCCAACCTCCTGGATATTTAAAACCATCTCTAGACTATCACAGTCCATACCCTAATACTTACCAATGTGCAAATAGTCTTTTTGATATATTGTCCAGAGAATGACGACATGAACAGATAGGTCTTTTTTCCTTTCGTTCTTTTGACCTGGTTGATTGAATCTATGATGCGGAACCCGAGAGGATGGCGGAGTGCACTCAGAGCGAGGAAGTGGGGACGGAGTCGCTCCCTTCTCACCAAATGAACACCCACCACCAAAGGCTAGTCTTTAAGAATCGATACCCTATGAGCATATAAAGGGGGAGGAAGTCCCCCTCAGTCACAGTCATAGGGGAGGAGAGTAAGGGGAAAATGGGAGGGAGGGAGGGAGGAATGGGAGGATACAAGGGATGGGATAACCATTGAGATGTAATATGAATAAATTAATAAAAAAAGAAATAAAAAAAAAAGAATCGATGTCAGAGCAGACCAAGGTAAAGGAGAAGCGGTGTGATCACAAACAGAAAAACTGAACAGTGTAAAGCTGATGGTCTTTGCAAAAACCGATCCACAGATAAGATGCAATTCAGATAAGATCCATGAAAAAGGTTTGTACAGAGTGAGATGAGCTATTTCTAAAATGCATATGAATGTGTGTGTGTGTGTGTGTGTGTGTGTGTGTGAATATCATAAGGAGCTAATACATCCCCACACAAAAGTTGTCAAAACAAAAGAATTTGCCCCACCAAGTTAAGTATTTCTCAAATAAAATGTCAATCAGCTTTTTGAGAACTTGGTCTCATTGGGGCAATTTTCAATCAACATGTATTTTTGTTGTTTTTCTCTTCCCTCCTCCTCGACCTCATTCTTTCCCCTTCAGACCCTCTCTCCTCTAGCGGCTCACCTTCTACTTCGACGTCACGGATGACTGCTGCCCTTCTCCCCTTTCCTAAAAGTGTTTGTTCCCCCAGTGCACCGCCTCCCCCAGCTTCATAGTCTATCTCCTCTCTCAGTGTTGCTTGTTTATATGCAAACACTGAGAGTTAGGATCCATGTGTGAGAGAGAAGATGTGGTTTTTGTCTTTCTGAGTCTGGGCCACCTCACAAGCTATTGCATTAAAACAGGGTGGTTTGGATGCACAGGCAAGGGACAAAGCCCCAGGAAGCAGGCTGCGTGGTGATCTCACGCACAGCTGGTAAAAACAAACATCTCTAGCCAAAGAGCTGCCACTGAAGGCCAACCAGCAGAGGTTACAAACACTGAGCAGGTAAGACTGAAACAGCTGGTCATGCACATGGGAAAGGCTGAGTCTCTAGGCCCCTCTTCCATTCCAGAGGAATGCAGGGATTCAACTGGAAGGATACAACTGAATTTTTTAGAGAAAAAATTACAACTTTGGGGTTTGAGAAACCTTTGTCATTACTAGGAATAGTTGAAGATGTGGTTACATTATTATTTAAAGTTCCCACAGTAAGCATATTTCCTAGAGAACGTCCATGGGTGCACCAAGATCCACAGACAGGACTATGCTTGTCACACAGAAACAGCAAAAACTAGAAACACCACCATAAATCTGTCAACACTAGAATGGATAAACAAATTGCAGCGCCTTCATGGAATGAAATACTAAGGCAAAGTTAAAAAAAAAAAAAAAAAAAAAAAAAAAAATTATCTTTCTGGACCAATAATGAATCTCATGTTGCATTAAAAAGTCACAAAAATACATATAATTCAATTTATGTAAAGATAAAATTTCAAAACTGAGCTTACTGTTGGGAGCCCTTTGATATACAGTCAAGATATATAAAGGAAAAATAAGAAGATGACTGATTCTTGGCAAACCCTAGTTAGCTCCAGGCTGGGCTAGAAATGAGTCTCATGGATATTTCCAGCTACTGATCGCTGACGCTGGAATGCTGGTGTCTCTGTCCCCGCCCCCACCTCCACCACGTGTGAGAACTTACCCTTCGATGTGGTAGGAGTAGAAGGAGCCTTTAGGAAGCAATCAGTCCTCGTGAGTCTCTAATCCTCATGAATAGGATGAAAGGCTGGGGAAAGTCTGTTTGCCCCTCTTGGTATGTGTGGACACATAGAAGCTGTCATCTGTGAGTTCTTGCCAGACAGCGACTCTCCTGGCACATGATCCTATACTTCCTAGTTTCTAAAACTGTGCTCAATAAATTCAGCTCTGAGGTATTTTGTTATGCTATCAGGAGCAGATCAGCATGCCTTTTCTGTTCTATTTTTAAAACAAGTAGTGAGTGCTTGTGTGCATATTCAATAAACATTCTTTATGTAATGCAAAAATTATACATACTCACAATATATTTTACTTAAAGAGTAAAATAGTGTTTTTCTCCCCTTTGAAAATGACACACTGAAATCTCCAGAGTGAAACTCCAGCAAATGTCTTGACATTTAAAATGCAGTAGAGGGACTGGAGAGATGGCTCAGAGGTTAAGAGCACTGGCTGCTCTTCCAAAGGCCATGAGTTCAATTCCCAGCAACCACACAGTGGCTCACAGCCATCTATAATGAGATCTGGTGCCCTCTTCTGGTGTGCAGTCTTTACATGCAGACAGAGCCCTGTATACATAATAAATAAATCAATCTTAAAAAAAGATAAAATGCAGTAGAAGAACCATGCTTGTGTAGCAAGGGAGAAGGAAACACTAAGGGGACAACAGGCTAGGATGGACAGACAGTGGGACAGGCTAGATCCACAGATAAGGACACTCAGGGAAGGTCGGGTTTGAAAACCCATGGAAAGCTGATGTACAGTAGCTGAGTTTAAAGCCATGTAGACTGCAACAAGGAGACAACTACATAGCTCAGAAACCAATGATCCAATACGAAGAGCAAAATTAAGGGCTTCCAAAAAGCAGATGGAAGAGACAAGGAACTATCAGTAATGTGAGAAGATGCCAGATGTGGGCAGAGGAGGTCGCCTCGTGCAATCCTGGGCATCTCCAGAATTGACTTGGTTCCTTTTCCTAAGTTCCAACAGCAGCTGCCTACACCTCCCCTAAGGTGATGCGTACACAGTGGCAGGGCTGCTTGCCTGTGTTTCTCTTTCATCTTGGAGGTCATTATCGGAATTCCTCAAACTGTCCTATTCATGATTGGCTGCCCAGCACACACAGTGGATGAATAGAATGTTTTCTTTTTCTAGACATAGCTGTGTCTAGCAGAGAGCCCTAGTCAAAGCAGCTTAGAGCACAGGCACAGGGAAGGTAAAGTGCTCGGTGGGTAAAGGCACTTGCTGTACAAGCCTGACAATCCGGGTCCGGACCCCCCGAAGCTACACAAAACCAGACGGATTAATGCAAGCATCTATGATCCCAGCCCATGCTGACAGGGAGACAGGGGTGAGAAGAGGCCATTCCCTCGAAGCTTATAAACCAGCTAGTCTGCCTTACAAAGCCACAGAAAGACCCTGCCTCAAACAAGGACATGAAGGTTGTCCTCTGACCTCCACATACTCTTCACATCTCACACACGCCTGCAATGACATATGTGAGCACACACACACACACACACACACACACACACACACACACACACACACGCTTACATGTGCTTAGAACAGAGGTCAGCCAAGTATAGCCCATGGGTCCAATCAGCCTATTGCCAATTTTGTAAATGATGTTTGTAATAAACTGAATGTTTCCAAGTAAACATATCTCCCTAAGTGCATGTGGTGAGGTCCTTGTCCCCAAGGCAAGGGGATTAGGAGCTGGGGCCTCTGGATGACTAGCTTATAAAAGAGACCCCAAACAGATCCCTGACTCTTTCTATCATGTGACAAAGGGCAGCTGTCTATGACCTAGGAAGTAAGGGCTGCGGGTTTTGAACTTCAGGCCTCTCTTCAACTATGAGAAAACTTCCTGTTGATTATAAACCACCTGGCTTGTAGCAGCGTAAGCAGTCTAAGATAGTGGCTGACTGGTACACTGTCGTTCCCATTATGTGGCTGTAACTGCGTAAGAGTTACAGCAGCAGAAATGAGACGTTCCCAAGAGGCTGAGTAAAGCATACAGTATGTGCTTCCTCTCATGCTCCATGTAGCTTTGCAAACCCTGGCTTAGCCAACTGTGCCATTTGCTATCTTCACACACTAGGGGTCCCAGGAAGCATGTGGTCCCAGGATTGAGTTGAGTGGCTCAGTGTCATCACTGAGAACTGAGAGTCCTTCCGTCTTGTCTCTGCATCATCAGCATGTTGCTTATGCCCGGGACCATGCCGAATTCCAGGAAGAAGTGGACACAAAGGGAGGGGTGCCGTGTTTATGTGTCTCTTCTAAGGTATTAGCATCAATCCCATACTAGATCTAGAAGAGTTAACCCCTCTTGTGATTGGTCAAAAGTGAACCCATAGCCACTCCTTACACTACCTCTTAAACCAATCATTGCCGAAGTTTATTCTGTCACCATAACTGGTCGATACCAAGCCGACTTTGCAGGAATCATGGCAAGAAGAGATTCTAGGTTCAATCTTAAGTTCTGTGAGCATTTATTTATGTAGGAGAAGTGGCTCCTGAACTGTGGTGCTCAAGAAATATTTTCTGTATGAATCATTTGTAATGAAAGATAGTTACACCTTTAAAAAATTTCTCCATGTATTTTAGGTTTATTTTATTGTATGTGTGTTTTGCCTTCAGGTATGTGTGTGTGTGCCATGTGCATATCCGGTGCCCGAGGAGATCAGAAGAGGGTGTGGGATCCCCTGGAACTGGAGTAACTGATGATCATGAGCCACTGTATGTGCTGGGAACCCAGCCTAGGTTCTCTGCATGAGGCACAAGTGATTCTGACCACTGAGCCATCTCTCCAACCTTAACTATATATTCTTACTGCACTAAAGATAAAGAAAAAAAATCAAGTGTTCAAAGCGAGGAAGCTGTGGGAAAGAGAGTCTGATCTTTCCTGCTCATGAATAATAGAGGAACAACTGCTACCCAGGAGTGCCATGGCTGTCCTCAGATGTCACCTTTGGCCTCTTTGGTCCCTCTCACCTGTGCTAGCTAGTTTTATGTCAACTTGGCAGAACCTAGAATTACCTGAAAGGGGAGAGGGGAACCTCAATTGAGAAAATACCTTCCTAAGAGCTGGCTGTAGGACATTTTATTAATTAGTGGTTGATGGGGGAAGTGTCCAGTCCACTGTGGCTGGTGCCAACCCTGTGCTGGTGGTCCTGGGTTTTGTAAAAGAGCGGGCTAAGCAAGCTATTATGTGCAAGCCAGTAGGCAACATGCCTCCATGGCCTGTGCATCAGTTCCTGCCTCCAGGTTCCTGCCATACTTGAGTTCCTGTCCTGGCTTCCTTCAGTGATGAACTACAATGTGGAAGTGTAAGACCAGTAAGTCCTTTCCTCCCTAACTTGCTTTCTGTCATGATGTTTCATCACAGTGATGGTGACCCTAACTAAGACACCAACTGGCATACTACGTGAAGAAGGGGTGAACCCATATATCTAGAGCCATCTGGGGCATGTGATCATCAACCCTGCCTCTGGGATAGAATTATAGGGGAAATATTTTTAAAAAGCACCAGTAGTTAAGAACATCTTCAGAGATTCTTTTTTTGTCTTGGAATATTTTTTTCTCCTGATCCTCTGGAGTCTTATTAAATTAAAAAAGTTAAATATAATTACATCACCACTCTTCCCTTTCCTTCCTCTAACCCTTCACATGTACCCTCCCTTTGAGTTCTCTCTTGCCTCCCCACTTTGTTCCTCTCTAATTGATGGCCTTTCCCCCATTGACTATTAATATTACATGTATGAACAAATAAACATATAAATATAACCTCTCGAGTTCTTTTTTTTAAAATTTTATTTATTGTATATGAGTACTTTATCATCAGATCACATTATAGATGGTTGTGAGCCACCATGTGGTTGCTGGGAATTGAACTCAGGACCTCTGGAAGAGCAGCCGGTGCTCTTAACCACTGAGCCATCTCTCCAGCCCCCTCGAGTTCTTTTAGTGTGGTTTGAGTGTATATTATTTCAAAGCTGACTACTTTGTATTCAATAATCAATTAGGGGTATCATTTGTTGGGAATGTGAATTCCCCCTCTTTTAGAAGTCATGGAGGGCCTGTAGTTCTTTGTCTAGGGGTGGGACCTCATGAGACTTTTCCATTCTATATTAACATGTCTACTGCTATTTTTATTGTTAAGGTCTTGTTTAGGTAGCCATATTGTTGCCAACAGCTGCCTAATTGGATATAAAGTCCATTCAAGAGAAGGAAGCCATGTCTGGTACCAGAAATCTAGCCAACTACCTGGGTCTAGTGAGGGCATGGGTCTTAGAAGACCATCTACTACTGACACCTTTCTAGAACAACATTGCTTTTAACTGGATTCTAAAGCTTATCCATATACCCAGAGATGAGTGGAGCTTTCACCATCTTCAAAGCCTCTCTCTTCAACAGATATTTTGGAATATTCAAGCTTCTTCAGTGATTAAAATAGTCAACTAGAGTTGTTGAATGCTCTTCCAGGAAAGACACCTGTTGCAGTAGTTTTTCCTCTGGGCCCTAGGCTCCTGGAATAAAGACACATGAGCCTCAAAATATTTTTACAAATACCTAGGCCATCTAGCAAGGCTCTTTTCTGACTAGCTCATAACTTAAAACAACCCATTTATTCTACATTCTGCCATGTGGCTGGTTACTTGTATTCAGGTACCATGCATCTGTCCTCCTCACATCTTGCCAAAGAATTTCCTGCACCTGGCTCTATCCCAGAACACTTTTTACCTGCCTGATGCCCCACCTTTTATTTCCTGCTTCATCTATAGGCTATTATCCTTTAATGGCAGGTGGTGCTTCCATACAGACATAAGAAATTCCTTTTTCAGATAACTGTGTTAATTTGCTAGAGCCGACACAGAGAGAGCACCATACACCAAATAGCTTATACCACAGGACAACTTTGTGGTCTTACTTCTGGAGTGTTGGTTTCTCTTCTGAACTCTTTCCTAGTGTGGTGTGTGTGTGTGTGTGTGTGTGTGTGTGTGTGTGTGTGTGTGTGTGCACGTGCACCACAGACATGTGTATGTAAACCAGAGGTCCATATTAAGTATCTCCTTAAATTGTTCTGTCATCAGAGCTTTGGAGACAGGGCCTCTCACTGAACCTGAAGCTCTCTGACTGGCTATATGAGCTGCCCAGCAGTCCTGGGATCCTTGTTGGTGCACACACAGGCCTGGGATCACAGGAGTGTGCTGTCCCACCTGAGTTTTAATGTGGGCTTTGGGGACTTGAATGCAACTTATCATGCTTATGCAGCACGCACTTTACTGCCCCATTCCCTCTCCCTCTTGGTGTTTTAGGCCATCTTCTCCCAGTGTCTTCACGTGGTCTTCCCTCTATATCTATGTCCTAGTTTTCTTTCCTAAGGACACCAATCATCTTGGATAAGGATCCACGCTAATAAATGACCTCATCTTAACTCCCTCTTTAATGACACTGTATCTAAACAACAGTGCCACTCTTGAGTGTTGAGACTTTAGCACATGCCTTGCTTTGGGAGGAAAATTACCACATAATGAACCTTTTGCCTCTTTTATCCACTAGCCAATAGGAAGGATGCTGAAAAGTCATTGACTTTTAGGGAATATGATGGAATCATGAGCTAATGGTGTCCTGCATTTTAAAATCTACCTCTGTTTATTGTGATATATGTTTAGTCATTGTCAAAAGATTGACGAAAGGATTGGGAGAACCACTGCCTCTGCCTCCAGTCTCTGCATCACGTAGCTCTAGATTCAGGTGGCTCCCTCCCTCTCTCCTTGTCAAGCCCATGCCACTCTTGATTCCATTCAGTTCTGCGAATAAAACAAGCAGCTCTCCATCCCATCCTGAGAGCTCTGCTCAGGCCTTGATGCCGGGCTTCATGTAGTCGAGCTTGTGTCTTCTTGCGTTCCCCTCTTTGCTGTGAGCCAATGCGACTTGCCATCATGGCAAGGTACAGAACTGGTTTGGCTGGTGTCAGCAGTGTAAGTGAAGAGAATCAGCTGTGTAACTTGTACCGAGCCCAGGGTACTTGGTTGGTTGCCTTTAGCCAAGCCACATACTGCAGTTTGATCTCTGCACTTGGCATTGAAGTCTTAGAGTAAAAACAACTTTCATTAACTTACTCATTCGTCACTGAGTGCCCTGTCTAGGCAGAGAATGAACTAATGTGAGTAGGGCAAAACAAGGTATTTATCCTTAGGGACCAACATACAGGAAATAGTGAAATAATCACACAAATATGCATGCAATTATGAAATGTGATAATGTTAGGAGCTAAGCAAGGCAGGTGCCCCTAGAGACAAACTCATATATTAATGCACCTTCAAAATGTTCTTCACTTTGGCTGTAGCTAAAGCCATTTTTGGAAAGGAGCTTAGTGTACCCAGAACTGTTCCTGTATGATGTGTTTATGACACAAGTTAAGCATGTCCAGAAATATTCCTCTCTGTTTTCTTTCCTTCTTGAACTATGACCTTAAACTGAGCATGTTCTTTAATGCCCATGTTAATTCAGGATGCATGTTAATGAGCATGCTTGGGACTATGCCTGGCCCATTTGCTTTTCCCTGCACACAAGCAGCAGCTTCTGTAATAAAAGCCCCCACACTCTCTTGGTTAGAAGAGGACATTGCTTTGGGAATGACTCCTGTCATCTTATCTGCTACGGATAATAAACATTTCTCCATTTTCATTTCTCGGTGGTGCTTGCTTTGGTGTTGTACTTGCCAAGACGCTAGCCCACTTTGTTCAGTTATAGTAGGTGCTATGACAGGAAAGCCAAGAAAGCAACAAGAAAGTAAGGTGTGTCCACTGAGGTGGGGCCTTTGAACCCTTACAGTGGGATGAAGGGAGGATTCTGTCTACAATACTCCACTCCCCAGCCCACTGTTTTCTGGTGCTTCCATAGTGCACTCTGTTGCTGGGGTAGAAAGGGACACTTGCTTGGAGACTCCACTCCCCTCTCTCCTTCCCCCCCCCCCCCACAGACAGGATTCTCAAAGCAGCTTGGCAGAAGACCCACTGATGTCTATGCTCCCGAGTGTGAGTTTCCAGGTATCATGGGCAGATGCTTTAGAAATCAAAACAGTCAGATGCCGTGGATTAAAGACCCGTCTTCAACTAATGTGGCAATCTGTTTCAATGAAGTATTTTTAAGGATTCCATGTTGATATACAGAGAGGTATTTAGTCCCGGGGCCTGACCATACCTCTTTAATGAAGGTGTTCCACACTCCTGAGCTACTGACGTTCAAGACCCCAGACACCCGATTCCACACTCTTTCTCTCCAAGGTGGATTTAAGTTTCTGTCCTTGGTCTTACATGATAACACACTTAAACAAAAGAAAAGCCCAGGTCTTCAGGAAGCTTCCAATCTCGAATGAGAAATATCCACTCAAAACAGTGAGATATGACTCCACATCAGTTAGCCGGTCCACTGGGCTATCCAGGCAGGGCCGGAAATGGGCCTCATTCATCGCCTCACCTAATCACAGAAAGAGTGATCTACAACGTCTGTTGTGTAAGTCTCGAAGCCATTGCTAATGGGACTGTTCTAGTTGGTCTCCATGCTTCAGGAGGCATCTTGTGGGAAATCAAAGTAGCCCTTGTATGAAGCTCCTGGCAGCACTGTGGGCTCTACTTTCTTCATGGCTTTGCAGGATTGGAAAGCAAGAACAGGAAGCCTCAGGCAGAAATCTTGGGTAATTCATGCCTTTAAAAATGTGTTGGTATCTACTCTCATTCAGTGTTCAAAATCTGTTGTTGCTTCTGGCTTCAAGACCTCATTCCCATAGAGGAGACAGACTCAAGAATAACAATTCCAAAACGCTAGGTATGAATTACCCAGTAGTCCACAAATTCTCTAGGGCTTCTTCGTTAATTAAATGTTCCAAACAGAAACTTCAAAGTATCTTAGTTTTAAAATTCAAATAAGTACACAACGATAAAACCATAAACAAAAAATAAAGCTGGGGGAAGATTCTGAACAATGACGGGAATTGATCAAAACTGCTTGTATTTTATTTCACACTGGGAATGAAGACTGCATCTCTTGTTTTTGTTTTTGCTTTTGTTTTTGTTTTTGTTTTTGTTTTTTTCTGGTAGCAATTATCCACCTGAAGGGGCTATGCTTATTTAGGGTTACTGCTGCTGTTTGACCAAAAGCAAGTTGAGGAGGAAAGGGTTTATTTGGCGTATGTGTCCACATCACTCTGCATCATCAAAGGAAGTCAGGATGGGAGCTCAAACAGGCCAGGAACCTGGAGGCAGTAGCTGATGCAGAGGCCATGGAGGGGTGCTGCTTACTGGCTTGCTCCTCGTGGCTTGCTCAGCCCGCTTTCTTAATAGAACCCAGGACCAACAGCCAAGGAAGGGCACCACCCACAATGGGCTGGTCTCTTCCCCATCAATAACTAATTAGGAAAATGCTCTACAGTAGGTGTTTTCAACCTTTCTCAGCAGTTGTCTAAGACCATTGGAAAACATGGATCTTTACATGACAATTCATAGCAAAATTACAGTTGTGAAGTAGTAATGAAAACAAATTTTTGGTTGGGGAATCACCACAACATAAGGAACTGTATTAAAGGGCTACAGCCTTAGGAAGGTTGAGACCCATTGGTGTACTGTGCGGGTCTCCCCTTCCCTGGGAGACTGTTGGCCACCAGCCTACAAAAGCTGGAGGAACAGTGGGGACGCGGGGGAGGCAGGGCTCAGAGGGCTGGGAGCACAAGGATGGGGGACTTCAGGGACCAGCTGCAGGGAGGCAGATCAACTTTATTCCAGGGCTGAGGGGAATATATAGGAAAAGGGAAGCATCCAGGAGATACTCTGATTGGTGCTCACAGTGTACTTCATTTGCATTAAACAGCATAGTCCTATCACCCACACAGGGGCACACTACCTAATTATCATATGGGCAGTGGGGAGGGGGTGGAGAATTCTGCTGGAGGCTGTGTCAGAGGCTACTTCTAAGACAAGCCAGGCATCTAGCTCAGGGACATCCTCCAAATAAAGACAGGCAGAGAGTAGGAAGCCACACTGGGGGAAGAGAGTTCCTCCATCTCGTACTGAGCTCAGAGAACTATTGAGCTATCGGGTCATGGAGGCTGCAACCTTCTGCACGAGGGCCCTCCAACAGTACAGGCATGCCTACAGCACAATCTCATGGAGCTGTTTTCTCAGTGGAGGTTTCCTTTTCTTGGGTGACTATAGCTTGTGCTAAGTTGACAAAAATCTAGCCAGCATAATGCCCTTAGCCTTCCAGTCTCTGTGAGTCTATTAAGACACCTTCAACCTTGAAAACTTCCTGCTATACTCTGCTTGATGGCTTAGGG
This sequence comes from Acomys percivali, assembly GCA_907169655.1. Taxonomy (NCBI): domain Eukaryota; kingdom Metazoa; phylum Chordata; class Mammalia; order Rodentia; family Muridae; genus Acomys; species Acomys percivali. The sequence goes on along the minus strand of OU015753.1, from coordinate 57,663,380 downwards.
CACAGAAAGGATGCTGGGTTTTGGATAACCAATGACATGTGACCATGATGCTTTGTTGAGGATGGCACTATTGGGCATCCCTTGTTTCTCTTCTGATGTCACACTTACTTACTTACTTACTTACTTACTTACTTACTTACTTACTTTACTTCCCAGGGTGTTGGGGCCCTAGTCTGTGGTTTCACTTTGGACACATGTCCTTTTAGAGAGTTTGTTGGTCCATCTTAGACAGGGATCCACCCTCCTGAATGCCACACAGCTGCAACGGGGAGCACACATCTTCTCATTCCTTTCTCCAGAACATTCTTCCCTCCTAAGTTAATGAACTACATCAGCTGCCTCAATTTCCCAGCTAGGTGTCTGCACAGGAGAACCAGCAGAAGAGGGCTTTGGGGGCTGGAAAATATCCAAAGCTGAGATCCTTGTAGTCCTCGTTGGTAAGATAGAGTCTGAAGAGCCTGTACACCAATCAGGTTGTACTGTACTGAGGTCCAGTCACCTTGTCCATCATTGACATAAGAGCTTTTCTGCCACTCTTCTGTATTTCTGGTCCCCTCTGGGCACAAGGTTGAGTATCACTTCTGTGCCTTCAGAAGCAATTCATGCTGACTCAGTCCACCAACAGGGTCACCTTCAGGTGGGAGTGTGATGTCTATCTTCTTTTTCTATCATACCAACAACCTAGTTGACACAAGTGACTCACCTGAGTGAAGCTAAGTACAAAAAATGGTCTCCATGAGCTGGAAAGATGGCTCATGGTTAAGAGCACCACCTGCTCTTCCAAAGGTCCTGAGTTCAATTCCCAGCAACCACATGGTGGTTCACAACCATTTGTAATGTAATGTGATGTGGTACCCTCTTTTGGCCTTCAGGTGTGTATGCAGGCAGAACACTGTATACATAATAATAAATAAATCTTTTTTTAAAAAATGGTCTCCGTGAATACCACTTCCCCCATGAAAAGAGTCTCATGCAATATCCGGCTCTTGCTACTTGTTAATCAAAGTGTTCTAACTTAATCAGAGCACTTCGAGACCCACAGGCCATCTACTGCCAGCACTCATTTGTCTGAGTCACTTCTGTCAGTTCTCTGCCTCGCTATGTAGTATGCTGGAATGACTCTGGGGACAGGGAGATCACTCTGTTTCCATTACTACATTAAAATGTTTAGCCTTCTAGAGATCAAAGATTAATTTAGACGTGGCACCCTCCTGTTGCTCTGAAGAACCTCTCCAGCTGTGAGCCTTGGCCCTGAGCCTGTAGCTGTACAGTGCAGAGGGGAGGGGTCATTTCCTTCACTATCACCCACCCTGAGTCGCCCACTGCTCAGAGGCAGGGGAAAGACCCAGGGTCTTGATGAAACCATCTTTAAACAGAAATATGGTCACCAGGGGGGAAGAATCTTTCCCTTGGCCCTTCCCAAGTCCAAGCTCTGTTATTACAAGCTGTGAGGACAAAGCCTCACATGCGGCACACGATGGTCTTTCCCCTCAGATGTGGTAAAATAACCTCCCCAGACAGCCACAGGAGCATGTGGAGTTACTCACCTCCCCAGCCCCGAGTTTGGCTCTGTTATATCTCGCCTCTGACCTTGCCTCATCCCTAGGGAAGGGTTCAGGCTCAAAAGGCTTGGGAGGGTCTACTTGAAAGGACACTGGTGACGTTGATCTGGTGATCTGGACAAAGCCCATGGGGATGGTGTTTTGTTTCTGTGAACCGTGACTCAGGGCTCTGGAGCCACGGGTGGCGCTGTGGAGGAGCTTGTGTGACATGTGCAGGCACACGCGGAGGTTCAGCACCAGAGGTTAGGGAGTTGAGTGCTTAACAGAGAAAAGAAAATCACACACTGAATCGTTCTTCACCAGAACAAGCAGGGTTTCTTTGGAAATGGCTGTATTTCCAGGGGGCTTGCTTACTTATTTCTCCAGTCTATCTTAGGAGGGATGGAGGAAAGGTAGAGTTAAGTTTGTGAATAACAATGGAGCTATTCCCAGAAAGGCCTAGGACTCTATAAGGCTAGCGGACTGAGTTTTCTTCAGAACAATACAAAGAATAGAAAAATTTATGAATCAATTTATTCCCAAAACACCTATTTAGCTTTACTGTCTAAACTTGGGAGAAAACAAACAAGACACCCACTATGTTCAAGGCAGGAAGCTACCTATAGATAACTGATATTATACCCACATGCTCCCAGTAAGTGTACAAGTGTACACACACACACACAGGAGGGAGAGAGAGAGAGAGAGAGAGAGAGAGAGAGAGAGAGAGAGAGAGAGAGAGAGATTCTTAAGACTACTTAGCCTTTTTTGAGTACTACAATAATTTTCATAAAACCTCAAGAGCGTTCATTGTGCTTTGATCTGAAATATCTTCCCAAAGTTCTTGTGTTGAAGGCTTGATTCCAATACAGCACTGTTCAGAGCAGGCCTTTGGGATGAGACAGAGTGTCAGGTCTTTGACCCCACTAATGGACTCATAACTTACGGGGCTATTTTGTGGTGGTTGAAATGTTAGGAGATAGGGTCCATTTGGAGGGAGTAGGTCATCATACTCTCTCTCTCTCTCTCTCTCTCTCTCTCTCTCTCTCTCTCTCTCTCTCTCTCTCTCTCTCTCTTTTCCTCTCTCTCTCCTCTCTCCTCTCTCCTGGATGCCGTGAGGTAAGTAGCTTAGTTCCATCACACACTCTTGTGATATTCTATCTCATCTGGAAGCATAGCAACAGTGGCCATGGACTGAGTCCTCTGAAACCATGAGCCATATAGATCTTTCTCCCTTATGGGAGGAATGATGTCTTGAAAACAGAGATGGGAGCCTCATTCAACTCCCTCTCCCCCACCCCACCCCAGCTGGAGAGAAATGAGATGGCTCAGGATGCAGAGTTACAAGAAGTTCTCACATTGTCAGGGACCAAGGATGAGGGAGCCCAGTGTCTTGCTTAGTTGAGTTGCCTGGGAAACAGCCAGTTCTTGGGCTCCAGAGGAGGGTACACACTGCAAGAGGAAGGATGGCAATGCCTTTGCCTTAAAGCCTTTCTAATTTCTTTGCGATCTCAGGATCTAGCTAGCACAGGCACATGATTGATACGTTCTAATGTTTTCTAAGTTGGAAAGAGATTCCCCTTAGGGAAGAAAGAGGTGTATATATATACTGATAGGCAGATCCAAGATTATCCTCTCACTTATGTTAGCCTGGGGACAACACGCATCAAGTGATAGCATCATCTCAAGCTGGAGAGCGTTTGATGTCTGTTCTTATAATTATCTTCAGATAATGTGTTATACTGTGTTTCAAAAAATATTTCTTTAAATATTTTAAGATTTTAATATAATTACATGATTTTTTTCCCCTTTCCTTTCCTTCCCCCCTCCAAAGCCTTAACCTCTCTTTGCTCGCTTTCAAATTTGTGGCCTCATTTTTCACTAACTGTTGTAACATATGTGTATGTATATAGACATATAATCCTAAATATATAAAAACAGCCTTCTCGGTTTGTGTAATGTTACTTGTATGTATGTTTTCAGGGTTGGCAGCTTGTTAGTGGATAACCAACTGGTTTGCTCACCCCTGGGAAGCCTATTTCTCATGCATTCACTACCCCTTAGTTGCCTGTGGTTCTTTGTGTAGGGTGAGGCCATATGGGCTTTCCCCATCGACTTTAATATGTCTGTTGTTGGTGTCCCGGCTCAGCTTGTGTTTAGGCGGTCATGCTTGGTGAGACTTTATGGACGTAACTTCTGACATTCCTAGGACACACAATCTCACAGCAAACCCCACGATTATCTGGTTCTTACAATTTTTCTTTCCTCTGTGCCACAATGTTCCTTAAGTCTTATGTGTGGAGAGTTGTTTTGTAGGTGTATCCTTCAGGATGAGGTTTCACAGTTCTGCAATTTGATTGGTTGTAGTTTCCTTAATGTTCTCTGTTGCAAAGAACATTACAATGTTCTCGGTTTTGTTTTGATGAGGACTACACTTATCTGTGAGTATAAGGACAGATATTTAGGATGTAGTTAAGGATTATCCTAGTTTAGTAAAGTGTCAGCTGTAGAGTCTTGTCCAATCACTATGACTTCACTAGCCTTGGGTAGGTGCCTAGGTTTCCAGTACAAGGCATGACTTCTCTCTAGTTGTGCAGGTATAAAAAAACAATTAAAGAGCTATTGGTTACCACCCAGGTACGCATGCCACTGTTGTACTCTTATGTTTACTGTGCAACATTGGTAACTGTTGTGGTTTATAGGTGTCATAGTGGGTAGGACTGTTGGTTACTTCTCTCCTTTGCCTAATGGTATCATGAAAACTAGTCCTCAAGGAGAGGGCGTCCAGGTCAGCTCCAGTTCAGGGGTCTCTGAGCCTTGTGTCTGAAATGCATGGTGTTTTCAGCAATAGTGTCCTTCCTTACACCTTTTGGAGGCAGGGAGGCAAACAGGGGCAGTAGCAACGACCTGTATTTTTTGTGAGTCTCTTGGCCAAATCTGGCCAACAATTCCAAAAAGGGATTCTCATGCCTGGTGTTGGAGATTTGGTTAGATGGTCCTTGGCTTTGGGGTTGGCATCATCTGACTAGATGGGAAATTTTTATTTAAATGATATAATGTATATTTATATACTGATCTATGCATATGATAGATATTTTTAGGTAGATAATACGATTCCTTGTGACTTTTCCAGACTTACTTTCCTCCCTCTTTCTTCCGTAGTTATCTCTCCTCTCCCCAATTAGAACCCTCCCATCTTTCCCATTTTCCCCATCAGATCACCTGTATTTGCAATTCCCCCTCTTTATTGATCACCCACCCCCTCTCCATCCCAGCGATGGTCTCTTGTAACTTTCCTGGTTTTTGCAGTTACTCTAGAATATACACTCACATCTAAAGATTTGGATCTAGGAGGCTTAAGTGAAAGAGAGCGAGCAACGTTTACTTTTTTGAATCTGGGTTACCTCACTCAATATGATCTTTCCTAGTTCCACCCATTTAACTGCAAATTATGTACCTTCAGTTTTCTTTACAGCTGAGTAGTAGCTCATAGTGTTTAAGTACCACATTTGCATTTGTTTATCAGTGGAAGAACATGCAGTTGTTTCTAGTTCCTAGCTCTTGTGAACACAGCAGCAACAAACATGGCTGAGTGAGCATCTGTGGAATAGACTGTCTAATCCTTTGGGTACACGCCAAGGAGTGGTATAGATGTGTCATATCGTAGATTTATCTTTAGCCCTTTGAGAGTTCTGCATACCAGGCTCCACCGTGGTTGCACCAGTTTGTAATCCCATCAACAGTGAGTGAAGGAAGGTTTCCTTTCCTCTGAAACCTCTTTAGGACTGTTAGTCATTCCTTTGATCTTCGCTGGGGTAAGATGAAATCTCCACATTGGTTTGATTTGCATTTCTCTAATTGCTCTGGACAATGAACCTTGAGATGTTTCTTAAGCAGTTTTTTCCTTCTTGTGAGAACTCTCTGCTCAGGTCCTAGGCTCATTTTTTGAATGGGTTGCTTAGTTTTATTTTTAAAGCTTATATATTCTAGACATTACTCCTCTGTCAGGCATATAGCTGGCAAAGATTCTTGACTGTTCTATGGGCTTTCTTTTCACATGATTGTTTCTTTTGATGTGTACAAGCATTTTAGTTTCATGAAATTCCACTTGTCAATTGTTGGTCTTAATCCCTGGGCAAATTGAGTCCCACTCAGAAAGTCCTTTCATACACCTATGTCATGTAGAGTCCTGCCAATGTTTTCTTCTGAGAATTCAAGTATTTCAGACTTCACACTAGATATCTGACCCACTGAGAGCTAATTTTGTAAAGGTGATAGATGCAGATCTATTTTCATTCTTTTACGTGTGGACATCCAGTATTCCCAGCACCATTTGGTGAAGATGCTTTCTTTTCTCCAACATGTTTTTGTCATCTTTGTCAAATATTAAATAGCTAAAGATATGTGTACTCATGTTTGGATCTTCAATTCTGTTCCATTGGTTGAAAAGTCTGTTTTTGTGCTAGCACTATATTGTTTTTATTACTAAAGCCTATAAAATGTCTAGAGATCTGGAATGGTGAACCTCCAGCATTGCTCTTCTTGCCCTGGATTGTTTTGGCCATGTGGGGACTTTTGTGGTTCCACATGAATTTTAGGGTTGTTTTTTATTTCTGTGAAGAATGAAATGGGGATTTTGATTTGGATTGCTTTTAATCTGTAAGTAGCTTCTGGTAAAATTTTAATTTTTCAATATTTTACCAATCCATGAGTATGGGATATTTTTCCATTCTTTAATGCCTTTATCTCTTTGTTGAATGTTTAATTTTCCATTATAGAGATACTTTACTTATTCCTACATATTTTATTTTCTTTGAAGTTATTGTGAATGGGTGTGCATTCACAATCTCTTTCTTTCTATGTGATTTATGCTGGTTGTTTCTTTATCCTGTCACATTGTTGGCTTTGTTTATTGCTTCTAGAAGTTTTCTAGTAGAATTTTTGGGATCTCTAATGAATAATGCCATGTCATCTTCAAATTTTGTATTCTTTTCTTATTTGTATCCCTTTAATTTCCTTCTCTTGCCTTATTGTTCCAACCAGTGCACTGAGCATAATGTTGGAAAGGAGTGGAGATTCTGGATAGTCTTCCTGACTTCAGTGGGATTGCTTCAAGTTTTTATTTTTTTTACATTTAGAATTGTGCTTGTTATAGGTTTCTCATATAAAGCTTTTATTATGTTGTGATATGTTCCCTCTATACACTCTCTAGGATTTTTATCATCGAGGTGTCTTGGATTTTGTCAAAGGCAGGATGTTTTTTATTCTATTGAGATGGCCATGTGAATTTTTCTCTACATCCATTCATGTAGGTTATTAAATTTATTGATGTGTTTGTTGAATCATCATCCCTGCATTTTTTGGGTTATGGTGAATAATCTTACTGTCTGTCTGTATTCTGCTTGCAAGTATTTATTGAGCATTTTTGAATCTATGTTCATCAGGGATATTGGTCTATAGTATTGTTTGCTGCTGTGTTCTTTACATGATTTTAGTATTAGAATCATTCTGGTTTCCTAGAAGAAGTCAGGGAGTGTGCCTTCTGTTTCCTACTGGTTTTTTTCTTTCCTTTCTCTTTCTTTTTCCTCCAAGATAGAGTTTTTTCTGTGTAGCTGTGACTATCTCAGAACTTGCTTTGTAAATCAGGCTACCCTTGAACTCAGCCATCAGCCTGCCTCTGCCTCCCGAGTTCTGGAATTAAATGCATGTATGATCACGCTCACACTCTACATTATAAAAATTTGGATGGCCTTTTATTCCTATTTCAATATCCTTATTTGTTACGGGTCAGTTTCATTTGTCGACCCCCTTTTGGTCTAATTTTGGTGGTTGGGCTGAATCTAGAAATCCTTCAATTTCTTTTAGGTTTTATAACTTAATGGAATATAGTTTTTTTATTATAATACTCTTATAAGATTCTGAATTCTTTGGTGTTTGTTGTAATGGTGGTTCCCTGTTTATTTCTCCTTCTGTTAATTCGGGTCCTTTCTCATGGCTTGGTGGGCCAAGGATCTGTCAGTCTCATTTGTCATCTCAGAGAACTAGCTCATAGATTTGTTGATTCTTTCTATTGTTTTCTTTGTATCTGTTTCATTAATTTCTACATTGATTTTTAGTATTTCTTGCCATCCTTTGGTTTTGGATTTGTTTTTCTCTTGCTTTTCCAACGTTTTGAATTATATTATTAGGCCACTTGTTTATCCTGTTCTGGTTTTTCACTGTGGGCACTTAGAGTTATAAATTCCCCTCAAAAGACTGCTTTCAAGGAGCCTTAGTGGCTTTGTTGTGTTTGTTTCTCACTTTTATTTAGTTTTAGGAAGGTTTTTACTTCTTCTTTTTTAATTTCTCCCTTGATCCATCCATCATTCACTAATGAGTGTTTTAATTTTCATGCTTTTGTGTAATTACTAGAGATTTGTTTGTAGTCAATTTAAGTTTTATTGCATTGTGGTTAGATAGGATACATAAAATTATTTCACTTTTCTGAATGTGTAAAGAGTTATTTTGTGTCCTAGGAGGTGGTCTATTTTAAAGAAGCTTTAGTATGCTGCTAGATAGAATGTGTATTCTTTGGTATTTTAGTGTATCTTAGGGTTTTATTGCTGTGAGGAGACATGGAAACTCTTATAAAGGAAAACATGTCATTGAGGCTGGCTCACAGTTCAGAGGTTTAGTGCATTATCATCATGGCAGGAAGCACGGCAGTGTGCAGGCATGCATGGTGCTGGAGAGGAGCTGAAAGTTCTACATTTGAGTTGGCAGCCACAGGAAGAGAGAGAGAGCAAGAAAGAGAGAAACACTGGGCTTGCCTTGAGCTTCTGAAATCTCCAAGCCCATTCCCAGTGACATACGTCCTTCAACAAGGCCACGCCTCCTAAGGATGCCACTCTTTAGGGGCCTATGGGACCCATTTTCATTAAAACTATCACAGGGAGGAATATTCTGTACCTCTATATTAAGTCCACTTAATTCACAATGACATTTAACTATGCTGTTTGCTTTTTGTCCAGATAAACTGTCTATTGGAGAATGTGCAGTACCGAGCTTTTTTTGTTTGTTTTTTGAGACAGGGTTTCTCTGTGTATCCTTGGCTGTCCTGGACTTGCTTTGTAGACCAGGCTGGCCTCAAATTCACAGGGAATCACCTGCCTCTGCCCCCTGAGTGTTGGGATTAAAGGCGTGTGCCACCACACCTGGTCAAGTAGTAACATTTTATGAAACTGGGTGCTTCAGAGTCTGGTGCGTATGTGTTTAAGACAGTAATGCTGTCTTGGTTAATTGTTACCTTGATTAGAATAGAATGTCCTTCTTTGTCTCTTCTTATTTGTTTTAGCTTGAAGTCTGTTTGGTTGGCTATTAGGATAGGATGAATGCTTGTTTCCTAGTACCATTTATTGGATTTTTCTCTCCATCCTATTTACTCCAAGGGGGTGCCTATCCCTAAAGTTTCTTGTAGACAACAGATAAGTGGATTTTGTTTCTTGACCCACTCAGTCTTTGCCATTTGATTGGCGATTTGAGGCCACTAATATTTAAATTTATTGAAATTTGTATGTTGTGGTCAATGTATTATTGATTTTTGGTGTGTTCTCAGTGATACTTGTAGTAATTATAGATTTTCAATCTCTAGGCTATTCTCATTTCTCTCTTTAGTCTGAAACGTTGCTTCTTGTATTTTCTTTAGTTTATTGAATATATGGTTTTTTAAACACTATATTGTAGAAATTTTTCTATCACTTTCAATAGTGGCAGATAGCTTTGCTGGGTATATTATTAGTTTAAAGTGGCTGTCAGGATCTTTTACTTTAGGAGTTGGAATACATTGCTCCAGGCTCTATTGGCTTTCAAATTTTCCATAAGAAACCAACCATTATTCTAATGGGTTTTCCCCCATGCTCTGTGCATTTTTTTTTTTTAAGATTTCAATACACTTTTTTTGTTTTGTATAATTTAGTGCTATGTGCTTCTTGTATTTTGTATGGCTATGTCTTTCCTTAGCTTGGCGAAGTTTTCTTCTATTATCTCTTTACAGGTCAGGTCTATGGAATTGAATTGAGATTCTTCTTCATCTATGCCTATAGTTTGAAGATTTGCATTTTATTGTTTCCTATATTTCTTTCCTGTACCTAACTTTCCCTCTCATATCGCTTGTTTATTTGGTCTAGTTTTTCTACTTTATCTTTGAGTCCTATATTCTATCTTCTGCTTGATTCACTCTACTTGTTAGACTTTCCTTTTAGTTTTCTATCTAGTTTAATTATTGACTTTTTTTCAGTTCTATCTTTAATTCTGTTTGAGGCATTTCACTGTTTCTATTTCTTTATTTCATTTTACTTTTAAGTCCTGGATTGTTCTTGTCATTTCCATCAGTCATGTGTTTGTGTTTTCTTGGGATTCACTCATATTTTTTTCTTCTTAAGGTCTTTTCTCCTTGATTTTATTGATGTTTCTTTGTGTATTCTTCAAACTCCTTAAGTTCTCAAATGAAGTTAATGATTTTTCTTTTAAATTCTGTGTCCCAGGGTTCAACTAAGTAATTCTCATCAGCAAACACTTTTATAGGACTAGTGAGTTTTGAAGATGAGATGCTGGTTTGATCTTTCATGTTGTTTGTGATGAGACCTGGGCATGTTAGTTTTGTTTCTGATATGGACTGAGAAGGTTAGGGCAGAAGAGAGGATATATATGCAGGTTGGGCTTAGAAGTTGGAAATGGCTTAGGAGGAATAAAGTTCGGTAGACAGAGGTAACTAGGAATGAAGCCAGATATACAAGATGTGCATTCTGGTCCAAGCCTGAGTATGGAGGTTAGTCTGTCTGGGTACACAGATTGGATGTACTACAGGAGGAGCCTGTGGTTTGGGGACAGGCATGGCAGGTCATGGAGGAAGCTTATAGATTGATTGTGGCCTAGCAAAGGTGTCCAGACTAGTCTGGGAAAGAACATGTGAGACCTGGTCTAAACCTGGCAGGTTGGAAGGCTTTCATTGAAGGGAGGATCAGTGTGTTGTCATTATTGCTATTGTGTCTTTGTGCCCTGAGCTGAGGGTTCTTCAGACAGCCTTCCCATGGAGAAACATAAGAGAGATTTTGAGGACAAGACCTTGGGTGTGAATGTCTAGAAGTTTCTGCCTGTCATTGTGTTGCAGAACAACTCCACCCAGACCCCAACACACGCTGTGGGCCAGGAGAGGAATGCGGATGAATCAGCAGGGCCTTGGGGGTATAAACAGGCCCATGTAGTCTCCTCCCAGTGGTCCTGGTTAATCTCTGTCAGCCCTGCAGTTTCCTATTGCCATCCACCCTCTTTTTCCATTCTTAAAAAAGAAAAAAAAAAAAAAGAAAATGATACAAAACAAGACATTTCATTATAATTCTACAATGCACATGTTATACTTCAAAATTTCCCTATTATCTTTCTTATCATCCTTCCACACACCCCTTTCCCTGTTCCACACCCTAATAATCCTTTTACTTTCATGCCCTCTACCCCAGGGCCAATTTCACATGCGATATTTGTCTTCGTGAGTGTGGCTTATGTACTTAACACAATGATCTCCAGTTCTATCCATTTCCCTATAGAGGACATAATCTCATTCTTTACGGTGATGGTTCCCTTGTGTATATGGGCCACATTTTCTTTATCTTTTCATCTGTTGGTGGCACCCAGGCCAATTCCATGACATAGGTGAGCAAGTATTTCCTTAGTAAGCTGACTTAGATTGTTCGGGGTTTGGGGTAGAGACCCAAAGACCCAGAAGTAGTATAGCTGGATCATACAGAAATCTGTTCTTAGTTTTTTCTGGGGAAATTCCATATTGATTTCCAAGCTGGATAGACTAATTTATCATCATGTCCATAGTTTGTAAGGCTGACTTTTGCCTTGTGTCTTTGCCAGCGCTTGTTGTTGATGATAGCCATTCGATTGGGGTGAGATGGAATCTCAGTGTCAATTTGTTTGGCATTTCCACTATCACCAATGATACGTAGTGTTTTTATTTTAATGTACTTAATGGCCACTTGTATTTCTCCATTTAAAAATTGCTCAGTTAATTAGTCTAATTTTTTAAAGCAGTTGCCCACTTCTCTATGTTTTCCTGCATCTCTGCGTCTCTGCAGATGATGCCTCCTCTGCTAAAGATGGCCTGCCTTTATTTGGGTCAAACTATGGCACCAGCCAAGGACAATACAGGCTGTAAACTTCAAACCCCTCCCCAGATCTAGCCAATGGACAGGACATTCTCCACAGTTGAGTGGAGAGTGGGGTCTGACTTTCACACGTACTCTGGTGTCTCATATTTGACCATGCCCCCTGGATGGAAGGCCTGGTGGCACTCAGAAGAAGGATAGCAGGCTACCAAGAAGAGACTTGATACCCTATGAGCATATAAAGGGGGAGGAGGTCCCCCTCAGTCATAGTCTTAGGGGAGGGGAGTAAGGGGAAAATGGGAGGGAGGGAAGAATGGGAGGATACAAGGGATGGGATGACAACTGAGATGTAATAAGAATAAAGTAATAAAATAAAAATTAAAAAAAGATGGCTTGCCTTGAATAATAGTTTGTTTCTCATATTTTAGCCCCCAGCTCCTACGTGACGGCCAAGAACTCTGTGCTTACATACGCAGAGTTAAATTTTTCTTACCTAGGTTACCACTCTCATCCTCTTGTCTATTTATTGTCCGTTAATTGTGTGATGGCTTGCTTTCTAGCTTGTCTGTGAGTCCACAGAGGTCAAAATTCTGTGTGACTTATGTTTTTATCCACTCAGTGCAGTACACAGTACCAGTTCAATTCCATTGTCAAATGAACAGGTGGTCAACTGAATGCTCAACGTAAAGGATAGCTGTTCTTGGTTGTAAATTTGTAGACAGTGTCCAGTGAACCTGGAGTGATAAGAAATGGGCACCATGTTCTGTGGTCACCTGTTGACATCTCTTTCCAATAAGGAAGAATAAGAAAAGTGTTGTTGAGTGATGGGATCCTTGAGGTCTAAGCAGAACCATTCAAAAAGAGATGCTGAAATAGCACCTAGCTCTCCTCACTGAGCACTGATTTTTCCATCCACTTGAATCTTCTTTAACACTTAAAGTCTCTCCTGTCTTCTTTCTTATGCTTTCATAGATGATTAAGCATTTTCTGCTAAACAAAGAAAACAAACAAGAACACCCCCCGCCCCCCATTTCCTTTGAAAGGCTACCCCGGAGTCTGCGATGAAGTCATTGCTCTATCAGGTCCATGATCTACATGTGGAGTATTTTGGTCTTCTCGAGGAATTGGTCAGTGTAGTCTGTGAAATGCTTGCAAACAGGGCAGGGAGTCTATATTAAAAGTTATAGATAGTTAGGCTCAAAGAGCATTGGCTATAGATCAGAATTATTCTTAGTGACAAGGTGAGTGACTATCTCCATGGCCTCATCTTCCTTCAAACCTCCTCTGTGCATGATGTGAATGGATTATTTTTATGCACCTCTAGATTTAAGTTCCAGATTTGATTTTTTTTCTTTACAAATGTATTCCCATGGTGATGCGCCCCTTTAATCCAAGCACTTGGGAGGAAGAGGCTGGCGGATCGCTGTGAGTTCAAGGCCATCCTGGTCTACAAAGTGAGTCTAGGAAAGCCAAGGCTACACAGAAAAACCCTTTCTAGAAAAAAAAAAAGTATTCTCAACCCCTACGCAGCCCTTCGCTTTAATGAATAAAAGGATGAACAAAAGAGCTGAAGTATGACTTCAGTGAGCCACAAAGCTCAGATGTCTGTGTGAGAGGATCTCCAGGTTAGACAGTGGCAGGAAAGCCAACAGGGCAGGAGACTCAGTATACAGTCAGAAGGAACTTGCAGTGACTGCCTTGAGCCAAGGTCACATATGTTGTTGGTGTTTCTTTTACTAGCCTCTGGTCAACATTACTCTGCCTGGAGTCATCTTTCCTTGATAGCTAGAGAAACAATCAATGTGTTGGACTACCAGCTCAAGATTCAGCAAGGCACAAGGCCGATGATCATTCATGTTGTCGGATACCCTTACTTATCCTAGGCTCTAACTTTTACAGGGATCCCTGAAATTCTTCCTCTCCTTACTTGGTAACCAGAAGAGGAGGACATTATCTTCATGTGAGGAAAAAGCAAACCAACCCAAACTGGGGCTGGACTGAGCCAGCATTCTTTCTCCACCCCTGATTTGAACAGTGCTTTTTTATTCCATTTTCTTTTTTCTTCCCTACTGAGTTGGCCATCAGATAGACCTGTCTGCATGAGTTCCTAAAAGTTCTACTGAGGGGTAGAATTCCAGGTTTGCCCTGTCAAGGTCTGGTAGCTAATATTTTGCATTTAAACGGAACTTTTTCTCAGCACTTTCTTGGTGTCTTCATTCTTAGGGCTTACGTCACGGTGGGGGAGGGCACCCAGCAGAAAATGCAGCCAATGTGTCAGCAGATGAGGCACCGTGCTAGACTCTGGAATATTACAATGAGTCAGATAGAATTCCTGGCCACACAGATCTTAGGTCTTACCATTTAGTAAGCCAGATGACTTTGTTTAGGCCAAATTATCATGGAAAAAAATGCAAGATGGAAGACTCTTGGTTATAATAGTAAGAGCCAAAAACAAAATCAAGGGCATTATAATGTACCATAAATTCAAAATGGAAATCTAGTGTGATGTGGCAAGTGGGAAAGTCTGTGTAATATCAGTCTGTAATGATGAAAATAGGTATGCTATGTGGTTCAAAGGAGTTCATAGTCTGGTTATAGTTAGGGCCGGTCAGTCTGCAACTAGAGTATTGTGTTTCTTTCTGGACACCACATTTACCACATTTTAAGGGGACAAATTAGAGTGTGCCCTGAGAGGGTGGGTCAGGATAGCAAAGGGTCTGGAACCTGTCATACAGAGGATTGAGGGACCTGGTGATGTTTAGTCTAGGAAACACTGACTTAGATGGGAGACATATAGCTATTTTCAAAGATTTGTCACAAGAGTGTGAGTAATCTTCTTCATTGTCCAGGGAGTGCTCTTGCGACATCAGTTGAACGAATGGCTGGAAAGGTTGGGGAGGATCCGTAGTTCAAAATGAGCAGAAACTCACTTGATATACACTGTCCAACCTTGGGCCAGGAATGGCCCCTTCACTCAGCATTTCATAGCCTGTCACCCTCTTTGTTCTCCTCCCAGGGGCAAGAACTTTGTGGATTTTTTCTTCTTCTCTAACAATCTCATACCTCTGCCCCTTCCATGCCACCATCATAGAACAAAATTGTAGAGTCTCTTTCCATGTACGTGACAGATAATAGTGACAAATAGCACTAGGACAAACCCATTACAGAACGGACACTTAAACCATTCATCAAAGGATCCTCGTGCATGACAGATGGAGAAACAAAACTTAGACAACCAAGCGAAGGAGTCTGGACCAGTCTTCTGGAATTTTGCTTCTATACGCCATCATCTCTGCATCCGCTGTCTCCCCATCTCTAAAAAACACATCCATCATAAAAAGCAGCATGTGCATTGTTAGTCTGGGTGAATGCTGAAGGAAAAGGGTGTTGTCCCAGTAAATGAGGCCAAGGAGGAAGTCGGTATGTGGCTTATTGGGTATTTTGAAGACAGTAGAGTTTAGTGTGCCCCCAGGACCTGGCACCACTTGTCATGATCCATAGGGATTGTGAAAAGAAAGCAGTGCTCAGCTTCATCCCACAGTTTCTGTGTATGGTAGGTTATTTTTGTTATTGTTTTTAACTTTCTCATTTCACTGGGGTCTTGTTATTTCATCAAGTCTTTATTGCTTTAAGTAGGACTAAGCCTTACACAATGAACCAAGTAACCGAAGAGCTTCTTCCACTTAAAAAAAAAAGAAAGAAAGAAAGAAAGAAAGAAAGAAAGAAAATACTTTTGTGATTCACCCAATATAAACCACAACCCAATAAAGGCACGATTAAAGTGGATGCAGACTAAATCTCTCAATGAATGGAGTTTCGCTTTCTGTTTTCACGAGTCATCCGAGTCCTTTGATGTATGTTGGGCCCTCTTGCTCATGGCCCTCTGTTCATACATGACTCTTTCCTGCCATGAACCTCATGCCTGCGATGGCTCAGCTCAGTCTTGGCTAGCAGAAGATGTAGGGAAAGGCTTCCCGGAACATGTGGAGCAAAGTCAGGAAAATGACCCAAGTGAAGGAAAGCCCAGAGAAAGAAGATTCGCAGCAAGTGCATGGCTTTTCCAGCTGGAATGCTTTCCTTTGCTGACTCCAAGGCTTCTGGAGTAAGTGATTGACACTGACTGGGAAGGATTTTTACCCCCAGTTTGGTCTTCTGGGGCTTTCTCTGTATAGAATTGCTTTGTAAAACTTAAAACAAGAGCAGCAACAATAATGAAACGCCAGTCTCTGAAACAACATAGTTTCAGAGAATATATATTTACCGCTTGAGGCTTATAGTCCAAGGCACCGTTTACCTGCATGTAAACCACAGAGCTTCCCTGGGTGATGTTAATATATGGCTTTTGGCAAACACAGGCAGTGTTTACTTTGATTCTAATGCTCCGAGCAACTATTAACGTAAAACATTTACTCCATCTGGCCTGACAAACTTTGGGTGGTTTGAATTCTTTACAATATTTTTCCCCAGCAAATCTCCTCTTAGGGCAGTCATAAGCTCCATTTTTATTGTGTCCATGATCTTTTACCCAAAATAGTGATATTTTTAACATAATGGATCAAAGAAAGATTGTGATTATAACGGAGACTATTATGAAACCAGAGAGGGGCCAACTAAAGAGAGAAGGAATAGAGCAGGCTATTTTTAAGTGGCATTCTTCAAATATGACTGACTGTAAATAAACTGTATATTATCCTCGGAGGGTAAGAGCCTGAAGTGGAAACACCACATATGGCCATCAGGAGGTCTGGCACGCGGCTTCTGAATGTTTCAAGTGACTCTAGATACAGTTTGGCTATGGAATTCTTTGGCTTAAAGCTGCAGGAGACAGGATTTCTCGAAGCATTAAAAACTACTTGTTTTACCCAGTGAACTGTGACAATATTCATTTTTATGACCATTACTGATGTCAATAGAAAGAGCTTTGTAAACTCTCCTGGGTTCAGTACGCAAACAGTCCCTTGAGCAAGCTGCGGGATGGTCCTAAAGTCATCTGGAAAGATGGTTTTTCATGTCCTGTCATCAAGAAGATGAACTGAAGAGAGGGACCCATAATGATGGAGAGCCTGCCCCATGTTTCCATGGTGACTTCTGTTTGTGACCAAGTCCTCTTTCCCCTCCAAGTAGGACCATGCTTGGTGCCAGGTGGCAGGCTCTGTTCCTATTTCATCTGACCCACTCTGTTTTCTACAACCTGCTTCTACCTCCAGTTTCCCTTTGTTATGAGTTCCTACTTTGGGAGAACTTTGGTTGTCACTCTCCCCACCACGTACTTCCCAGCATGCTGTTGGTCAGGTAGGCCCCCTTGTGACTTCTCCAGTTCCAGAACAACAGAGCTGACCTCGGAGGACATGGGCCAGGAGATTCAAGATTAGATCACCAGAACTGTCACCTAAGTCCAACTCAGACCCTAAGAACCAAGGAAGATGAACCTCACAAAAGTTCTCAGGTGAAAACTGAGGACCAGCCCACCGAGAGGCAGGGCACAGTCCCAGGCCCCGCTGTCCAAGTATGGGCTGTAGAGCAATAGCATTAGCATCCTTGGAAATGGGTAGAATATAGAAGCTCATGTCCCGGCCTTCAATTGCCATATTAGACCTCTGGGTTGCTTCTGGTGAGCATAACCTGAGAAGTATATCTCAGATAACCTGGGACAAGATCAAGAGCCTAGTCAGGGTCCTTTGAGGGACTAGAACACAGGAGTGTTGGGAGTGAGAGCAGGTCAGTAGCAAGCAGAGAGAGACATAGGAGTGGGCAGGGTTGAGTCCTGCCAATACCAAGGATATTTGAAGCCATTTTCACATGCTGTGGGTATGTGGCTATATGGTATGCAGATATATCTAGACTATAAAGGGGGCTTGAATCCTCTAGTCAGCCTTCTAAGAGACTGTAAGAGGACAGGGGCCCACCTTGCTTCTCTACCTACCCGAGACCTGCCATGACCCCTCACAGGCCACAGATGTATCCTTCCTCTTTGTGGAACTGAATAGGGTCCCCTTGGAGCACCACTAGTCATATAGCTTGGGTTTATCATCATAGACAGTCACTTCTGATTCTGTGTCTCCCTTAGGAACCTCCTGGTGAAAGAGCAATGCTTGGGTGTTTTCTCCAGCACAGGGCAAAGCAAAGCAAGACACCGTGCTGGGTCAGAGCAGGCCCAACATGGCAAAGAACTCAAGCTAATTGACCTGCTCATGTGCAATTTCTGCAAAAAAGACCCAGGAACCTGCTAGCTCCCACGATGCCTGTTTGAAAAGTCAGTGCCCAGATGCCAAATTCAGAGGCGCTCTTTGCCCTTGGAGAGACAGAGTGGGCAGCAGCCACTTCCAGGCTCTGGGAGTGGGCTCTGCCCACAGCAGCCTCCAACCGGCAAGAGTTAATGCTTAGGAGCAGCTGCAGGAATGCGAAGCTGGAGAGCTAGCACGGGAATTGCTATTGCAATCAGAGGACAGCCCAAGTCAGAGTTCCAAAGCCCTTTGAAGGGATGCCAGCTTGGACACATGTTTCCAATTATCGTATGCAATCTTGAGGCAGTGTGCGAGCTGCACTTTCATTATGTCAAAGTGAAAGGAATGGTGAGAGTGAGATAAAGGGGGGGAGAGGCCGCCGGCTTGGAGACTGTGCTTTGCTGTGGCACCAAACGTTAGCGCAGGCGGAGAGTGAGCCTCCAAGGTAAGTCGGCCCTGGAGCCTGCCGCTGTGTGGCCCCTACTCTAAGAGCCTTTGTTTCCTTTGCTCACTCTGAGGATGGAGGAGACCCAGCTGACTCCGTGATATGGGGGCACCGTCTCCAGGAAGCTAGACCATCTCTTTGGACCACAGATAAGAGTCTATGGAAACCATACAGGGACACCCCGTGTGTCCAGCCGCGGGGTTTCAGATCGTTTCCTAAGTTTCTCCAAGCTTTGTATTTCCAGGAGGAGTTGCTTCCTCTGTCCGATGTAACTCAGAAGGCGGCAGGAGACTAGACAGCTCTTCCGTCTCTCCTACCCAGGGCTGGGCCATTCCTGGGCTGGGTTCGCCTTCTTTCGCACTCTGAACTAAACCCGAGGCCAGGAGACCATTGTCCTCAACTTTGTTTTCCAAACACAGTTCAAGGGGTTTCCCCCGAGGAAGTCTCCCAGGCTTAGCCCCTCTACACCACTGCCTCTTAGGACCCTGCTCATCATTTGAAATGACGATTTGGCGGATCCTCATGCTACTCTGTGTTTTTAAGACAGTGTGCAGAGAGGCATAGGGGGTAGAAGGTGTACTTTCTGGCTGCTTTTTAGCTCTCAAGAATTATTTACACACACACACACACACACACACACACTTACATATTCACACATACAATCCTTGTGTGATAGATCTTTACATATCAATTTACATATGTACATGGATGCACCTGTGGCTGTGTGTATCTGCCTGTTTTATATACAAGGATTGATGCCGGACCAAGTGCTTTATCAGACAACACTGGAGTTTCCATGCCCATCCTTGTTTTGCATATAAAAGAATGCTCATCACAGTCCTCATAAGGTCTCCCTCTGAGAGCCACTCCGCCATCTCCCATGCAGTGTACCCAGGAAATGTCACTCGGGCTAGTAATCCATTTATTGCTGACATAGGAGAATGTAGGGGAGAGGTGACAGGGTGGGTGGGACTGGTGGCTATGAAGAAAAAGACAAGAACTAAGTTCTGCCTTATGCGCCCCGAGACACTGCTTCAGCAGACGCTTGCTTGCTGTCTCTAAGATTGGGCCCCGGTGTGGAAGAGACCTCTGACACCCAGAAGTAGCCCTGGGTTGGAGGAGTCTCCTCAGGCTGCTGCTGTGGTTAGGTTTGACCAACTTTGGCTTCTGGACCCCCCTGAGCTTCCTGTGCAAGCCCAGAAGAACTCTGGGGAGGTCAGAGCTCTTTACTTGCAAGTCCAAACGAAACGCAGCAAAACACACTCCACGTGCTTGCCACGTGGAAACTCTCAGAGCCAGCAGCTGATAAATGTGCCAACCTTGAGGAGTAAACACCCCGGAGAAGGCAGAGCTGCATGCAGGCCTTCCTGGCCTCATCAGGTGGCTAAATTAGCTTCAGAGCCTGGAGGCCAACTCATAGCTAATCCATACAAGGTGTTGAGCCTTGTGCCTGGCACATGGTGAGCAAGTGCTCAGTAAGTGCTAAGAGGCACTATTAGTACCGTGCATTATTACGAGGCAGAGGGAACAGATCATATAGTTATAACATTGGCAGCAAGAGGAACTTACTTGCCTTGTAGAAGACCATTCCACCACATTCTAAGGCCTTAGAGTGTTCAGCTGACTCTAGGCTTCAAAACTAAAATTTGTTACATAGTTTTTAAATACTAGGTACTTACATACATGTATGCATAAGCACACAAACATATATATATATATATATGTGTATATATGTGTATATATATATATACACAAAATCTTAATTATTTCTAGACTTTCTGAGAATAGCATTATAATTAATTATCCTCATTTCACAGATGCAGAACTTAACTCATAGACAGTTTTTAAGAATTGTGTTTAAAGCCGGGCATGGTGGTGCACACCTTCAATCTCAGCACTCTGGAGGCAGAGGCAGGTGGATCACTGTGAGTTCGAGGCCAGCCTGGTCTACAAAGTGAGTTCAGGACAGCCAAGGCTACACAGAGAAACCCTGTCTGGAAAAACCAAAAAACAACAACAATAAAACCAAACCTGTGTCTAATGGCTGGTCCCTCCATGAAGTTGTATTCTGCCCTCCATGCATGTTCCATGGTATATATGCTAAAATATACTACACTACACTTCACACACACACACACACACACACACACACACACACACACACACACACAGTACATTTGAATAAAGAACCTTGCTTAAGGTGCCCCAGTCCACATTCTCTATGTGACTTCAAAGCCTGGCTCTTCATCATTACTCTGGAACTCCTGGACCCTAGATGATCTCCCCAGCCCAGATTCAGGTGGGCTCTGTAGCCAAGGGAACTGCTATTCTGTTCCTCCCCTCCTGAGCCCAGCTGTACACATCTGTATTCCATGATGCTCATGGAGCAGAGGGCTTCTCAGCCCCATCTGCACACCCTGTAGAAACAAGTCCAGTGAGCCCTACACAGTGGCTCCTCTCTAAGCCGGCACAGGACTGCTCACAGCTAAGTCTCCTGACCCCTGCCTAGGGCTTAACTGGTTTCGTGCCTTTGCTCTGTGTTTACAGACCCGTGATAGTGTTCACTTCACACCTGTGCCTTGCCAGAGTTCACACCTAGGACTGAGGGAGCCAGCCCGAGGACTCAGCTCTGTTACTGCCATCCCAGAACTTGTCCCATCGCAGGGGGTCTGTTTCCTCTCCATGACGGGTAGCTGATGCCCGTGCATCCCACTGTTCTGTTCCTGCCTTTGGTAGAAGACTACAAGGTCAATGCTGAGGGTAGCCCCTGCAGCCCAGATAACCTGAGCTTCCCCGTGGCTCTGCTTTTCTTGTCTATTCTTTTCTCCCCCAGAATACAGGCCGGGCATCTCAGATGCGGCAGGGCCTCTGTCTTTTACTCCAGGTCTGAGGCAGGTCTTCCCCGCACAGTGCTTAAAACTTGGGGAGCACTCCTGAGACCCACAGGAACAGGGGGAGCCAATTGGTGCTGCTGAAAACCTGTGTCTAGCTCTGCCTTCTGTTAGGAATGCAACCACCTCTGGGAGAGGCGGGCAGTCTCACTGGAGGTGGGGAAGTCCAAGGGACAAACTGGGATTCTAACCCAGAATCAGAGCATCCAGTGCTGTCTGCTCCTGGAACCAGGAGTGGCAGCGGGAATGGATCCTAGGGTAGGAGGACACTGAGTTTGCGTTAGTTTTTCTGTGGCAGGTTGGAGGATGCCTTCAGATGGAGGAAGCTGCTAAAGGGAAGTGGAAAACTGAGGTAAAAGTCTTAGGAAGACACATGGAGGGAAGTGCGAGGGGGGTGGGGACCACCACTTCTCTCTGAACACAATGGAAGATTTAGAGCTGGCTTTTCCTCATGCTCAAGTGTTTGGGTCCTTGGCCATGCAGTGGTCTCTCAGGGAAAGCCAGGGTAGGTCAGCTAGCTGGTGCTTGCCTCCACGTATAGGAAGAGTTCAAGCTATGGAAAAGCCCTGGTGTGGGTTAGTTTTGGACTGCTTGCACTCTGTTCAGCCAAACTGATAGCGCCGTGTGCTGTGTGAAAACATTGGCTTCCACATTGTGACTCTATGGGTTATCCAAAGAACAGTTTGCCTTTCGGGGAGCAGGGGTGCTGTGGGGGCAGGAGGCCTGTTTCTACCACTAACTATAGAATTTCTTTCTTGAAAATGGGGTGCCCTCAATCCAGTCTCCATTAGAGATTGCGAGGCTGAGGCAGCTTGGTAAGCATGCCAGGGAAGTCAACATTTCTCTGATATCCCAAAGAGTCTGGTGGCACTGGGCATAGCTCCCCAGGCATGGCTTTGATGGGATAACCAGTCAGAGGCACAACTGCTCTGCCTAGAAGCTTCCAGAATGTCTCCCTCACCATCACTGACCTCACATCCATAACTTAGCAGGTCTGACTGGCCCTAAGAGAAAGGCTCTCCTATTCTGTTCATGAGAGAGGCCTGGGACTTTCGTGGCCATGGAACTAGAGCCCTGCAAAATCCACAGACACAGGCCAGTGGGAGGGCTCCCTTTATCCGACCCAACATCTCAGGACGGAATGTTCTGGTTAGTGTTTCTTGAACATAAATCTTTATTCCAATTGCAGTAGCTATGATAGGGAGAGCCAGCATATTTCATCAAACTTTCACCCTGATCAAATGGCTCTCACTCCAGAGCTCTGGGGTTTCCTATTTGTTCTGTTTGAATGGGGGTGGGGCGGGTGGGCAGGGCTGGGAGGGTTACAAAGGAAATCAATGCAGCCAGTTCCTTTTTCAGACAATGGATGAGTTAGATTTTTTTTTTTTTTTTAACCAGAGTAGGCATTGTCATCCTTAGAGGAGACATATGGACAAACTCTCCATGTGATATTTTCTATTCTAGGAGGGAAATTGTGGCTTAAGGGAAAAAACAAAGAAAAACCAAAGCAACAACAAGACCCAAGGGATGGTGGCTATGTGAGCTGGGGCCTGCCCTGCTCCAGAGGATGCTGCAGTCTCCCTGCCACCTTTATTGCTCTTGAGGCAGTGGACATTAATACATTAAAAAAATTACCCCATTTCCAAAACTACCCAGGGAACTGGCTGTCTTGGAGGCAAGGGCTTTGGTAAAAGATAGACTGCGTGCATACACACACACACACACACACACACACACACACACACGGGGGGGGGGAGGGAGAGAAACACAGACACACACAGATAAACACACAGACATACACACAGATAGAGACACAAACATACAGAAACACACATGAGCACACACATATATGAGCACACACAGAGATAAACACATATAGAAACACACATGAGCACACACATATATGAGCACACACAGA
>OU015753.1:57610962-57636923 GCA_907169655.1 Acomys percivali | reverse complement strand
CTCTCTCTCTCTCTCTCTCTCTCTCTCTCACACACACACACACACACGTGTATTCTTTCCTGCTAAATCTATATAATGAAAACAAAGAGCCTTAGCATTGCCTCTGAGAAAACTTAGGATATCCAGTTCAGATACTTGTTAGCAGACGAAAGCCATTTAATCTACTGCACCTTAGCCTCCTTGCGGGCAGTAAACACTCCTTTCTGGATGAATATTTGGGTTAAGCATATGTTGATTCTGAGTTATTGTATCTCTCTGAAGACATGGACTTTGTCTTCTTTAGTTTTACTGTTGGCTGTCCTCACTCTGAGCACCCTCCATCTGTGGGTTTTCATAGCGTATTGTCCTTCCTCTCTCAGACGTCTGTTAAGCATGCACTTGGTTTGTCCACCTCCTGGATGTGTAGTCCGAGAGGGCAGAGCCATGCCTACTCTGCATGGATGGCAGGTCTCTCCATCACTGTGTTAGTGAACATCTTTCTTGTCTTTCACAGCGACTGGACCTCCTTCACCTGGTGATGTGGGTACTCATCCACAAGTCTGTCTCCCTCCGTGATGGTGTCTTAGAAGCTGCGTGGCTTTCACTTCAATCACTGCATGGCCATACACAGTGTCTGCAATGTTAGGCACAGATCCTCAAGAAATCTGAGGAGAACGAGGAAAAGACCGAATGGAGGCATCAGAGAAGCCCAGCCTTTGCTTGCTTTCCACTACAGGCTGAGCACTGCCTTCCGATCAGCATTCAGCCAGCGAATTCCATATCATTCTGTACTTCTTGGTGGGATCCAGGCAAGAAACCACCACATTCTTTTCTCCTGGATTCCTCTGAAGGATGTTTTCATCGTCCCACTTCTCCAATCACCCGTGTGGAAGAGGAGGAGGCGGTGTACCTGAGCATTTGATTCCCCCTACCAGACCTGATGCCTAAAGGTCTTGTTGATAACTGTCTTGCCAACTCTTAGAGGACTGAGCATCCTCTAAGGCAGCCAATCCAGCCTTCATGTCTGTTCCTTTTCTTGCTCCACTCCTTTCTTCTCGGCACACATTATCTTTCATCAGGTGAATTAAGGCAGAAGACACAGAACTGAAATCCATACTTTTATACCCAAATTGGTAACACCTGTTAGGACTGGATCGGGAACTGAAGAAACGCTGACTGGAGTTTAGAGTTTCAGTGGAAACAAAGCCTGCCTTGCTCTGTGCCTCCCACTGTCTTGTTCTGCAGGCTGTGCTAGAGAAGCTCCTCCTCTTCTGAGGAGACGGCTGATGCCCACAGCTCCATCTCTAGCCCAGCTCCTCCCTTGGGGCCACTCTCTGGACCTCCTGTTTCCTGAGGGCACCTCTCCACAGACATTGGCAGTCTCAGTGCAAAACATGGCTGAGCAAAGTCTTCTTGCTCAATCACAGCGTCCTCCCATCACTGTCTTCTGTATCAGTAGTAGCAGCTGCATCTTGGACCACTTGGTGCCTTCCAAAAACAGTTCCACAGTCACTACCTCTATTGCTCCTGTTTCTTATTCTTCTAACTGGCATCTTTACATTTTGCTTTCCCGTTACTAGGACCATTCATTATGCCTTCATTGGCCGGCTGCAAACTCAGTTCATCCTGGACCCTGTCCTCAGCCCTTCATGGAGACCTCTATGTTGTCATCTGAGCTCTCCTGGCATAGCATTTATTGTGGCTAAAAACTTCCTTTCCAGCCTCATGTTTGTGTCCCTGACTCTCACCTGATGTCCTGGATGCTTCATCACTCAGATTCCAGAGCCTTCTCCCTTGACTTCCCATTAAGCTTCCTAATGCCTCGCTCTGACCTCATGGCCCTGAACAAAGGGGCCAGGGGTGAGCCCTTTTTATGGACCCAGAACAGATGGCTCCCCCCCCCCCCCCCCCCAGCACCATCCCCGCCTCCTTCACCTTACTTTACATTTCTTTGTTCTGGGCACAAGAGCACCTGGAGAAGCTCCTGCCCTGGGCTTAACCACCCTCGCCCTTGCTTTGGGTTTTTTCCTACTGGTATGCACCCCCTTTTTTTGCTCACTCTATCTGCTGCCAACATATAACTCCCAACATATAACTTCAATGGCATCAGTCTGATAGTACCTAACTCTAGACCAGCATTTCTCAACTTTCCTGATGTTGTGACCATTTAATACAGTTCCTCACGTGGTGAGCCCCAACCATAGCCTTATTTTCGTTGCTACTTCATAACTGTAATTTTGCTACTGTTTTTTTGCTACTGCTAAGAATCATAATCTGTGTTTTCTGATGGTCTTAAGTGACCTCAGTGAAAGGGTCATTCAATCTCAAAAGGGATTGCGACCCACAGCTCGAGAACCACTGCCATAGGCAGAAAACCTCTCCCTGGTACAGCTGTCTTATGACAGGTGTGTTCTCTTCCCCCCTCTGATGGAGGGGGAGCTCCCAGTAGGCAGAAAGCTAACTGCTTCACTGTTGTTGACTGTGGCACCTTCGCCTCCCAAGATGACTGCACGTGGAACTGCTTTTCTCAGTGCCTTTTGCTCTACCTGAGTGTTGGTGTTTGTGGTGCCTATGAACTCTAATGTTTTTAGCTTAAGGAATTATAAAGCTTTCTACTCTATGGAGCGCATGCTCGTTCTACACAACAGACTCCATAATGTTTTAAGAGTCTAATGCTAGTCGTGACTGTGCTCTTGGGCTACCACGTGGTGCCGCAGTCATTCAAGGGCAATGGACAGACAGTTCATTAAGAGTTGAAAATGGCTCAAACAGATCTGTTCAGTTTTTTGATTAAAATGTAATTTGGGGGAACCATATTGATTTACTCATAATGCTATATTCCTATATTAAAAATTCTTAGAAAAAAGTCTCTGGGTCTTTAGGAAATACAGTAAAGGGGATAAATAACCCACATTTTCCCATTCCAGTGACACCCTGCAGGCAGAGGGAAGAGAATGCTCTCCTTGGATGAAGTGAGCCAGGGAGGAGTTGACTTTTTTTTTATAGCCAGCCTTCAAAGCCTGGGTCCTGAGCAGGGGACAGTGCTCCCTGTAGCTTTGTGGCAAATGCCTGAGTGGGACATTTAGCTGGGGGAGAGCAGCCAGGGCCACCATGAAGGGATACAATCCATGTCAGGTGTAAACGTTCTTCATCTTGGCAGCTCCTACCCAGAAATGGAGAAGTTAAGTGACTGGAAAAGAAGAGACTGTCCTTGGGGTGGCTTTGACCCAGCCTCCAATGGGGACCCTCCCCCTGGCTAGCAGAGCATCCTGAGGACTGGCAGTGTTCACCCCATAGTAGCAGATGTTCCTGTACCAGGTGAATAATCTTTACACGGGTCTGGCCCTACCTGACTAGGTGATGAAGGTGCCAGACAGAGATGAACACTACATCCTAATTAGTCCTTGTCTCACGTTGCCAGGAGACCGGCCAGCCAGGCTTGTAGAGGCGACTGACATAAGGGCAGAAGATAAATCTCTGCCTTAGAGAGAGGTGTCAAGAGCTGTTCACAGTTCTTGGGCTAGAGATCAGATCTGTGGACCTGGGTCACCAACTGTTGGCCAGAGAGACAATTCCTGCCACCAAGGAAATCCAGCCTCCTCCATCTCACTGGCCACAATCTGAGAGGGGGTCCAGGGGTCGCTTCTTGCTTTGCCCTTGGCCTCCAGCCTAAATGTAAATTGCCTGCTGTCGTCCATTTTAAGACTTGAACTCTCAGCTGCTGGGGGCCTATGTGGAGTGTAACAGGGATTCAGTGACTCATCAACTCCCTAGGGAGGGGTCCCTGAGGTGTCCCAGGATGAACCCAGGCAAGGAGTAAGAGAGCAGAGTCCAGTGCCACTGCTGGCATGGCCCACACAGTACCATGAGGAGGAGGAGGAGGCATGGGTTGGAAGTGACATTAGAGACTAAAGTCCTCCAAGCTATCATCAGATGCACCTGGAGAGGTCTGTTAAGCCAGGTGACTTCGCCTATTGTAGAATAGTTGATTCTCTAGGCTTTGGAGTGGTAGTGGAAGAAACTTGTCAAACAAGTAACAGGTGACACCGATGCTGCTAGCCTGGAGGACACATTTTGCAAGTTACTAGCCTAGCCTTAGAGGGGCTGGATGATTTGGGGGTAATGTGGCTAGCATGTGCCAGGACCTCCCTGTTACTCTGCACTCTGTGACCACTGGTGCATCCTGAGAGCTACATAACCAGTTTGACATCCAAATGCCATTCTCAGATTATGAGTTTCACCTCCACGGCACCACAAATCCAGACCCAAAGGAACACACTGATGGCCGACTGCTTTTGTGTCTGCCGTCTCAGGTTTCTGAGTACCATGCAGAATCTATGATTTACATCCAACTATGCCTTGATCAAAAGGTACATAAGATGCCAGTGATGGTGACATGCGGCCAGAGGGCTCTAGAAAGTTCTAGACCCTGTGGTTGGCTGGTGTTCTTCGGGACATGTGTGTGAACTACGGGGCATGGGAACAGAATGTGCTAGTCTGAATCCCAAGAGTCACATCATATATCTCATTAGTCATCATTACCACTACCTGGGACGAGGCTGTGCTCATCCTGTCTCATTTTATGGTTAGGGAACAGAGACACGGAGATTAAATCACTTGGTCCTTGACACCTGGTAAAGTAGAACTTAGAGCCAGGCCCGCCAGTGTCCAGATATGGAAGTCTTCCCTGATCTTCCATTCAGGCACAAAGAGTGACCACAGACTTTCTGCCTTACAAGGCCACCTGCTCAGACTGCTCCAGAGAGTCTGTGGTGAGTCTGTCTGATGTTGTCTGTCTATTCAGGGCTTGTGTTATGTGACTTTTAATGTGTCCCCAGAAGCCGCAGAGTAAAAGGACTTCTTTGGACAAGCCCTATTTACAGCGCTAACTCCCCTTCCACAGCCTGTAGAGCGTTTCCAGCTGTGTCACCAGGGGCTTCTGCACCCAGCAGC
Source organism: Acomys percivali (assembly GCA_907169655.1). Lineage (NCBI taxonomy): Eukaryota > Metazoa > Chordata > Mammalia > Rodentia > Muridae > Acomys > Acomys percivali. The sequence goes on along the minus strand of OU015753.1, from coordinate 57,631,991 downwards.
TGCAGAGCTACACACCCCAGGGAGGCAGCTGTCCCACAGGCACTTACCTCAGATTGGCCAGGATAGAAAGCTGCGTCCTTGGCAAAGCCTTTATTGGGCCCAGACACTGAGGTAAGCTTGGGTCCAGCATGCCATCCAGCCCCCTGGACTGCACGACCAGAGGTCAAAACTCTGTGGAGGAGATCTGACGTTAGACAAGAGTTAACATACTCCGCAGCAGATGGGCGGATGCCTGAGCCCTAGGCAGAGGGGAAGGAATGTCTCAATAAGGCAAGCCGTATTTCCACAACTCCAGAGTTTTATCAACATTAGGACCCAGGAAGGAGCAAGAGTCCAGTTGCCAAGATTTCCAGGTTCCTGGACTTACATAGCTCTGGTCTTGCATTGCCCAGGTCTTCCATGGCCCTGCAATGACTTGCCTTTACTAGTTTCAACCTAGACACAGTCCACAGTGGGACTGTGCCTAATGTACTGGCTTCTAGATCTGTACCGGAGTCTTGCTCCAGAGATACCTAAACTGAAATGAAAATTGTTTTGCATACTACCCAAGCACAGATGTAGCAGACCCAGCTCCACCCAGTCCTGGCAATTCAATGTTACAAATGCAGAGGTCTTGAAATTTCAAACAAGCCAAATCTATAATGGAAGTACAAGACAAGCAGTGGGAATGGGGCAAACTGACTATATGATTCATCATTTAGATCTATTGCTGAACCAGGACAGGAGTGCTATGCTAAAAGTCAAATTTCAGGAATCAGAAGCTATGGAGATAACACAATGAGAGAAAAAAAAATGCTTTAAGTTGTAGCTTCTAGAGCTGCTATTTTCCTCTCACTTCTGTCAATCTGATACAACCAGGTGCTTCACTCACTCACTCACTCACTCACTCATCCATCCATTCATTCATTCATTCATTCATTCATCTCATGAGCATCTACTATGTGCCAAACACTATCCTTGGTGTTAGAGACACAGCAGTAAATAAAATAGACAAGTTCTCAACCTCTGTTGTGGACCTCACAGTCTAATACAAATAAATAACTTCACTTCCTGTTCATGCAGTGAAGAGACCAGGTCGGATGAGAGAGACAAGGGGCCATGTAGACTGAGCACACAGGGAGGAGCTCCTTGAGGAAGCTGCCCTCAAGCTGATGACAAGGAATGGAGGACAGAGCATTCCCGTGGAAGGAGGAGTAAATGTCAAAGCCCTAGGTAGAGGTAAGACAAAGTAACTGAGCCTGAGAGAAGAGGCCTGGGGAATGAGCTAGAGACACAGAACAATCTGGGTCTTTAGGGGAGAAATGAGGAGCTACAGTTGTGTCCTAGTGAAGGATGAATGGCTAGATGGCTAAGTCTGTGAAGAAAGTCTGTAAAAAAAAGTTTGAGAATTACACCTTTTGTCCTTAGTGTCTGTATTCTTTCAGGTCCCACAAACTCTTCTTCCACCATGCCTTGCTCCACTGTGACGCCCCCTGCCCTAATACTTCCCTTTTGCTGTGGCCACAGATGTCACAGAAGCCTCCCAAGGGGCAATTGCTTTGTTGTGAAGGGGGCTGGAGAGTAGGGGAGGTGGGAGGGGCCTGGGCTGGCTTCTGTGTCACTGGAAAGCCTGGCATCAAAGGCTTCAATAATTCCATTCTTCTTCCTTCCCCTCCCTGCCCAACACACTCCTTTTGGGTTTCAAAAACTAAGAGAAAACTTCTGATACTCAATTGAGACATCAGGCACAGAGAAGACCTTACTCTAATGCTCTTTAGAAAGGTGAGATTCTGTGACAAGACCTCAGTGCCATGCCAGGGCACGCTTAGCCCGGGGGATGGAGTTACATGTGCTCTGGGGCAGGAGGTGCACATCACTGTCCTCATGACTCAAGAGGGGAACTCATCTATTCCGCACTCCCTTCTGTTGGGGGCTTCGCTGAACTGCACAGGTTGAAAGGCTGGAAGCCACAGAGCCGTGTTCTAACTCAGTTTCCTCTGATTCTTGGGTAAGACATCACTCTGAGTGTCTCTGTTTTTCACCTGAAAGAAAAGTTGCTGGAATAGATGACAGGCCCCTCTGGCTCTGGTCCTCTATGGTTCTAAGACACTATGAATAAGCAACATTTTTCTCCATCCTTACATTAAGTGTCCTTATTTTCACCAATTAAACACTGAAAGTTCAGACCCTGTGCCAGACACTGTGCTAGGTGATAGGGACACAGAGAGAAATAAGATCCATACAACGTTTCCTATAGCAAATCATCTGGAAGGGAGGAAGGGCCAGCACAAGCTAAGCATTTAAATTAGTGTGACAATCGGGGTGTACATTATGCTTTATGGGGAAGCATCATGGACCCAGGAACCTGTTCTGTCCATTCAGGCTAGTCAGAGTCATGAGGGGGTAACATCTGAGCAGAGTTCCTAAGGATGAATAGGAGTGCGCTGCGGAAGACTGGAGAGAACAGACACTCCACAGCCTTTGAGCTCAAGAGCTGTTTGGAGGTCTGACAAGGTTAGAGTGTGGGGGAGAGAGAAGGGAGTTTGTGATAGGCCTTTATATCAGCAGAGGGTACTGAGTTTTGAGATCCAATTCCTGTGGCCTGCCCACTTGCTTCCCGAAACACACAGCAAATGCGCACCTTTAATTCATGGAACAAGCGGAGAAGGAAGAGTAACTCTGGGAATATTCTAGATAATCCCTCTATTGGATGCCTGCTGATCTAAGTGGTTGGAATGAGAGGCTGCCAATGTATGTACGTCGTGTGTGTGTGTGTGTGTGTGTGTGTGTGTGTGTGTGTGTATTATATAATATATACATATATGTATATATATTCCATAGCTTCTTCATATACTTGCCCTCTTGGGGGATGGAACATACACAACCACAAGAGTCCTGGACATTATATCCATAGTCTTTTGCCCAGGTAACCTTGGTGAACACAGTCTCCTACTGGTGCCTGATGGCTATGTTTGAGGCTCTTTCCAGCATCTTCCATGCCCTTGGTCTTCTCTCATACAGTGCTGGTACAGCAGTTTGCTACTGGAAAGAGAATTTCCTGCCAAGAATACTGACTGATTTTTATAGGTGTTGTTGCTTTAGTCTCATCCTAGGGAAGGCTGGGGCTCTAAAATTAAATCCAATTTAAATATTGCCAATCTCTAATGCAAATGCACCAGGGACAAGCAAACTAAACGGATGCCTATTTTTAAATCCCTAACTGTTCTCATAATTACTTAAGAAGACATCCGATGGCTCTCACACTTTTGATAAATGTATGGAAATAGATCACAGCTCACTTATAGACTGCCTTATGCTCCTTAAAGAGCACAGTTGAAATACTATTGAAATCTGGCGTGCCTCTGCTAGACCCTGGCCTGGTCTGCTGCATTAAAGCAATTGTACTGCAGTATCTTAAAGCTTATTTAAAAAATGCAATGTACCGGGCAGCTATCCTGAGTAACTGAAATAAGACAGCCTGTGATTTAATAGTCCTGCTTATTATAGTATTACCTATCACCTAAGTTTAAGAATAATTAGGTTCCATGCTGGCCTTCCTCCATATTCAGTTGACTGGATGAAAATCACCTAGGAAATGGAGACATCCTTCTGGACACATCTGTGAGGGGACTTCTAGAGAGGATGACCGGAAGCAGAAGATCTGTTCTCAGTGTGGGAGGTACCTGTCAAGGCTTGGCCCAGATATAAGGAGGTGCAAGGAACCAGCCGTGGGGAGGACCTCCTTTTCTTTCCTCTTTCAGGGCAAGTGTGTCTATCACAGCTGTGTGATTTTCTGTTGACTTCAGACTCACATGAATTCTATAACTGTGGCTCACTGGGAGACTTCCATACTTTCTGGCTTGGCACTGGTTTGAGGAGTCAAGCCTCACAGACCGAACAGTTCCAGTGTTCTTTACCTCTCCCACGAGCAGGTAGACACTGTTGGGGTACCCAGCACCTGCGTGTGAACCGATCTGACAAAACCCCTCTTTACTATCTACGTTTTACTTGTCCTGTTCCTGTAGAGAACCCTGCCTAGTATCCTCTTCATAAGGAGGTCCAAGCCAAAGAGGACGAACTCAGAGAGTGCCTGCTGCTCCTGCAAACTGCCCGCCTGCCTGTGACTTTCCATGAGACCTCTCACTCTAGAACTCGTGAACAACCAGCCCAGCATCTTCTAGGGCTGGAGGATAGCCTTTCGAAGGTGCCTGGGAAGAGGGCTGCTCGCCTGGCTCTCTGGCCGCTGCCCCGCTACTGTCCACAACCCCTTTTATTTATTTATTTTTTTAAGTCTCAAAAGCATTTTGGTCCATTCTCATTGAGAGCTTTAGATTAATGGCCAACTGTTAAAGTCCAATCCAAATGAAATTGAGAGCAGCTTTGCTTCTTCTGGTAATTCATGAGGAGTGATAGACATCCCTCTAAGGCCTTCATACTTGAGTATGGTAGACTCTATCCAGCCCCCTGCTTCCTACTTTCCACTGCCCTCTGGTTCTCTGCAACAGTGACTCTCAACCCTGGCCACACAGCCAACTCACCAGGCCAGCTTTACAAACCCACCATGCTGCCTGTGTCCTGTCTCTGGGGAAGCCTAGTTTCACTGGCTTGAAGTGCTACCCATTCCCTAGGAGTTTTCAAAAGCTCCCTAAGAGAATTAAATGTAAGGCCAGCTCCGAAGTCACTGCTGCTCAGAAGGAAGAGGAAGCTTGGCAGTGGCTTTGATGAGCCAACTAAGAGAAATTCATTATCAAGAAATCAATATCTCTTAGAAAATATAAAACATGGGTGCAATCATATTTTAAGCAAGGAGATACGAAGATACGGCGTGCAGATTTGGGGGAGGCCATCTTTGCAAGCCCTTGCTGACTAGATACAAACAACATCTCTGAACTGAGACATTTTCTGTTTTGAGTGTTATGCAAGCCGCTTAAAACACACTCTTCAATACTAGAGCCATAGTGGCTTAGTACCAAAGAAGTTCAAGGACTGTTTGCTGCCATTTTCTTTTTAAAGATTTGGGGACAGTTGACCCTAAGGACCTCTTTAGAGCGTTTATCACGTGCTCCAACAAAGCACTGGCCAGCCCCAGGGCACTTACACAGTTCGGGGAGCTCCGTCCCTCTTCTTTTTCCCTGGTGGAGTTCTGAGCCAGGAAATCTCCTTTTTGGCCCAGCATTAAGAGCATGCTGTTGGGGTGCAGTCAACTTCTGTGCTGCTAATTGTGATTTTCATCGCTCTAAGCCTCCTTCTCAATTTTGCTCCCTGTCTGTCCTTTCTTCCACTGAGCCTGTGTACAAAGGGAGAAGTGCTGGAGGTCTTTGGTGCTGCGAGTCTGTTTTTCTAATTCTTAAGCCTAATCAGGCAATCAGGCACTTTCTAGAGAGTAATGTGACTGCAAGGTTTGCTGACTAAGAGTTCTTTTGTTGTTCTTTTTTTTTTTTAAACAAATTTAAGTTTGGACCACTTTGAGATGATTTGATGTCTTTTAACTATTTAGTGGTTTTGGCAGATCCAATAGGAAAATAGAGCATCTGGCACCAAGGACTTAGGAAGACACAAAGGTTCAGCAAAACTATTATTCTTTTTCACCAAATGGTCTGGTGCTGACAATTCTAAAGTGTCTTGTCACATTTCTTAAAGAGAACTGGCCCTGTGGCTCCTTGGGAGATCTTGAGGTAAATTACAAAAGCTCTCTCAGCGTTTCCCCAGAGGCAAGAAGATCAAAGAAGAAGCCATTGCGGTTGGCTGCCCTTGAGCTTTGGGATGAAAGAGCATTTGCTGTGACTGTGAGTGGCCTTCTATGGTGTGCAGCTGCCCGCAGCCTGCATCTGTTTACCTGACTGCAGTAACTCATGAGATCTGTAATGCTCAATGCCACAGAGAGGCTTTCAAAGTACGGCTAATTACAAAGCCGTTAGGGGGGTAGATAAGTTATCTAAATGCAAAGCAGCCTTCCATGACAGAGAGTTGAGGGCAGAATAGTTTTGCAAGGACTAAATAGCAGTCCTATAGCCTAGCCCATCTGCTTGGTAAGGCTAATGATATATCTATAATCTAGGTTTGAGTGCCAAAAACAATCCAATAGTTTTTGCAAGCTGCTCTGCAACCTTAAGAAAACATCTCTTTGGTTCCAACTGGCTGATCCTTAAACCACAAGAAAAAGATCGCTTTCAACTATGCTCTTGGTCTTTGCCTGGTCTGTTCCATGCTTCTAACTATGCACAGACAGCAGTACTCAGAATAAAGGAGACTCTGGTTGCTTGAAGTTGAAGTTCACATTCAATAGTAACAGTCTCCAGGCCACAGCAGGTCACGGATGACAACCTGGGACTGAAGATGTGAATGAAAAGAAAACGAAACCAGAGAATGTTAACTCAGCCCGGAGCCCTTTATTCCATTGGCTTTATGGGAGCCCACATCCTTAGTTCTTCTTGAGCTAGCCTTTTCCTCGCAGTGTGTGGCATGTTTTCCAAGCAGTAGGACAAGAAATGTTACAACAGATGACTCTAATGCAAGTCAGATGTAACTCCAGGAATTAAGCTAAGTATCTATAGGTCTGGAAAGACCAGGAAAGACCCAGGCTTAAGAGATACACAGGGAGGTTTCTGTGGCTTTTAAAAGGCCAGGCAGCCCTTCCTTCAATCAGGGAAAGTTAGTGGAGAGCCGGGTGGGGGAGCGTGAATGTATGGATTCTAGCAAAACGTTACCTTAATGGGTAAAGTATTCATGCTGAGGACATTTCTGTTTAAGAAGTTGGACTGTGGGTTCACTGCAAGCAATGATTATACTTAGTTATCCCACTTCAGGAAAACAAGGATCACAAATGCCTGGGACCAAATACATCCTGGACACTTCCTCACAGCCCTGGAGCATCAGCGGCCACTGATCGAGAACCCCCTCAACTCTCCTGCACTGACATTTCCTAGTTTGTCTGCTGACTTCACACCCAGAAAATCTGACTGAAGGCATGAAATAGATATCTGCCTGCTTTGCCTGGGCATGCCACACATGGAGATCCTCAGTCACCCCAGGCTAAGATCAGTACTGGACATGAAGATTCGATTCCCCAGGTATGTTTGTTGGTGTTGAGGGTAGGGTGAGGGCTGCCGTTTCAGCTACTTCCTGTGTCTGGTTTCAAACACTGCAGTCCCAAGTTGTGAATGGTTTACACTAGAGAAAGGCTCTTGGATGCTCATCCTTGACCTGTGTTAAGGAGAGTCATCTAACTCAACATCTCAAAGGGAAAGGTCAGGGATGATGAAAACCTGCTGTCTGCTGAAGTCACGTGACTCTCATGTAATTATGTTTTAGAATAGTCCCCATCATCTAGTGTTTCTCTTTTTAGGGCTGTTTGACCATGACAGCATGCGCAAAAGGAAAACTCTCTACTGAGGAAATTCACTCCAGAACTAGCAAGAAAGCCACAGAGCGCATCTGTTCCTAGGGACCTAGAATGTTGTGGGAGTTAGAAATTCCAGAGAGAAGGACAATTTCCACACTCCATCTACACACACAAACCACTCAGCTGTGGCTCCTAACGAGCTAGTTTGCATGATTATGATTCATGGAAATAGAAACTATCTTGCTTTAGCACCTGCATAAGCCTGTAGCCTTACGAGGAGGCTAGAGACTCTAAAATTCAGTGTTTTTGAGAGAAGCCTGAAGCTGTTTCCCTCTCAGTGCTGTCTCAAAAAACAAAACAAAACAAACAAACAAAACCAAAAAAAAAATTGAGTAAATATCACTTCTACCTTGAGTGGTAAGGATTAACAGAATAAACAATTGGCTCGCTGCACTGTACTAACTAGATAGTTAGTACAATAAATATTACTTAGTCTTCTTTATAATTGTATTGTTGACACTTGGCCAAGATAGGGCGATGAAGTATTGTCGGAACGTGGTGTATAAGAGAAATGATGCAGAGTGTCCATTCTAGGTCCCTATCTGGCCTAGTGTGGATGGGAGTCCTTGTGGTTTTGTGTCCCAGCTATGACTGGAGTGGCTGGCCACACGCATGCTCCCTGGGACTGAGAGACTGCAGGGCAGAATTTGCAGCCATGTGGCAGTGAGCGGCAGTCATTTGCTAACAGGATGCTGAGGGAAAAACAGAAATGCTTGCTTTCGAAAGGATCGCTTTCTTCAGCTCTGTCCCAGTCAGAAGGAGGAAGCTGCTTTAGTCATGGCTGCGATACTGTGAATAAGGTGACCTGGACTGATGGCTGGGACTTGCCTGTAAAGTTGGGGACGTCTTTGCTTGGGGTAATTGCTGCCTTAGAGGGAAACTGAGTCACGGAGAGCACTAGAGAGAGTCATGCAGAGCCACAGTCATTAGAAGCTTGGGGTTCTGTTGAATTACCTACTTCTTGAGAGTTGAGGTGTATTTGTATCCGTGGGGATGTCCTGGGGTAGGCATTTAATGAATGTTTATTGAACAGAATGGAGACCTCTTCACACAGCTACTCTAGTTTACTCAACCAAAGCGAATCATTATTTCACATTATATTGGAAAATAAAATATGATCCCAACCCACAAATTCTGGATATTGAGTACTGTGATGGTGTGCACTCAGGAGCACATCGGGTTTGTGGGCTGACAGGTATACTGCTGGGGGACTGAGATCCGGGCCTCCTTTTGCCTTCTTTGCAAAAGTGTACATAGGTGCTGAACAAAACAAATCCCTTTCTTATTTCCAGCCTGCTTATTTTTCTTGTCCAGCATTGTGTCAGAGAAAGCTATACTCCAGTCTGGCCACTGGTTATGTAATACAATCCAGTGGGATGGGCAATCACTCATTGTTTAGTTATAACCCAGGAAAGGAGCACGAGAGGAGAAAGCCCAGTGCACATGTATGAGTGCTGCTGGGGATTGTACAGTGATAGTGGAAACCACTTGCTAGCATCTCCATCCTTTCTCTGTGAAGCAGCCAACTTCTTGGCACCAGGCCTGTCTGCTAAGAGAGCTACTCCTCCAAGGTTCTCTTCTCCTGCTCCATGCCGGGTCCCAGGAAGGTGGGTGCTTGAATGACTGTTGAACTGTTTTTTTCAGCTTTTTCTCACAGACCAGATTTCTGTACTCCCAAAACAAGGATTTAGGGTTTTTTAAAATATAAAAAACAAAAATGAAGGGGAAAAAGTAAAATAAAATCTGGACAAAGTTACAGATTTTTTACAGGTAGCAGAACAACGTATGCCTAAGCATGTTTATTTTGCCTACATTGTCCCCAGGAGCGGAATGATCTCAACAAGCGCATGAGATGGCCCCACACAAAGAACTGTGTGGAACATTCTCTGTGTCCTTTTGCTCATCAAGTTCTAAGACCCAAGCGGTTCCCCTTTCCCTATCTCAACCTATCAGAGCACTTATGTAAATTAGGTCCCTTATTCAGATTCACAGAGCATGGCAGCATTATTTCCAATGGCCTGGCTGCTGGGACCACCAGCATCAGCACCATGATAACCCCAGCATCAGCACCATGATCACCCCAGCATCAGAACCATGATTACCCAGCATCAGAACCATAATCACCCCAACATCAGCACCATGATTACCCAGCATCAGCACCATGATTACCCAGCATCAGCACCATGATCACCCCAACATCAACACCATGATCACCCCAACATCAGGACCATGACCACCCCAGCATCAGCACCATGACCACCCCAGCATCAGGACCATGACCACCACAGCATCAACACCATGATTACCCAGCATCAGCACCATGATTACCCCAGCATCTGCATGGTGATCACCCCAGCATCAGCATGGTGATCACCCCAGCATCAGCACCATGAACATCCCAGCATCAGGACCATGACCACCACAGCATCAGCATCATGATCATCCTAGCATCAGCACCGTGATTACCCAGCATCAGCACCATGATCACCTCAACGTCAGCACCATGACGACCCCAGCATCAGGACCATGATCACCCCAGCATCAGGACCATGATCACCCCAGCATCAGAACCATGATCACCCCAGCATTAGCACCATGATCACCCCAGCATCAGAACCATGATTACCCAGCATCAGCACCGTGATCACCCCAACATCAGCACTATGACCACCCCAGCATTAGGACCATGACCACCCCAGCATCAGGACCATGATCACCCCAGCATCAGCACCAGGATCATCACCACCAACCCTAACACTTCTTGACCATCAACACCCAATCACCACTGTTATGTATTCTAATACTGATTATAAATGTACCAAGATCTAGGATCACTTAGGAGACAAGTCTTTAAACTTGCTTGAGGGATTATCAAGATTAGGCTAATTGAGATCTGCCTGTGTGGGTGACATTGTACCATGGGATGGGATTCCAGGCTGAATTAAGTGAAGAAGGCAAGCTGAGCACAGACATTCATGTCTCTCTCCTCCCTCACTAAACTGACCAGCTGCCTCATGCTTCCCTGGACTCCCATGCCCTATGGGACTGTATCCTGAATCTTTAAGATGAAGTAAACCCTCCTTCCCTTATTTAAGTTGTTTTCATCAGATACTTTTGTCAGTTATTTCACAACAATGAGAAATGTAACCAAGGCAACCACCACCCAACCAACATTTTGCCATTGCTATTTTCAACTCCACCATCAATAACTCCATCACTGTTAGACCACCACTGCCATCACTATGGTCACCATCACCATCTCCAAAAAATGAGGAAGCCTCTGGGGCGATCAAACGTTGATAAACATTCCCCATGGCTTTCTGTTAGACCAGCTATGAGTAGCAGGGCAGAGTCAACACCTGAGGTCAGTTAGTTATTTGCAGAATGCTTCAATGCATTGTTTAGGTCCATGTGAGTCCCAAATGAGTGGTGAATTAAGTGAGGCCCATAAAATCAATGTTCTTATTTTCCTATACATTCCATTATATTATTTTATGGCTTCATTCTAGGAACTGGTGTTTTTCTACATCCTTTCCTCTTCTCTCCCCTCCCTTTTGCTCTCCTTTTCTTTTTTCTTCTTTCCTTTCAATGGAAATACATATCTTACGACAATTTTCAGTTTAGGCCTTAATAAACTTTATAATTACCTTTAAAACTTAGTACTTATAATGGCCATGAGATTTATAATATAGACACAATATAGGCACACAAATATTGTAAAAAAACAAATGAAGAATTATGTCCCTGGCTTCTCCACAGTGAGACAGGGCTTTCCTTTTGCCTGATGCAATTGTTAAAAGTGTGGGCTCAATTTTTTACAGGCCACCGTGAGGCTTTTCCTATTTGAAGACAAGTAAATCTTGCACTTAGGATCGTGCAGAAAGAAAAATTTCTCTTTGAATCATGCCATCCATCTTTCCAGAATGTAACTGTCCCATAGGAGTAATTGGCTCCCATTTGCAACAGGGGTGCCAATTCCCTGAGAGTAAAGGCTGGGCCCTTCCGCCCTCATCTGAGCAGTGGCCGCCAGCTGCCCTGGACTCTCCTTCTTGTCACTTGTTCCTTCTGGTCACAAGGAATGACTGCACCAAAATTGGGTTTGAGTTGGGGCTTGTGGGAAGAGAGTCTGTGGAGAGGACAGAGGTCCCCCAAAGAGCCACTGAAGGCCTAAAGCTGATTGTAGGTGTGAAAGTCAAGTACAGCCTGGTGTGTTAAAATGTTAAGTGCTTCATCGACATAAAGAGTGGGTTACGGGCAGATAGGCCTAACACTACTAAAGGTAAGTAGTCTCTATGGTGTAGTCTCTGCCAGACACCACTTTACAAGAGCTTCCTGTGTAAAAGTAATAAAAACCTTCCGAGATCAGTGTTTCCCCCACTCTATAGCCAAAGAGACTCCTTCACTCAGTGACAGCCTCCTGCTGCCCTGTCATACCCTGCTCCCACATCTGACCAACTCAAGGGAGTCAAGGTTCCTTCAGAGTGTTGATTTCTGAGTCAGTGTTATGGGTAATGGATAAGTTGGATGCTGTATGTTTCTTTTCTTAAATTTACCCAATTTCTAAACAAATAAATGAAAACAAACAAACAAACAAACAAACAAAAAGCAGAACAGTTTTCTAGAGCATCATGGCTACTCACTTCTCTGTCATGAGTCTTTTCTTGAAGGAGCCCAGAGAAAAATCCACTCCTTACTGAAAAACCCCAACCACCAGAAATGGGATATGGAAGGACCATTCTGATAGAAACATAGTCATGGAAGATCGGCAACTTAGGAATGTTCACTTGCTCTTTACTGGGACTTCTACAAAAGTTAGAATGTCGATGTTTCATTTACTCCTATGATTTTTTTTTTTTTTTGGACAAAATACCTTTTCCATGTCTATCAAGAAAAACACAGGAAAGATGTACGAGCTACTTGCACTGGGCTGTGGATGTGACTCCCTGTTGGTTGGCTTTTTGGGTGTGAAGACCAAGTCAGAGGCTGGAGCCAAGCAGAGCCCGCTACTATTTCCATTCATGGACATGCAATAGCAGAGCATCTCACACATTACAGGAAAGCATCCCATACAGCATGTTTGTTGTGCTTAATCAGAACCAGAGTAGAATTCCAGGCGACGAGAATAGAAATTCATCCTAATGATCTCATTTTTAGTCCAAAGCATACAGTTTTTCCCTCTGTTTGTCACTTTCTAAAACAAGAAACCACCGAGAAGTGCCTTTGGTTTGAAGGGCGAATCAAAAGCAACAACACCAAATAGAAAGAAACATGAAGATATCAAATGACAGACGGAAAACCAGAAGTTGGGTCCTTCTGGATTATTGAATTTACTCCCCTGGTTCATGTGAAACACTCAATCAGGAGGCAATTGTCCAGGCTTCATGCTCTCTACAGATGAGCACCCCCTTTCAACAGAAGAAAATCACAAGGCAAAAAGAACTCTTTAGATCCCAGTAAGACTTTTTTTTTCTCCAAAAAAGATGTGGATGGTTTCACTCTTAAAAGGTAAAATACTCTTTTCCTAAAAGAATAGCAATCTCACACCATGAAAAATGCACAGGCCACTCAAGTAGAGGAGATTTTGATTTGGCATAATGAATTGACTGGGTGGTCTCATGTTAGCGATCCAACTGCTAAGCACACAGCAAATCAGTGGTGCTCATGGCAAGCACTCGCCTTGGAAAATGTGGAAGTTCATTTAACCCACCAGTTTACTGCTTCTAGAAACCCACCGAGATAGACTTGGAAATGGCCTTCTTTTGGAGCCTCGAGAACACTGAATTCAAAGGTGACAATCAGTGGCTCTGTAGCAGGGAGAAGTGGCCATCAGCTATAGAGTAACAAAGGCATTTTGGCAGTGACATCAGAAGGACACACATTGGTCGTTAATCATACAGCTTGGCCCTGTCTCACAAACACCATGGGAAACCTGACTAATGCTGGCACTGGATTTAGCCCTGGTACTGGATCTGCTGATTTTATTTAGTGGTCAGGCTGGGACTGATCCTGGATCAAAGCAACAGGGAGTGTTGCCCATTTCATTTCCCATCAGCTTGGAGCCTGATGGGTGTAGTGACAAGAATGAATGAGTCCTGATCAGATGGAATCAGATCAAAGTGTCATTTGATATTTTCCCTACCCTCAGGAAATCTGACGTCATCCTAGAAGGAAACTGAAGAGCCAGGAAGAGCAGGAGGAAGCAACAGTAAGAAATGATCAAGAGATCTGGGAGGATGTCTTCTTCAGCAAAGTGCAAGCACACACACATGAGCATGACTTTGGATCCACAGAAATTATATAAAAACCAATGATGTGCCTGTAATCCTGGTCCTGCGGAGGTAGAGACAGGAGGATCGCTGGGATTTGGTGGCCAGCAGTCTAGCTAATCTGTGAGCTCCAGGTGCAGTGAGAGACCCTGCCTCAAAATACAAGGTGGAGAGCAATCATCCATCATTGGCCTCTACATGCCTGTGCACAGATATGCATGTACACACACACACACACACACACACACACACACACACACACACGAAACAATTAAGAAGGGGATGAGAGAACAACATCAAGCATGGTGAGAGGAGAGGCAGAAGGGTGTAGGCAACTCTGAGAAAGAGTGGGGAGGGACATCCAAAGGCTGAGGGACAGGAACAGAAGGAAGAAGAGCATCCTAAAAGAGCCACCAGAGAAATGGTGAAACGAGAGTAGGGTACAGACTGAGAAAGGACTGGCTTTGAAGATGAGAGGGATGAGAGGGAGAAACAACTACCCAAACTCTAAACAGAGCCACACTCCTTAGCCTGTGCTGCTAAGATGTGATTTCTGAGTTGCCCCAGAGAAAAGGCCCAAAGAGTAGGTAATCACAACTATTCATAATAAGTAACAGCTCTGCCAACAAAGGAAAGTTTCATGGAATCAGCTTCTGGTAACCTTACAAGACAACCCTGGTGATGTTTCAATGAACAGTCTACCACAGCATGAGTTCTGCTGGGCAAATTCCAAATCTGAGCCCAAACTCAGTGATAGTATTGCCTCGACAGGCTGATTTCATCATACAGGTTAGGGCAAGGCCACATCGCGGACATGCAGCACATCCAACATAAAAGCCCTTCATCCTGGGGCCTCTGGGCTGGATGAGCCAGACTGGACCAAAATAAATGAGATCCTATGACCTCATCATTATCAGCTTCAGAGAGAATGCTTTGGAAAGAAGTCATGAGCGGAAAGGACCAAAGGACATCAGGAGAATTGGGGGTTCCCACTGATGCTCGGGTCCAGCTGGAGCTGGTTACTGTATAAACTTTGTTTAATCAAATCTACTGTCATTAATAAAACTCAAAACCAAAATCCAAACAGAGATAGATGAGGATGTACTTGGATTTCACGTTGGGTTTGCATCACTGTTTTACCAGGTGCCATCCATAAATCTGGGATGCAGGCTGCCGGAGTTGGGGCTACAGAGAGGCCATCTCAGGAGCCACAGCCATTTCCATGTTCCTTTCACTGGTGTTCAGGGTGAAGAGAAGTACAAGATCTTCCCAAGACCCATTGTCTTTCTTTCCCAGAGTGGTGAATGTTAATGGCCAACCAGGAAGTTGAGACGCCTGGAAGGTGACCTGGGACAGCACTGGCGGCTGTAATTGGGGATATTACATATTTAGCAAAGCCATCCATAAGGTGAGGGAGAAGAGCTTCTCTCCAGTCTTGCACGGGACACACCTGGGACGAGTGGGCAGAATTAAACGAGAGGCAGGTGCCGTCTCAACTGTACTGACATTCAGCATAAAGAATAGGCCATGGACCACAAACTTCCGGTTGTGAGGAGTTAATACCTGTATGAGGTGGATAAAGGTAACAGCTCTGTTTATAGAATCAGATTTGTGTGCACAGCACTACATGGAAACATAAAGAATAAACATAAAGGGGGAAGAGGAAATGAAGATGAGGGAAGGATGGAAAAAAAGGGGAGAAAGAGGGAGGGGGGAGAGGGAGAGAGAGAGAGAATAACATGTCATCCCATCCAATAAATAAATGCTGGAGGTAAAGACTTGAATATACAAATATACATTCATGCGATACATTCTTCCGTTAGAGTTAGTTCCCATTAAACCTTCATTCTGTTGGATATTGTAATTAAAGATTTGTGTGTTTTAGACAACATGGTCTCTTTGCAAGCCAACTACTTCATCTGGTGCTCAGCTGAAGATCATGGCCCTTTTCCATAATGGAGATAAAATGAGCCTGTTGGACTTCGAGTGCTGCGCCCCAGCCCGGACCCTCCTGAAGAGTGTACAAGGTAACTTTGGCTGCGCTCCACAGACAGCTTATATTCTGACTTTGTGTGAAGCCCCGCCCAGACTCCATAGAATGGGGCTCCTAGAGATGTCCTGTTAGCAGGAAGAATGGACAGATGACCTGCTACATGACACACACAATGATAAGAGTGCTGTGTGTGTGTGTGTGTGTGTGTGTGTGTGTGTGAGAGAGAGAGAGAGAGAGAGAGAGAGAGAGAGAGAGAGAGAGAGAGAGAGAGAGATCCAATAGCCTACAACCACCCATCCTCTGCACTCTAACATGACCACTTATTTTCCTAAGTAGATCTGCTCACTAACTGCCTTGTAGACTAGTAGCTCTGCAGCTTAACACTTAGTAACTCTAGTCTTGAAAATGTTATAATTGAACTAAATTTAGGTAGATGCCTATGGAGAAAAGACTGAAAGGAAACAAAGGTAACAGTCAAGTGAAAAGGCTATGAGTACATTTTTATTTCTTAGGCCTTTCTATATTTTCATGCATACATATTTTATTGTAACATTCCACAACAAGCTTTTAGAATTAGTGTATTTTAAAATAATTGTATAATTCCATATTTAAACAGAGGATGTCTGTAGTTTTTACCCGCTAGTCCCACCTTTGAGATTTTTTGTATTCAGAGGGAAGAAGTTTTGTTCCTCTTTCTTTATTTCCCCACTAGAAACTTTGAATCATGTAACCAGAGACCAGGAAGTCTTCAACCAAAGGGCAGCTAGTTACTTCGTGGAACATCTTTTTCTTGAGGATCTGTGCCACCACTAAATATGAAAACTGTGCAGACAACAAGCACAAAGGGGCCCTTGTAATCTAGTACAGAGTCAAGAGCACAGAGCAGAGCATGAGCGAAATCATGGCAGCCAAGGAAACCACGTGCACATAGGAGTCGGGCCTGGAAGTGGATGGATAAATGAAAACAGTTGTACTGAGTGTGAGAGGTCTGGCTGAGTCCCACCCTCTCCCTCCCTCGCTCTCCAAGTGGCTAGTAATGTTGTTATAATGCCTTCATAATGAAAATAAGGTCCATAAGACTTTCCATATGTCTTCTCTCTGGGTCCCCCAAGCTCAGGAGTGCACCAAATATTTCCACCTTTAGCCTACTCCCCACGGTGCCTAGCCGGGCCTGCTTCAGCCTGCAAATGCTCAGGCAGTGTTGCCCAGTGGGTAACCAGGTCTACTTGACTGCTTAAGATGGGTTTGGGTAGAAGACAGCACTTGTGCCTCTGTTTAGACAAGTTATAATCTCATCACTTTCAGTAGAGAATGAGTCATTGAAGAATGGTGGCAACGTGTGTGGACACATTGCTTATATTCGTGCATGAGTGCAAAGGGCTGTGGGCTCAGACTTTCATGTATCTGTTGCTGACTTAGGCTGTTCTGCTCTCCAAAGCTCACATAAGGTTTGGATATAATATTAGCTCCTGCAGATCTGTTCTATAGAAGGGAAAATTGGAAGTAAACCACCAAGACATTTGTAGGGCACAGAATCTGGCTGTGTTCAGTCCAGACATCAGGGAAAGGGCTGGAAGGAGAAAGGAGGGCAACAGGAGGAGGAGAAAGGGACGCTGGGAGCTTAATGCATTCCTGCTACCTCCCAGGCATCATTCTAGGTCGTTTCCGTCAGGGCACGGCTCACTACTGCTTGCAACAGCTCTGGAGCAGGCATTCCGCCTTTCGTATAGATTGGGAAACTGTGATTTGGGAAGATAGATAGCTTGTTCTGTGACACAAAGGCTAGGAAGAGAGATTTGTTTAGTTCTAAAGCATAAAAAAACAAAAACAAAAACAAACAAACAAACAAAAAACAAAACCCTTTCCATTCTCTCAGCACAGAACAGTGGATCATCCATAGAATGAAAACTTCACATTATTGGTAAGTTTAATTACCAGGATTTCTTTTGTGATTCTCAACCAAGAGAGTTTTCCCCCACCTCTTCCCACCCCAAAGGGGACATTTTATGATGTCTGTAGACATTCTTTCACATCAGTAAGCAGGTAGCAGGGCTGCTAGTGGTATCTAGTAGGTAAGGCCTAGGGTTCTACAGACTTCCTCATAGAGAATCACATGACCCCACATGTCAGTAGCACAGACAATATGAATGCCACATTGTCATTTCCTAAGGGAAGCCAGGGGAAGCATCCTCTCTCATTCACGTTCTCATTTGCTTATGGAACTAAGGATTTTTTTTGTGGCTCTGAAGAATTCTCAAGTCATTAAAGCAGCAGAGGTGCTTAATGGCTGCACAATTAGAAACCACCAAGAGTATATAAATCAAATAAATGTGCATAAAATCTGGATGACAATGCCGAGCACAAATCTGAAATTTATGTAGGGAGTTTACAGTGAAATTGCCAGCAAGAAATTAACAACTCCCCAAGTGTTACCAATTGTGGCTAACCTTAATCTGCACTAAATTCTACAATGAATAGCTAAGTGTTCACTTGATTCCCAAGATGCCCATATGTAAATTCAGACACTTGGCTGTTCTCTGGTTACAAGGTCAAGTTGACTGTGTGCTCTAAGTTCTAACACTTCAGCTGTGTCCATGGCGGAGAGTAATAACTTCCATTTGCTGTGGCTTGTCCTCTGGGGGTGGGGGTGGGGCCAGTATGCCTTGATTTTGTTACTTCTGTGGCATTAAGATGGCTGCTAGAAAAGTAGCACCAATGAATTACTCAATACTTTTGTGGTCCACCATAATCTTGTTGGCACAAGACTATACCAATATTTTAGAGAGACTCTTATTATTACAAAACTTAAAAAAAATAGACCATCCAGTTGAGTAGTTTAGTCTTGAGTCAGTCAACAAGTACCCATTAGATGTCCTATTATATAGCCATCCTATGCTGGGAACCCAAGGGAACGGTAGGGGAGGGGGTGAGAATAGTTAGCAAAGCACTTCGATTGTAAATGATGGCATCAGAAGAGCCTGCATCATATGACGATGCAGGTACTGTGCAACTGTTCATTTCTCCCATCATACTAATAGCTACCAGCAAAGCCAGGACTTTGGCATTTCCATCTTTTTTGTCTTGGTGTCTTAGGCAGGATCTGGCCTGTAGAAGCTAAGAAACGTCTATGTAATAAGTCAATGAATGGACAACAGAAAGTGGGCCTAGGCCCTGGCATCGCAGGAATGTCTAACCAGTGTTTCCCATGCTTGGAATACCAGAGGAAGAGTCTTGGTGAAGCACAGGTTCTGCAATGAGCTTCATATGAAGCATCTTCCACAAAGACCTGAGTGTTGAGAACTTGGACCCTAAGGGAAAGGTTCTGTCATTGAGAGGTAATTGCACTGGGAAGGCAATGCCTCCATGAATAGATTAACTCATGAGTGGATTCATAATTCGATGACACCATTAGGTGGTCATAGAAGGTTCCAGAGGCAAAGCCTGGCTGGAGGAACTAGGTCACTGGAGGCATGTTCTAGAAGGCTGAAGCTTGTCTCTGATCTCTCTGCTTCCTGGCTTCCTCTTCCTCCTCACACTTCCACCTCCACGACACCTTTGCCTTAGACCCAAAGCGATGGCTCTAACTGACCTTAGAATTTAGAATGTATTTTTGGAATCTTGAATGAGAATAAGTCATTCTTCCCTTTAAGCTGCTTGGTCAGGTATTTCGTTGCAGTAATGGAGGGATTGCTCACCCTAGTTCTGTAGTCAAACACGTTTAGAAATCGCTGGGCTAGTGATGCCTTTCATTGCTCAGAGCTTCCCATGCACCAGCTGGCACCAGGCCTCTAAGATTTCACTTACTTAGAATTAAACTTATTTCAATATGGGGTCTTTTTTTCATTATAATGAAAAATTGGCAATGTGTACTTGAATCAGTATACCAATCAATTCAATTAGACAGTAATCTAAATCATCCAAGAAAATGGCTTTTTGCATTGATCAGAGCTTGGGGAAACACAGGCGCACACACAGAACTGTAGTCTTAGGATCTTCTGGAGACAGAGAGAATGCCTGTCCCTCTAAGCCAGGTCAGTATGAGGTAAGGGCCTGGGCGCTTTTCTTATCTCACTTAAGCGGCTTTGATAAGTGACTTCTTCTTGGTTTAGAGAGTTCTGCTTTTGCCTGTTGTAATGATTTGAGTCCTTGATGCATATTTTTTAAAATTTCTGGACAAGCCTTTTTTTTTTTTAAATATTCCCACTGGGCTCATACTTTTATTTTTTAAATGTCATTTGCCCTAAAGCACTCAATTGGGCTTGACAGAGTTCTCAGCAGACGGCTGGCCCCAGACTCCTGGGTGAGCAGTTTATTTTTCTGTAACCCTAGACAGGCTTTGATTCTGGTGGGCTTGTTGGCACAGTTGCCAATGACAAGGGTCAGGGGTGGGCAGTGACCTGCTCAGCAGGAGCAAAACGACCCATCTTATTAAGCTTCTTTGCCTTATTTGACTCTCTCTCTCTCTCTCTCTCTCTCTCTCTCTCTCTCTCTCTCTCTCATTTATCTTTCAAATGAATGATCATCTTTCTTTCTTTTTTTCTTTTTTGGTCAACAACAACAAAAGACTTTAAAAAACCAACTTGTTTTTTGAAACAAGTCTTCCAGATGCTAAGGGTTTTTATTATTATTATTATTATTAAATGATAAATCTTGCCCCAAACAACTGATTGGTGACCTGGGAAGCCCCCCCAAAAAAATTCTATTGTCACCAGGAGAAAATATGAACAGACAGCGACACATTGTGTGAATTATTTCTATTTAAGTATTCGAGCCTGAGGAAATAGTGGAATGCAGAGCTAAGTCCTATCCTCTTTTAACAAGAAGCTTTGATTTTAAGATAAATGTGTAGAGTGATTCCCAGTACATCGTGCTGTGTTCTGGCTCGACTCGTAACTGTGAGTTTTGTGTCACTCTCTCCTCCTTTGGAAGGAACCAGTTAACTGGGAAGACCTTATTACATCACAGTCTCCCCAACCCTGCGTGGGAACCCCCACCTGTCCCACAAACAGATGGCCGTGACTCTGAAGCCGAGGGGCCAAGTTGTCTAACTCCCGTGATGCGCAGCAGAATCGGCAGGAGCGGGTGCTACTGACTCACTGTGGTTTGTCTACACGGCTCTGTGGCAGACGAATAGCATACACATCCCCCCAAGACAGACCCTTTGACCTTGGCTGCTCAGATCCAATCAACTCTCTGGTCACATCTCTTTCCCCAGAGCTTGGCTGTGCATGCTCAAGCCCAGGAAGGTCACTGCAGACAGCACTGATTATTATTCAACCCAGCTGCCTCTTACTTTTTCAATCATGTGATAGGCTATTTGTGCTATCTTTTTTTTTTTTTTTTTTTTTTTTTTTTTTTTTTTTTGTATCAAGAGCGGTGGGTTCTAATG
>OU015753.1:57566527-57607909 GCA_907169655.1 Acomys percivali | reverse complement strand
AGAGAGAGAGAGAGAGAGAGAGAGAGAGAGAGAGAGAGAGAGAGAGAACAGAGAAGAAACAGTTAAAAATTTTCCAGTATCCAGTGTATTAGTTGTTAAGGTAAATATTTTAAACGCATTACCTAACTTAATGCTCACAACAGCCTGACTTATTTACTTTTCATGAAAACAAGGGAACTAATAGATTTCTTATGTAAATCTCCAATCCCAATCAGTTAGTAAACTTACTCTAACAAGCTTTTACCCAGATTACATACTTTTAATTTAGAAAACTCAAAAGAAACTCAAAACAACTTAGATTAAATTGTAAAATTTGGAGCTATTGAATTAGTTTGTTACCTCTCTAGCATTTTAGGATAAAAATTTCTTAGAGTTAAATTTATATACTAAAATTAAATACTTTACATAGTTCCATACAATCTCAGAATGTTTTATTGGCAAGTTACAAAGTCAATGATTAAGCATAAACTTCTCCATTAGACTTACTGTCTTTCATTCCAATGCCGTATTGATTTTTATTTTGATCTCTTCTATGCAGAGATAACTAATATTAGCTTTTAGGAAATATTCCAGAATTATCTATCATATTCAAATTTTTATCCAGTAATCATCCTTTATCTGTTCTGAGACACCCACTTCCTGCCTCATAGCAGCCTTGAACCATTAGTAATGTTGTACCCTCTACACACCATGCTTTTCATATTCTTATATAATTATGAAAACCTTTAACTTATAAATGAAGTTAGTAGGAGACCAACAATATCGAAAAGTAAAATAAAAATTATAACAATACTCCCCTCCCTATCACACTTCTTGTGGTGCTGCATATAAAGCCTGCATGATGAGATGAAAGACGACGCAAAGTGAATGGCCCAGCATTGTGCCACTACGTTAGGCTTCCCTGTGCTGAACCTACTCATGGCAGCACCTCAGCAGTAAGTCTGAAAATCAATTCAGTTGCCAGGTGACTAACAGGTAGGGGTAGTCCATACAGTATAGATACACCAGCCAGAAGGGATGATTGGCATCCTGGCAGGATGGAGCCATATTTTTATCGAGCTACTCAGAACAGCATGCAATTTACAACTGAGTTGTTTATTTCTGGAATTTTCCATTGAATCCTTTCAGACTGCGGTTGACCACAGATGACTGCAACCATGGAAAGTGAAACTAGATCAAGGGTCAAAGGTGCTGCTTTAGCCATCTAGAAGTGTTTTATTTGACAGAGGTCTTGCCCCTCAGACTGCGTGCATGGAGAAGAGAGAAGGCCTTTCTTCCTCCTGCTTGCTTGTTTAAAACAAACAAAACAAAACAAAACAAAAAACCCCACAGCCATCAGAGCATTAGAAGATGGAGGCGTGGCCCTTGTAATTTTCTGATGGTGCTTGCATGGAGCCACCATCTGTTTGTAGGGCCGTTCTGAGTGGTGTGCATCTGATTTCAATAAGCTGGGAGAACAGTTCCGTCCTCCAGCGCATTAGCAGGCAGGCACATCTGCTCTACCTCATGTTGCAGAAGCCGAGAGAAAGCTGGTCTGGTGGAGCCTGTGGTCCAACTTGACAGCAGAAGACAGTAGTTGCTGTTGGATGTTCTCCAATCCCCACGGAGGTCATGCTTTGACCCCGTGCCTTTTGGAGCACGGAAGCCAGGCTGGTATTATTCCTTATCATTAGTCGTGTTGTCTTGATCAGAAAAAAAAAAAGAATCTATGAAGTCTGGACACAGAATTCTCAAGTCTGGAATTCCTCCCACACATGGAAAACAAGACTTAGTCAAGGAAACAATGCCACTGTGTGTGTCGCCCATGCACTTGGGGATCTGACCACAAAGAACATTTACTCTTTATCAGTGAAGCTTCCTCACCTGGGATGGACAGGCAGTCACTGCTGAGCTACAGGCCGGGGACGCCAGCCAGGTGACCATGTGGCCATAAAGAAAACACTCTGGCGTGGTGCTCTGTGTGACTGGAAATGCATCCGTGGCCCTGGCAGGAGTTCCCTATTTGCTGTAATGTTTGGAGACTTATCAGCAATAAGATGTTTTATTGAACAATATTTGTACAACAAAGACAGAAAGCTAAACAAGCTAATTATTTCAATGTCAATAAGGGAAGCATCCCTTCATCTGCAGACCACAGACACTTCAGCCGCCCCTAGGCAGTATTGGAAAGTGGGTGACAAGAGTGTTCCCTTTCTCTTTCCCCAAGGGCTGCCCCTCCCCCAGGCAGTACTGTGAACTTCTTCTTCTCTGGCCAGCAGGGGCTCCTAAGGTCAGGACCACACAGAATCATCTCAGGCAGAGCCCTTTCCTCCAGCAGGTGCAGTCCATGCCAGGGGCACAATTTGGAGAGCAGATCCTTTTCAGTCCCCTTGGCTTGATGCCTTGACAGTCTGCACACTTGTGGTCTATGGTGGGATTTTAATCCTGTCTCCTCACTGTGGGATAGGATGTTCTCTCCAGCCCATCTTGCTGACTTCTCCTGTCTGGACCAGGAACCTCAAATGAATGTACTTTGCTAGAATGGGGAAGGGGTGCCTGTGAATTCTGGGAAGGGTAGGAAAGGACACTTCAGGGAGACCCCCAGCACAGCAGAGCAGGGAGGGGGCCTGGGTCAGCTAGGGTGGTCTTCCGGCCCATTGGTCTGGCTGCCTTGCTGCCTACCCTATGCAATCTCTTTCCCTGTAGACTCCAGGCTCTTTAGCTACTCTCTCATCCTTGTGTCCTTCAAGAACCATCATTGCATCTAATCCCCAAGCCACCCTAGCAGATAACCTGCTGGTCCCTACTCACCCAAGAGTTCCTATGTTGGAGAGACTTTCCCTCTTGTCTACCCTGAAGCATGCAGCCTCATGTATCATGACCTGAAGAGATGACCTGCAAGACCAGGTGTTAGCAGTTGAGAGTACCGCCTGTCAATGCCTTATTCTGATTGAGTGGAAGACCTACTGGAGATGCACAGGGAAACAACACGCTACTAACATGTGTACATGTGTGTGCACATGCATGCATGCATACTTGTACACATAGGAGTGCACACACAAAACATAGGTACCATATCCCCTTGAAACAAACTGCCAAGGCAAAACTTGTACCTCAGGAGAGAGGCTGCCCATCCTTGCTTTGTAATAGTTCTTCGTTAAGAACTCAGCGTTCCTTTTTTTTTTTTTTTTTTTCCTTTTGGGAACGATGGTGGTATATGGGTGTACACAGGTGTAGACTCTGTTGACTGAGAACATGAGTACCATATGTGCTCTAACCTGTAGCACCCACTCACCCACGACTACAGTGCCGAGAAACAAAGTGGCAAACAGTAGCTGTGCCATCTCCCATCCTGTGTCCTTAGCTGGGGCCTCCCAGTCCTGACCCTTGGGCCTCAGTAGCCCATGTTATATTAAAAAAGAACAATGTCAGCCTCGCAGCCTCAGCCAGGCCCGAATTCCTCAGGGGTCACAGCCTGACTCGAGATCTGCCTGGCTAAGTGTCCCACACAGTGCTGGACAGGCGTGGGTGGTTGATAAATATCATTAGATGGCGAGGGGGTGACGGAAGACCACAAGAACAGGCCCTTTCTTAGCAACTTGGTCCTAACTTGTGAGGATGTCCTGGATCTTGTAGATGCCAGATGGCCCAGCAGCTGAAATAAACAGCCCAAGGCCAAAGGCACTTGTTGACTAGAATAAGCACTTGGTTTCAGCAAAACCGGGATCAGGCCCTTGGATTGAAGGACAGCGTTTGTGCTCCCTACAGCCAGGAAGCAGGTGGTGCGTATGAAATGTATGGCGTAGTGGTCGAGCGCCTTTCCAAACTCGGAGGAGGAGCCTAACTGGCAACATCTGCAGATTTCTGTGGTGTACGTACATCTACATTGGCGGGTTTCAAGTTGCCATGTGACCTCACAAAGCCTGGAGATGGTAGAGAGGTTTGTGGCAGGGCAGATGTGAGGCTCTATGAATTCTCAGCAGCATTCCCCAAGAAAAACGTTTTCCTGGGTGAGGAAAGAGGATTTGCCTTCATCCTTGGAGCAGCCGTCCTCCGCCTCCTTCTGCCTACCTTTTAGGTCTTAGACGAATCATGCCTTCTTTCAGGAAATCTGAGGCATTTGTTTTCTTTGTGGCATTGGTGACCAGGGACTGCCTTCTAGACTAGGCTGCAAGCCCCATCAGAAGGTCAGGAACTATGGGAGTTTGTTCTCCAATATCACGGGTGCCCAGCTGAGCTCTCAACACAAATTAGTTGGTGAAAGAACAAAGGGAAGAAAAATGCTAAGACGTAGCCGGGCTCTGCCACGCACATGGGCTTTAGGCAAAACATTTTCCCACTAGCTTTGGCTTTTCCCCCTTTGAGACAGATAAGGAGTGCCTGCCTAGCTCTAGGGCACCGGGCAGATGTTGAACGCTGCTGATGACAGGCTCCTGCTGTGAGCACTCTTTTCCTGTGAACAGTTCTTTCCTGTGCATAAGCAGAGATTCTCAGGATGGGACAATTTGATCCTTATTAGTAGCCACCGGACTTGCTCTTGCCACCCTTGGCTGCAAAAGGACTATCAGTCTGTCAACTGAGCTACCCTGTCCCAGCACGGGCAATCAAGAACACTCCACAGTCATCTTCAGACAACTATGCACAGATAGGCTTATCACATAGGCTCCTGCTGGGGAAGCCGCCTGGATAGGGATGTTTCCACACTTGGTATCAGACCTTTTGCGATGGCAAGCCTTCACTTTACATGTCTCTATAACTGTTTCTACCCTGGCCAAAGGAGAGAGGACATCCTCTGTTGCCTAACAGAGACTGTTACGAGGGTGCTGAAGAGCAATGCTAGGATTGGTCCAATAAAAGGCTATTATCGGCTCAAACATCCATGGCTTAGTTTATATTAGTAGGCTTTTCAGGATTACTCAGTGAATTAGTTGGTTGGGACATTCTTCAAAGCTGCTTGTGGTACGGCAGCATTAGGCATGACCAGGCTCCTCTCAAGTGTCTTCTCGTGTCTACTTTCAGAGCAGGTGTTGAGTTGGAAGCAGGAAGCAGCAAGGAAAGCATAGAGGGTAGCCATGGTAACAGAGTGGCCCCTGGTACAGGCCACACAGTCAAAGCAGTAAGGTGGACTACCGCTTGATGGCGGCACCAGCTTTCAAACATCCTCACTCCCAAGCATTATGGTGAGCACCCTGGTGTCTGACTTTCCAGTGACCTGCCAGGCATCCTGATTCCTAAGTAGACTCACATCCTAAGAGGCCCCATCAGTTTTCCAAGGCAGTCCTGGTGGAGGTGGGCATCCCAAAGGGTCCCAGCCACAGCTGAGTTGCGGAAGTCGAGCAAGCAGCTTCCTGAAGGAGCTGTCCAGTCTTCAAAGCCAAGAGTTTGAGACCCAGGCCTTAGTGTTTCAACACTGGCTGCTTCCCACTACCCCAGGCTGTATGGGAACTGCAACACAAGGGGGCACCACTTATGGCTTCTGCCTGCACACAGTTGTTGCCAGTTTCCGGGAAAAGAGGGAAAACAAAGTTGCCAGACAGCAGCCCTTAAAGAGTGTCTTAGTCAGTAGCCACGATGATTCCTTTATGGCCAGAGCAAAAGAACGTTCAGCCAGCTGGCAAGTGACACTATTTTTCCCCTGCTTATTCTCTACAAAAAGACCTGCCAGTTTCTCCTGATTCAACACTACAATTGCATTGACTTCTGAGTTGAAAGTATTGCAATTCTTCAGGATAGTTAGATGAGAGACAGACAGACAGACAGACAGTCCAGGAAGCATGTGACTGGGACAGGAGACTGCTAATAAGGTGCTCCCCCCCCCCAATGATGGCCAGGCCTGTGGTACTAGGTTTGTCTCAGCGATTCTCTCCCTCAAAGGATAACACCTTCATTGGAATCAAAGTTAAAATAAGAAGTGCCAATCATACGCCAAACCCTTTAGCTCTTCGTAGGCAGGTGCAAGTCTTAAATGTCCTTCTAATGTTTAAAGCCCAGAACCCTGAGTGCACACAGTAAGGACACAGCGGTTCCTGGGGGGAATGATTGGGGTAAAGACAGGCAATTCTCTTACAGTAGAAATTATTTATAATTACCAATTTTGGTAGGACCAAAAAGTTCATCACTTTTACTATTTGCTCAGGAACAGAGGTGAAAATGCCCTTGGTAGTCTTCATCCAAAATGAGAATCCCTGACTTATTTCTGTGTCTAAGGAAGGGAGGTGACCAGAAGTCCTTCTCTGTCCTGGCCCAGCCCTCCCTGGCAGGGCCAGCAGCAAGAAATAGAGCCTGGCTCCACACCCTGTGTTGGTTGGTGAACTACACTGCCTTCAGAGGGCACGGCACCCATGCTTTTGTGCCCACGGAGGGATGAGGAATGAGGACTAGGAGATTAACTCCAAGCCCTGGAAGGAAGGGAAGAGAACGGCAGTGCATGACATCGTGCTCCATGTGACAAAGCCACCTGGAGGCAGGTGGTCCCTAGAACTCCATGAGGATTTTGGTGGCTAAAAAATGCCCTGTAAAGGTAGAGGGCCTTAGTGTAATCTCTATCTACATGCCGGATGCTGATGTAGGGGCTGTATAGTCCCTATCCACAGGCCGGATGCTAATGTAGGGGCTGTATAGTCTCTATCCACATGCTGGATCTGGGCAAAGAGATGGCTGAGGGCCTGGGTATAATAACAACAGCAAGAGCAAGCAGCAGAGAAGATGTTTGTTGAGGCTGGTGTGCTGTGTTAATTGCTTCATAAGCATCATTGTCCTTAATTGTCAACATGGTATCATGATCCCCATCTTATAGACGGTATAGCCGAGGCTTGCCCCACTAAGAAACATCAGGTCATGTTTCGCAACATGGATGCCAACCTTCTACAATTCTTGTTTGGGGATTCTTCCCGTCCCATTCATTTTTTTTTTAACCTAAAGAATACTTCCGGCTCTAAAGTATTTCCAGGAGTTGCTGACTGACGTCTGCCTTTCACTTTCCAAGATTTTATGAATGTAATTGAGGATGGCAGTCTTCGTTGAACAGCTTTTGTGCACCAAGTACCAGGCTGAGTGTTATATGACCTCTCTCTTTTATTCATTTTATAAGGAGAGCAATGTGATTAATCCACTTCCATGGCTCAGGAAATACGATTCAAGGGGTTTATATAATTCATTTAATGTTGCGCAGGAAAAGAGACTACTCTACCGGCCTGCTGGCTGCCCTGTCAGTGAGTGGCTTGTGCCCTTTTCTAATGGTGAGAGTGTGATGGCTGCTCACAGCATTTGCCCCTGGAATAGGTTTTGCTTTGAGCCTTTAACCGCCACATTAGTTCTTAGCATGAGTGGAGGCTCAAGAGGTTGCCATTGATGGAGAAGTTTGAGAACATCAAGCAAAAAGGACAAGCTGGCAGGTGGGTTTTATGAATGAGAAGGCAGGGAACAGTGGTGGGGGTGGGGCTTCTGAGCCTGGGTGACAGACAGCCTCATTGCCCCAGCAAGGCACCCAGTACCCAGGCAACTATGAGACCATGTCTGCGGGGAAAAATCCATATTTCTATGGACTGAGTCAGGACTAAATTAGACATGAGTCTTCCAACACATCTGAATTTCATCGCCATTATATCACTCTTTGGACCTTGTAAATTTTCATAATACTATTTTTGGGTAGGTTGGAGTAAGCCGTCTCCAGCTGAGGTGTGTTACTTTAAATCTACATTAACAGACCAATAAAACAAGGTGTTGGCCAGCTAATTCCATACAGTCATCGCCGCAGAAGTATCCAGGCAGGAAAATGAGCCAGTCACGGGTACATGTCCTGAGATGGCCCTGCAAGCACAGACCCTGACCACACGATTTCTTGGGTATGCTTTGTGGATGGTTGGTATATCTGCTGATCCCAGGATCTGTATTCTCTAGAATTTGGGGCCTTGGATATGTGAGCTTGATCTAGTCCTGTACAACTTCCCCTTCCTCAAGAGAGTGCAAGGAGCTGACCTGGGTGGCAGGGAAGGCTTCTGACTTGTCATTGGTAAGGGCCACTTGCCCCCACCCCTGCCCGGCCCCCACACATGGTGTTATTGTCACTGTTAAGGACAGTTGCACTGAACCACAAGTGCTGGACAATGGGTCCAAGCATTTGCAACTTTTTTCATGTAATTATACCTGGTGCTACTAACCCAGGAGGAGGCCAGTGTGACTGCACAGGGCACCTCTCTGCCTGGAGCCTCCTCCTCATCTGTCTCAGCATCAACTCCCATCCCCTCCGTTTGACCACTTGAAGACAGGTACCAGAAGCACCTCCATCCCTCCCACATTCCTGCAACAACGGACTCTTTCCTTAAGACACACGCAATTCTCTGGGCCCTCCTTTCCCTCTACCCTACCCACACAGATTGTCTCTGTTGGCTCGGACTTGCCCCCACCCATTCTTTCCAGAGTCTTCTCTCCAATGGAGTCTTGAACCCTCAACCTCCAGGTTACCTCTCCATTCTTTTAAAGATTCAAGTCCACAGCTGTCTCTGATTTATAAGAGAGCTACCCACAGGCACATAGGCATCTGAGGGGAGATGGTTGTCAAGTCCTGTTCCATTTTAGAGAATCACAGGTAGACGGGAAGGTGGTGACCCAAGGACTCTCACTGCAGCCCATGGCCTCCTCATCAAACTGCTGAAGACCATTAACAAGTAACTGATAAGTGTGGCATGGTTGTGGCTTGTTTGTTAACTTATCTGGCAAAAGGTTCTTGAGGACCTACTATGGAATGAAATCCTTGATCGATACAACAAATGTCATGCCCCCATTCTGTATCTCTTGGAAGAGTTAGTAAAAGAAGAAAACACATTCAAACAATACCATGAAACTAACAAAGCAGATGGCAGAAGGGGGTGTCCAGACTTGGTGGAAGTGGAGATAGATTCCTTATGAGAGTGGTTAGTGGGTGACAACTAGGCAGACCTAAGTGATGACAGCTAGCCATGTACAGATGAGTGGGTAGTGAGCCTGTTGGCGGAAACAGCACCTGCCAAGATCCTGAGATGGCTGGACACAGCACAGTCACTATGGTTGTGGTGTGGCAGGTAAGGCCAAAGGTGAGAAAAGACACTGGGGCCAGTCAGTCTGGCTCTTTTAAGACACCATTCCTCCCCACCAGCACCACTGGCATTTGGAGCCACATCCTTCATTTGGGGGAATGTCTTGTGTACCGGTACTGTGGGCTGCTCAGCAGCATCTCTGGTCTCTACCTGCCAGATGCCAATAGTTATGCCTATTTTGTGAAAGTCCAGACGGTTTCCAAACATTATCAAATGTCCCCAGGGGAGGAAAATGAGCTCTAGTGAAGGAGCCCTGCAACATGGTCACGGTGAAGACATGGCTTTGAGACAAGGTCATGCAGTCCCAAGTGGCTGCCAACTATGTAACCAAATATGACCTTGAATTCCTGACCCTTTTGCCTCCACCTTCCAAGTTTGGGGATGACAGGTATGCACCAACAATGTGAATGTTATTCTAAGTACAAGGAAAGTGATTGGCAGCTAAGAAAAGCCACCGCCTGGTTTCCACCTGCAAGGGGATGTGTTGGCTACTTCAGGGTAAAAATGCTGTATCCATGGGAACAAGAGCAACAGGGTTGGGGGGCTACCAGGGATGAGCAGCAATGGTGGCTCAGACTAAATTGGCAGCAGCGGTGGCAAGAGGTGGCTAGACTATGAAGGCAATGCCAGTAAGACTTACTGGTTATTTGGATAGAAATAGCAAGTGGGGGGGGCGGGGGCTGGAGAGATGGCTCAGCGGTTAAGAGCACTGATGGTTCTTCCAGAGGTCATGAGTTCAATTCCCAGTAATCACATGGTGGCTCACAACCATCTATAATGTGATCTGATGCCCTCCTCTGGCCTGCAGATGTACATGCAGGCAGAGCACTGTGAACGTAATAAATAAATAAATAAATCTTTAAGAAAAAAAAGAATAGCAAGAGGGAAAGTAGAATTCGAGGACAATTTCTAGATTATTCTGTGGGAATAAAATACGAGCAGGAGAGTGGCTTGGGAGGGCCAAAAGTCTAAATTTGAGATGTCTTTTAGCTAACCACGTGATCCTGCCTTTAGAACAGTAAATCCCAGGGGAGAGGTGCAGAACACAAACAGACATCCAGGAACCTTAGTCCTGTTAATGATGGGCAGGATGACATCAGCCCAGAAGAGAATGATCTGGAAAATTAACAAGGATCCTTAACCAAGCTCCAGGGACTCTCATTTAGAGGTCAGGAGGAGAGAGAGAAGGCAGAAAAGGACACACAGGAAGAGCTCATGAAGGACAACGGACAATAGGAGCTTTTCCTGTCCTCAGGTGATCCTGATACCACGGTCACATCTGCCTTGAGATGTTCTCAGCCAGGCTACCAGGTACTCAGGAATCACTCATCTTTGTTGTGCATTTATGTCACACCACTGTAACACACAGCACCCATGCTGCAGACTAGCAGACGACTGACAGTCGCCTCTCTCAGTCCTTATGTGAAGAAGTGTATGCTAGCAGTCTCATTTATATGCGGGGACACTGACAAGCAGGCAGCTACAGCAATGTATGTCCATCATGGGCGTCTCAAGCCCCACCCCTGGGACTAGAATCTGGAGACTCTGCTCCCTTCTTCAGAGCCCTTGAACACTGCCTCCCATGGGGCCTGCTTACCACTTAGCTCTAATCAAACACTGTCAAAACACCCCACTACGTCCCAGGCCTCTGAGGGTGCTTCCACACCTGCTCTTGCTCTTCAGATGGACCATCTGGGACCAGGGACTGCCAAGGCCTCTCAGGCAACCATGAGCAGCATGAGCCTGTACCGGAGTCCCATTCTCTCCTTGCAGACCTTCACTTCCGGCCTCTGTGTCTACAGCTCGGCTGCGATGTACATCCACAGTAAGTGTGAGGCCCCGGGACTGTCGGAAAATATTATTATCTTCATTTCACAGATTAGGAAACAGGCTTAGAGGTGTTCTGTGATTTATTTGCCCAACTTAAATGGTATGTGATAAGGATACAAGGTTTTTCTGAATACGTGGTATTCTCCCATCTCTTAAATTGCCACTAAACTCAGATTTATAGCTGGGTTTTTCTTTCCCAACTCACAGGTAGGTTTTCTGGATTTTCTCCATCATCAATATTGCTGCTCAAAACTCTACCAGCATATGTAATTCTA
This sequence comes from Acomys percivali, assembly GCA_907169655.1. Lineage (NCBI taxonomy): Eukaryota > Metazoa > Chordata > Mammalia > Rodentia > Muridae > Acomys > Acomys percivali. The sequence goes on along the minus strand of OU015753.1, from coordinate 57,596,751 downwards.
CAATAGAAAATCATCAACAGAATAAAAATGACGGGAAAGTAAGCATTCTGTCCACTATGGTGATTTAAAATTACTTTCTTCTCTTTAGTAAAGATACTGTATAAAGAACTTTTTGGAGACATATTTGCTGCTTTATAGGCTCTATGTTTACTTATACATCTTGCTTTTTTGTTTTGTTTTGTTTTGTTTTTTAGAAATCAAGGACACTTTAAAAAATAACCTAGCCCTAACATATTTGTTTGTTTGTTTGTTTCCAAGATCTGGGGATGCTGACCCATGGGCATGAAATCCAGAGTTAGGGCTTCCGCTTCTGAAATCTTCAAAGGGGGGAAGAGAAAGTGTTGCCAAGCATTTGCACCCTTTCTGTGCATGGCTCAGGAACAACACCCTTGAATACCGATCAAAAAGAAAGGTAATTTGCTTCACTCTCAGTGGCTTGTCCCTTCTGGGACAAGTGATTTCATTTGTCACTGAAAGGTTTAGTAAAGGCAGAACTACACTCCCCCTGCCTCCTTGCGGGCACGGAAAAAGTCAGCCAGTGTTCGCTTTTCCTAAAGTCCAGGTGCAGCAGCAGCAAGGAACAAACTCATCTCTACCCGCCTTTTTTTTTTGTGTGTGTGGGGTCCCCTCCACTCCAGCTCCCAGGTGCTTGGCTCAGGACTATCCACCTACTGAGGGTGCCTCTGGGTCTGACTGGACAAGTGTCTCTCTTCTGTTATGAGTATCACTTGAAATGTGTCCCAGCTCGCGCCATCAGTTTTGTGAGGATGGGTGTGAGTGGTGAGAAGAGAGGTGCTCTGAAAGAAAGGAGAATCACCCCTAGGACCAGCTCCGTTTCCTTCCTCCCCGCTGCCTCATCTTTCTGCAACCTCAAACAGCGCGGAAGGAGTCAGCGTCTGGTCTGGGCAGGAATTCAACCTTTGAGGAGACGTCACAAATAATCCTCTTTGAATATTCGTGGTGAAAATAGTGCCTACAGGAAGGGCATTTTACTAGCAGAGCTGGAAAGAGCCCCAGGGGAGCTAGGAGCCAGAGCTGAAGAAGGGGAGCAAGGATTCTACACACAAAGAGCCCGGGCAGTCTGTCAGCACTGATTTGCCCCCAGGGCCACATCTGCCAGGCTCTCAAGGAAATTAGGACAGTCACCTTCTTGGCTCAAGAGTCCCCGTCACAGTGGGGGTCACTCTCCACTGGGAACCTGAGTAGCCAAGGTCAAGGGCCAACTGCTGGTCTGGCTGAGGGCGAGGTTGGCGTTTGTCTTACCTGAAGGTGCCACCTCCCGTGTCCACACTGACCTTCCAGCTGCTCCTGCTGGGAGAGAAAACTTAAACCCTCCAAGTGGGTCAAGAGAAAAATCTTCAGCTCTGGACAGGAAATTCTTTAGAAATTTGACAACTACCAAACTATCAACATTGCAATGGTGTTTCAGGCCTCTGTGTGTGTGTGTGTGTGTGTGTGTGTGTGTGTGTGTGTGTGTGTGTATGTGTGTGTATGTGTGTGTGTATATATATGTGTGTGTGTGTAATTTAAATATATATTTTGTATATATAAAATATATTTTTGTGTGTTAAATACAAATATTTGAGAGAGAAAGAGAGAGAGGCGACAGATGATCCAAAGTCACCGTACCCATACCAGGACCAAGGCATTTATCCTAGTGACAGGACTGGGAAAGGCCACAGCATTACTAGTGACAGAGACAGATGCCTTTTGTCTCTTGCATGATCACTGTCATGTTCACATTTAGGGAACAGAGTCCAAGGAAGATGGCTCTGCACATGTGAAACGGGGCAGAGGGGGAGGAAGTGAAGCCAAAGACCACGTGATCGCTAGGTTTGCCAAGAAAATGTGCAAACCTCGGGGATAAACACCTCACCACCACTTTGATGAAGATGAGTCCTCAGAAGGCAAAAGGCAAAGAAAAAATAGAAGAAGGTGTGGTGGGGAGGAGATGGATGAAGGGATGAGGAGGAGGCAAGAGGGGAGAGAATGGGAAAGAGAAGCTGGGTGCTGAGTTACAGAAGCCCCCACTAGTCAAGGGGACGGCACTGACTTTTGTCACCTCAACTTTGCAGCATCTCTGTGATGGAGCAATTAGTCCACCTTATAGACGACACCAGCACCCAGAGGACCAAGCTTACCGAAGACCATACAGTGAGAAATCGCAGAGCTCAGACTGAACCCCGGAGCTGTCTGGTTTTAGACCTCCACCCTTTTCTGTGACATTTTAACACTCGGTCTTCTATACCAGTAGCTTTCAAAGATTTTTCTTTCTCTTTTTTTTTTTAAGAAAAAATAAAACTCATAGTTTAAATAGAAGATACTTTCCATTATTAGCCAATCTGAACACTTCCACGTGTACAGGAACATGCAGTGGAAAACAAGACTTCATTGCTACTTCCAATGTGTTTTGGTCTTTAAATCTTTTACCCAAATCTATCTCTCCCTCCCTGCCTTCTTCTCTCTCTCTTTCCTTTTCTTCTCTCCTCCTGCCTTCCTCTTATGTCCCTCCCTTCCCTTCACATTAATGAGAATGGTGGTATTCAATTTATCTCCTAGACTGCTAACAGGTCTCACTCTGTATTTTGAAAGAAGTTCTTCCTCCCCTAGGCAGGTGATCTGAACTGTCTCTCAGCCTTCTGCTGTTCTGGGAGGGTGTGGGCCATGCCTTGCACTGAGGCACACTACTAATTTTGTTCTCTGAGCATCCCTCTGCCAAGGGGACATCATTAATAAAATATCTCAGAAATTAGAACTATCTGACAAAGAGCCACTGCTTGGAAAAGAGTCAGCCCAGGAAACCATCCAGGGGACACAACTGCTGATCGCAGGCTCCAGTGGGTGATATTTTAGGCAGTTGGTGCATGCTTTTCAGCAAAAGAGACTATTTCCTCTGCTTTCAGAAACTAAAGAACTCGTCTGCTCATCAGGCCACGTGTGGTCACCACCTAACAATAAGCACTAGGGACAAGAGAATGCCACGACTTGTGGCACTCTGTCTCTGGCAGCAAGACTACAGTTGTCTCTCTCAATTCTTAGGATCTGGAACTGTGCTGTTATTAGGGGGGTGCCTCCCATCCTGGCTTCGGATTTGGAGATGATTCTGACTGATAGTGAGGGGCAGTGGCTGAGTTGGCTGGATCAGATTAGGTAATGGAAAGTGAAGTCCAGGTCAGGTGTGGCTGAGCGAGAGTCAATCCTGATGAGCTGGGGACTGGTGACTTCACTTAAGAAATGTGCTCAGTAATTGAGAAAACATGTTCCTGTGATGTCCTCACACAAAAATCCATATTTGCGATTTTTTTTATTCCTAAGAATTTCTTGAATGTTTGCTGTGCATGTCCGTACAGACTCCCAAGCACAACTTCTAACTTAGTACACCATATATATTTTTTTCCTGTGGTGGTCTGGATTTTAAAGGGTAGGATTCTAATGGTGGGCATTGGGCAAGCAGCCACAGGCCCTGGATGGAAGCAGGAAAGGGCAAGAGAGCCTATACCTCTTGTGCTTTTAGGGGCAGACAAGGCAGGGCAGTCTTGGTCCCCGAAAAGCAGCCAGCTGTATGCTGGATTCTGCGAGGGGCCCTGCAGAGCCAAGCCAGCCTCTTCTTAGAGCCACCCTCAGCTTCTAACAGCTGCCCCCACCCCCCAACATCAGCAGCAAAGCTCTCTAGGCTTTGTAAGAAAGTGTTTCTTAGAAGTGCTCTGATCCCTTTGCACAGATGAGGGGACTGGGGTTAAGTAACATGGTCATAGTACTCACGGAAGTGGAAACAAGTCAAAACCCATTTTGGTGGATTTCATGCCTGGACTTCCATAAAACCCCTCACTCCCCACTCCCCACCCCCACCCCCACCCCGATCCAACCTTCCTGGCATCTCCTGGCCCTTCACTTTTCTTCCTTTTAAAGCTTATGACCACATAATTTAAATTTCATTCTTCAGGTGATTGTTACTACGCCAAAGGTGAAAGTTTAGATCAAAAGATAAAAGAGCTTTCTCATGGATTTTGCTTGAGCCACTGGGATTTATTTTATCCCTCCCCCCCAAAGACTTGTGTTTTGAACAGTAAAGTCCCATCCCTGGATTCATGCATTAGAATGCTTGGTCTTTTAAGCATTTAAGTTTGAGACCTGATGAAACTGTTATAGACTATGGGGACTTTTGAAATGTACTGAATGCTTTTCTGCACTGTTATGGCTGCAAGCCCATGGGGGCCAGGGAGCGGAATATGGTGGTTTGAATAGGGATAGCCTCCTCAGACCCAGCAGGAAATGGTACTGCTAGGAGGTGTGGCCTTGTTGAAGGAAGTCTGTCACTGTGGGGATGGGCTTGGAGGTCTCCTATTCTCAAGCTCTGCCCAGTGTGGATCACGGCCTCCTTCTGCTGCCTGCAGATCAAGATGTAGACTCTTCAGCTCTTCTCCATCACCATGTCTGCCTGCATACTGCCATGCTTCCCACCATGATGATACTGGGCTAAACCTCTGAACTGTGAGTCAACCCCAATTAAATGCTTTCCTTTGTATGAATTGACAAGGTCATGGTGTCTTTTCACAACAATAAAAACCCTAACTAAGACAACTGGAGACTGAACCTAGGGCCTTATGACAGCCTGTCTCTAACCTCTAACCCTCCTACTAGGCTTCATTTTGAGGCAAGTTTTCACTAAGTTGCCCAAGCTGGCCTTGAATTCACTCTGTAGCCCAGGCTGGCCTTGAGTCTTTGGTTCTAGTGTTTCAGCCTACAAATTGGTGAAATGACAGGCTTGTGTCACCAGGCCCAGTATAGTGGTTTGAATGAGAAAGTCCCCCACAGGCTCAGCTATTTGTTTCCTTGGTCCCCAGTTAGTGGCGCTGTTTAGATCAGTTTAGGAAGCATGGCCTTGCTTGAAGAAATATGTCACTATGGATGGGTGTTGAGGGGCTAAGAGCCACATGATAATCCCAGTCACTCTTATGGCTTCCTGCTTGCTCTTGGGGATGGACCTCTCAGCTGCTCTCAGTGGCCTGCTGCCTGCTGCCACAATTCCCTATTGTGGTGGACTCTTATCCCTCTGGAACCATAAGTCAAATAAACTCTTCCTTCTACAAGTTACCTTGATCATGGTGTTTTATCACAGCAACAGGAAGGTAACAACTTCAGGCTTGAGGGGGAAACATTTTGACAAAGAGGAAATAATGCACTCAAACCCAAAGTTTTGGTTACTCTTGAACAGTTGCCAATTTTGGCTTCGTTGGACCTACAGTCCTGCAAAATAGTAGGTGGTCTGTCTCCTGACAGCGCAGAATTTTTCTTTTAACTTTGCACGTTTCCTAGTTCTTTGTGGCCTGACTCCTATGTATGACCTTGTGAGCTTCAGGAACAAGTTTTCTTTTGATTTGCCAGCAAGCTCCTTGTTACAGAATTATGATTGTATTTGTCATGCGTCCCCCACAGCACTCTGCTGCCAGGAACATGTTAGCAAAGAGGCCCGTTGAGAGAATGACATCAAATGGTAACTGTGGAGGTGGCAACTGTGTACCCTGGCCTACATCGGGAGCACATGCCCAGCTGCCACACTCTCCTTCCTCTTGCAAATGTGACAAGATATTTACTCTCTTAATCATGCAGCGAAGGGAACCAAGACACTCCTAAAACTGCCAGAAAACATGGTGATCATCAAGGAAGGCCTGATTTCAAGAGAACTATCTAACATTTTCTGTCAGCAAAGTCTGAGAAGAATTTTGGCCGGAAAAAAAAACTCCAGACAAATACCCATCAGCCTCTTTTTGCCTGGATATGATGAGGAAGACAGATGTGTAAATTCCATCAAAAGATTTCTTGCCCTCAGCGTAGCAAAAGCGCAAAAGCAAGGCTGTTCTACTGCAAATGAAAGCACCCAAAGGGAGGTCAGTCTCCCCAGAGCTCAGACTCTCTTCACCTCCCACATGGAGAAAGGGATTTAGGGGAGGAAGCCCCTATTGGCTTCATGCCTATGTTTGGTGTTTCACACCTATCTTGTGCTGGTTTCTTTGGTGTTTCAGCCACACTAACTTGTCAGGGTGCAGCAGCCAGACCACAGTGATGTGGATGTGGACTTCGTGCACAGGGGAGGAAACTGGGCCTTTGAGTCTCTGCTCTCCATTGAGTGCCTCCCTCTTCCCTGATTAATTAGCTGAGCATCTTTTAGGCAATAAGAAGCTAGTATGACTTCTCTCTTCTTTAAATGGATACACACACACACACACACACATATATATAATTAAATACATACATACATATATATACATATATACACATATATGTGTGTTTATATATATAATATATATAATATATATATATATATATATATATATATATATATAGAGAGAGAGAGAGAGAGAGAGAGAGAGTTAAATTTTGGGGGGCTGGACTCATGATCAGAATGCAGAAGGAAGCTGTCCCTCTTAGCATCTCCCACTTGCCACAGAGGAGTTAACACATGGTGATTCACAGCGGTGAGGCAGTACCTCTGTCTGCTGACCTCCAAGCTGGGTCGACTCAGATCCAAAAAATGGGATATCATTTCCCCAGACTGAGCAGGGAAGAGTTGCACATCACCTCATGAGTAACCATGGTTGTAAACCACAGAGCTGCCTGCAAAACCTCAGGACCGATGTCACACTTCCCCTCTCTAAGGTGGGCAGTGGCTGCGTTCTTGCCTCCACCAGGAGGGACTGCTTCCCCTGGGCTTCCTTGGGGACAGCATGCAGAGAAGCCAACCCTCACTACTGAAGGAACAGCCAAAGGAAACAGGAAAAGTCGCCCGCAGCCGTGCGGTAAGGTTCTCTCCCACCTCATTGACTTAGGGGTGAACGGCGAGTATGTGTTCCTATGATATCCTCCAAGAGAGCAAATAGCTTGTGGTTACTTGGAAACTATTCCAGTATCAGTGGGTTGTAACTGCGCAGCATGGGATAGTTTCTGTGCCAAACTTGGGCTGTGCATTCCAGGCAACTGCAGAGCCAGAGTCAGCCACTCGTCGGGACTGCACCTGCAAGAGCCACCCAGGCCGTGCCAGAGCCTCTCAAGCTGCTAGATTACTGATGAGTTTTCACAGAAGCCCTGAGTATCTGATGCTGACTCACACCCCTACCAATAAAAAGACTTGCTGCACGTGCAAAAGGTTTGCCAACCTCTTGGGCAATTCGGAAAGCATTGTGGCTAGCCCTACCTGACAGATTTTGTCACCAGATCAGCCTCATTTGTAATCCCTTCAAATCTCACCCACCCACCCCGTGTGTGTGTGTGTGTGTGTGTGTGTGTGTGTGTGTGTGTGTGTGTAGTGTGCATGTGCAAGTGTGTGAGCACACACACATATGCATGTACTTGTGTAATGTCAGGTGTTTTCCTCTTGTGTCTTTACCTTATTTTTTTTTTTTTTCAAAAACAAGGTGTCTCACTGAACCTGGAGGCCACCTATTGGGCTAGGCTAACAAGGATCCAAGGATGCTCTCTTTTCTGCCTCCCTGGTGCTAGAATTGTAGGCTCATGTCACCAAACCTGGCTGTTTAGATTGGAGGTGGAGATTTGAACTTCAGTTCTCATGCTTGCGAAACCAGCACCTGATCAACCGAACCACCCATCCTCCTGGTTCTTCTCCTTTGTCTTCTGTCCTTTGATGTCATTAAGAATGGATTCTGAAATCTAGGCGACCCTTACATTAATTTTCTCTTCTATTTCTACCAACTTTGCGATAAGTAGCAAATGTTTGTTCCAGGACATTCCACAGAGACATTCTTTTTATGCACTATAAATAAGCAAGAGGTTTGTTGTTGTTGTTGTTGTGTTGTTGTCGTCGTCTGTTTTTTGTCCTGTAGTGAAACCTTGGGGCAGAGGTGAGGATAAGGTGAGCTGTTGTATTTGAGGCCGTCACGCGGTGCATAGAAGGCAGCGTCCCTTCCATACAGCACCACTAGCTCATTCTTTCAAATGAATTATCGGTTCTCATTTATCCTTACAGCTTGGCTAGTTGTATTCATTTGATATCAACATGTGCTCATGCGGTATTAAGTGCTGTCAGTGCCAGGGGTGATGGGATGAGGCTCCCAGCTTTAGGGAGGGCACCTCCTGCTGTCAAAGGATAATCCCATCAACAACGAAGAAGGGAGGGGTTTTTCTTCTGGTGCTGGGGACTCCCCAGCAGGCAGTCTGCCTGTGCTTTCAACAGTTTACGGATGAAGACGTTGCCATGTTCTGATAGCCCCTGTTCCCCCCCCCATTCTTTCTGCTTTTCTTTTTCTGTGAGTCCTTTGCAGTGAAATTCCAGTCACAGAAGACAGAGGGTGACACCTGGCAGGATCACAACCCTGAGGTCCCCCCTGATGGAGAGAGGCACAGTGTCTGATATGCTCATGCCCATAGCACAAAGGCCAGAGCCTCTAACATCCCAGCTCTATGTCTCAACAGAGGGAAGAATGACCTTTATCAGTCATTCCCAAGGGAACTCTTAACGGGAAGCACCGGTTACACATGGAGTCAAGCCCATTGGCCACCATGACCTCTGGCATTTAGTAGGTAATGCAGGGACACTGGGCTTCCTGTGTGAGTAAAGTGGCCACACTTAACCACGAATTGCCCTGATGTGTCAATGGCTCCATTGACAAATGGTTTCATGCAATACACTACTCAGATTCGGTGAGGTCAGTGACTAGCTCGCAGTCACAGGCTGCCACCGCCTTTCCTTTCTTAAGACTGAGAAGTCACCACTGGAAGATCACTCACAACACAGGAGAAAGCAATCTCCACTTTTCAATTTGATTCTCCCTGTGTCACAGTCCGAGGCCAACGGGGGGTCTACAGAAGTTCCCCCAAAATGTTATGTAGTCCACAGAAGAGCAAAGAAAAACATGACACTCCCAAGCAGCTATCTTCCATGGTGAGAGCTCTCACTTTTCCAGTCCTGTCTAAACTTTGTGACTGAAAGTCTATTCCCTTTAGCTCCAATAGGAATATCTCCATATTATGCACACCCTGTTGGAAAGGCAGTGATCCCAAAGCCACAGTTCCTGTATTCTGAACATCGGTCTCAGAGTCACCTCAGTGTCACTATTTGGAATAAGGAATCCTAACCCCACTGTCAAGAAGCAAACATCCCAGGAAAGGCTTGGGAAGGGTCCACCTTTCCCCTTTGTTTATCTGGCTGACGTCACAAATGACACAACAGGAATCCCTGAATCCCCTTGGAGGAGTTAATCTTAGAACTGGCTAAGCTTGAGAGCAGTAGAATTTAAGGTCAGAAGCACCAGTCAAAGAGAGAAGAGACACCGTTTTGGCAACACAGGTCCTTTGCTCCTCAGACAACCAGAGACTTTGTCCACACCCTCAGGAAGCCTTCTGCTTCCTGACGATGGAAGGCCTGCTCCAGATGCTGAGGTGCCTGGAAGTTCTTATTAGGAGAAGGTAAAGGGCCAGGTGCCTGGCTCAGTCTGTTACTGCTGTGTGGGGTGTAGGCGCAGCTTGGTTGCAGGCCTAGCCAAGAAGAGCAGTGGCTGCATTTGCTGCAGCTCTGAGGCCCTGTGCTCCACAAGTGAGCAGCTGTCATGTTCAGCGCTCCTTTAGAAGTGTGTGATTTTCTCATCAGCTGAAGCTCAGTAAGGAAGAGAAACTTCCCTGGGGCTCCAGCCCTGCCCTGCCCTGCCTGTCTGAGTGCTGATGTTGGCAGCTGGGGCCCCCTTTCTGGTCCCTGCACAGAGTTCTCCCTGGAGGAGAACGGAGTGTGGCTGGCGCCTCATCCCAACCTCTCACTGCCCCTGGGGCATGGGGGTTGTAAGGTGGGTGAGGGGAGAAAAAAAATAAAAAACGAGAGCCTATTCCTTGCTAAAAGTTAAAAGTACAGAATTGAGAGTCACCAGCATGGGGGTGATTGTCCTGAATAAACCGTGCTCCAAACTTTCTGATGGGCCTGGGCTGCAGGTGGCTATCCAGGAATGACAGTGACTTTGGCTGACTGTAAACCCTGAACCACTCCTATAGCTCTGTCAAATCATGTGTCCCATGTCCCTTGCTCCAGAGACATTTTCTCTTGGAGGCTTTTCTCTCTCTCCCTCCCTCTCTCTGTGTCTCTGTCTGTCTGTCTGTCTCTCTCCCCCCCCCCCCCCTTGCTCTCTCTCTCTCTCTCCCCCTCTCCCTCTCCTTCTCTCTTTCTTCACCTGCCTAAAATCTTGGGGAAATGATGAGGGAAGGTACAGAAGAATGTGCCTTTAACTCCATCCTCCTTTAAGCACCCAGCCCAAGGAACCACTGAGCCTTCTGCACATCAGTACCAGCCACGCTGGTCTCATCCCACAGGCCACGCTCTCCTCCAGCTGTTTGTCCCCTGTCAACCTCTGGGAATACTATCTGTGATGAATTAGCATTCAGGTGGCCAGGCTGACTGACACAGGGCTTACTCAGCAGATGAAACTCTCCAGGCTGAATGTGGCCTGTGACTCCGCAGAGAGGGAAAGTTTCAATTGGGAGGGAACTGGGAGCCTGGTCAAGAAAGGTGGCGGGGGCCAACTGTACTGCCCTCTGTTCTCTCTGGGGAGCCTTTTTCATGGGGTATAACTGACAGTTTCGGCAATTGGAGAGCCTGGGATGAAGTCATTGGTGGGCCCTCCATGGCTAGTTCTGAGCTTGCAGACTCCAGCTGGCCATGCCTGTGGGGAGAATGCATTGGCATGGCATGGCAGAAGGTGGAGGCAGGGCTTCACCTGGGCTCCTGTGACAGGCGCGACAAAGGCACCCAGGAGAACAGTATTTTGGTTTGCAGCTGGGAACGTGAGCGGAGTTTTCCTTAATACCCACGGCACCCAAAACACTTTGCTGTAATACACTTTAATGCACGAAACACCCATAAATTATCCTTCAAACTGCCACAACTTCCAGCCTGGAACACCTTGGAAAAACCAGCCTAGCAAGCAGGCTCTTCTTGAATCTCTGAAGTAAACCTGCCGAGAAAGGTCAAGCCAAAAACCACCTTCCTTAAGAGTCTCAGAAAGTTTTTTTTTTTTTTTGAAACCAAGAGCATTGTAATCAAACGGAGCTAACCAAGCCGCATGTTTACATTGGCTTCAAGTTGCAACACCCTGACCCCACAGTCCTCTCTCTCCCTCCCCTGCAGCCTAGCTGCCTGAACCCAAGCGAGCCCGCTGCCCTTCCCAATTCCCGGTGCCAGCCTCTGCCACACCTGGCAGCAGACAGCAGAATGTACCGGGTGACCCAAGCAGCAGAGTTATGCCTTGAGATGCCCAGCAGGCCCCACAGAGAACCCTGGTGCCCCTGACCTCGGCATTTGGAGCCCAAGCTTCCTGAATCAATCCCTAGCACTCACAATCTTAGATCCTGAGCCCTACGACAAGTATCGGGTCTAGTGCGTCTTGGGCGACTGGTCATCTTACCTAGGGCAGCGTGGCACTGTGGAGACTCTGCACACTCCCCAGCCAGCAGGATTGTGCACTCGCCCTCCAGCGCGCGGGCTACTGCTCTGCCACCCCAGCGCGCTTGCAGCGCGCGCATCCCTCACTCCAGGCTCTCTTGAGCGCTGTCCCCTTCTGGCCCGAGAGCTCAGGCAAGGCAATGTAGCTTCTGCAAGCGCCAGTGTTGACTTTGGGACTTCTGGTCATCCTGGGACAGGGATTTCACGTCCAGAGAGACCCTCACTCCCTTAGCCTCCCTTGCCTGTCCACGATCTCCCGTTCCTACATCCACTCCGGACACTTCTTTCAAGGCTGCGTTTCAACCCACGAAGATCTCGCCACACAGAGATCCAAGCACACCATTCCAGGGAGCCCAGCAACCCCGGCCCGCCGCCCCGCGCTGCACCCCATCGGGGATCGGCTCAGCGCAGCCTGACTCACCGATGCGTTCCCCTCAGGCTCCAGGCGCTCTCTGCTGTGCTGGAGCGCAGAGCTGCTGTAACAGGCTTCCTGAATGTTTAGCCCCTCCTCCAGGCTCGAGTCACACCCTCTCCAAATCCTGCCCCCCCCACCCATCCGACCCCTCCCTCTCTGGCCAACCCCAGTCCCAGCCCCGCACCTGCTGTGACTGGACCCAACGGGTCCTGGCTGTAAGAGGTCCGGCGGACAAGGGCTGGATAGCTTCAGGAGGGCTGGTGGGACCTAGCCAGGCAAAGACAGGCAGAGGATTCAAACCTCCTGAAGTCAAATGGAAGTGGAAGGGGGTGGTGAGGAGTGTCAGAGGCAGAAAGAGATTTTCTAGGGCACTAGGCAGGGTAGCTGGTCCCAGACACCAATGGGCAAACAGACTGAGCAGGGCCAAGTTGCTTGCCAGAGTTTGAATCCCTTTACCTCCTGCCCCGACTCACTGCCTTACTAGCCTCCTGGGTTGACTTAGGCCTCCTTTGGTGGCCTGGACATCACCATGTGTTTCTCTCACGGCAAATCTGAGAGCTGAAGGGAACGTCCCGGAAGCTCCAGTTGGATTGGCCAGTACCAAGGGATTTCTCTGAAACCGGGCAGAAGCAGAATTAACTAGAATGTCTAGACAGGTGTATCTGCCTGGCGTCTAAGGGAAGATACCCGACTTCCACAGCCAGCCTTAAGGCCTGGGCTTGCCCGAGGCTCCCAGGACTTCTGGTCCCTTCGATGTTGTGGATGGAATTGTGTCTGTCTGTGCTCTCTACATTTTTTCTAGATCTGGGGTCCTCAGCTTTCATCAGCTTTTATGAGACAGAGAGCACACACTCAGTAGAAGGCTAAACCTGCTACCACACCCCAGGCCCCGCCTCAATTCCCTTTTGCCCCTTTTGTCTTACTTAGGGTGGGGTCCCCAGCTGGCCCTCCAGAATTTCTTGGATCTGATAGATTCAGGAGCTGGTAGGGCCTTGCACAGCTTAGACCTCCACCTTTTCGAACGGCATTTCCACCCTAGCTCCAAACCAGCAAAGCAAAAATAGACCTAAAGTCAGATTTTTTTCCCCCAGTTTTAATAAAGGTCTACGGTCACACACACGCACATAACTTTCCTGGTCGAACTTGTGAAATGGCTTCTCTTTCTTTGGATGCCCCATGAATGCCACAGGAAGAAATGGATTCAGGAGAACGGCAGTGCTGAGTCTCCCCCAGAGACTCCCCATAGAAGTGCTGAGTCTCCCCAGAGCTGGTGACACACCTTAGTCCAGGCAAGGCCCCTGCTGCACGCAGCTGGGATGGAGTGGGGCACAGGGTAACAATGAAAGGCCTTCCTTTATCCTCACTGGAAGACAGGGGTAGGGCGAGAGTCCGTAGAGGCACTTCCAGCTCTCGGCCGTTCTTTCTGCCTCTGACTTTGTCTCCACAGCTAGCTTCATTCCATTCTAGGTCCTTTGAGGAGGACGGAGGAAGAAGAAAGCGAGTTCTTTGGTGCTGCTGCATACTCTGTTTGGTCCAGACACAGGCTGGCGGATGACCACGTTTTAGCAGGGAAGCTGAGAAGCCAGGAAACTTCAGAAAGCAGAACTGGTGGCATCATGGCCACTGTGGTCTTCTAAGAAACTTACATTGTTAACTGAACAACTAACAAGCTCCAGACAAGGCGATACATTTGTCCACTAGCCATTTCACATACAAATCTGTTTTTAAAGCATCGGCCCAAAAAGAACTGCCCATGACTTTAAGGGTGGAATTACAAATTACAGAATATAGATCAATTTGGATGTTAATTGTGGAGCTTTTGTTTTTGCCCCACCCCCACCCCCTTTTTTCCCCCTGTTTTGGAGGACAAAAGGATTTGATGCACTTTTGGGTTTTTTTTAAGGAAGGAAAATTAAAAAAAAAAAAAAAAGTAAAATCTAAGCCCAGCTGTCCTGCCCCCAAATTGTCACTAATATTCTCATAGCACAGGCTGGCTTAATAAGAGTTCTTTGCCAGCTCTAACTAGATCCATTTCTTTCCCTGAACTTGAAGGACCTTGAGCAAGTAAGAATATATAAACAACAAACAACCATTGTTCACCTAGCGTTTACTCTGTGCTGAGCACTGGGAGACGGCTGTGATGTCTGTTGGCACAGTTGTTCCTGTGAGAGCTTGTGAGTCCTGCCTCACCATTAGTCTCCGCAGGACCTGGCATGGGCACCTGTTAAGCGTGTTGCATCCAGCAATACTAAGAGTTGTGGGGTTGGTTTCTAGCAGTTTCCGTAACAAGCCAGCCTCGGTTCCAATGACCATAGTCAGCTGCCTTTTCTACTTTCGTGGAGAAATCTAACGGAAGTGTCCTCTTGGGTCACCGGGAAAAGGACCTTGAGGCCTGGAACAGTTGCTTTGTAGGAGTGAAAACCTGATGAGAAGGCAATGGCCAGAAGGCACAGTGCCGACAGGCAGAGAATAGTGTTTCGATGTTCTAGATTTTCTCGAAAGAGCTTTTTATCCAGGGCATCAAAATAGCCAGCAGCTGATGCATTTGCTGACTTGAAGGACAGCTTGTGGTGTATGTATACAGTAATTGTTGTTATTTCTGAGGATGCAGAGGCCATTGACAGCCTCATCAAGAGCAGCCCAGCCCTGGCACAGACCTCCTGCCCTGCCTCTGCCTTGCCGCCACGCTCATTCCTCCAGGTGTTCTAGCCTAATATCTAGATACCAGTCATATCTTCATCACTGACCTCTCAGATACACTCCCTGGGTCACCAGTGTCCACTGTGTGCATAGTGCCCACTAGCTTCTTGTCTTAGCTGCTTGCACGGACACTGGCACGCACCACTTTCCTTTCGGCTCTGATCCTCAAACCCCACCCCCCCCCCACCCCCACCCACAGTCCTTCTTGCTCTTTTTCATTCTTTTCTTTTCTTTTCTCTTCCCTCTTCTTCTGTTCGTGTGTTTGTTTGATTTTTAAGATAGGGTCTCGTGTCTCCCAGGCCTACCTACCCCCCCCCCCCCCGTTTACTCTATAGCTAAGGATGAACTTACATTTCTGATTCCCTTGCTTCCGCCTCCCTGGAGGGCTTACAGGCATATGCCACCTCAGCCAATTTATGCAATGCTGGAGACCAAACCCAGGGCCTCATGCCTCCTAGGCAAACACTCTATACCCCTGGTCTTTATTCACCTGCAGTTCTCAACAGGGGAACAAGGCAGTTCCGCTTTTGTCCTGTGGAGGCACTGTGACTCAGAAAAGCCACCACCTTGAGAACAGGCAGCCTTTGGCTCATTGATGTGACCTTGGGAGAAAGGATCTAGCCTGTTAGGGCCATAATAGTTATAACCACTATGAAACCATAATTATATTGATTCAAATAAATATTTTTTGAGCACCTGTTCTGCCCAGTCCCATGGCAGGCACTGAGGAGGATTCAGCCAGAGAATAAAGCTGCCTCTAGACACATAGAATTTAAGTTCTAAAAATTCCCATCACCTATTTAGTATTTGATAAGTGTAAATTATTGTCTGTATGCTATAATTAAGGATGGCGCAAGAGAGTACAGGCAGTGACCTTAGGAGGTGATGGCTTCTTAGGCACAAGGAGAGTCAAATATGTCCCTGGGGGTCAAATCCTGACCCTGACCACTGTGAGCCTCCACCCTCTCAGTCCTGCCTGATCTTCTCCCTCAGAGATCCCTAGTGGTTCATGGCTACTACATGGACCACCTAGATCAGGTGCTGATGTCCTGATCAGGTACTGTCTCTGGAGGTCTCTGCTCTGTGGCAGGTCCCCAGTGGCTCTTATGAGCCCATGGTTGTCCCCCCCCCCCACCGCACCCAGTTCCCAAGTAGGGAGGTGCCTCTAGGACAGGACCTAATGCCACTGCCTTAGGAATCCAGCTCCATATAGTTCGTGGAATCCTGTTCGAGGACAGGACTGAAAGGAAACAGAGATCAAGAAGGAATGTTCTTGCCTTGGAAGTACCCACAACCCAGTGCAAAAACAGACCCACACACGAGTGGGAAACCCAGAGGGAAAGATGTGACCATCCAAGGGATGCAGAATGTGACCCACTTGGAGTTCCAAGGAGCCTTCACTATTGTCCTAGCTGTCCTTCACCTAAATTCCACATTCCTTAAGGAGTCTTTGTGGCCTGTGTGTCACCTGTGCCAACATTCTCCTTGCTCTTTATCCGCCTTGCTTTAGCTCTAGCCCCGGGGTTCATTTCACTAGTAACGGCTGTACCTCCAGCCTCCAAATACAAGGCTTCCAAGACCACTGCCCCGGCCCCTTCTTTTTCTTGTCCATTCCTCCTCTGCTGAGATATAGTTCCTAGGTTCCTCAGCCACACTTGTGATTGGGAAATTTCTCTGATCCCCTGAGTCAAGTCTAACACCGTTTCTAGATGCTTCTACAGCAGTCTCTACGCATGAGTAAGAACTAAAGGAAAGATGCTGAGAAGAACACCATTTGAGAGAAAGAATGGTTTGGAATTAGAATAGGTCAGGACCAGTGTAGAATTGATATGGTGTGAGGTGGCTACAGGTGAAGCTTATGTGTGAGTGTAAGGTTGGGGTAGGGCTGGGGCTGGAATAAGGTGAGTAAAATAAAATATGAGCAAACCTCCAGGGTCTTCTACTGACAATTCAGATCAACAATGATGACTGCCTAACCCAGGCACTGAGAACTGACTACACAGTCACTCATTTCAGATAAATTTAGGGTGTAAATTGATTTAGTCAGTAGGAAATGGCAGAGTAGGGGACAGTGAGGGAGAGGATTCGGCCTCATGGATGCCTCTGTTTTCCTAGCCTGTCTCACCAGGTAGATTGTAGTGCCAACTATGGAGAAGTAACATCAATGGGGCTCATGGGGCGGTGGTCTGAGGATCAAAGGTCTTCAGTTTAGGGTATTGTAGGGCATGCATGGCATCGAAGTGTGTGCACATTTAAAAAGTAGATTTCTGAGCAGTCTCTGCACACTGCACATATGCTGACGTCAATACCCTCAGCAGTGTCTCCAAGACTATGCTGAAGGCTCACTACCTGACAGAGCTACACCATGCCTCCCTTACCATGTTAGTGCTAGGCCAACTGCGGGCCATCTTCCAGAGGTTAGAGGTCAGAGCTTAGGGAAACAGATTACTTGCTCAAGTGTTCTCTGCTTCTCTCCTGTCTGTTTATTCCTATAACGCGCAGGACACCCCGCCTCCCCATGCAGGGATGCATGCCGAAGACAGGGAGAAAGGTGAGCTACGCTCCTCTCTGGGGCTCACAGGAAGCTCATTGCCCTTTTCCTTACCACCAGAACCGCCTATGTCACATCTTGAGCTCTTTCTACCCCAGGCTTATAGGAACATTCTATGATCAAATACTCCAAGCTTCACTCTTTTAAAAAAAATTTTAAATTTATTATAATTTATTCAGATTACATCTCGATTGTTATCCCTTGCTTGTATCTTCCCACTGCTCCCACCCTCCCTTCCTCTTCTGCTCTATTCCCCTCCCCTAGACCTCTGACAGAAGGGGACCTCCTCCCCCACCATAGGACCACAACCTATTAGGTCTCATCTGGAGAGCCAGCTTCTCCTTCCTCTGTGTATGCCTTGGCCTCCCCACCAAGGGCAGGTGATCAAATTGGGGCCACCAGAGTTCATGTATGAGGCAGTCCCCACTCTCCCCATAGCCATCCATTGGCTAGATCTGAACAGGGGGTGTAAGTCACTCTGCCAATGCACAGAATGCTTCACTATTTTTGTTTGTTAGTTAGTTTGTTTTTTGGAGACAGGATTTCTCTGTGTATCCCTGGCTGCCCTGGAGCTCACTCTGTATACCAGGCTGGCCTCGAACTCAGAGACCCACGCCTTTCTCCACACCCCGAGTGCTGGGATTAAAGGCCTGAGCCACCAACCATCATCAAGCTTCACTCTTAATACTTTATGGGAGCTAAAGGAATTCAGAAAATGTGTTTTTCCTTTTCGTTTGCGAATGCTTGGCTTTCAAAAGCATTGTCTTGCTGTGGACTCAGAAATTCTATTCTTGATGTGGAAAGACGAATGTTGGCTCCTTCTCTCTGTGTTCCAATTGCAGCAATCCTAAAAGCAGCCTATGAAAACCACATGCTTCTGGAAGAAGGACGGCAGATCTCACACTGTGAAAAGTAAGGGAACACACATATGATTGTGTCCACACAATGGACAACAGGCTGATGCTCTCTCTCCCTCTCTCCCTGCCTCTCTCTCTTTCTTCAGTTCTCTTTCTCTCTTGTTCTCCTCCCTCCTCATCTCTCTCTCCTTTCCTTTCTTTTTGTTATTGAGCCAGGCTCTTGCACAGGCTGACTTTGAACTCGCAACAACCTTGTTTCCTAAGCCTCCTAAGTGCTGAGATCACAAGAACAGCCACCATGGCCAGCAGCAGAGTACTTTCTCCACTAAATCTGAAGAATTTTACACTCGCAGTAGCCATCTTAACACCTGGAGTATGATAGGTCTTCAGCAAGTGCGCATTCTATGAAAGAATGAACGGTGCTTATAGGGTTAACCAAGTAGCTTAAACCTCACCAGCCAACCATCAGGGGCTAGTACAGTGGTCTCCACAGCTCATATGCTGCCCTTGACAGCACCTCTTACTGACTAATATTTGAGGGGGGATTTTTGTGGAACCAGACAAGAGACGGCTGTCTGAAATCAGGTTTGTCAGCATGGTAGAAGTCGAGAAGACTCCACCTCTCGGTCCTACTTATCCAGGGCTGTCTTCCTTCTCAGTAGACAGCAGCTTGGGACCCATGGTCCTCCGGGGCTCCTCTACAGGCCCTGGCAGCATGTCTCCTTGGTGCAGAATTGGAGGTTAGCGCTGCAGTGCAGATGGAGAAGATAGGGTATCCGTGCAGGTGGAGGCCTGGTTCAAACAGAAGTTCACTTTCTGCTAGATTCTGAGCCTGGAAGAAGCTCCCACGGTGCAGGGAACCTCAGCCACACTGCACCACAAAGTCTCAATTAATTGTACTCTTAAAAAACAGTCTTGGATGAAATTCAATAATGTATTTTTAAAAAACCAAAACAGTCTTGGACTCTCTGTTGGTTTTCAGGACACTCACGTTTCAGGGGACAGGCAGCAGAGCTGACTCAGAAAGGAGGGAGACTGACATAGAAATTAAGTGGAGCTATTTGGACATCACTGGGTTAAAGAGTAGAACATTAAAATCAGCCTGTGTAAGTTTGAAACTTGCTTACAGGGAAAACTGCATTGGTTCATATTGTCTGTCTGTCTGTCTGTCTGTCTGTCTGTCTGTCTGTCTGTCTGTGCCTCTCTCTCTCTCTCTCTCCCTCCCTCCCTCCCTCCCTCCCTCCCCCCTCTCTCTGCTGTGACTTAGATATATACCTCTCTTCCTCCTCCTCCTGGGACACTCACTCTTTTCTGGGTCTCCTTCAGCCCTGCCTCACCCCTAGGCAGACACACCCTCCAAAGGCAGCCTAACTGCGAGCCCAATCTTCCTTAGAGGGGACCTCCACAGTTTTCCAGACCTTGGCTTTTCTCTGGTCCTTCACTCCTCCCAAACCCCAGTAAGCTGCCCCATACAATGGCAGGGGCCATGCCATGCCTGCACACAGTAGGTACACAGTAGGTGCTCGATTCTTAGCTGCTGCAGAACTGTCTGTTGACATGCATACTCTTCAGCCCTGTTGTGAATTTTTGGTGGCTGTGTGAGAAAAAAAATTCATACTCAGACTTTTTTCTTAGCATAGATCTTTCTCTGAGAGAAGATAGAAAACCCTGACTTTAGAACCAGGGAACTTACAGAGCAGCACTCATAAATAAAACCAAACCTGCTCCTGAGGTCTATGGGAGAGTTTGCTTAGAGGCTGCTGCATAGAGGCGAGTGTATTCCTCTCTTCTTGAACTCCCAGGACTTCCCTGTGTGCACTGTCCCTCCACACACATCTGTACCCTGTTGTGGGCTGGGCCCTGTGGGCTGCAGCCAGAACTTAGGCAAATTGAGATGGTCTTGAGTGACCATCCCATGTTCAAACAAACGGGCCAAAGATTCCAGATGGAGCTGCTTTCCAGCTCCGAGCTCCAGGGCTGTGGGTGCTGTTAGGGTTCTTTTTGCCTCATTCTGTAAGCCTAAAGGGGTGGGGTTTTTTTTTTATTAGGATGGAGATTCATTAATCGTCATTCTAATTTTAAAAGTTCCCCACGTGCAGCGATGACTTTGATCTTCATCAGGAAGATCTCCCTATTAGCATCCCATTATACAGTCCCTGGCAGATTAATCACAGCTATTGTTGTACTGTTCATTCTCCACCCTGTATAATTTTACTTTCAAAATGTTATTTTAATTAAGAAGGAAGTGTACTAGGGGAAGACGTTTTCCTGACAGACAGGCTTCTCTGGGCCCACCAAGCAGGTGTATGCTCGATGCTTGCAATAGCATCATCTGAAGCAAGGAACTTGAGCCCCAGCACCAGGGAGGAAGTAAGTCCTGGGGTTCTATGAGACAGCCCTCTGAACGTGAATAGCTATGAAAAACTCACTAGAGTTGACTTACAGACTTTCCCAACACTGTTTCTTCTTTGTCTTTAAAACAAAAAGCATGTTTTTGTGGTTTAAAAAAGTGTGACTGGAATTTAGGGGGAATTTATAGGTGACACAGGTTTAGCCATGGTCTTCGGCTTTACCTAAGGGCTGAATTCACCCATCCTCAGCGGTTTGTTCACTTTGTGTCTTTAGGCACATTATTGGAGCATCACCTTCTCAGAGGAGAAGAAAGATGCCCATTGTGGTTTTGAAAAGTTTAACCAAGACACGTAAGTACAGAGAGAGAGAGAGAGAGAGAGAGAGAGAGAGAGAGAGAGAGAGAGAGAGAGAGAGAGGGAGTCCAGATGCATATTTCATAGAGAAGGCCTTATTTATTTCCAATTTGATGCATTGCTTTTTGCTCAGACAATCCAGAGCTGCCCAGAGGGCAGCCCCATGACAGGAATAGGCCAACTGAGCCACATTTTGCAGAAAGCTTACCTTGGTTTGGAAAGAGTAACCTTTTTGAAACCACAGAATCCAGAAACACATTACAACTTCACCAGTTACCCTCAAGCACTGGACCCAGGGCCAGATACCAAGTGGTTGGAGCAACAAGTTCATTTTTTAAAAAAAGAAGAAGAAAAAAAAAAAAAGAAATAAAGAAAAGAAAAACATTTTGTGGTGAAGGAAAATATGCTTGCACAAGAGACCCAAAGAAGGAAAGCTCCCATTTGTGATGAGCTGTCACTGCGCAGACATGAAGCAGTTATTTTGTGGCCCAAAGGGGGCAGAGACCCGGATTTAAATCTCCATGTCACGGACACTTTAGTGCAGATCAATCCTGGCTCGTTTACATGATGTTGGTGCCAGTGTCATATGGTGAGAACTGCCTGGCATCTTGGAGTGACCAGAAACCGCTTCTGCCCGTGAAACTTAGCCTTTGTAAAGCAGAAGAGTGTCTAGGAGTAAAGGACTTCTGTCTCTGTTGCTGGAGCTTGGGAGCCATTGGCTCTGACAAAGAGCTGCAAAAGTAAAAGAAGAGAATCGTAGTGTTCTGAAGTTCCTCTGGGTAAAACCACCATTCCTAGTCGCCACCCAACATTAGGTCCCATCTGAACAAAGTTCAAGGGCTAACCACAGTTCTTTGTTGGGTTGGAATCTTGTCATTTCAAATACAGAGCCCTCTGAAATGGAGGACTCAGCTCTTTTCATGTCTGCATCAGCAGAACAGAATACAGGAGTTGGAAGAATTGTCTTCAGAAATAGTCATTAAAATTGAACGGAGCGAAATTATTCAAAGAAATGGGCCATTGTTCAGATCATTCATTGTAGAGAAGTCTTTGTTGTAATGGGGGCTTAAACTGTGTTCTTTAATAACAGCTGGGATCAGTTAGGCTACAATAAAGGTATAGATGGGGTGGGGGGTGAAAAACTGAAGACGGCACATATGGCTTTGCTATTAATGGAGTTTAGCATGCAGTTAATATACGAAGCAGGCTGTGTGTCCAGGAACAGCCCACCGTCGCATGGCTCCAAGTGTGGCTTTAGCGGTCTTTCCACACTCCGTGCACGTGTGCGGGGAAAGACAAAATTGGTTTGTACTGGAAGAAAGGGAGGCTTAGCCAGCACATCAAGTTCAGTATTTGCAGAGGAATGGAGCACAGAGCATGCCTTTTTATGGGGACATCTCTTTTCCAACGAAAGCGAATTCACTGGAAACATCCTGCCATAGTTAACATTTTTATAGACTTCCAGGCACTTTTCGGCACTTTTATGTAATGCAGATATTTGCTTAAACTTCAGAGTGGAAAGTTAACACACTTTCAGTTTATCCTACACATTTTTTTCGAACACTGGGGTCCAGTGCATACTGAAGGCTGTGCCCCCAGCTGCTGATGGCTCTTACGGTGGCTAGTTGCCCTCCAAGGCTGTGAATCTCTGTGGCAGTGTTTTTCTCTTCAAATGATCTCTTTTGCCGGCATCTCAGAAGAGGAGATTCTGATCTGATCCTCCTGTTTACCACTCTGCCACCCTGGGACATTGCCCATCTACCTAAGATGGTAGTTTGGCTCCCGGGGACTCCAGAACAGGTCTATGACAAACAAAAGCGACTAGACATGGGCAGTGTCCAAGGTTTGTAAAACATCAGAGAAAGCTTCCAATTTACTGATTTCAAATTGATGTTTTAAAAGGTACAGTGAATAATAAAACTCCAATAAAAACCACAGTCGGGCACTTTTCAGATTTGAAGTATGACACAGCAATGCACAATCCAAATGATTCTAGTCGGTGTGCTAGGAGACAGTGTGCTGGGAGACAGAGAGGCGGGCTACCACTGTCTGTTTTTAGCTGTGCCCGACCCATGGGGAGCAGTGCAAAGAATGCTTCACAAGAAGACTAGCACAAATCTGGCAGGCAGAAACACCACACTGGAGAGAGCAAAGAAGGGACTCGAGTGTCCCCCATGCCTCTTGATGTCAGAACACACACCAAAAAGGTGGAGTGTATTTCATTTTCTTCATTTCCTTTTATAATGATTTTTTCTTCTGGGGCTTGGTTGTTGGATCAGAACCAATGAAAGGTAGGGTAACTGAAGGTATCCCCCAAGTTCTGCTAGAGACTAAGCTACATATAGTGAAGACAGTGCTTTCCTCAACCCCTTTGCTTCACCTTTCCTGCATCCCTGGGGAGGCCCAAACCCAGCCTGGAGCATCCTCATCTAGGCTGGGCATGGTGGAGGAAGGGAAGTGCTGCTTGAGTAAGGGGGGTCCTCTCTGGATCTCGTCTTGGCTATGTGTCTACTGGCCTTCTACAAGGTCATTGGCTTCTGTGGACCTAGCTTGGCTTCTTCAAATTAAACAAGAGATGCAGACCCGAGTTTCTTGAAACTGCAAGTGGCTAAAATGAATTGGTCCCTATGATGGCAAGCCCTGTATCCTAGACCTTTTCATTTCAAAGTAAAACATCTCAGAAGGACAATGCGGAGCCAAGAGAAATGACTCTTTAGTGGTGAAATTTGGGTAGTTTGGCCTACCACCTCAAAGGTTGTCTTTTTTTTTTGGAAGGCAGTCATGAAGTGGGTACTCTGCAAGACTGCTTGGAAAGCTGAAGCTTTTCATCTAGAAGGAAAGCCTTCATCTCCACCCACTATGTAAATTGCTGCCAGACTTGCCATTCCATCTCACATATACATGTGCTCGATGCCTGTTACCGCCACTGCTGCCACCACCAGTGCACAGACCTTTGCCTCTTCCTAGCTTGTGGTGATACTATCAAGCTTATCCAAGCTTGACTTTTCTCAGCCAATTCTTTTTTAAAAATGTATTTTATTAATTTATTCTTATTACATCTCAATGGTTATCCCCTCCCCTGTATCCTCCCATTCCTCCCTCCCTCCCATTTTCCCCTTACTCCCCTCCCCTATGACCATGACTGAGGGGGACCTCCTCTCCCTGTATATGCTCATAGGGTATCAAGTCTCTTCTCGGTAGCTTGCTATCCTTCCTCTGAGTGCCACCAGGTCTCCCCATCCAGGGGACGTGGTCAAATATGGGGCACCAGAGTACGTGTGAAAGTCAGATCCCACTCTCCACTCAACTGTGGAGAATGTCCTGTCCATTGGGTAGATCTGGGTAGGGGTTCGAAGTTTACTGAATGTATTGTCCTTGGCTGGTGCCATAGTTTGAGCAGAACCCCTGGGCCCAGATCTGCCCGTTATAAGAAAAATATAGAACACTTCACGAATTTGCGTGTCATCCTTGCGCAGGGGCCATGCTAATCTTCTCTGTATCGTTCCAATTTTAGTATATGTGCTGTCGAAGCGAGCACTTCTCAGCCAACTCTTAACACCAGCTGCTTCCAGCACAATGCCTCTCAAGCTCTCCCTTTCCCCACCCTGTCCCTTTTCTCAGACTCCATATCGAGGTAGCAAGCCACCCCAGTCTCAGCAGCTTACCCCAGCAAAACCCACTTTCCCGTCAAACTGCATAATCTAGTGGAGCTCACTGAAGAGACCACTCATGGTGGTCCCTCTGGGGTCTGGCCTGAGGGAGCCTCCCTTAGTCACCCAAGCAGGGATGAGGATGGGTCAATCCCTACACAATGCCTCTAAAACTCTGGCCTGAAAGAAACCAACTACCCGCGCTCCCGTTCCGTTGGGAGAACAACTCAAGTGTCTTTCAGTAGGGGCCAGGAAAGACAATCCTATCATGTGGCATGGGGATGGAAATAGGTAACAAAAATCACGATGGTGACCTACAGTGTTGTGTCCTCTGACAGTTTGAATCTGGGCATACCGTGGACCTCAGAGGGCAGGCAAAACCAGAGCACTCTGGAGTGACGAGTGCCTCCTTGGCTGGTCAGCTTCAGCTTTAGCCTTGGACTTGTGATCTGCACCTGGGGCATCAGGTATGCCCGTTCCCACTGCAAACTGGACCATTACTAATGTTGGGATTTGTCTGGGAACCCTCCCCTGTAGAGCAGCCTGAGAGACCAGCAGCCTTCCCTGGCACATAGCAGTTTTTGTCAAATGACCCAACTGATGGGTTTTAGAAGCCCAGCCAATGGAAGTCAAGTAGCACAGCTCCTCTCTGGTGTGTTGAAAGGAATTTCAATCTCCTGCAGTGTGGGAAACTGCAATGAGAGCTACCAGAGACCATTTGGGACAAATTCATTTAATAGCACAGACATGAGAGGTGTTACTAAGAAGCATCTCTTATCCTGGGACCTCATGGCACTTTGCAGTGTCTGAGACCTTCAAGGGTGGGTCAGCTGCCTGGGGGACTTCAGTGAGTTCAGCAACTCCCTGGTTGGTCTCATCTAAGCTGAACTAGAGCTTCCAATTGTAGAACCGGCTTAAGATTGCAAAGCAAAGCGCAGATATTACAGGAAATTCCTGGCAGTGAGGCTGTGTGGTGTTTCATGTTCTTAAATATACTTCATATGGCGGTCCCTCAGGTGAGTGGCGGTGAGAGGACAGCCAGCGAGAGTATCGGGTACCATAGCTCTCAGATCTGGATTTGATTTTGTTTGCTAATGGTAGGTTCTGTGCAAGGCCCTCGGGGGTATCACTTTCCTGTTTGTTGCTGCTGAGCCTTCAGTGCTTCAGTGTAAAAGCGCTCTAGGATGGGCTCGTAGCCGGGACTGAGAGGAGGTAAGAAGAGAGGATCAAAGAGTTGCTTCCCTTTTCTCCTTGGAACCTGCCATGGGAAAATGCCCCTCGCCTTCTTACTCAGATGGGTGCAGAGCTGGGACCTGACTAGTTGGGCTCACTCCACCCCACCCCACCCTTTGCCTATTTGGACCCCTTTTTTTCTCCTTAAAAATATTCTCCCACAGATAGCTATGTTTGTGACTTGTGGAGCTCAGCCCTCAGGACAGCTGTGGAGTGGGTAAAACCTACCTGTTACACACATGCTTTTATGTCCTTCCCCAGCCTCTTTGCATCTTCAATCCCCATTTGACCCAGGCAATGTCTGTGTGTCAGTTTCCTCATCTTTAAAATACTATATGCATGGCAGTGTGTAAAACTCAGACTTTGAAAGGAAACCAGAGGAAAACATGGGGAAGGTTCTTGGAGGCATTGTTCTGAGCGGTGACTCTGTGCACAGAATGACAAATGCAAAGGAAAGCAAAAACTTGAAAAACAGGATCACAGCAAACATCTCCTAGAGCATCGGAGCCAGTCAACAGAGTGAAGACACAGCCCACAGCATGAGAGCAAAGCTTTGCTATCCAGAATATATACAGAGCTCAAAATGCTTAATGGAAGTAGACGATCCAACTAAAGACGGACAAACAAGTACAACAAAGCAAGTACAACAGCCAATAGCTGTATAAAGGAAGTCCATGAGGGAAAGGATAAGACACCATTTCACTCCAATTACAATGGCCAGAGTGGATGAAATAAAGCAAAAGAAAAAAAAGCAATTGCTTGAGATATATATATATATATATATATATATATATATATATATATATATATAGAGAGAGAGAGAGAGAGAGAGAGAGGAGTAGTGCTGGTGGGAATGGAAATAAGTCCAGCACCGTGAAAGACAGTTTCCACAATGTAACAAAGCCTGAGATCGAAACCAGTCATTTTGTGTCTGGCTTATTTTGCTTAACACTGTTAAGTTCTATCCATCTTGCTGCAAATGGACAGATTTCTCATTTCCATATGGCTGAAAATATAAGCATATGTGTGTAGGTCATATCTTCTGCATCGATTCACCTGCGGAATGTGGAAACAGAGACAGACGGGAAGGTGTCCTGACAAGAATGGTAGTTACTAGGCACTGGGACAGGTGCATATTCTGGTAGTATGTGCAAAGAGTATGTGCTGATAACATAGTCATCAAAATAGCATTTACATCCATGAAACTACTTGGAGCATGAGATGAGAGTTCCGTAATGAATGCTTACTGTCCTAATATTATCTTTCAGAAAAGAGTCTGGCATCCATGCTGGCTTTTCTTAGTGCCAATGCCATGTGGCTCTGTGGGAAAACTCTGGCATCTGGTAGGCAGTTAGGGGCAATATGTTGGATTTGAGGCTTAAGGGCCCTTGAAGTACACTGAATAGAGTGCCCTGCTCCTTCCAGGACAGACCACTTCATGAAGAAATGGTCCTGGAGGGGAAGGTAAAGATTAGCATGTCCTTCACAAGGTGTCCTATCCTTTTCCTACAAAATTGAAAACCCAACCTTGTCCTACTTTAGGTCGTTTATGTCAGGGACACAGCTGGGAGGGCTCTGCTCCTAAGGGGCTGCGTGCATCCTCCTGGCTGACAGACACTCTGGATCCCCAGCCTGTCACTCAGTTCCTAATAAGAACAACTTCAGGCCTATACAGATTGGATAGCAGAGTTTTAAATATATATTAAAAGGTGATGTATTAGACTGGCTTATAGCATGTGGTCCTGGTAGTCCAACAATGTCCAGTCTGCACTGCGACCCTGAAGGAGACGGCAACGTTATTGATGAAGGGATGCTACAGTGATCTAGCACTGAGATTGGAGGATTCTTTGACACCTGCTGGTCTTCACTCTACATTGGGACCCTGAAGAAGATGGCAGTACCAATGATGAAAGGACGCCACAATGGCAGGGTATGTGAACTTGCCAGCGGGAGTAAGAGCAAACAGGCAAAAAGCAAGGTTGCTGCTGCCACATTCTGGGTAGATCTATCAGTTTCAAATAATCTGATCAAGACTATCCCTTATGAGAGTGCCCCAGCAGATTATGTTTCAGTTGGCTCTAGACACTGTTCAAGTGACAACCACCATACTTCCCTTTGGGTGTGACCCATAATGACTATTTACAAATCAGCAATTATTTGAATGGAGGTAAGGAGTGGGAGTGGCTTCTACCTCCACACTGGGTTATGGTTCTAGATCATGAGACAAAAGCCAGACTGCCTGGCTGTGCCCCACACTCAGAAGCCCCAGCTATAATTAGAAGAACAGGGGGCACAGAAGACTGACTGGACAGTCCTCTCCTGCTATTTTGAGCTGAATATCAGCTTTAATCAACAGATTCAAAACCATTCCCAATTAATAGTTCAGGACTGCTACAAGAAGTGATCGACTTGGCCAGAATTCTTCAGCCTCTGTGCTGAAATCTGCCTCACTTAGCAGGGCTTGCTACCACTGATACGGTCAGGAAGCCACACTTTGATCCAATGAGAACAGACGTTTGGAACATAATTCTGCGTGTTGTCTCAGGGCCCGTTGGCTCCTGCCATCTTTCTGCAGTTGAGATGCTGGAAGGACCACTTGTTTATGGAATTTGTTGTTAAAAGGAACAGTCTGGGGAACTGAAATTAAGGGTTTACTCCCACAAGGGTGGACTTGGACAGGAAAAAAAAAATCACTGAAGGAAAAACATGTACTGTTATACATCCTGTTTGTTGTTTTGTTGGTGGTGGTGATAGATGTGTGTGTGTGTGTGTGTGTGTGTGTGTGTGTCTGTCTGTCTGTCTGTCTGTCCCAACAGATCCCATTTTATAAAAACTAAACTGAACTAAAAGAGGCTACAACCCAAACTGAAAGAAAAAATAAGAAGCTCCTCCCCCCCCCCATACCACAGAAGGATTTGGGAATGTCTTCCTGTGCTACAAATTTGAGGGGGGGGGGAAACTCAAACAAAACTGAAAAGCCTCGTAAATTCAGTTTACACACAGTATTTCAGGATTGAAGTCACAATACAAAGAGGCACACCTGCAGATATTTAATTAGGAAACAGGTCTATGGGATAAAGCAATTAGTTTGCTGATCCTCAGGCACTGAATTTGGAACTGAGAGACATAAGAAAGGAGTTTTCATCTTAAGCTTTTCCTTTTAACTTATGATTTGGTGTCAAATATTTGAAGTCTTGATCCCAAACCCAGCGTAGCAGCTATTGAGACACATCAGCCTGCTTCCTGCCAGCATTCCTGTTTACCCTGTGTTACTCTCTCTCTCTCTCTTTTAAGCTCTGGGGACTGTATATTGAGATGCAGCCTGACCTTGGTCCAAGCTCTGTAAAACTGTTTGGTAGTCATGAGCTTTTTCTGCCTCAAGTGCCCACTCCCACCACTGTCACCTGGTGATGTAATCCCTTCACTTCAGTCACATGAGGTGAAGGATGTGGTCTGGGCATAGGACAATCAATACATCCCACTCCCCAGTCCCTGATCAACTCCTGAATGGCAATGGCCCTTAAAGGCCATGGCGACATCTCTGGGAATTCTGAAACAGAAGGAAACGCCTCTGCCTAGGCTGTTCTAGACTAAACGTGAGGCAAGGTACCCCAAAGTTTTTTTGTTTGATAGGGGCATAACACTGTCTTACAACAGAGCCCCGGGAGAGGAAGGTGAGCTTTGACCCAGTCATGCCTAAACTAAGGAAAAGAAGGAAAAATTTGATCTGCTTTGGTTTCTATAACAAACCTGCTTAATCCACAGGTAGTTGTTTCTCACGACTCTGAAGCCTCAAAAGTCCAAGCTCAGTGGACCAGTGAGGATGGGTCTACTGAGGACCGCCTTTTTACTTGACAGATAGCTGTCCTCTCACCACGTCCTCAGATGGGAGAGGGGGCAAAGGAAAAATAAAGAAACTGTAGAGGGAACAGGAAATGGAGGCAGAGAGGAAGCACTGGCTGCTTCCTGTTAGGGCGAAGAACACTAGTTGCATCCCAAATCTCTCCCCAAGGCCCACATCAAATGCCATCACATTGTAGGGTAGATTTTCAATGGCAATTTGAAGAAGATGCAAACATTCAAGTTATAACAACTCTTCCTTAGGCTTGTGATTTACAGGACCCACAAATTAATACTCTATTTTGGACTAATTTAGGCTGGGTCCTTTGTTCTCTTGTAGTTGAGCCTTAACAGAGATATCTATCTTGGAGACCAGCATGTTTGAGCCCCACCCATGAAGAGTTTCCATTTGTTCCAGCATTAAGGCTGTTTCTTTCTCCTCCGCCTCCTTTTCTTTCCTCCCCCCTGAGCATAGGTGTGCCCCAGAGGGAACACCGTGAATCAGAGCCTTAAGTTGCTTTGTACACTTGCTTCTTAGCTAGGAAGGTAACTCCACCAATTACTCTAAGAGAAAGCTACATGATGACTTGGATTAACTAAGCTGTTTGCATTTCCCTCAGATCTCCCTACACTGTGTCTTTCATAATAGGTCTTCATATGCTTCAAGTTTATTTTGGGTCATAAATGGTTCTATGGGGTTTGCCTCACAAAGGTTACCATTAATTGTTGGTTTTCAGAATGTATGGAATAATTTTAAAGAAATAAAGAGAGAAAGAAGAGAAGAGAAGAGAAGAGAAGAGAAGAGAAGAGAAGAGAAGAGAAGAGAAGAGAAGAGA
>OU015753.1:57550549-57563974 GCA_907169655.1 Acomys percivali | reverse complement strand
CTCTCTCTCTCTCTCTCTCTCTCTCTCTCTCTCTCTCTTTCTCTCCTGCCTTTGGATCTGGATGTAGAACTCTCAGCTACTTCTTCAACACCACATCTACCTATGTGCTGCCATGCTCCCCACCATCATGGTAATGGATTAACTCTCTGCAACTGTAAGCAAGCCCCAATTAGATGCTTTCTTGTATAAGAGTTGCCATGGTTATGGTGTCTCTTCACAGCAATAGAACAGAGACTAAGGCATCCTCTGAGGCTGTTCACACATTAGGAAGGAAACCCAACTCTGAAATCCTCATGGGATTTGTTTCTCTTTTTAAAGCACATCCCACCTGACCACCACTTATTTTACTGGCATCCAAAGAACAATCATGACATTGCCTGCCGGAGAAGTGTCCTAGACTTTAGTACAGACACTTACCTTGTGTGGTATCTAGCTTGCATGTGGTTTCCAATGAATAAGCACCAAGAAATGACAGGAACTCTGCAATAATCTTTGGGGGTGGTTGTCCACAAGGGTGTGTGGCCTTCAGTTGGCTGATGCTAGACTCTAAGTCAGGTTGATATTTGTTATCAAGATCAGGCCTTGTAGAATCCAAGGTGAGCCATGAATTTTCAAATTTTCTGTTTCTCATGGAGGAATGCCCCCAAGACTCCCTGTGCTGCTCTCACAGGTGACCCTGATCCTTTCACCTCTAAGCTGACATTCTGGCAGGGGACAAGGAAGTTGGTATACCTATGTCTCCCTGGGGAAAAGCAGGGAGTGAGCGCCTCTGTGACACACTGCTGTGCCTGGAGAGTGCAGACCTAGCTAGCTCCTAACCTACCTTGTCTCTGCCCATAGGAGTGCTTGCAGGCTACTCAGCTGGTGGCAGGCCTGTATGATCCCTTCACTGCAGGGCCAGCTGCTGCTGTGCTTCCCAGCATGTCACACACATGCTTCCTGATGCCACACACACTTGGGATGGCCTTCAGGCCAAGTTGGTTAAAATCACATCCCGGAGGCCATGGTGTGTGGCGCGGCTCCCGACATTCTGCAGAAGCCCTGGAAGAAACCTGCATAGGCCTTTTAATACACGGCTGGGAAAAGAAGAAATAAATGTTCTCAGTGCGGTCTCCATCCCCTCTCTTACCAAGAAGACCTCAGATGAAGGGGGTGGGGAGTTTCATACCAGAGGCAAGTCTGCAGTGAGAATCTCTGAGTCTATTTTTGTCTAGGACCATCTGGACACAAATCAAGAATCTAATTTCCTCCTCTACTTTCTTTTCCCCCTTGTACTTTAGCTGACTCCGAGAGCATGGAGCCTGAAACCAAGTCTGGACCACAGAATTCCATTAAAATATAAAGAATAAATAGAAAGGAAATGTCACCGAGTTCCATGGATTATTCCCTGCATCAAATAGAAGCCAGCGCTATGGCAGCTGGGGTTCTGCCCTCTTTCCAGCATCCAGAACCTTCTAGACAAAGTATAGAGAGAGACACAAGTTAAGACTCACAGCCCTTTCTGGGACTGTTTTGCCCTTCTACCGGTATGCGCTACGTGTTGTGAACTCTGAGGACCTGAAGTAAAAGGCATGCTCTAGTCATTAAGAACGTCCAGTGAGAGCTGAAATTCCACTAAGAGAGTGTGCTGCACCTGCGGGTCCTGGAAACCACTTCAGTACAGGAGCATCACCCACATGGCAAAGACTTTTACAGAAGCCTGCCGCAGTGGCAGCTTGGGCTTTCCCCACATGGTCAGCAGCCTGAACTACGAACCCAGGACATGCGAACAGGGCAAGGATCTCACCCTACTAGACACTGGTATTGTTCCTTTAAAGTCCGCTGCTAGCACCCTTCTGCTTAACAGTGAAGTACAGGATGTTCTAGGCTGGATCTTCCACGTAAAATATGGACTTATTTACTCTGGAATCCAGACATCAGCAACTTAGATTGATGTCGTATCGGTTCAGCTTGCAGAAGCACACCAAGAGGAAAGTGAGGGTTCCGTGGAGTGTGGTTGTGGGAGGAGGCTGTTCTGAAGATCAAGGGCTGGGGCAATCTGCTCTCTCCAGTCTTGTTCTTACTGTCCTTTGTGTGGATCTTCCTTATGCACCTGGAAGATCGCGCTTGGGCCTATAGTCTACCAACTTCTCTGTGGCTGTCTTGGGCACGATGCCTTCATCAGTCTGAGTGAAAGGCTTCCGGGAGCTCTTTGTCTGACCGAGTCTCTCAGAAGAGGCAGAGAGCCAGCTGGAACCCCAGTGGCCTTCTGCTGCCAGCAGGACAGATGTATCAAGTCAGGTTTATGGGAGAAGTTTTCCCAGACTGCTATGTCCAAACTTCTGTCCATCCTCCTGTAACCTCTCCAGTTGGATGGATGAAAACCAGATCAGTCCAGCCTTGGACCAGAGTTGCATAGATAAGAACTCAAAGAAGAAACAAACAGTTTATCATTAGATATTTTTTTTTTCTACTCCAGCAGAATTATCAGGGGTTGAAGAATTATCAGGGGTTAAAGAGGGCTTAGTGGAGTGTGGCCTGTGAAGGACAGTTGAGGTGACAACTAGCAAGTGAATATGGGGGCACTTGCTCAAGGAAGCCTTACCAGGATACTTCATGCTGACTGGACCTGGGACCTTCTCAATATAGAAATGACCATAAAAAGAAAGCAGATAGATTCCCAGGCAGAAAAGTGACCTCTCCTCTGAATTCCATGCTTGGAAAAATACTTATTTAAAGGAAAAGGGGGAAAGTCTACATAGAAAAATCTGGTTTGTTTAGAAGAACTTGGCCTATGAAAGTGGGAGAAACAGTCCAAGAACACGCCTGCGAAGTAGACCCTGCCAGGCGCGAGTCCATGCTCACTCCTGAGCTCCCTGGACCAGAGTGTGACATCTATGCCATGTGTGCGAAGAAATCTATTTCATATGCATGATGTGAGAAGAATCATATTAACAAGATTTCACCCAATACCTTTCTTGAGATATTTTGAGTCATGCCTGCTCATCCATCTAGGATAGAAGATAAAGCCGAAATATGTCCACCATGACTTGCTACAGAGGCTACGTGCTAACTCGGGTTTCTTCCCTTGCTTTCAAAAGAAAAAAAAATTCAAACTTAAAATTTTGCTTTTGCTATCAGATCTTACCATGTAATCCAAAGTCTGACTAGCCTCAGACTCACTATAGAACCCAAGTTGCCTATGAAATCGTTATCCTCCTGCCTCAGCCTTTCAAGAGCTGAGACGACAGATTTTGCGCCACCACACCCAGGCTGTTTGCTCTCTTCAGGGCAGGCCAGGACAGGAGGCGGCTTGCTCACAGTGTGGTGAGGGGGGAAGGGGTGTTGCTGTAGAAAGAAACCCTAAGTTCCAAATTGGGAAAATTCAGACAGTGGCCCAGAGAAGCGCCTGTAAAGAAGACACAGATGTGACTTTTAGACCCAATGGGTTTGTGTTCCAGCTGGATGGTCCTGAACTTGAACCAAGAGACAGAAAAGAATAGAGGGTAGCAAGTTATTGTATGCGGCCTTTGTTTCCTCCGCTTTAAATTTTGCTGCCTGATTTTCTACCTTTCTAGTTGAGGTTTAAAAGGATGTTTTAAAGTAATTAGCATAAAGGAAATCTTATTTTACAGAAAATTCTTTTACATGTTTTTGTTTTAAATTGGTTTGAACATAGAAAAGTTTTGAGAAATAGCACTGAGAGTCCTGCCCTTCCTTTGCCTACTTTCCTCCCATGTTACTGTCAAACATAATAGTGTCAGCTGCTTCTCTCAGAGCTGTGACAAAATGCCTGACAAGACGTGACTGAAGGGAGGAAGGGCTTGTCTGGGCACACAGTTTAAAAAGGGATTTAATCCATCACGTTAGCGAAGGTGTGGCAGCGACACTGTGAACCAGGCGGCCACATGGCGTCTCTCCTTAGAAAGCAGAGAACAGACAGGAAGTGGAACCAGCCTATAAAATCCAAGGCCCACACCCAGTGATTCACGACCTTCCACAAGCTTCCAAAAGCAGTAGCAGCTGGGGACCAGGTGTTCATGTGCATGGGCCTTGGGGCACATTTCTACTCAGAACCACAGTGATAATAATACACTTAACCAAAACCAAGAAATGAACATTGCTGCAACACTATGAAGCAAACTGCAGACTCCATCCCACTAAGTCAGGGGTCCCAAGTTACACTGAGATATTATAGCAACTTAATCTCTCTCAATATGGAATCGTCCCTAACTGACTTTTACAGCCTACATATATATATATATATATATATATATATATGTATTCAGTGCATGTATGTGGTATACATACGTGTTCATGTGGTGCCCATGCCTGTGTGTTATTGTGTAGCAGTTTTCTCTTTGAGAGTAAAACATCCCATCTTGGAGAAAATGTTATTAAAACAGATGCTTGCAGGAAGGTAAAACAACACAATGTTCTAAAATGTGGTGTGGGGAGGTGGTGGTAAGATGCTGCTGGGAAGCTCATCAAGACAGGGAGAAAACAACAACAACTCAAAATAACTTAGGAAGTCCCTGAAACTAACCAGATTCATTAAGGCCTTTCCTTCCCAAGAGTTATATAAATAACAAAGACTGTTAAGACAGCTGAGAAAAGACTCTCAGATAAGGCCATTCATCTGGAAAAGGCAAAGGCCAGTGGGAGCTGCCTGGAAGAGGCTCAGATGGGCACTCTCCAACCTGTTGAGCTGCCTGCTGACTTTCTGAGCCACCACCCATGCCGGGGTGGGGCTGGGGTGGGGGTGGGCTTTGGTGATGCAGCTGGAGTGATTATACATTTGTTCACGTTTCCCTAGAAATCATGTCACACCTGTATGCATGCACATAGAGGGTATATGTTGTCTACCTATTGTCTTCCTCAATAGTTGCTCATGTTATTTATTGAAAGTCAAACTAAACCTGGCATTCAACAGCTGACTAAGCTAGCTGGCCAGTGAACGCCAAGAGTCTTTCTTGTCTCTGCTTCCCAGTCTGGGGTTACAGATGTGTGTTGTGGAGCTAGGCTTTTCACATGGGTGCTAGAGCTCTGAGCTCAGGTAGGCCCTCATATTCATACAGCAGGCACTTTATCAACTGAGCCATCTCCTCAGCCCCCTCGTTATATTTTTAAAAGTTCGTAGTTTGAGGTAATGATAGATTTACATGCAGTTGTAAGAAGTAATGCATAAACATTCCATACTCTTCCTCTTACTGCCCCCAGTGGTAGCATCTTTTAAAGCTACATCATGGCATAACTGGAAAATTGGTGACAAAAACACAGCAACTCAAGGACCTTGCTCAGTTTCCATGGACCTTCACCAGTTTCTGTGGACCTTCACCAGTTTCCATGGACCTTTACCAGTTTCTGTGGATCCCTGCATATCTGTGTGTGCTATAGGCATGCCTAGAAGCTGGATACTCTCTCACAGGTGTGCCTTGAGGCTTGTCTCTCAGATGGTTTCAGACCTCATCTAGTTGATAGTCAACACTAGCCATCACAGTTGGTGTTTGCTAGTTGTTTTTCAGCTATAAACAAATTATTTCCCCCTTTGTAATAAACTGACAGGGTAGGGGGCTTCTTTCCTTAACTGAATGTTTAGTTTATAACTGTTGAGAGTTTTCTTCACTAGAGCCTATGGCTACATCTCTGAGCCCCTATAACAAAACACAGACAGAACTTGTCATGAAGGACAAGGAGAAGGTATTGCTTAAGAGGAAACGCTTATTCTCACCCACTCTACGATGGCACCTCTTAGCTGTTTTCTAAAAACACCCAGCTAGGAATGTTGAGCTCTGTAGGTAAGGGTGCATTCTTCAATGAAAACTGTCTCTTTAGGTATCCATGTGGCTAACAGTAAACAGTGACTGGGCCAACTCTGGCTTTGAAAGAAGGTTGGGGCCCACCTTCTCTTCCTTGTGTCCTTTTCGTGAGGCAAGCCTCCTTAACCTGAGATCTGGCTCCTAGCTCCTTTGTGAAAGAACTTTGGACATGCACTTATACCATCTTTCTCTTACAATCACTACTCTGATGGGCCCAGAAAGTATTGAATAGATTTGATTCTTGTCAATCTTGAAGGTTCTAATGAACAGGAAGGAAGGGAGGGAGGGGAGATACAGAGGGAGGGAGAAAGGCCACGGGCGGGGGGGGCAGTTGAAAACTTTCAGTGGCCTCCAGCTCTTTTCATAACCTTTACAGATGACTAACTAGTCCAGTGACCATGTGACCCAGATATGAGCATGTGACCAGATTTGACCAAACAGAAAGCAGAAGGTTTCCTGAGACAGTTTCTTCTTTTAAGTGGGCTGTTCTCTTTCTCCAAGCAGAGAAGAACCAAGAAACACGAGGTCCTGACTCTCACGGCCTCCACCCTGCCACCACGATGTAGCCAGGTTTAAGATGAAGTAGTCACTGTGGATGGTGAAATGGAAAGAGAAAAACAGGAAAATCTTCCAAGATGTTGATGCCTCTCAGGAGAAAACAGGATATAGCACAATTTTGTGTTCTTAGTTTACAGTCTAGCTCTGGCTTCCATCAGCAAATTCTTCCATCTCTCCAGTCCTCACTTTCCCCATAAAGATGATCATGAGGAGAAGACTGGGCGAGCATGTGTTGATCTCAGTGGGGGGCAATCACTGTTGTAAGTCACTATGCCAACTCATTAAATATTCAAGTCATTTCACGGGAGCTCTTGCTGTCCACATTTTAGAGATAAGAGAACACAGGTTTAGGGAGGTTAAGTTTATAAAGCCAAAGTTCTGAGAATATTCTTTCCACTCTAAGTTTATACTTCTCCCTGGAAGGAAGTGTGACATGAATTCGAGTCCTTACTACTTAGCACAAGGCCAGCAGGCTGCATCTGACGAGTGTTGAATGGGTGAACGCAGAGTCTTCATGTGCCTCCTTCCCACACAGAAGTGGATATTTTCTTTCTGTAAGAAAGTCAGACAAGTGCTGAGATCTGACCAGGAAGGGCAAGATCTTTATCTGAAGACAAATCTTGACTTTCAACTGAAGACACACGATGTCATTAAGTTTCTATTTAGTGGCCTACACCATCTCTCTGGAAATTAAGACTGTCACCAAGACAGAAATATAGCCAAACTTCTGTACACACAAGCCTCTCTTTATGATACCTGAGTGAGGGCGGTAAAAGAAAAATACTTTTGTAAGTAACACCGACAAAATAGCAAATACATCCTTATTGTAAGGAATGCCCTATCTTCCACAAGAAAAAGGCACAGTGGATTTTTTTTTTAGTGCATTAAGCTTTAGCACTTGAGAATTGATGTGATATATCAAGAAATAAGAGAAGGCCTTACATTGCTCTATACAACTTGACCATGTGAATGATTTGTTAATTACAAATGATTCAGACAAGGCAATTAAAGCAAAGCTGAAGAAGCCATGGGAAAAGCCTAATTCTCAGGAATGGAGTCCGGAGACATGCCTAGAAGATGCTAGAGCCTGGACAGGGCCCATGGCTACAGTGGTTGCTGCTTAACAACTCTGTTTAGATGGTGCTCCAAAGCCCAGGGCACTCCCTACAGTTCTGCCTGGACAAGAGCCTTGGCTAAGTCCTACATGCATATGAACTCTGGTCTAGTGGGACCCATTAATACTTCATTTGTCATCCATCACATCTATGCCTAAGAGGAAAGTGCCTGTGATGGAGGAAGTGGGCCACTGTAGCCATTCCTGTCTTTGTGACGCAAGAGAGAGGCTTTTCCTTCTTACTCACGGTTTGGCTTTAAGAAATGCTTGAGTTGATTAAGATTGTGGTCATGGGTTAGCAATGGTTGGAACGATGCTGCCTTTGACTTCTCTGGGTAACTTGAAAGTCATATTTGATGTCAATAGATCCTCTGTCATAAATTATCCTCTGTCATAAATTAACCATAAGATTCTATTGCAGTTTTTTTGAACTTTTTAAAATATTCATCCAAAAGAGGGCTATGGAGATGGTTTGCTCAGCAAAGCGTTTGCTATGCAACTACGGGGATCTGAGCTCAGATCTGTATTGGTTAGCTTTTTGTCAACATGACACAAGTGTAGGTCATCTGGGAGAAAGGAACCTCAGCTGAGAATATGTACCCATCTGTAAAAAATCCTGTGGGGCATTTTCTTGGTTAGTGGCTGATGTGAGAGGGTCTAGTTCATTGTGGGTGGTACCACCTGCACTCAGGTAGTCCTGAGAGCACAAGGAAGCATACCGAGTAGGCCATGGGGAGTAAACCAGGAGGCTGTATTCCTCTATGTCTCTCCTTCAGATACTGCCTCTAGGTTCCTGCCGTGAGTTCCTGCCCTGACTTCCCTTCGGAATGAACCATAAGCTATAGAATGAAATAAGCTCTCCTCAGGCTGTTTTTGGTCATTGCCTTTATCACAGTGATAGTGTGCACGCGCGTGCGCGCGTGCGCGCGCGCACACACACACACACACACACACACACACACACACACACACGGAGAGAGATGCAGGTGGTCCTGACTTTCCTATAGTTTTGGGTTCTTGCTGTATCTCTTCCTGGAGTTCAGGGATTTATACAGCTTTGTCCATTGTAATCTACATACTATGTTTTCTGTCTTCTGTTTGTCACCCTCTTTAACTGCTCAGCCTGTCCGCCACCAGTGTGATTAAAGCCTTTCATTAAGCCATGTGGCCTACAC
Source organism: Acomys percivali (assembly GCA_907169655.1). NCBI lineage: Eukaryota > Metazoa > Chordata > Mammalia > Rodentia > Muridae > Acomys > Acomys percivali. The sequence continues at coordinate 57,555,329 of OU015753.1, read as the reverse complement.
ATTTTATCATTTTTATGTTCCATCAACCCTAGCATTTGCCCCCAACAGATTACTCTGAAGCGTTTATTACTAAAAGCCCTTTCTATGAAAAGATGCTTGAACTCATTTGATTTACTGCTTTCTTTACTCAAGATTTTCTACCCCTCCTTCCCTTGCCTCCTGTGTTTATTGTGATCTCTTTTTTAATTCTCATATGTCTAGCACAATCAACATGTAAGATGATCCTGATTTAATTGTATTTCCACCAACATGTGCAGATATGGATAAATGCTATATAACCTCAAAGATAATGTGATTGGGGCCATATTCAAGATGTATTAAGAAAGGACGATGGTAGCTGTCATGGTCAATGTATTCTTTATTTCTCATATCCTCACTTGACCTTTCTCACATAAGCTGTTGACCATGTATTATGGGTCATACACCACTGGATCCAAATCCTGTTTATGATACTCATGAGCCTGTGTCTTTGGGGCATCTTTTCAAGTGTATTGCTTCAGCCCATATAGGCAAGGTTATACTTCAGCAACAGGTAACCCCAATATTCCAGTGACTTCCGCCCATTTAAGCATTGTCTGATACAGATCTGGAGACTTGCCAGCCTAGCAGTTCTGCTCATGAGGGATCATCCCATACATCATCCCTATCTGCCTTGCTTTCCAGGGACATTATGGCACAGGGACTGGGGGTGGTCAAGTGGGGAGTTATGCAATGGGACCAATGGTGCCACACCTGAAATGGCTTGTGTTACTTCTGCTCACATTTCCTTGGCCTCAGTATCAATATGGTAGAGAGTAAGTATTTCCATGCACACACACACACACACACACACACACACACACTGAGAGAGAGAGAGAGAGAGAGAGAGAGAGAGAGAGAGAGAGAGAGAATGAACCACTAGTGCATAGTGGCGAACATCTACCACAAAGGATATTGTGATAAGTCAATGCAATGCCATATACAGAATGCCTAGAATTAATAACAACATACCCAGTGAATGGATGGTTTTTATTACCTGTAACATTGTATATTATTAGCATGTAAGTAATCCAACTTACAGCACTTTGCCCAAAAGGAAACGGAAGGACACAATATAAGGAACTCCGTGTATCAGCTCCAATAAAAGGCCCACGCTTTACAACTGCCACTATAGCACCTTGAGTTCAGGATATGATTTTTTTTCATCATTCAGAGAGAATATTCATCAAAATGTTTGCAGTTGTTACCTCTAGCCGTGTAGTTATAAATGAACTTAATCACTCCCTCATACATCCTAATATTTTCAGCCCTCTACACGCCAGGCATCCATCTTATTTCTCCCAGTGCATTACGATGCGGTCATTGTTATCACATCCACTTTATAGCTAAGGAACTTTACTGAGTAGCAGAATTGGAATTTGTGTGCAAACCAGAGAGTAATCAATATAGATTTTAATGGTACACTTTTGTGTTCCTGGCCCCAATATAAAATGTAGCTTGTGCCCAACCACTGCACCAGGGAGGAGACACTATCAGAAGCCCCCACTGCCCCATCTCACCAAGAGCATCCTCATGAGTACACAGAAAAGTTTCAGTAAATTGGAGGCAGGGATCCAGAGGACCTGGAATAGTACAGAAACTTGATGCTTATGTGTAGAATGAACAAGTAAACAGACAGAGCCTGGAAGGATCTCACTTTACCAAGGATTGGGGAAAGTCTGGGGAGGTTACTTGGTGGTTAGACTTGCATAGCTATTGGGTGTGTGGACAGGACAAGCTCAACAGACTCCTGTGTTCTCTCCTCATGCACCATACCAGCTTCTCCTGAGGAGACTCAGCTCTGGGAGGAAGTTAGATCTCCCTGTGCTATGTCAGAGTAGTAGTGTCCCCCTGTCTTAGTCACTGTCCCATTGCTGTAAAGAGACATCATCACCAAGGAAACTCTTATAAAAGAAATCATTTAACTGGGGGCTTGCTTGCAGATTCAGGGCGTTAGTTCCTTAGCATCCATCATGGTGGGGAATGGCAGGGGCATGGTGAGGGTATGGCAGGGGCATGGTGAGGGCATGGTGAGGGCATGGTGGGGAATGGCAGGACCATGGTGAGGGCATGGCAGGGGCATGGTGAGGGATGGCAGGGGCATGGTGAGGGAATGGCAGGGGCATGATGAGGGCATGGCAGGGGCATGGTGGTACTCATGATATTGAAGCAGTAGTCGAGAGCTACATCCTGTTTTGTAGACAGAGAGGCAGAAATACTGGGCCCAGCACGGCCCTTTGAAACCACAAAGCCTATCCTCAGTGACACACTTCCTCCAAACAAGGCCACACCTCCCAACCCTTCTAACACCCCCAAAGAATTTCACTCCTTGATGACTAAGCATTCGACTACAGGAGGCTCTGGGTGGGGGTCATTCTTATTTTGACCACCGCATACCCTGAGTCACTCTGCATCCCTGGGGCCTCAAAAGTCTCTTCTGAAGACACCCTCTGCATTGCTTCACTTGTGTGTCTCCTCCACCTGCCTGGCACTTGGCCTTTGAGCAGCATCACCATGTCCTCTGCTTCCTCCTTCAGGACACACTTCTCCCACCTGTGTGCTTCTTTCCCGTGATCGCTGCCTCCTTTCCTCTCCCGATTTCCCCTTTTCTGCTGACTAGTGAGTGCTTGAGTTCTTCTCAGTCAATATTCTCTGAGTAATTCCCACTGGTTCTACCATTCAACTGTCATAATTTATGCAAATGATATGCAAATTTATTTCTTCTCGGTTCCCAATTCATATATCCAAACGCTTACTTGACATTTTTACTTGGATGTCTAATATACATCTCCAAAACTCAATTCTATTTTTTTCTCCACTCCTCAGTATCTCAGTAAATAATATCATGTACTTCCTAGTCGGTCAAGGTAAAACCTTGGAATCGTTCTTTTATGTCCCCTGCCTGAACCTGCACATCCCATGCACTACTAATTCCTATTTTCTGCTTCCAAAATAAGTTCCCAAATTTATCCAGCTCTTTTCATCTTCACTGCTGTCGTTGTAATTTTTATTTGGACAACTTTCATAACTCTCCACTGCCTGCCTGTTTCTATTCTTGCCCCATTCCAGCACATTCTCCCCACAACAATGAGAATCATCTCACAATGTGAACCAGATCTCGCTCTGTTTCTTGTAAAATAAGATCCAAGTCTTCACACAGGAAACTTGTCAGCCTCTCTGGCTTTCTGAATTCCCTGCCTCACAGCCTTCTTCCTGTTTTTAGGCCCCTAGGTTCCTGCTGTACTGCCTATTCCTCTCTTCTCTTGGAGTCTGGAACATTCTCAGTGTGTACTGCAAACAATCCCTATAGGCCCTTCAGACTTAACCCATGCCTTTCTCCAAGCTCCAGGACTGAATTCAAATGCTACTTTTTCAGTAAAGTTTTTTTTTGACTACTCTATATGCAAATGACACCCAGAACCCCCTCCCCCACCTTTTGTCCTTGTGTACCACACTAACTTGCCATCCTTCTTAATACTTACACTACTGCCAGGGCTTGTAGCTCCTCAGCAGACAGTCTTCTCCCAGCAATGGGGGTGCAGAAAGGGATGAGGGCATCTGACTTACCCACCGAGACACCATCAACACTCAGAACACTGGCAGATAGGAGATACTCATGAGGGCAGGTTGAGCTTTGAATAATCAACTCTGTCCCATTCCAACCAGTTATCCTTACACTGCGTTGACCCCTCTAGCTTTGTTGTCAATTGTTCCCTTTGTGTTTCTCGCTCAGCTTCAGGGTCTGTGTTCTCATAAGGTGTTAGCATATCTGATGCCACAGAAAGAATACATCAACCTGCTGCCCTTACTACTGATATCCGATCATACCACACTCTTGGTGTTATTAAAGGCCTCAACATATCTCGGCCCGTGCAAGCATTAGCACGTGGGTTAGTACCACAGTGCATAGCTTAGGGTCTTTATCATTAATTGACTAGGCCTGGGATGGACCCTTTGGATCCAAAAAGCCTGTCCACAATGACACACTTCCTCCAAACAAGGCCGAGCAGTTGAGCTCCTCTCTTGGTTTCTTTTGAGCCCCCTTGCACCTTTAGTCTATTCCTGGATTTTGTTCATACCTAATTATCATCTTTGTTTTCTGTGATTCTAGAGTCTTTTCTTCCCAAATGGCTTCCTCCTCTCCAGGCCACACCACGTGAATGTGGAACCTTGCCTAACAAACAAGCCAAGTGATTTCTCACCATCTAGGTTCAGCCCCATCTTTTCTAGTCAATCACTTTGAGACCACATCCGTGCATGCTCTCTTCACTTCTCTTGGTCCATCTTTATATATATATATATTTCTTTTTTACTAGACTGTACTAATTATATAAATTAAGTATAATTTGAGCATTTTTTTAATACAAATGACTCATCTCTACCATTACACTCTCTTGCCCCCCCCCCCCATCTATGCCATGCAATCCCATTTTCAGTTCTTAATACCATCTCCAAGGCTATTGACGTCCTTTCAAATAGGGATAACTTACTTGGCCTCTTCCATTCCTAATCTTCTCTTCCCCCCTTGTCTTATTACTCTGCCTAAGACTCCAAGTACTATATTGAATAAAAGAGGAAAGTGAATATCTTTGTCTTATTCCTGATTTTACGAGAAATGCTTTCAATTTTTTTCTCATTTAGCATATATAGCTCACTTATGTTGTGGTCTGTTTCTTCTATTCCTAGTTTCCCAGGATGATTTTCATTTTATTTTCATCTATCTATCTATCTATCTATCTATCTATCTATCTATCTATCTATC
>OU015753.1:57538599-57550539 GCA_907169655.1 Acomys percivali | reverse complement strand
ATCTATCTATCTATCTATCTATCTATCTATCTATCTATCTATCTATCGTACGTAGGTACAAACTTCCACAGTGCACATATGGAGTTCAGGAGACAACTCCCAGGAGTCAGCTCTGTCTCCTGCCCTCTTGTAGAGTTTGAGGATTGAACTCACATTATGAGGCAGCAAGCAAATATTTGTATCTGCTGAAACATTTCACCAGCTCTGTTAATGGCATATTTTCTGTGTCTTTTGTGATGGTGGTGCCATTTTTGTTCTTGGTTCTATTTCTTGCTATATTACAGTTACTGTTTTATTTTAATGTATGTTGAACATCACTAGGATAAAGCTAACTTTGTCACAGTGACTTTTTAAATATGCTGTGTTGTTGGGTTCCTCTCAGAATTGCAGGTCTGTATCTGTTGAAACAATATGCGGTATTTTCCGTTTTTGTCACACACACACACACAGTTTTGATGCCATGAAATCCTGGCTTCCTAGGAAGAATTTGACAACAGCCCTTCTTCCCTTCCTTTTTTGCTTCAAATTTGAAATTGTCTTTTCTTGTGTTGCAAAGCCCTTGAGAAAGGTTTATAGCTATATCACTTGTTTGTGATATCACCATTTTTTTTAATGTACATCATAGCTCTAAGTTGCGTCTGAGAATTTTCTTTGAGTTAGAGTTGAAGCAGCTATCATTTAAGGCTATTATTAAGAGATATTTATTTATTTTTGCCAAGTATGGTGGCACACATCTTAATCCCAGCTCTCAGGAGGCAGCAGGAGGTAGATCTCTGTGAGCTCAAGGACAGAATGGGTAACAAAGTAAATTTTAGGTCAACCAGAGCTATACAGGGAGACTCTATTTCAAATCATATATATATATATATATATGTGTGTGTGTGTGTGTGTGTGTGTGTGTGTGTGTGTGTGTGTAATATATACATATATGTGTATATGTGTGCATGTATATGTGTGCATGTATATGTGTGCATGTATATATAGGCCCATATATATTTTCAAAAAATAAACAAAGCAACAAAAACAAATATTTACTTATTTTATGGTTTTGTTTGTTTTCCTGGTTAATTCAGTACCATTTGATATCCTTTCTTCCTTATCCATCTTGGCCTTTTGCCAACATACTGAGTTTATTCTTTGCTGGTGGTTGTTTACTCATCTGCTCCTCCCATGAAATTCATTCTTTCCAGAACTCTGTGTTTGCTGTGTGTCTGCCTTCTTCTCCTTTATTATCTTCTATGGTATTGACTTAATGGAAATGAATTGTCTCTGATTCTCCTTATCCCAGAATGTCTTCTTATGTCCATCTACTTAAAAAGAACACTCTGTCAGACATTATAAGATTTGCCAACAGATAATTAATTGCAGGGTTTGAACTACTCAGTTTCTTTCGTCCTGAGATTTTTGGGTTTCTGTTTAGAAGTCTGATGTTATTCTGACATGTCTATCTTTGCACACGAATTGGAACCCTTTTTCTTGTAACATTTAATATTGTTTCATTGTGCTTTGGCAGTAGCATTTCAGCTACAAAATATCTTGGAGAAGTTCTGTATTGTTGTACACCATTATGTTATGAGTGTTTTTTTCTTCTGTCTTTAAGCTCCTGGAATACTGATTCATGAGACTCAAGATAATTATTTACAAATACTAAAGGCATACAGCTCGGCTCTTCTCTACCCATTATACATTGTCATGTGGCTAGTTACCTGAGCTCAGGCACCATGTGTCCATCTTCCTCAAATTATACTGGCTGAATCTTGTGCTCCCAGCTCTTTCCCAGAATCCCTTCTGCCTGCCAAACACCATACTTATTTCCTGCTTCAGCGATAGGCCACAGGTTGTTTTAATTGACAGGTGTTGTAACCATACAATATACAAGAGATTCCGTCTATAAATCTGTGAAATTATCTACTGGGAATTAAATGCCTCCTCCATTTTTGTGCTTCCATCTTTCCCCAGATTTAGGAATTTTTCTGCTATAATCTCATTGAATATTTCTTATTTTAGATTGTGTCTCAGCTCCTCCTGTATGGATTCTGAGGTTTTTCATTTGCTCATGACCCAATGCGCTTGTTAGTTTTTTTTTTTTTTTTTTTTTTTGGTGTCTGAATATATTATTTTCTTGACATTGTCCTCTATTACTTTGATTTCGTTTAATTATTGGTGATGCCTTTCACTGTATGTCACGTTTGATTTATTAAGCCATTTCTTGGGGCTACATGTTAATCACCATCCCCTGAGGCCCATGACCTGTCTAGACACAGATTCTTAGCCTATCAATAATGCCAGCTATGGATTTCATCTTGTGAAGTGGGACTCAAAGCCAATCAGAGGGTGGTTGGTTACCATCTTGACAGCATCTACCCATTCTGGGTCTTTCCATAGAAAACCCACGTAGTACTTACTTGTCTAAGAAAGTGACAGAACTCACTATATTCAGTCAGTTTGACTGCAGCATTCTGTGTTTTTTTTCATGTGCCATACTGCTTCCTTTTTCTTGTTCAACAAATTCTCCATAAAAAACCTCATTCATTATCTTGCTTTTACTTTCCTTCATTGTCTCTGACTATTCTAAACTCCATGTTGCCATGCAAACTCCTTCCCCTAAATTTTAACCCTGTGCATACCATTACCCAGTGTGGTGAAAGGGGAGTCTAATACTGATCTTTGTATATCAGTGGTTTGCATGTGTTGAGACAATTTCCTAGGGTGAGATGAAGGGAAGGAAATAGAGTGTGAAGCCCTGTTGGGAGGTGAGGAGCAGCAGGTTGACTCTCTATATATTCTGTGGCATAATCAATGATGTGAACTCTTTGGTGAAGAGCAGAGTAACAGGTAAATGCAGAAGGGTCAACCTCCCCATCTCTGGCTCTTGTTTTGCTGTCTTCTATCAGCACACACTGATTTTTTTTAATTAAATGCATATCTATTGAGTACTATTAAATGTCAGATTTCACCAGTTTGTATTATAGCATACAGTGGTGAGTAAGCAAGTTAATGCTTGTCATCAAAGAGCCCACAGCCTAATTGGGTCAAAGATGTAAATCATTATAATGCAATACGCTAATTGCTATAAAAAACATGAATGTACTTTGTTATTGCAACACTCAGGTGGGACTTTTAATTGAGTTATTAAATTTCAGACTGAGAAAGTTCTGTTTGGATATAGCATAATTTGAGAAAGGCATGCAATAAATTTATATTATCTCTTTCAGAATAAAACAGAAATTCAGTCAGAGATATCTATAAAAGGGGGCTATTAACTTATATGTTGATCCATTTCTTGTTTCTGCAACAAAATACCTGAGACTGGGCGAATGATAAACCAAAGAAGTTTATTTATCCTATGGGTCTAGATCCTGGGAAGACCAGGAACATGGTACTGACATCAAAGTAGAATAAGAAAAGACCAACTATTAGACACTGATTTATTAGTGATTTACTTTAAAGCACTGTTTGTACTGCCAGTTACCAGGCATGAACTTGCTACCTGGAACAGAATGACCCAAGGAAATAGCTGAAACAATGGGTTGTTGCCCTTAACAACCTGCTACCTGCCATGTAAACTTCTGTAAGATAGCGCTTGCTTGCCCGCCCCACCTTGCGGTTTTAGAGTATAACGTGAGGTTACAAACCGGACCTAGCATCGAAGCCATTCAGGAGTTCTCTTGGCTTCAGTCCACTGCAACATCCCTCTGCCATGCTCACTGATGTCAGGGTGCTTATCCAGAGAGGTTCCCACCACGGCATCAGGTGAGAGCACAGCGAAGGGAAAGAGGGCAGGGCATGAAATCTCCAGTTTCCTCTATACATTTAAAGGTGTTAATTTCACGGGACCCAACCACCTTCATGGCCACACCCAACATTAATTGCCTCCTATAGGTCCCACCTCCAAATACTATCAACAAATGAATTTAGAAGTCGTTCTTTTTTTTTTTTTTTTAGGTTTTAAAAAATTAATTTATTCATATTACATCTCAATTGTTATCCCATCCCTTGTATCCTCCGGTTCCTCCCTCCCTCCCGCTTTCACCCTATTCCCCTCCCCTATGACTGTGACTGAGGGGGACTTCCTCCCCCTCTATATGATCATAGGGTATCAAGTCTCTTCTTGGTAGCCTGCTATCCTTCCTCTGAGTGCCACCAGGCCTCCCCATCAAGGGATGTGGTCAAATATGGGACACCAGAATTCTGGAAGTCATTCTTAACATAGAGGCTTAGTCGGGGGGGGGGGGCACACATTTAACATGGAAACTGGGTGTTGTCCGTTAATCACGTGACATAAATCTAGGGAGGAGTCACCAATGTATGTCAAGAAGTTCCCCACGGAGCCTCATTCTATGCAGTGTTTTCATTCATGGCTTAAATGGTGACATTAAAAATACAATTTTCAGCTTTGCAGTTAAAATCAAGCTTGAAGAGAGAGCACCAAGAATTTTGTTGATCATACTTTAAAAAGCCAATCCTCGGCCAAAGGATACGAAGGAAGAAGCAAGGCTGAATTTGAATGCAAAGTTCTATATTTTAATTTAACATTTAAATAGGGTAGACTTTACTGTGCGTGCATGCGTGTGTGTGTGTGTGTGTGTGTGTGTGTGTATGTGTGTGTGTGTGTGTATTACAAGTTAGTCATATTAAGAGTGCAGCCTGTTTGCCAAAACCTGTTTGCCAAACCACTAATAAGCCCTTAGTATAGACAGAAAGAAGAGGAGGGAAGGTCTCTTCCAAGTTAGTGCCAGGCCATACAGAAGGTGTCAAACGCTAAATGAAAGGTTGATAAAGCTCAGATACAGATATTAGGACAGCGAGGAAGAGCTGAAAGAAACTGGAAACTTTTGTCCGGAGAAGACACCAGAATGACAGTCCCCAGACGGGCCTATGTGTCTCCTGTGTGAGTCCAAAGGGCAGAGCAAGTAGGTGGAAGTTGTGCAACAGAAATCTTTGGTTTGGTATAACGGAAAATTTTCTAGTAGAAATGAAAAACAATGAAATGCCCTCTCTGCCCTGTGAGGAGGTCAAAGCCTTCTCACTGGAAGTTGTCAGCTGAGGCTGGAGAATGCTGGGAGCTTCCCGACTTCGGATATTCAGGCCAAATGGGGTCCAAATGTCCCTTCTGACTCTGTGTGTCTTTGGCTCTTGAACAGCCATCTGAGATGAAGAGAGAGCGTCACCCAGCAGTGCAGTCTGAGAACTGAAAGGGGCAGACTCACTCAACGTACTTTGGAAGGTGCATGCTTTCTTCAGCGCCATCTGCTCGCGCTGTGCACACAATAAGCCACCTCTATCAGCAAGGCAAAGCCACCACGTGAAATGTACACAAATGCGTTTCTACCCAAGCAGTCAACTGGTGAAATAAATGACCAGGCATTAAAACGTCTAAATATATGTTTACTTGTATAAATAAAGACATGAGTTCAATTTCAGCTCAAGGGCACTTTGATGGCCCACTATGGAAGATAAAGTGATTAAAAAACAAAACAAAACAAAACCGAAAAACCTGTTGGGTCTTTGTAGGAAGAAGAAGGAAATTAAACATACAGAGCACTATTTAAACAACATCAAGGCATGATTCAGAAAAAAACAAAAGGCAGGAAGAGTGGACTTGAGGTGCGAGGGGCTAGCTTTCCTTCCAGCTGCTGCGGGTCATTTGCAGACAGCTGAAAAGGACGTGGGGACACTCTGTAGGCACAGTTTTAACATCTATTTACTTAAGAGAAAACACTGCAAGGACCTTTTATCCTATTTATGGGAGAAGGGATTAAACATTGACTCACCAGAGAATCTTAAAAAACCATTTTACAAATCCAGAAAATATTTGCCAACTCCTGCATGACTTACCATATGTAAATAAGCTGTGCTTATTCAGAGGCACATTTTCTGGAAGTTAATTATTGAGTTAAGAGGATCTGTTAGATTTCTTCTTGATTCCTAGGGGATCATGTTGAAATTAAATATTTGCATCTAGTTTTGCTAAAAGCCTCTGTAGCAGGGCAGCAGAAAGTTGCAAGGGGAAACAAGCACTCAAAGGAGCAGAAAGTACAGGAGTGGGACCATGGATTCTTAGTATAAATCAGGAGGAGAGGATGTGCCCGAGGCCTGGGCAGTCGGTATTTATCCCATAGGTCAGAGCTTTTCTACTGGAGGGCTCACAGGAGCTTGTCATCTGACCACCACTTTGCTGTTGCTGTGTGGCCTAAAAACCATCTTCCTCAACAAAGATCTTGAAGACCGTGGCTTGAGAAGCCTCGGGTGGAAGTGACAAGAAAGAATAAGGGAGGATGGATTTGAAGCTAGTCAGAAGTCAAGCATGGATGCGTTGGGGGATGGGGTGGCACAAAGCCTAGTTCATAGTCAAGGAGCTACTGTCAATTGATGACTACTGGGGACTGCAGTCTGGTTTTTACAGGGATGTGGCCCCTGGAAGGTTACTATGCCCCAGTGGGGCCCCCACACCTATGTACATTCTGTACAGTCCTATGTACAATTGGACTCTGTTAGAAAAGGACATGAAATTGGGAAGGAGTCAGGGTAAGGGGGTCTAGAGGGAGTTGAAGAAGGAGTGTGATCAAAATACATTGGATAAATGCATAGACTTCTAAAATATAAATTAAAATATATTAAAAGAAAACAAATCTATGGTCCTGCAACAAACATGAGGACAAGGCTTGAGATTCGGACTAGAGAAATCTTTGTTTTATGAAAGAAGGAAGAAAGGAAGGGAGGAAGGAAGGAAGGAAGGGAGGGAGGGAGGGAGGAAGGAAGGAAGGAAGGAAGGAAGGAAAAAGAAAAAAATAACCCAGAAGACTACATGCATCACATTGTCAAGTCATATGCACAGATTTGCTTCGGTCCATCCAGAACCTTCATTTGGCCCATCTGCCCTGCCCTTTATGTTGCAGAACACTCACAGCCATCTCAAGGGGCCTCTGAGGTCACTCTCCTCCCTCCCGAGTCTATGTGGTCCTTGCGTCTGAGCTACTCAGAGGGCCCTGAGCACAAGGAATGGGGGACTTCAGGGACCAGCTGCAGGGAGGCAGATCAACTTTATTCCAGGGCTGAGGGGAATATATAGGAAAAGGGAAGCATCCAGGAGGTACTCTGATTGATGCTCACAGTGTACCTCATTTGCATTAAACACTCAGGTAGGAGAACACTACCTAATTATATGGGCAGGATGGCGGGGGGGGGGGGGGGGGGGGGGAAGGGATGGGAAGGGGGGAACCTTGCTTGGAGAGCATTCTGCAGGAAGCTGTGTCAGAGGCTACTTCTAAGACAAGCCAGGCATTTAGCTCAGGGACATCCTCCAAATAAGGACAAGCAAGAGAGTAAAAAGCCCTGTCTGGGGAAGGGAATCCTCCATCTTGTGTTGAGCTCAGGGAGCTGACCAGTCATGGAGGCTGCAACCTTCAGCAGCAGGGCCCCCCAGCAAGTGACCTACCACCCTTTTCTATTCAGCAGTTCACCCTTCCTGGTGTTCTTAAATGTTACAAAGCTGTGTCCGCCTGCGCCAAGGCCAAGTCACATGCCGCTGTGCTATCACTAGCTACCTTCTTGTCATCATGTGGTGTATTCTAGGCATTGGAGGGTAAGAAGCATTTTATAAGAGCTTTTTATTTTTATTACCTTTTTTTTTTCTAGATGGGATTTCTCTGTGCAGCCTTGGCTGTCCTGGACTTGCTTTGTAGCCTAGGCTGGCCTTGAACTCACAGAGATCTGCCTGCTTCTGTTTCCCTGAATGTTGGGATTACAGGCTTGCAGCACCGTGTCTGGGGGTAAGAAGCATTTTAGAAGGATAATTTACATAGTCTTGTTATATTGTGCTTTGTTTTATATCTGAAATAGTTGCCAGGGTATCCAGTGGATAGGTAGAGTGTGTCATTCACTTTAGATCAGCGGTTCTCACTGGTGGGTCTTAACCCTTTTAGGGGTCTAATGACCCTTTCACAGGGTCACCTAAAACCATCATAAAATGCAGATATTTACATTATTATCATAATGGTAAAAATGACAGTTATGAAATAGCAACAAAAATAATTTTATGGTGCCGGGGGGGGGGGGGGGGGGGGGGGGGAGAATCACCACAACATTAGGAGTTGTATTAAAGGGTCACAGCATCAGGAAGGCTGAGAACCACTGCTTTAGGTGAAGAAATGAATGTAGGGAAAAAAAATCAGGTTTGTTATGACGAGTTCTCGTAGAAGGGAAACACTGACGTTAGGGTGATTGGATTTTGTGTCAACTCACTAAAGCAAGAACCATCAAACAGCATGGCTCTGGGCTTGCTGTTTTACAACTCTCACTATGCATGTTGACATGATACATTAGATTGTTTTTCTTTTTATCCTCTTGGGAAAACCGGGGAGGATTCAGTCCTATTTTGGTGGCTTGGGGAAAGCATGCAGGGGGACAGCACCCTGTTGTGGAGATGGTGAGGGGTACCATTTCAAGGGAGAAGCTCTATTTAAGGAAGGTCTTAAATAGACCTTGCCCAGCGCCTTGGTGCAGTGACAGATGGGCTCAGGCTGTCAGCAGCTCATGGTTGCCTCAGCTCCAGAGCTGTGTTGCTCAAGGTCATCTGCTTCCTGGTCCAGTGATGGGATGAGGCAGGAGTATAAAAGCTCTATCATTGTGGCCCAGCCTAGACAGCTCTGCAGGCCAATGCATGCTCCAGAGTTTCCTGTTAGGTTGACCACAGCAGGCCAAACCAGGCCTCTCCCTCTAGCCAAGCCTGTTTTCTTTCCCTTTAGAGACTTCCCACCCACATTCTGCCTCAGTAGCTACTTCTAGAAAACAGCTCAGAGGAAGATCTCAGTTGTCTTTCCTCGTTAGTCAAGGGAGACCAAATTCTAAGTCTCAATGTGGGAAGAAACACATTGTGTAATCTGTGTGTCATGGCGAGGGTATTGCAAAGGGTTTGTCTTGGTAAAGAATGTTGGTGTCACTGCTGGCAACTGGCAAAGAGACACCTTATTGGTGGTGGCCTTATAGCAGTCAGGGGCAGAGCAGATGGCAGTCCTTTGTGCATCCTAGCCTGATTGATGCCTTGCTTGGTGGCCAAAGTTGTTTTATGCTTAGGATACGTAAGAATCAAATTAAATAAAAATCCAGGCAGCTTCTTGTAGGAGGAGGAAGACAGAGACCTGTGTTGTGCCATGCCATAAAGTGAAAAAAAACAAAAAACACCAACAACCTATCCACCACACCACAGCATAGGCAGGCCATAGACACACAGAGCCGAGCCTACCACCACATAGCACAGAGTGGGAGGAGGAAGCCGGACAGAGACCTGCTGGCTGCCATGCCACCCACAAACCTGCCACAGACACCCACCCACCACCACACCAGGCAGCACAGATGAAGGATGTCACTCAGGGACCTACCAGCCATGTGGGCAGCCTGCAGTGGGAGCCATCACAATGTGCAAGCATTTGGTGAACAGATGGGAGAGAAAGAAAAGTGGGGCCTCTTGAGCATTGTGAAGAGAGATGGAACTGAAGACTCTGAGGTGGAGAGGAGTAGCCTGTTGTGAGTGGACGCCCCATCACCTGGGGCTACAGCAAGGTCCCAGCCTAAGCTGCTGCTGAGGGCTATGTCTGAGCTCCTGGCTTTACAGCCATAAGGATCTGTCTGGGTCTATGGCCACACAGCAGCAGGGGCTTGGCTCACTAGAGAACATGGGGACCTCCCTGGTTGGGGCAGCCACTGGGGACCATGTGGATGTCCAAGAGCTGTGCAGAAGTGGCCCCGCCCCTCACTGGCTGCAGTGTTCTGGAGAGCTGGTCCCTCCTCTCACTAGCAACAGCACTTGGGAGAGCAGGCTCTGAACCTCCCCTGGGCAACACGGTGGAGATGGCCCTGGAGGTGGAGACACAGGTGAACCAACCCTAAGGGTGTGAAAGCAGGAGAGCTGTCCCAGCCCCTCACAGGCTGTGTCTCTTGGGAAAGCGAGCCCTGCACCTCGACTAGGAGCTGGCTCCGGAGGCATGGGTGCTGTGAGCTGCCCTGAGGGCATGAGAGCAGAAGAGCTGACTCTATCTCTTTTGAGTGGCAGCATTAGGTGGCCTAGCTGGACCAGTGCTGTAAGGCTCACCCTGGTCATCCTGATAAGGGAGATACTGCTGCTACTGCACCACATCCCCGTCTCCATCTGCTTTGCTTCTTTAATCTATAGAACCCCTATTGCCTCAGTTTCCTTTAGAACTTTCTAATGTGCATAGTCACATTTAAAACCCATGCTATCTTTCTGAAGTTCCCTCACTCCCCTTCACAAACCGTCTTTCCTCACCCATAACTCTCTACAATCACTGACCTGACTTCGGTCACTACAGTGATTCTAGAATTTATATTAGAAACTGAAATGTGCGCAGTCCTGGATAAATTCATCTGTGTCATCATACGTGTCAGCAGCTGCTTCTTCATACCATTGCACAACAGCCCCATCTACAAATATAATCTGCGCATTCATTTGCCAGCTGGCCAGCATTTAGTTTGGTTAATTATTTAGTGATTACAGACAAAGCTACTACTACTAATTCTGTCTAAATATTTGTGCGAATATACTTCTCTTGCAGGGAAAAAAAAACCCTAGATGTGAGAATGCTGGGTTGTGTGGCAAGTATTATTTAAATTCACAGGAAACTTCCTGGTGTTTTTCCAAAGGGCTCCACCAGAGTGTGTATCAACCAATAACTATGAAAGGTCCAGCCGCTCTACACTGTTGCTAAAATTTAGTATTTTCTGATTTTTTTTTTTGTTTAAAAAAATAGACAGCCTTTCAAGTTTTAAAAATAGCAAGCAACAATACCTTGCTTTGCTTTTGATTTGCACTTCCCCCATGACTAAGGAAGTTGAAAACTTTTATTAATGGGTTTTATTTGGCATTTGTGTACTTGTATATTTGACTTTTTTACTTTTATTGCATTGTAAAAATTCTTTATATATTTTAGATATGTCATTTGTTGGATACATATTTTTACAAGAAATTTTACTTTTAATTTTCTGAAAATGCCTTTGAAGAGCAAAACTCCCATTTTCGATGATGCCCAGATTGTTGTTTTCCTGTGGTCTCTAGATTCCCAACTTTACCTCAGAGAACGTCTCTTTAATCCTATGGTCAAAGATTTTTTTCCCCTGCACTTTCTTCTGGATTAAAATTTTTAGCTTGTGTGTTGAGATAAGGGTACCATTTAAAACTGGATTTTTAGTGTAGTGGGGGTGTTCATTTCTCATAAGGTTATCTGGCTGTCCCAGCACTGTTTATTGAAGCAGATATATCTTTCCTATTGAATTTCTCCAATACCTCTGTCACCACTGGATGGAGGAAGCAGGCCTGGAGGCAGCCTCTGAAGATCACAGCTCAGCCCTCAGTCTGGTCTAGCCTCTACTTTCTGGGTCTGGTCTAGCCTCTGTGTCCTGAGCCAGTGCCTCTGGAGCTCTGCCATGTGCTGCCACTCAACATCGCTGCTCTGCCTTGCCTCCCCTACCACAATGGGATGTACTCCTGAAAGGCCTAGTGAACACACACTCCTCCTGAAATTGCTTCTATCACATCTTTTGTCATAGCAAGGAGAGTGACCAGTAAACCTGCCAATGCCTTGATCCTGGGGCCTTTAGCTTCTAGAACTGTGAGAAAATAACTTTCTGTTGTTTAAGCCATCAAGTCTATGATTATAGTAGCCAGAGCAAAAGTACAAGAAAAAATAGATTTCTTAATATTATCAAGTCTTATTTTGTGCCATTCATTTAAAAATTTTAATCTCTTTCAAACATATTTTGTGATTTTTACTGTGTGAATCCCACTCCTCTCCCAGTTTTATCTCCAAGCATTTTGTGGCTTTCATGCTATTATCTTATTTGCACTTTCTAATTGTTAATATCATATACTGTTCCTAAATTCTTCTTCTTCTTCTTCTTCTTCTTCTTCTTCTTCTTCTTCTTCTT
>OU015753.1:57511088-57529974 GCA_907169655.1 Acomys percivali | reverse complement strand
TTTTTAAAATCACAGCAACAAGAAGCAAACCTGAAACATAGATCAGTAGAACAAAAGAGAACCCCCAAAAGATATTTAATAATAGGTTGATATTTGCTATGTAATAAAGGCAGCATCTCACTCAAATCAGTGAAGAAGCAACATCTTAAAGAGTGGTGCTAAGATCACTTCATAGTCATGTGAAAGCAAAGAACTTGAGTGCATGCCTCACAGTGCACAGCAGGATACATTCCAATGCATCAAGCACAGGAAGACCTAAAGAAATTGTGGGCTGACATCTCCAGGATTCTAGACCATAACTACCAGAGCAGGATGATTGAGGCATCCAGCCTCAAGGACTGAGCAGCTTCTGGGCTCTCAGCCTCCCCAGCATTCAGACAGCCAGAGTTGCCCTACCCAGCCTGTATCTTATAAACCATTCCAATAAGTCCCCTTTGCAGCAAGCATCCATTCTATTGGTTCTATTGCTCTAGAGAACCCTTTCTAATACATCCAGCATTTTAAAATTATACATAAGGAAACACAATTATGTGACGTAATTTGCCTTCCATTGCTGTGACAAAACAACTGAGATGAACAACTTAAAAGGAAGAACTGCTTGTTTCGGATTGTGATTCCAGCAGATTGTTCTTGTTGCTTGCAGTTTGTTGCAGTAAAGTCCACCATGGTGGGAGCACATGGTAGACGAAACTGTTCACTCCTAGTGCCTGTGAAGTGAAGAGAAAGGGGGAGACTGGGATTTCTATCTCCTCTTTGAGGTACCAAATCTAACAAACCAATTTCTTTCCACCAGACACCATCTCACAACTTTCCTGTCACCACCGTATGATGTCACAGGCTGAATTCTTGAGTACCCTTTGGGGGACAATAGGACCAGCTAGAAAATAGTTTGGCTCATATTTTAACACAGCGAGGCTGTGCAGTTATATAAAAATTAAAATGAATAACTCTATAGAAAAGTGATACAGACCCTTGCCCTGAAAAAAATGCTAATAACTCTTTAAGTGTAAGGAAAGATGTTCAAACCCAGGCATGATAAATGAAGAGAAATTTAAGCCACAGTATCAGATTGGCGACATTTCAGGTCTGACAACAAACACTGTGGGCAAGCCCATGGAGAAATAAGTGCTTTTAGTTCATTTCTCATGCAGATGCACAGGGTTGAACACGGTGGAGGGTAATTTGGCAAGATCTAGTAAAAATTATTTATGCACTTACCCTTTGCCCTGGCAATTTACTTCTAGGAATCTTTCCCAAAGATAGTCCTAAAAGAACTATAAAAAGATATATGCACAGAACAATTCATTATAACACTCTTACTAATAGCAGAAAACTGAAAACAACCCAGTCTGGAATTTCTAGGGGACTGATGGGTAAGTGTGTCCATAAATGGAGCACTGTGCAGCTATCTGTATGGAGAAATGACCTCCAGATGGTACTGTTAAGTCACAGAAGGTATGAAGAAGAAGCACACACGTCAAGTTCATCTTTTATCCGTGACTGAAGGACACACACACATACACAAATTTTACATTTTTATTATTAAGAAGGATGTACTAGGAAACATGTAGCAAAGTTAGACTTTCTAAAGTTTATTTTTCTTGTATAAATTTGAGTTTGAAATCTTGCCAGTGTTTTACACATTACCAACCCAAAATAAATTGCAAGAGCAGTTCATTCCTAGAACCACCTAAAAATTAAATGTGAAAAGAGGTTTAGGCCAGATCCAGAGATGTTGGTACATGCCCATATCCCCAGCACTTGAGAAGTGATGGAGGGGGATCAGCACAGTGTGGAGACTGGTCTATAATAATAAGAACTCTGGGTCAGCCAGGGCTATGTAAGGATACATACGTATGTAAGGAAGCATACGTGTTTCGATAAGCCAAAACATTTAAAAGATGCGATCTCTAAAACAAGATTAAAATGAGGCAAAGGAGTGCAGTGGTGTATCTGCTTATTGGCATGGCCACAGCCACGCTGGCTTCCATTGCCACCATGATGTACTGGGAAGAGAGATGCTCAGTGAAGGAACTGCTGTCATCATATTGGCCTGTGGACATGTTTAAGGGCATCTTCTTGATTGCTAATTGAAGTAGAGAAGCCCCAATTATTGTGTGTTGTACCAAGCCTGGGCACTTGAGCCTGGACTCTGTTAGAAAAGCAGCTGAATATGAGCCTGAGAGCAATCCCATACGCAATGTTCCTCCGTGCCTCTGCTTCAGTGCCTGCCTCTGGTTCCTGCCTTGGCTCCCCTTGAAGACTTGAGAGTGGTAAGCTTCAATAAACCCTTTCATACTGAGCTGTTTTTGGTTACAGTGTTTATCACAGCAACAGAAAGCAAGCTAGGTCAACCACACAGAAAGGAACTACTCCCAGTGGTTATAAAGCTTTCTGACCGGACTGAGCATTGTAATTCTACACACTAAGAGGAAAAAGAAACAAAGACAAGAACAGAAAATGGAAAACCAATGAAGACAAATGTAAACATCTTAAATTATTTTCAGGAATCTAAAATGAAAATGATACTCTAGTGTATGTGCAATGCAGATTCAAGCAAATTCACAATAATATTGTGTCATTTATAAGATTTTTGCTGTGGATAGGAAATATTGGAGTGGACTTGGGATGGGGAAGTAAAAAACTGGGGGTATTGAATTTGAGGTACAAATATTTCTGTGAATTTGTGATCTTTCTAACTGTCACACACCAAGACTTGGAAACAATGGGCAATATGAGAGTGATGAACACCCATGATGCTCAAGTTATTATCCTGAATGCTATTTCTGCTCAAGGGGGCCAGGGTTTCTTAAAGGAAGAGAAGTCTACTTCCAGATCTGGGGTGGGAATCTTTAAAATGAGCCTGAAAATTTTCTATACACAAAACTGCAGAATGGCCCTGTATTAGCCAGTTTCTATTGTAGTGATAAACTATTTGAGAAAATCAATTTTAAAGAATGAAAGTTTGTTTTGATTGATGCTTCATGGCTTTCAGTCCACGACCACTTGTAATCATTGATTTGGGCCTGTGGTGAGACAGAACATCATGTGAAGGAGTGTGTGGTGGAGGAATCCTGCTCATGCCATGACAGTTAGGAAGCAAAGAGAAAAACAGGAAAGGGACCTGAGCCCCAATGTTCCCATCAAGCAAACCTCCCAATGACCTAACTTCCTCCCATGATTCTCCACTAGAGTACCACCTACTGGTGACTTTTCTTCTAACACTTGCACTATGTGATGTAAATAAGAGCAGACCCAAATGCATGCCCTGGAGCTATGAGAAAGAAGAAGTCAATGAAATAATCTCCCTTTCAGTGAAGAGGGAACAATTTGAGTGTCAGTAGAACACACACACACACACACACACACACACACACACACACACACACGATGGAGTCAAATGCATTTGAATCCAAGAAGGCACAGTAATAATTGTCATTTTCCATTGTTATTTTTTGGAAGATAAAATATAAACCGAGTATTTCAAACCCTGAGAAGAAGCAGCAATGGAATTTTAATTCTACCAAGTCTAAGCAAACCAAGCCAATGATGGATGTTGGGATGCTGCCCTTTAGCAATATCCTGGTTAGTGCATAAACTAGGGATAATAGATTCAGAATTTCACTAATTTGCAAAGCTGAATGAAATAAAGGGCTGATACATGACTAAGGGCTGGCTGTTCCTGACCCAAGTAGAAATGGAATGATTAAATTCTGTGCACATAATTAAAAAAAAATCTAGATACTTTTTGTGTCTGTTTATAGACACACAGAGCCAGTTTTGAAGAGAACAAAGTGAAATGTGAATCCAGTCAAACTTCATGACTTGCCACTTGTAAATGAACAGCATTAAGTTAAAGAAGACTGAGACTATGTAGTGGAAAAATCTAGTCTGCAAGAAACTTCAATGTAACAGTGCTGTTTCTACAACAATAAGGAAAGACAACAATTTTTTAAAAGGCAACAGAGGCCCTGGAGACAGGGCTCAGTGACTGGTTGTTCTTATAGAGGACAAAGTTCAGTTCCCAGGTGGGTAACATCTGTAACTTCAGTCCAAGGGACCCAACACCTTCTCCTGGCCTCCATAGGCACTGCATACACATAACACATGTACAGACATACATATAAACAAACATTTATATATACAAAATAAAGTAAATACATTTTTAGAGAAGCAACAGGGAAGGAACCTATAGAAGTTAAAATAAATTCAGAACCCCATTGCAAGGCATTAACCTTATTTGGATCCAAATTCAAACCTTAAAATTAGGCAAAAAAGAACATGAGTAAGACATATAAGGATATTTGTTAATATTAAGGAATCGTTCCTGAGCTTGTTCATATGATGGTGGCATGGTTATCATGCTCAGGATAGAATCCATATCTCTTGGGGATACGTAATGAACTATACACTTGAATTCTTTAAACACAATCAACCCAGGATGCAAGGTAAAACTCTTTTATAGATGAAAACTATTCTTGAAAGATCCCTTAAAATGTTTGAAAAGTACAGAACAGTGTCTACCATCCTTAAATAAACCTAACAATTCTCCTTTTACTGTTGGAACAAATGAGCACTTCTTTATGCCAACTGAAATAAATGGCATATATTTTGGGGCCAAGTTGTATAAAAAAATGTGTGTTAGTAAATCCTAAAGTCACAAGCTGCGACTTTAGGGCACATAGCTGAATCTAGGAAAGTGAAATGATACTGGACATAACTCATGACATGACCTGAGGGGACACTTGGGACAGGAGCTGGCCAATGAGAGGAACCAGGGGTCTTTCAAAGATCCCCCTAAGAAGCCAACTGAGGCAAGGGAACACTCAGTGTGAGGGCCAGAGTGGACACACAGGTCACAGCTCTGGCTGTCCAACTGCTGGAAGACATCCCTTTATCCATTTTCTAAACAAACCATGGGCACTAAGTGCTTGGCATTATTTAGAGAGTAGAGAAGTGAGGTGAACACATCCCCTGATCTCCCTTCACCCCCACTTGAGTGTGAGGAAGAGAATAACTTAAGACAGGATTCCAGGAGCAGGTGATAGCGGGGATGAGATTTGAGGCGTGAACGTGAAGTTGTAAGAACAGAATTTGTGGTAGGTGACAAAGGCAGATGGCATTAGTGCTGGGAGGGGCAAGGCAATATGGGGAAAGCAAAAGCAAGGGACTCTAGCAAATTGTCATTGAGGACATGGATAATAGATAGAGCATCCCAGTGTTCATAGTGGGGTACCAGAACACAGTAACCATGGAAATGGAATCAACAATCATCTAAATGAGGATTTGGGCAAGGATGAGCTGAAGGCTGCTATGGGACAAGGGCTGTTTCACTCCTTCACTGAATAGTCACAGAGTGTCTAGTATGTGCCAGGCACTGATGGATGCTGTGTACATCTCCTGTTTTTATCTTAGGTGTCTCTTGCTGGTTGCTATTGGTTATAGAAGCTGAACACAGTCTCATGCTGACTCTGTTGTCAATGTGTAGATAGACTGTGAAGTGGTTTGAAGATCAAGCAGGAGCATGATCCAGGACCTCTGCGAGCTACCCCACATGATTGAAAGATGCTCAGGTGGACAGCACTGAAGGTATCTTTAGAACAAGATGCTACCTCTCTGCTGTCTATCACCAGTTTTTAGATTACAGCCTGCCACTGTCCTGGCTTTGCTCAGGAACACTAGCCTTAATACTGGCTTGAAGGCTCACTACATTTTAGTGGTCTCTCAGTCTTCCTGAGCATCCTGGGGAAGAACAGGAAGAGGACACTCATGGATTTGGCATTCTTTTCTCTGCTACAGTCTAAATGCCCCCATCCTGATTCATATTAAGCAACTCTCAGAAGAGTCAGAGCTTTGGGGAGGTAATTATGTCATGGGGGTGGATTACTGTCGTTATCAAAGAGACCCCAGCGAGATGGCTAGCCCCTTGCCCCATGGAGGAAGACATTAAGGAAGTGCCTGTTATGAACCAGAAGACAGTTCTCACCAGAGACTGAATCTGCTGACGCCTTGAGTTTAGCTACTCAGCCCCCTAAATTGTTAGCAACACATTTCTCTTGTTTTTAAGCTTCTTGGTCTATGGTAGTTTGTTGCAGCATCCTGAATTGACTAAGATATCCTACCAAACACCTAGTAATGTGGACAACTCAGGTCTGTCATGGAACATTTCATGATAATAATCTCTCTGCTATTTGTCTACCCATCTACCATCCACTGATCCACTCATGTACTCATTGCATTTACTGAGTATTTGTACGTGCTTACCCTTGGAGATACAGCAATGAACAAGGAAACATTTGAGGAGCTGATTGCTCACTTTATGAGGAAATTTTTTACTTAATTCTTCATAGCAGTTCTTGATAATTAGCCTGTGGCTGCCTCCTTCTGTGACCAAAACTTCCATGCACTGCTCATGAATTGCTTCTCTGGTGCAATTTTTTCCCAAGCAGACTCTCATGTGGCCCAGGCAAACCCCTAACCTGCCATGTAGTCAAGGGACCCCTGAACCTCCTTCCCCCACCCCCTAAGTGCTGGGCTACAGACATGACCACTGTGCTCAACTCTCCCATACAGTTATAAGCACAACAAGACCATAGCTATAGTCTCATACTGTTTTGACATCTGTCATTGGATGACTGGAGGCTACGCTTTTGTTTGAGTGTAGACATGTACAGCCCTCTTTCAGGAGAGAATGAAAGGCTCCTCTGTGCCTGTGTTATATTTTGATAAAGGAGACTCTCTGCCTTTTAGAAGGCTATCACTGGCCTGCAGGTGGCCTTTGGATAAAGAAAAGTAAAACATGAGCTAGTGAGATGCAACCTACTGTGATGACCTGAGTTCAGTCCCTGTGGCCCACATGGCAGAATGACAGGCTGACTTCTGTAATTTGTCCTCTGACTTCCATGTATGGTACATGGTACATGGTATATGCCCTACCTACCACCCAAGTGCACAAACCTGCACACATATCTGTACATTCCAATGAATTAATGAGCAAATAAGTAAGTAAATGTTTTTTATAAAGTAAACTATAGCTCTAAGCTATACTGTGGACATTTGCCTTTCGCTGTTCCCTCAGCTGCTGGAGTGATAAGCCATGCATAAAACATGGAAGATTGGGTCCCAAAAGGAGACAATGAGGGACTATGGCTTTGGAAAACTATAAAGATGAAGCAAAAAAAAAAAAAAAGAAAAAGAAAGAAAGAAAGAAAGAAAGAAAGAAAGAAAGAAAGAAAGAAAAAGAAAAAGAAAGAAAAGAAAACCCCTCTAAGCTGAAGGATCAGCTCCTGACGATAAGAACCACAGGTGGCCATTTGATGTTGTATGTCTAAGTTTAGGCACTCATTGCAGTCTGACTGGCTAAAGACCAGAAACTCCCATGTGACAGGAAACAGAGGCAGGGGGATAAAGGCAAGGTGCCTTACTTATTACATACATCAGATTTGCCTGTCCCAGAGAACTTTCAGATGTCACATCCGGGACATCATTTCTCATATCTGAAACCTCATGCTATTTATATATGCCAAGGTTACCCTATAGGAAATCCCAAACGAAGACTGTGTGGCATCTCAGCTTTAATCTTATCTCCTCTTCCCTGGTGTTGGAATTCTCACAGGGAGTCTAACAAACTCATTTCTTCCAAAGTGTAAGAATCTGTGGTGTCAGCAGTGTTTTAAACCAATTAAGCCTCGTGGCAAAGAAGTGGGAAGCTATCAGTGAACATCTGGGTGTCAACATCTGGAAGTAAAGGCACAGGAACAAATGTTAGGATGCAAGCACCATGCATTGTCACTGGTCTAAAACTTCCCATATTCTATAACACCTCACTCTTGACAATAGGAACCTCACTTTCTGCTCCAAACTTTAAAAAGTCAAGCATTTTACTCTGATTACCAAGAAGAGTCATAGATGGAGGGCAGTGTTTTACTTGAGGTTGTCAAGTTTTAAACAGAGTTCTACTAGTCAACTTAAGAGAAAAACTCAGTGACTGTTGGCTTGCCCAGTAAATGTGGGATCATGAAATAGTTGACACGGATAATTCAAGCCAGAACGGTGTGATTTGTTCTTGTTTGGCTTCGAGGGTGATCCTAAGTTCATGAAGGATGTGGTCGGTTCTGTAAGGAGTGGAGATAAGGAAGTTTACCATGCTTTCCAGTTGACTGACTCCCCTCGTTTGCATCCTCCACACTGATGCTGTAGATGATGAGTCCTTTAGGCAAGGATTGGGTAGCAAATCGTTGGATGCTAGGACTTGCATATTACCCGAGATATGTGGCTACAATACAGTGCAATACAGTGTTTGCAAAGGAGTAAATACACTCAGTCTAACATCGTTTGGGTCGGCCAACACATCCTTTGTGGATTGAATATACATCACAGAAATCTGGACAAAAAAAAAGAGCTGTCATATCTTCACCAGCCTAGCCCAGTTGATGTACTGGATGGTGCTGATGTAACAGACACAGGCAGGAGGAAGAGTGGAGGAAAGGATGCTCTCTTGATCTCAGATTTTTCCATAATAGGTGAGAAACCAAGTGTGTTTTGACATGTGTGGTTTCTCCAAGTGTTGAGCAGAGTTCCAGGAATATGCAGAGGAAAGCTCCAGATGTGGTTATGCAGAAACCTGGGCCAGAGCTCACCAGCATTGAGATGGTTCCAGTCAATCGAGGATATTACAACCCCTCCACCCGCCAAACACAACATGCAGGGTGAGTTCAGAGTCTATCAGCTGACACTGGAAATAAACATGAGTGGGCAGACAGACAGATGGACCACAGCGTACAGTGGGTAGCATAGAAAGTTTTGGACAGCTCCAGCGTTCTGTACTCAGCCAAGTGGTAGAAGGTTACAGGATCTCTCGGGCCTTTATTGGAAAAGGTGGGATGCCTGTCTCCTTGGGACATGGAACTTGGCCATTCTTTACTGAGCAGAGTTCATTTTTCCTGCGAGCTGTTCCTGGCTCACCATGTAACCTTTGACCCCACCAAAGCTATCTCCTCTAGAGTTATCTAAAAGTTGCTCTGGCCAGCTCCTACATGTAGAAGATCATTCTCCATCAATCTCAAACATAGTGTGAACTTGGACTGCCTTTAGTTAGTCTAAGAAAGGTAGTAATTGCCATTCTTTTCCTCTTCTTCAGTGGATGGGGTGGGGTGAGAAGGGGGAGAGGTAACTTTTAATCAGGAAAGGATTAGATGGAGCTTTGAAATATGAGAATAGTCATCACCAGGGTTCTGTTCTGCAACAGACAGACACTCTACTCTTCTGTGTAACCTGATGGTTCAAACAATCTTTTCAGGTAAATGTTTCTTCCATTTGGGAAACACGTTTCCAAACAGTAAGAGGTGATTCCACTTGATCGTGATGCATCGCATGAGCCCATGCCTACTGTATCCCAGTGGAATGCTGTGCCCCAAAGGGGTGTTCTCCCAAGGTTTGGTTCTTCAGAGCAGTGAGCCCTGGACAAGTGAGCCTGGGGATAGGTCCCAACGCAGAGCATGGAGCTCTGGGCAGTGAGGGCATGCCCATCCCCCTCCTCCTCATGCTTGGGGCTTAGCTTAGCAGGAAGAAATTACTCTAAGAAGGATTCATGAAGAGAAAGAACTTAAATGGCAGGGCCGTGATGGCTGCTGACCTCCACTCACTCAGGACTCCTTTAATCAGTCTGATCAAAAATTTTAAATTTGCTTATCATCGATTTTCTTTTTTGCAACATCATCTCTACTCTACACTATAGGTAGTTAGGTGTTAACAGCACTTCCTGCTCTTCCCAAGGACTTGAATTCAGTTTTTAGCAGTCATGTGAGGCCTCTCACAAAGTCCTGTCACTTCATCTCCAAAGGATCTATGCCCTCTTCTGACAGACACAGGTGCACAGACACACAGACATATACAGAGAGAAACAGAGACAGAGAGACACAGACATAGACACATACACGCAGATACACACACACACACACACACACACACACACACTCATTTAAAAAATTAAAATAAATCCCCAAATACACTTCTCTGTGCAAGGGAGACAGTTCTGTTGTGCCCGGCTTTGTCTGTTGCACATTTTCTGAGAAACTCCTTAGCCTGGAAAAGTTGACCTTTGGCAGGGGCAGTTTTAGCCCAGTCCAACATTGTTTAAAGAACTTACAAAGAACCAGGCTAGTCACTAAAACCAGGCAGCAAACTGATGACTTATATAACAAACTATCCTCAAGTTCATATTTCTGCCTATCCTGAGAACTTTTTTGTCCTAATTATCTGTGTACTTTAGCAGATACTTGATGCTACCAGTGGCTTTTTATTTCAATACCCTAAAAGTAGTCCGCACTACAAAACTATTTTCACTGTTGGCTGTAATAGGATTGTTAAAGTTTCCTATGCAAGAAAATTAGCATTTTTCCCATAGTTAAAGAGGAAAAAAAAACCCAATCCCTGTTTTTAAAAATGAGAACCTACAGAAGATGCTCATCTTATGCTTCGGATTTACTGCAACTTTTTCTGGCTCATTTTTAAAGGACTCCTTTACCCGGGGGCTGCTAGTGCAAGTTCATGTTACAAAATAGTTAAATTAGTTAGACTTATGTTTAGTAGTTTTATGTTTACTTACAGTTAAATTATATGTCTAAATATAGTTAAATTATATTTAAAGAAATGCTTAAACGAATTACAGAATCCTCAAAATAAAATCCCCACGAAAGAGAAAGAAAACAGAGAAATGGTGGCTGAGAGCCTGCCCTGTAGGTCACAAAGCAGAGCCAGAATGAGACAGCTAGAAGTGTCTAGAAACATCACTGGCTTCCTGAGAAAGCGGGAGGGAGCAGGTGCCACGGAGATACTCCGCTGTGGGATAGTGTGGGTGAAGTAAAGATCTATCTATCTCTTATCTCCAGCCAAGATGTCCCTCAGTAAATATTTATCGAGAGCTGGAATCTCCTCATGTTCACGTTACTGCAATAAACTTCTTGCCTTGGGGCGGTGCTTTGAATTGGCTTTGGATGCCGCAAAGGAAATGCAGGCTTTGGGGGATGGGGTCGGGGCGAGTTAATGTAACAAGACAGGAGCAAGGAGACCATTCTGAAATAGTCTTTCTTACACAGAGCTCTTAGCTTGACGCAAATTAATGCATCACTCTTAGCCTTTCAGCATTCTCCATTTCCTATACACATGACCTTTAACATTCTCAGTCTGAGATTCCCTGTTCCGTGGCTTGGCTGCACTCTGTTGTGTGGCCATTTTCTGTAATAGTGGCCTATTGATGTTGGCTCCTAGGAGAGCGGCTAGCTCATCAGCTATTACGCTGACTGTTGTAACCAAGGGATTATTTGAAACAACTTCTTTTTTTTTTCTTCTTTTTCTTTTAATGGAGTTGGATTGTAGACAAAACTGCCCTGTTTTGTAACTAACTGTCTTGAAAGAAGATTTAAGCTGTTACATTGAAACTTGGGATAAAACCCAAGCAGGCCTGTCTTTCTGTCAGTCCCAGGCTGCACGTACCACGTACAAAGATACTCACTCATGCTTTCAGGCACTCCTTGCTACAAATCCTTGCATCCTGCCTTCTTTCTCCATGCTTTGTTAACTTAGAAAAGATCAAGCTTTCTTCCTAGAGGCAAACCTAAGAATTGACAGCATTCCTGGTCTTCCCCGACCCCAGACATAGTACTGGCTGATGAAGGGACTGCTTACCTTTCTTCCCAACTTCCGGTTTAATGATTTCACTAAGGTTTCTTAAAATTAACCAGGCTGAGAGTGTTACTCTGAGGAAACCAACAAATGCCACTAATAAGGACGTTTTCTTTCCCCAAAGAGCTTATTTTTATCCATTTCCAGGGGCATCATGGGATACCACCTCATTGTTTACACGAGAGAATACAGTGCATGGTTATATTGCCAGGATGTCTGCATATGCCACTCGGGGTGCAGCTAACTCATCTATGCGCCCTCTTTAATCCTTCATCTAGCCTTTCCTACTCTTAAGACTTCTCTGCTCCTGTTTCTGCTGCATTCTGGAATGGTTTTGGTGGGAGGGAGAACTGTCTCTGCTTTCAACACTGTAGATGGCAACTGGTCCTTAGGAAAGATGCTCCCGAGACCAAGCAGGACAAGGTGAGGTGAAGAGCTAACGTGGTACCTTAGTGAGATGGGCAAGGGTAAGCAGGCAGTTGTAAGCGCTGCTTAGTCCACTCAGAAAACCCAGTATCTGAACTGCTGCCTTCCCCCTGGCCCCAGTGTTACTTACATTTATATCACTATGACAGAGCAAACAACTTAGAGGATGAACTTTTGTTTTGGCTCCTGGGTTCAGAAAGTTTCACTCCATCATGGCGGGGTGAGCATGAAAGAGAAGCCAGTCATGGTGGCAGGAGCGCATGGTGAAGACTGTTCACATCCTAG
Source organism: Acomys percivali (assembly GCA_907169655.1). Taxonomy (NCBI): domain Eukaryota; kingdom Metazoa; phylum Chordata; class Mammalia; order Rodentia; family Muridae; genus Acomys; species Acomys percivali. The sequence continues at coordinate 57,517,581 of OU015753.1, read as the reverse complement.
CAGGAAGCAGAGAGCAGGTTAAGAATGCTGGGACTCCATGCTGGGCTCCTGGTGAGGGTGGGATGGAAGAATGGGAGGATGGAAGGACCCAGAGGGGTCAGAAGCCCCACAAGGAGACCATCAAAGCTGGTGGATCTGGACCCAGGGGGCCTGCACAAACTGTTACATCAACCAAGGACAATGCATGCAGTAAACCCAGACCCCCTGTTCAGATCTAGCCAATGGACAGCTCATTCTCCACAGCTGGGGGGGGGGGACTGGCTCTGACATGAGCTCTGGTGCCCCATCACTTTGATAACTTCCTTTTGGTGGGGAGCTTCTGCAGGCACACAGAGGAAGGGGAAGCAGGCTATCTGGATAAGGCTTGATAGGCTGTGATCATATGGGGGGGAAGGAGGTCCCCTTCTGCCAGAGGTCTAGGGGAGGGGATTATGGCAAAAAATGGAGGGAACGTGGGAACGAGAAGATACAAGTGAGGGATAACAATTGGGATATAACCTGAAAAAGTAATAATAATCATCATCATCATCATCACCCATCAGACCTACCTGTTTTGTCCAGGTAGGGTATGCCTTCTAAGGTTCCCAGAACCTCCCTAAATAGTGTGAGGGTGAAGCATTCAAATCACAGGTATAGGGGATGGGAATAGGGTTAAAGAGGGAGAGAATGGGGATGGAAAGATAGAAGCGAGGGGATAACAATCGGGATGTAATCTGAATAAATTATTTAAAAATTAAAATAAATAATAAAATAATATATAATAGAAAAATGAAATAAATAACTATATTTTTAAAAATCTATTTTTCCCTGAGCTCACTGTTTCCTAAATTATCGAGCTATTAAATTCATTGAATGTTATTGCAACAAAACAAAACAAAAAACAAGAGCCTGCAGAGGACACTTCAAATTCAAACCAAAATGATTCCCAAGATACACCAAGACCATCCCATCTTTTAAGATGAAGAGGTTTCAAGTTTGTATTTTGTTTGTTTCTAGCTTTAGTTTTACTTCCTTAGTTAAGAAATAATTGCATTTATGGTGGTTCAAGGAGGAAAAAACGAATTGCAACCAAAAAGGGCCTGTGTGTGTGGACTAGAGATGAGGTAGCTGTCATACAGGTCCCACAAAGCTTTCAGGGAACTCAGCTATAACTAAGTAACAGCACAAAGGTCAAACATCAGCAAGGGACGCTCCAGGAAGTCATCTAGATGTTTCCATGCCCCACATGAGGACAGAGCACTGATCCCCAGACTGGGCACTGGTAGTGTGTTCTAACAACTGTGATACCAAGAGTCTCTAGCTGAAGAGTGTAAAGCCAAGCTACTACTGTGCAGAGGAGGATGAGCCTTAGGGCCCCTCTGATATTTATTATCTGACATAAATAATTGTCAAGTGAAGTCTTAGTTTAAGATGTGAAGTATTACTAAGTAAGCTGACTTTAAAATCACAGGTAAAAGACTAAAAGAGGTGTCAAAGCCAAGTAAAATTCCATATATCATTGAAGACCGTCACTATAAAGGATGCTGCAACAAATAAATGATCTCGTCATCAGGGTGGGACAGTGATAGTTTCTGGAACTGCGACTTCTAATAAAAAGGAAGTTCCATGAGTAACCCTTGGTCCTTAGTAGTATTTAGTTTCAAAGCTGCGATGGTTGTTTACGTATTTTCATTTATTCCATGTTCCTGAAAGTACTTAGTCATGAAGTTGTGTCTCCCCATGGCTTGTTCTGTGGTATGTTTGCCTTCCGTCTGATAGCTGGAGTTCTGGCTCGGAGAGAGGGTCAGGGGGCAGTCTACTTCCCAGAACAAGCTCTGAGCATACTTGTCTTTCCCCTTTGGCTTGTGGCTACTATTAGCAATGCCAAAGACAGGAATATGTTTTTGAGAAATGCATTCTTTTCTACCCACGCTGGTGCTACTGACTTGTTTTGGAGTAGAGGCCTAGGACATTACAGCTCTAAATGAGGCCCAAGGAGCCAAGGAGGTGCCATGGAAGTCTTTGAGAAAGATGCCCAACAGAATTTCTGTCTCTCTGGGGCTGGAGAGATGGCTCAGTGGTTAAGAGCACTGTCTGCTCTTCCAGAGGTCCTGAGTTCAATTCCCAGCAACCACATGATGGCTCATAACCATCTATACCCTCTAAAGCCTTCTTCCGGTGGACAGGTGTACATGCAGACAGAGCACTCATATACATAAAATAAATAAATAAAATCTTTTTTAAAAAATAATTTCTGTCTATTCTTTTAGGAAACTGCTTCTGGGGTTTCTAAGTCTCTCTGCTTGGATCCCAAGCTGCATGTCCTTGGAAGGCATTTAACACTGTCAGCCAGCTCTAATGCTTTCTTTGCATATTCAGCCTATAGCCACTGAGAGACATGATTAAAAACACAAGAGGGAAGCAGATTAGAAATTTAATACGCCAATTAAAATACAGTTCCTTGCATTATGGTGACCCCCCCAAGCATAAAATTACTTTCGTTACTACTTCCTAACTGTAATTTAGCTACTGTTATGAATTGTAACATAAATATTTGATATGCATGTTGTTAGACCCAAAAAAAGGGTCACTGCCCACAGGTTGAGAACCACTGCCCCAGACACACACTCTGAAAAGCACCCCTCAGGTCTAGGGAGCACAGAACATCTTGGTAAGGACTTGGGGCAAGGCACTTTCTTAGAGCTCTTCACCCTCTAACGGGAGAGGCCCTTGCACTCTGGTATCTGGTATCCCCAACTCTCCCTTATTACTAGCGCTATAAATGCTGGTAAATACTCATCATATAAATAGGTGTCATTTGTCATCTACAGGGCCCTTATTTGGACTGCAAACCTAGAAGTTATATATACATAAACATACACACATATCATTTTATATATGTGTATGAAATTTTGTTTACTTTTCATTAAGAACTATGTGGTAAGTTTTTTCTAGGTGAAGAAACCAAAGGCTAAAACTTTGAGGAAAACTGATTAATCACCTTAATTTATTCCAAGGCTCTTCCTATAAGCACTAGGCTATGAGTTTTGCGCAAATATCTTCCTTTTGTTCCTTAGTGGCTTACTGTGTACCAGGTAACAAATGTCCCTCTAAGAGTCTTCTGAGTGGACACATGTGGCGAGAGACATCACTGCCTCCACTAAGAGACAGCACCAGGGACTGAATGCAAGTATTCTGGCTCCCCCCTAATTCCTCACCACCCCTGTCCCTAACTTGTGTGGCCCATGTTGTCTCCCCCTACCCCCACCACCAGTCCACCTCCCCAACCTGTGTGTCTGTGCTGTCTTCTCCAGTCAATCTCCCTAACCTGTGCAGCTGTGCTGTCTGCCACCCTGTCTCTCTCCCTAACCTGTGTGGCCATGCTGTCTGCTGCCCCACCCCCACCCCTGTCTCTCTCTCTCTCTCTAACCTGTGTGGCTGTGCTATCTCCCTCAGAGTTTTCCTATAACCTCATCCAGTAGGGCAGACTCCTGGGGCCCCAAGGTCTTGCTCAAGCATCAACTACTGCTCCACACCACCTTTCCTCTTAAGCTATATGAGTATTATAAATGTTTGGTTTTGCGGAGAGCCTTGTTCATTATAAGTTTACCAAACTGAGGGGCTCTGCTTCAAATATCTACTTGGTAAGCATCTTTTACCATCTTAGGACATTAATAAAGTGTTACCAATAAGAAGAGAGATATGCATACAATACACATGGCCAGAAGGATATTTCTTTTCATTTTGTCCAAATTGTAACATTATAGAAATCTTTATAAGTGATTATTGATTTTCAACCTAAACAGGACAACTATGCCACCTCCTCCAGGACTTGAGGAACATCAATGAAGAAGGAGTAGAAAGATGGGGAGAGCCAGCAGACAGGGGGAACACCGTGAAGGCTGTCTTCTGGGCAGGGCATGGGCACTGCAGTCATGAACACAGCGGATGTGACTACCTGCACAAGATCTGCACAAAGGACATAAAAGTGCAAGGGAGGCCAGTTGGGAAGAAGAAAGAGAGCCTAGTAGGAGTGTGAGAGAGATAAGAGATGGTAACAGAGTAAATATAACCACGATACAATGTGCTCATGCACGAAATGGTGAAAAATAAAAATTCATAAAATGGAAATACATTTCTATAAAATAAAAATTTCAGGAGTATGATGTACATGGCAACAGAGGCAGCTTATCTCTATTGTTTTATGTATTTTTACCTTATATAGTGCTATATGAAAAATTTTCAAATATCATATGTGATATATATATACCCAATATAATATGTAATATACAGTATGTATGCATAATATTGTGATTTGAAGTGCATAAGACATGCAGTACTATAGAAATGTGCTCATACATAGTTTCATCTTTCAAAGTTACTGTAAATAATTTAGATCAGAGCTTCATATGAGTGTTTCTAAGCTTCTACAAGTGCTCTGTGTTGAAATTTACATGGGAAGAATTGAACACAGGTAGGATTCTCACATTTTTCTCAAACCATTTAGACACAAACAGCTCTTAGGAAGCAAAGACTATTTTAGAAATGAACTCAGAATAATGATTTATTCAAAATCCCGACTGATCCCCATTTCCTGGTGTTCTGGTCTGTACAGCACCCTTCCCTTCCAATGTAGGCTGGACAAATTGACTCACTTTGGGGGAGCAGAATACAAAGACCTTCACGACTGGGTTATAAAAGGCCTGTGTCTCCCATGTTCGGTGCTTCTCTCATTCTCTCAATTTGTCACATGAGGAAGAGCTAGCTGCCATGCTCAAAGCCACTCTGTGGAGAGTACCACAAGCAAGAAACTAGTGTCTCCAGCCAAGAGGCAGTGCGAATCTGAAGCCTGCCAATACCACAAAGAGCCAGGAAACTTCAGACAGCGCTTCTGCAAAGTTTTGAGAGAGCCCTGGACTCTGCATGCTGGGCACGTAGGGCCCAGGTTTCCAGTGCGGGATTTATGTGGTGTTTTAAGCAAATACGCTTTAGTGGTATTTAGTCTAGCATCACTGAATCAGCCATAGAGCAAAGTGGGGCTGGAGAGTTAAGGGTCTGGAATTGAGTAGCCCTTGGCTTAAAGCCCAGTTGGATAGAACCAACTCCAGAACGTGGTCAAAGCATTTAACCTCCATGAGACCCCGTTTCCTCAACTGTAAAATGGTGATAACAGTAATTAGCTGGCAAACTCTTAGCCTGTTAAAATTGAATAGCTTGTATTAAGTGACTAGTGAAAGGCTTCCATATGTTGGGTCTAATGTGGTAATTCATTTGTCTTCCCTCGGAATATTCCCATTAGCCCCTTTTACTTCTTTCGCACTCTTTCTTGGGGATGGAATACTTGAAATAATAGAGAAAGTTTAAGGTCTAAAGAACAGGTGGTGTTGAAAGAGGAAGGATATGATGGAATTTCAAACGTCAGCGACTTTCAGTTGACCTGCAATGGAGAGTGTATGGTGAGGGAGAGAGGCTAGCTGTAAAGGTCCATCCCTTGCCAGCGAGCTTGTTTGTCTGGCTTCACTGTAAAGGATGGATTCAAAGTTACACACATGTTTAGTTACCTCTGCTTTTCCCAAATGGATGCTCTCAGCATGCTGGGTGAAAGATGAGTCTTAATTTGATATACTTTTCTCCATAGGGTACAATGTCTTCTACCAAAGAAAGCCTCTACCTCCATCCAAAACACAAAAACAGAATACAACACACACACACACACACACACACACACACACACACACACACACACCTGATGTGGTATGAGAAAGTATTGTGATGGATAAAGAACACCCTTGGATAGTAGAACCCAAATAGGATGTTCTAAGGCCGTATGCTACAAATTTAAAAGGAAAGAATACACTAAAAATTTTTAAAGCCAGTTAAATTTTAAATGAATAATGGCAAGAAAGGAAGGCAGGTGAGATGTTTCATGTGGGGCATCAAAGAGGAGGCATTTGCAAAGACCACATAAAGAGTTAAGGGTGCAGCAGAGAGGAACATGGAGCACTAGCGAGGAAGAAAAGGGCTTGTAGTGGCACCACTGGGTCCACCTCTTATGTCAGATGCTCCCCTAAGATGCAATGCTTCTAGTTATATTTATTTATGTAACTTTAATAACAGATCTGTGAGGCTCAGGGCAATCCAGAGCATTTCAGGCTCTGTGAATTGCCCATATCAATGGTCCATGAGAAACACGGACTTAATACACTAGTTAAAGAAGAGCAATGCCAAGTTCGGAGCAAGGAAGACTTTGGTTCAAATCCCAGCTCTACGGCTTCTGCCAGCTCTGTCCAGCAGGGTTCATTCATTCAAGCATACGGTACCTATGTTGTGAGAGTCATCTTCCTTAAGTAAATTGGGGTGGACCACCCACATGATTCTCATGTGGTCACTGTGGAAAATGAAGTGAAGCAGAGCACAAGTGCATGCTTGGGATGGTGAACGGTGTTCTAAACAGTAGCCATGAGCCTTGCTGCTGCTGCTGCTGCTGCTGCTGCTGCTGCTGCTGCTGCTGCTG
>OU015753.1:57493928-57511078 GCA_907169655.1 Acomys percivali | reverse complement strand
TGCTGCTGCTGCTGCTGCTGCTGCTGCTGCTGCTGCTGCTGCTGCTGCTGCTGCTGCTGCTGTAGAAAAGGTGCAGTGATGGCCACTGCCTGTGAGATCTAGTACCTTAAAGAGTATAAATACCTCATCTTAGTCGCAGGGTTAGTTAGAAGACTGCAAACTGCAGGGCAACGGGAAAGGCATGAGGAGAGCTGCCTGCTGCTCTCCTGAGCGCCGTCCTCGCCCCCTATGACCTGACCCTCACTGTCAATCTCTCTCAAGTTGAAATACATGGATAAATACTTTTAAGAGCCCCCTAATTTTAAAAAAGCTCAATTGATATCTTACCATCTTTTAAAATAATTTTGTTCCTTGAAAAGTTTATGTATTTATTGTGTGTGTGTGTATATATATTATATTGTACTGCACATATATGTGTATGTATTGTATATAGACCATCAAATGCAACCTCCCTCCAGTGACCTCTAATGACCTTATTCCTGTTGGGAACAAACAAAATAAACTTATTCTAAGTAACACCACTTCATTTTCAGACTACATTTAATGATAGGGAGAAACTAAGTTCAAGGTCCCAGGCCCTAGGGGACCAGGGGACTTCCCAATAGCTGAACAGCTTCTGTTGTAAAGAAACAGTTGTCTGAGGCCAGACCTCTCAGGGACAACTTCTCCATCTTCCTGGAAGGGTCAAACAAGTTAGTGTTCCTGGACCAGGGCCCTACTCCTATCCTGACTGATGGAAACGCCCTGGCTCAAGCCCTTATGTCAAAGTGGGATTGGACAGTGCTACAGCTCACCCTGTTCTCACTTGCTCTACCGTTTTCACTCTTTAAATATGTGGTGCACCTTCTCCTTGGGAACCCAGTTCAGATCCCAAACTGGCCACTCCCTGAGCTCAGAAAATAAAGCTTTCATTTTAAGCTTCTGTATTCGAAGTGAGTTTTCTCAGTTTCTACCCTGAAGCAAATGCTCCATTTCTCTCCCAACTTCATGTCCTTGCCCCCACCTTTGTTTTTATTTTGTGTATGGATGTTTTGCCTGCACATATGCCTATGCACAACATGTGTGCACTGCCTTCGGAGGCCAGAAGAGAGGTCAGATTCCATGGAACTGGACTTGCAGATGGTTGTGAGCCACCGTGTGGGTGATAAAAGCATGACCACATCCACATCTCATGGAAGAGCAGCCAGTGCTCTTAACCACTGAGCCATCTCTTTTGTCCCATGTCTTCTTTATAAAGTTTTCATTGTCTCACCCGCTCTAAATTCTATTTGAGTGTTTCCGAACCAGAGACAAAGCCGCAGACCTTCACACCATTGTTCCTAGCAGATAAAGAGATAAAGCCTTTTGTATAACTAAGGCCTGCATGTGGGAGCAGAAGCTCTACCCCATGTGATGGTGGGGACACATGGAGGTGGCCAGTTGAGTGACACAAACCCCCTCAGTGTAAAGTTGGTGGGTGACGTGCATGAAGTTGATGAAGAGTGGCCACATGAGAACATTGTCCAGTGCAGGGTAGACATCAGAGGAGCCCTCTGTTTCTGTAAAAGCAGCTGGCTCTCCTTTTTCTAAAACAAGACGACTTCACGATCTCAGCGCTGAACCAGATGCCTTTGCAACTCCGATAAAATTACAACCAAAGGCAAGTAAATATAAAGAGGTCGTGGATGAAAGAGTTGCAACCTCAGGTGGGTATGTTTTTGTAAATAAAATAAAGCTAGAAGAGGGTTGGGGTCAGACTGTGTAAATTTTATGAGAATTTCAGTGTTTATTCTGAGATCTGACGGATGACTCTCGAGATAACTTCAGCCCTGATGTGCCATAATCAGATTTGCATTTTGAAAATAATTTGACTCCCCAATGAGACCAGAAACTCCACAAGAAGAAAGACAAGACAGTGATGGGACCCTAATGTCTGGAGGCAGAAGAAATATACCTGGTTTCATCAACTAACCGAGAAGCTAATACACCGAGGGATGGACAAAAGTTTACTCCTTTACACCTCAGTGTTTCCACCTATACAATGGGTAGATATTTCTGCTTATTTCCCTGCCCACTGGTCTTATCTATTTTTAAAAATCTGTTCTCAGAACTGTTGCCAGGACAGATGATGAATATGAGATATCCCGAGCATCTTGAGAAACACCAAAGCAAAACAACGCTGGCAAGCCAAGGAGCTACACATCTGCACACTAAATTAAGTGTGGCTGTCAGCTCTAGTGTGTGATGGTTGAGGAGTTTTTCTGAATGAAGCAGAGAGTGGCCAGAGAGTGGCCCTCACAGAGTACAGGATCTGTGAAAGCTTTATTCCTGGCATTTCTTTTTCTTTTTCTATTATATTTAAAGATTTTTGGCCTAAAACCAGTACTTGATTTTGCACAGCATGCTGCAAATGCATCCCCTTCAATATGTCAAGGTATGTGTACATATATGTTGCATATTTATAATGTTACTCTAGTCTATAAAAATTTATGTGAGCAGCAAGAGTTTGTCATAAGTAATAAAATCTTTTATGTGGATTCTTTCCCATTCTGTTGAAGGGAATTTCTTTTTCCACAACTGGGTTTCAGACTCAAGAGATTCTTAGAGATTGTTTTTATTCCCAGCTATTACTGCTCTCTTCCCCTTTGCCACGGCACACTGGGAGCGAAGACTGGGCCAGTCCTGGAACATCGTTTGTTTCTCAAATGGGAACTTTTGGCGTCAGTAGTCTTTTGCAGCATGACAGGCCTCAAGGAATTGGGAGAAACACATCCATCTCATACGATGAGCAACTGAATTCAGATGATTCCAGAACAGACTTGTTCATAAAGCCATTATGTTCCCTCAGGCATCAGTGGAAAGGGCCAGGCCCTTTCTCTTGGATGCCAATGATCTCCCAAATGCCCCCACCCTCTCACTGTCCCCCCTTCCCTCCCCCTCTCCTCCCCACTTCCCTTCTCTGTTGTAGACAATATTTTTTAGCATACAGCTGGCACTCTGCCTCTGTGGTTCCCAAATATTCTCATGTTACTTTGACACTGCCAGACACTCAAGAGTTGAGCATGAATTTGCCACCATGGCCCTTCTTCCCGTCTCTCTCCACCATTTCATTCTGCTGTAACTGAAAACTAAATCTTGTCAGCATCTCATCCCTTTCATAAGGAAACAAAAAAAGAGTATGGCTTGTGCACTGAACATTACATGACACCACCGAATAATTAAAGATCGATCACCTAGATTCATGGAAAGATACTTCCATGATCAGAAGACAGCATTGGTACTACTCCCAAACTTCCCTATCAAAATCCCACCTGCAACCCCCGTTCCATGCTTCCTTCCTTCACCCTCTCTCTTCCCCTTCGTTTATTCCATCCTCTCTTCCTTCTCTTTCTAATTCCTTCTCAAGATTTACAGGGAAATCAAAGGACTCAAAAAAAAATCTTAAAGAAGAGCAAACTGTAGGATTCATTTTCTAATCTCAAAATGTAGAACATGTGTCTTGGCAAGATGGCTCAGCAAGTAAAGACCCTACACCACCCCTGAACCTGAGTTTGATCTCCAGAGCCCACAGGGTGGAGAGAAATGATTCCCACAAATTGCCCTGTGACTTACACACACACACACACACACACACACACACACACACACACACAGACACACACCACCTGGGAAGCAAAGGCAGGCAGATCTCTGTGAGTCCAAGGCCAGTCTGGTCTACAAAGTGAGTCCAGGACAGCCAAGGCTACACAGAGAGACCCTGTCTCAAGAAAACTAATAAACAAACCAGTGAATAAATAAATTCACTGGAACAGAATTGATGGTTCAGAAATAAACACATTCATTTAGAGTCAAGTGATTTTCAACAGAGGGAAAAGATTATTCAGTATAGAGATTTCCACTGTAAACTAGTGATGTTGGGACAAGAACATATTCATATGTAAATGGATGAATTACCTCAAACAGTATACAAAGTTAGTTAAAATTAATCAAAAATATAAACATAAGAATTAAAATCACAAAGTGCTTAGAAGAAAATATAGGTGTCTCAGTTACTGTTTCATTGCTATGAAGAAGCTCCATGACCACAACAGCTTTATAAAAGGAACCACTTAATTGGGAGCTTGCTTATAGGGCTAGAGGGTCAATCCATGGTCATCATGGTGGGAAGCAGATAGGCATGGCGCTGGAGCAGTAACTGAGAGCTTTATTTACACCCTGATCCAAAGGCAGCAGGTAGAGAGGGAGGAGGAGAGGAGACTGCAGCTGACCTGGGATTTTGAAACCTTAAAGCCCACTCCCAATGACAGACAAACCTCCTTCAACAAGGCCACACCTCCTAATCCTTCCTAAACAGTTTCTCTAACTCGGGACCAAGCATTCAAACATGTGAGCCTGTGGAGCTCACTCTCACTCAAACCACACTAGGCACAAATCTGTGATCTTGCATTGTACAATGTCCTTTGATAATCAACACACAAGAACAAATGCGTTCCAATATTAAACCTTTTTGTGGTCTAAAGAACCCAATCAGGAGAATAAACAACAAGCCACAGAACGAGAAATTTCTTGCTAATTATGTATCTGATAAGAAGATTATATTTAAAATACATAGACTAAATACATAGATTTAAAATACATATGCAACAATTCTAAGTAATCCCATTGAGAAATCAAAGTTGAACAGAAATTTCTCCAAAGAATGTATGTATATGAAAATAGACTAAACATTATTAGTCACTAAGGGATGTGACACCACCTCCCACCTGCTATGATAGTTGCAATCACAAGAGACAGACATGGCATGTACCAACATGCGTGTGTAGAAAATAAAGGTTTCATAAACTTCTCCTGGCATCTACTCCATCAAGTCAACACCTAGACAGGTGTTCATGAAAACCAAAGATATGTCAACACAAAAACGTGGATTCAGAACTTGAAACATTGTTTCTCACAAGAGTTTGGGGCAGACATAAATCAAGCAGGTACCTTTTAATAAAAAGATTAACAAAGGGAATATTCATGCAGTGGGTATGCAAAGTATTATGACTGTACAACTGAATATCATTCATCCATTAAAGGTAATGAAGTGCTGATATCTACTATGAAGTAGATGGGCCTTGTTAACATTAGATTATGTGGGAAAAGCCAGAAGCAAAAGGCTGAATACTTTAAGATTTCATGCACATGAAATGGGTAAATTCATAGATACAAGAAGTATTAGCTGCCAGAAGCCGTAGAGAGGAGCGTGCATGGCTCACATGTATGGAATTTGATTTGAGGTTCTGGAACCAGATAGTAGTGATAGTTACAAAGCCTTGGGAATAAAAAAAAAAAAAAAAAAAACCACTACATTGCACACCTTAAAATTATATGGTATATTTTTATAGTTCAAAAAAATTGTAAATCCTACTGTTTCAAAGACTGAATAATAGCAGTTAATGTTTATTAAGCCCTTACTATGTTTGAAGTAAAAAAAAAAATGATGCTGGCTAAAACTTTAGAACAAAATATGTTCTTGAGGAAAATGTAATGGAAACTTGTATCTGTCAGACAAAATTTATATCTTCATGTATGACATAAGGAAGAAGCCACAAAAAATGATGGAAAATTGTGGAATGGCTCAGAAGTGCCTAAGAAATTGGCTAATACTGTCTACAACAGAAAAAAATCTTTCCCTTATAAATATATGTCAGCGTCAGCACGCTCTGACAGTGGTATCTGATATGGATGGGCCGGGGGGGCGGGTGTCGGGTGGGCCATTGCTCAGTTGGAGCAGCATAGTGGAGAATTCTGAAAAGCCAAGGAAAAAACTGGAAAGCTTATTTGTACACAGACTGGGAGTAGCGTGGGGACTCTCAAGAAGAAAAGGGAGACAAATTAAAGAGAATTCAGAGACCACAGAGAGAATCTTGGTCTACTCTGCCCTTTATCAATGAAACCACTTCAGTTTGATTTTGTCTGGACTCCTGGTTCCCTAACATGTGTTTTCCAACCTGCAAGGACTGGACTAGCTCTTGTAGCCGCCATTTTGTTCACTTCCATTCTTTATCCTTAGAGTTATTATACAAATCACCCCATGGGCCAGTCTCAGACAATGATGCTGCCACATAGACACACATTCTTGCCCATGCAGCAAATATCCATTGAGTATTTACTACACACCAAATATAAGGTGAGGTGAGATAGACACTACACACTTCAAGCAAAATGGAAGCAGGGCAGTGCGTGAGGCAGGCAGACAACTGTTAATCACACTAGAGCAAGATCAGCGTGGGAATTCAGCTGACTACAAAAGAATGTGGAAATATACAGAAAAGAGCCTGATGTGGTCTAAGACAGAAAGACTAATCTAAGTCCTAGTAATATTTCTTTCTTGTACTTCCAAGGAGTTGGTTTTTGCTTTGTTTTGTTTGTTTTTATTTATTAAAACAGGATTTTTTTCTGTGTAGCCTTGATTATCTTGGATTCACTTTGTAGACCAGATTGGTCTTGAACCTACAGAGATCCACCTGCCTCTCACTCCCGGAATGCTGGGATTATAGGTGTGTGCCACCTTGCCTGGCTCCCAAGGAGTTGTTCAGTTTTGAGATTTTGGGGCCTGGAGTCAGAACTCAAGCTCAATCCCCACCCACAGCAGGCAGATGTATAGCTCCAGCTCCAGGGTTCATATGCTCTTTTCTGCACTCGACAGGCACTGCACTCATGAGCCAGCACATGGACACCTACACATAAACCTCTCTCTCTCTCTCTCTCTCTCTCTCTCTCTCTCTCTCTCTCTCTCTCTCTCTCTCTGTTCTGAGATTCCACTTCTGGTTTTTTTTTTTCAGGGTTCTAGATACTGGTAAGGCAGAGTTTCCGTGGCCCAGCAGTACTAAAGTCCAATTGTTTATAAAAGAATTTTTCATTCTGAGATATTTTAAGGTTAATGCACGGTTGTAAGAAACAACAAGCCAAGTCTTTGTGGCCTGTCCGCAGGTTTCCCTGACTGTGGCACCCTGGGAAATGGTGGTCCATGATCACAGCCAGAGTCCAACATCACTTTGATAGAGAAGCAGAACATTCCTGTCACCACAGAGATGCCCTGTGCTCTCCCACCTCTACTCTTTCTTAACCCCCAAACCCACCAGTCTACTCTCCATTACTGGCTTTTTTGTCACTTCAAGAATGTTCTGTGAGTAGAGTCCTTTAGTTTGGGCATGTTTGTGATCAGCAAAGCCCTCTGGAGATTCAGCCACTGTGTTATTTGTACCAGTAACTTCTTCCTTCTTCGTTGGTCAGTAATCGTCCACAGACCGGCTGCACCAGAGTTAATTTTGCCGTTAATAGATACCAGACTTGCTTCCATTTTACTTTTACCATTATGAATAAAGCTTAAAAGGTTTTCATACAGGTTTTTATGTGCAAATATGCTTTTCTATTCCTGGGCATAAATGCCCATATTGTAATTACTGAATTGCATGCTAGCTCCAAGTTCAGTTTTTAAAGAAGCTGCCAGACTGTTTCCCAGTGTGACTGAACCATTTACAGGCTTGAGAGCGTGTCTCAGAGCCACTTTCTCGCCATCATTTGGTGGTGTCAACATCGTTGCATTTTAGCCGTTGTGTTAGGCATGCGATGCTATCTCAAGTGATTTTCATATGACTAATGTTGAATGTGCTTAACATGCCTATTTGTTATCACTATTTACTCTTCGGTAAAGCTTGTCTCTGTATTTCTTGCCTTTTTCTAATTGGATTGTTTTATTTTGTTTTATTTTTACTACTGAGCACTGAAAGATCACTGTGGGTTCCGGTCTTTCGCTGGGTATTATGGTATGCAAATACCTTCCTCTCAGGCTGCAGCAAATGTCTAAGTCTCTTGAAAGAATAGTTTGTGGATCAAAAGCCTGAATTTTGATTCAGGCTGCATTCTTTGTATATGTGGTTGTAGGGTGCCAAGCCTGAGGACTTCGCATGAGCCCAGATCCCGGGCATTTCCCCTATTTTCTTTCTGAAAGTTTCATGGTTTTGTTTTTGTTTGTTTGTTTAAATCCTTGGCCCTTTTAAAGTGTATTTTCTGTAAGTTCTGAGTCTTAGGTCCAGGTTGGCTGTAGTGCTGTATAGTCATTTATGAAGGAGGCTATCCTTACATGACCACATTTGTAACTTTGTCTGAAGTCATCTGGACACATTTGTGAGAGTGTTCTGGGTTGTCTTTACTATCCCATTGATATGTGTTTAATTTACACTCATGCCACCAAGTCTTGATTACTCTAGCTATAAAGTAACAAATTTGAGTAGATCGGTTCCTCACATTGCATTCTTTTTAAGACCATTTTAATTATCTCAGTACTTTTAATCTCAATATAATTTGGTAGAAATTTATTTTAATTCTTATAATGGTAAAACAATCTTGAATGTAATCTTCCATCCCAGAGCTTTCATCCAGATGTCTTTTAAACAGTAAGGTGTATGCTCACTGCTGCGACAGGAGAATTAAGCGTTTCACCATCAAGTGTCTTTGTATGGAACATGCACAGTGCATTTAGTCAAACTAACTCTTAATACCTTCACCTGAAAGGTCTCTGCAATATGGACCTGAGCAAGCAATCCAAAAGAAAACATATAGTTAGTAAAAAGAAAGAAAAAAGAAAGAAAGAAAGAAAGAAAGAAAGAAAGAAAGAAAGAAAGACGGATGGACGGAAGGAAGGAAGCTGGTCCAGAAATTTCAAATTCTACCATTCCATCTTCTGGATTTCCACTCTAGCCCCAGCATAGCTATAGCTAAGCTGACTTGCTCAACAAGTCCTCAGTTCTCACCCATTTTTTGCCCAGAACTAGAATAAGAGATGAAAATAATGAGAAAACAATCTGAAGACAAGTTTGACAAGTTAGTGTTCTATGTCTGGAGTATACATATACACATACACACATTCAGAAAATTTTGTATATTCTAAAATTCTGGCAAAGTGTATTTTGTTAAAACTTCTTAGCAAAATAAAATGTCTAGTTTAATACTGAGCCATATTTCACACATACATCAAACATGAGAGAGAGAGAGACAGAGAGAGAGACAGAGACAGAGAGACAGAGACAGAGAGGCAGAGACAGAGAACAATGCAACTTTCCATTTGGGGTCATCTTAGCAATACATGGATGCTAACTATTATAGTACACCAAAGTATATGCAAAAAATCCTTGTGGGATGCTTGCAGACAGAGCTACTTCCTCCAAGATCATGCTGAGCATAGCTACACCCAGAGTCAAGTCAGAAGCCAGAAAGAAATTGTTTCCAGGCATATTTGGTCACCCAATGTTATTTTTAAAAACTGCTGGACTCTTGTGAGATTCAGCCAATATATGATCCCTAACAATATGCACAAAATATAAAATGTAAATAAAAACACAAATTCTCCTTTTAAAAGTATTTTTAAGGAAAAAAATCCTCTGCCCCCTCCAGCGTTTTTCTCTTGTAACTGAACTTTTGGCTATTTATCGGGTTCTTTTATTTATCGCCCTTCTCTATTCTTATCCCACCTTCTAACCTCCCACCACTAGGTAGGAAAGAAAAAAGGTTAGCAGGATAAGGGGGCATCATACTTCCTGATGATTAGAGTGTCAACCTCCTTGGTTGGTTTTTGTCTTTGTGGTTGGGATATTTCCAACTAGCAACCAGCAATCCAGCAATCAGCAATCAGCAACAGCAGCAAGAGCAAACAGGGCAGCAACAGGGGAACCAGCAGTTGACTCACCTCCTGTGGCTCTGGCATTTACATACCGTCTAAAGAGTCTCCAGAATTCTAACTGTAAAGTATCCATTGTAACTGCTGACTGATCCTAGCATAGCTGTTACCAGACTCTTCCAATCCTGGGAAATGATTCTATTTTGAATAGCCTAATTACTTAATACTTGTTTTACATAAGGTGAGTGCATTTCATAGGAAATTACAGCCTCTTTAAAATGCCGCAGATCTATCATTTCTACAGGACGCCACACTATCTCACTGTAATCATGATCTGCACCATTAGCAGGCACATGGGAAAATCCATGACTGTAATCCCAGGCCACACCTCCTCTGGTGGCACAGTTGGCTCAAGATTTACCCTTTCTCTCAAAACGGGCTGTTTTTCTTTTCCCTTGTCACCCTGCACAGCCTCCTCCTCTTCTTCCTAGCTACACACCCAGCTCCCCACCTCATCCAGGGACTGCAGGAATTTGAAACAAAAAAAAAAATGTGTGGCACCAGATGGGGCTGCGATCTGCCTTCCAACCCATTTTACTTCCCTCTTTGATGCTTCAAGAAGCTCCCGTTCTCTCACTCAGTCACCAGGTCTGAGCCCCTTTCTCTCCCTTTTCTGCTGTCACTCGCTTTCCAAGAGCTTCCACCTCTACCTGCAGTTTTTCAAGTTGCACAGTGGACTCTGCAACACTTTCAGAAATGAGAGACTAAGTGACCCTTTTGGTTTTTCAATCTCACCCATTTTTTGTTTGTTTGTTTCTCAGGTTCCTTCATTTCCACCTGCAATTTTTCAAACTGCTCAGCCATTTGCCAAACCTTTTTTTTGAGACAGAATATAGGAAGAAGAAAAGAAAAATCAGAGAATCCCCTTTGGGAGCTAAGTGGAGGAAAGCCTGTTGGCAGAAGCCAAAATAAAACGTTTGCTAACGTGAAGCAGAATATTCACCTCTTTGTCTCCTGCGACTTCCTCATTATAAATCGTTATAACATTATAAATCAGATTTTCCATATGGCCTAGCCCTCTATCTGGGCTCCACTTGGAACTGGACCTTTTGGCTATTTATTAGGTTCTTCTATCTACCACCCTTTCCCACTCTTCCAAGCCCCCACCACAAGGTAGGAGAGAAAGAAGGTTAGAGGGGGAAAGGGGCGTTGTTATCATTTGACTACTTTCTGCTGACTAGGGGAGTCAAGTTCCTTGGGGCAAGTTTTATCTTTGTTGTCAGGATATCTCTAACTAGCCATCAGCAGTTCAGCAAACAACAAACAACAAACAGCAAACAGCACTAGCAGGAAGAGCAAATGAGGGGAGCAGCAGCAGGAGCAGCAGGAGCAGCAGGATCCCAAATGTAAACTATCCTGGCAGGCAAAATCATGGCTCTGCCAGAGCACAAGACAAATCATAGTCAGCTGCTGTGGACAAGCTGAACCAGCCCTATATCCCACACCTGCGATTAAAACAAAAACATATTCGCATAATATTTCTATTTTTAAAAAACAAAACAAAACAAAATTCTCACTACACTCTCTTGTCTTTTATGTCTTCAAAATTGGTTTCCACAGAGCCCCACCCCCAGTGATGTGGTGACCTCTGACATAGTGACCCCTGATGTGGTGGGGCACAGGCAATCGGAAACAGGAGATGAAAAAGAGAATTCTGGGACACCCAAGAGAGCCAAAGGATCATCAAGCAGAGGAGAAACAGGTGCTGGAGATGCTGGAAACCCTTAAACATGGCTTTCTGCACTGTCATTAGGGACTTAAGAGTGAGAACCACATTTTCACTAAGTCAAATTTTCCAATCAGGAATATGCAATGCCCCTCCATTTATATATCTTTGATTTCTTTCATCACTATTTTGTAGTTTTTTTGTCCTATGTATTTTATTAGATTAACATCTTTTTCACTTTTGAGTGATTATAAATGGGTATTTTATCATGCACATGTTGGTTATTAGCATGTAGAGATATGATTAGTTTTTAGTGTGTATTTTGTATGACCACTTATCATGATGAACATGTTTATTGGCTCCAGAAAGTTCTATTCACTGATTTAAGATTTTTCCAGGTAGTCATGCTATGGCAAAAGAAGACTATTTTTTTTTCCTTTCTGTATGGCTTTCCTGTGACATTGGCTAGAACTTACAGGAACACACTGTATACCATGGAGAGGATGCAAGCAGTCTTCCCTTCATCATAAAGCAAAAATCTTTCCTCTTTCACTGTGAAGAAAAACATGTAATGGATTTATGTGAAAATACTCATCACCAAAATGTCAAGGTGTTTTTCTTCACTTTTACTGAATGGGTCTAGAGAGCTGGCTCAGTAGTGAAGAGTACTGACTGCTCTTGTAGAGGACCTGAGTTTGACACCTAGCACCCACATCAGGTGACTCACGGCAGCTTGTAACTCCAGTTCCAGGGCATCTGATGCTTTCTCCTGGCTTATGTGGGCATGTACATGTGTGAGTATGTGTATGTGTGTGTTTGTGTGTGTGTGTGTGTGTGTGTGTGTGTGTGTGTGTGTATGATCTACATACACACACACATAAATAAATAAAATTAAATGGCCACATGAATGTTCTTTAATTTTCAATATTGATCATGTTGATGGATTTTCACATAATGAGCCTGGAATACATAGTAGAAATGCCTTCCTGATTAGGTGCCCTGTGCCTGCTGGGTGACGGTTGGTACTTGGTGCTCTGATCAGTCCTCTTGTCCTCTTCATGTGTATGAACTCTAGAGTGGTGCTTCCTCCCATCTTTGATGTTACTGGCAGATGTCTTCCCTCTTTTCCATCAGTCCTGCTAGACATCTGCCCATTTTATTGATCCTTTCTAAGAGCCTGATTTTCTTTATTGCTTTTTTGTTATCAATTTCACTGATTTATGTTCTTACCTAAATTGTTTTCTTTCTCTAGTTTTGTTAGGGTTTTTTTGTTTGTTTGTTTGTTTGTTTGTTTGTCTTCATAAATTCTTGATGTGGGACTCAGAGTGCTGGAGACTTGCCTTCTTTTTAGGTAACATGGTGCAGATGAAAAATCTCAACTCCCTTAGTCTCCTTGGGAACTACTCTGATAGTGGGTGTGGTTAGATGCCATGTTACAGTCTAGAGAAGGTAGAAATACTGTCATAGCATCTTGGTCTTTTCTGGGGTTGTTGGCCTTATGGACCACAGATTTTTATTTGATATTTGACTGGAATAGAAGAGTTTCTGTCTAAAGTCCTTTGATGGTACATTGGATGGAGCCAGCAGGCTTTTGTTGGGTCTTGTGTCGGCACCCACTGGCATTCCCATGTCTCCAACATCCTCAGTTAGTAAAGAAGATGGGAGACCTAGGCAGCTCACCTTGGTGACATTTGCCTTCTAGAGGCCCTAAATTGTCTGCCTCCCTTCTCTCCACCTTCCAGAATCTTCTTTATTTTTCACATAACAAGCATTGTTTTCAGATGATTCTTGTAAGGAGAATAGAGAAGAATACATCCACGGCATCTCCAGAGAGCCAGAAGTCTTGAAGTGAACTTTGACTAGGTCACTGAAGGCTAGTAGGAGGCAAGCTTTACTCTTCTGGAGTCGCTTCTTTTCAGCTGTCTTTGTCAGAGCTGTCGGCACATAAGCTCTGAGCAGATCACTCAGCCTGTAGATCAGCTTTATGTGTGAACAGTCCCCATCATGCGGAACAAAGACACCAATTAACCAAACTTTTCTCCAAGAGTTCCTTTTCTTTCTATGCCATCAGGCCTGAGCCAGCCCAGCAAACCTCTTTGCAGTACTCTGCTTTTCTACAGATCTCTGTTTTATCTTTTCCCTCCACGACTGGGTTCAGAAGCCAAATTAAGGAAATGGGGTCAATTGCCATGCCTGAGGCTGGAGCTTCTGAAATCTAATGGTCTGCCATATATCCAAGGTCTCACTGTTTCTCTCCGCTGCGGGCTCATTTGGAAACATGCTCTGGTGGGAACTGTAGGCACTGCAACGCCTTCTGACATAGAGGAGGCAGGCGATGAGATAGGAGTCATAGACCTGGTGTTGAGTCCTGTTGAGGCAAAGTCTACATGTATGGCCTGCCAGCATTTTTAGAGGCTGGAGTTCTTTGTTACCTTTGGATGCTCTGGTGAAACACCTGGAAAACAAATAAAATCTCATTTAATCCTCTGCCAGCATGTGAAAGAAATGTTTCATGTAAAAATATGCCCCAGATCAGTGGAATAGTGGGTTTGAGACATGAGCCAGTCCTCAAAGCATCACGTCCTATGTGTATATGAGTGATGAGATAGTGTAGAGATGTGTACGCACACACGTGTGTGTGGATGCAGATGAGGACATGTGGGTGTGCTGTGTGTGCACACACACGCGTGCGTGGGTGCAGATGAGAACATGTGGGTGTGCTGTGTGCACACACACACGTCCATGGGTGCAGATGCGGACATGTGGGTGTGCTGTGTGTGTACACATGCGTGCGTGGGTGCAGATGAGGACATGTGGGTGTGCTGTGTGCGCACATGCATGTGTGTGTGGGTGCAGATGAGGACATATGGGTGTGCTATGTGCGCACATGCACGTGTGTGTGGGTGCAGATGAGGACATGTGGGTGTGCTGTGTGCGCACATGCACGTGCGTGTGGGTGCAGATGAGGACATGTGGGTGTGCTGTGTGCGCACACGCACGTGCGTGGGGGCAGATGAGGACATCTGAGGTGCTCCTCTATCATTCTCTATCTTGTTCTTTTGAGACAGGGTCTCACTAAAACCTGGAACTCACCAGTTCTTGGCTAGGGCAGAAGCCAAAATGTCATAGAAATCATCTTTTCTCCACCCAACACCCCTGTTACCCAGACCACACGTAGTTTGTATATGTAGGTGCTGGAAATCCTAATGTAGATCCTCAGGCTTGCATAGAAAAGCCCATTGCACCGTCCTTCCATGCCACAAATCATCTTCTTAGGCTCAGGTTACACAGTGGCCAGGGACACAACTGTCCTACAACACAGCCTTGTGGGCCAAGTGGAGAAGAATAAGGGCCCAAGCACAACTGGATCAAAGAAACTGCATGTAAAAGAGTACACTGAGCTGTGGGACGTTTGGGAGGCCATAGCAGCAGGGAGAGGAAGTAGAGAGAAGCCATGTAAGTCTGCCGAGGGGACGGACATAAAGCCTAGCAGAAAAGAGGACCCTGGAGCCTAAAGGCATCATCCAGCGCCAACAGCAAGTCTTCCGTGGGCTACCGATGTTTGTCTGAGCTGTTATGGACGTCACTTCAGCTCTGCTGACACTCCTTAGAGTATATTATCTAGAATTATCCTCCAAATAACTCACTAGGAAGCCAGCCAACACCCCATAGCTGGTTGCAGTAGGCCACCATCTGATTACCAGAGTCCCCGCAAGGAATGAATAAGGGTCTCCAGGCTCCAAAGAACATGAGTGAAGAAAGCCCTGATGTTACAGAGGGCTCAGATGGGGTCTTGGACTACCGCAGTTCAGCAAGGTTACTATGGTGATCACTCACTGGCCTTGGACTGGCAGCATCAGGGAATACATCGCCTAATTAAAGACAGAAACCTGGGATGAAGCTGAGAACCCAAAGAACTGGATGTGGAAGCTGAGAGAACTTCTGGATTCTTCCTTTGCTCTTCCCTCTACCTCTGTGCTTCCACTCTTAAGCAACATGCAGGTCAACTAAGGATAATAGAACAGACCCCAACATCCTCGCCTGGCATGCCAGCTCAGCCGTTTCACAAACAACAGAATCCCTTCTAGAGATAAGACCAGTAGAGGAGGGAACCTTTCACTTGGGCCAAAGGAAGAAGATGCCCAAGGCGTTAAGAAATGTTTCTTTCAGCTGGAAAACACATTACCCCATGTCTGTCATTTTTAGCAACATCTTAAAAGGAGGTTTTTCACAACGCCACACGGAAATCTCTCTGGTAAGGCTCTGAGCAGATCTAGTATTTTGGCCCGCAGCAGGCATCAACAGCGCATCAGGATGGCATGGAGGAAGTGCCCCAGCCCAGTCCCGAGGCCCCAGGCCAGCCTGTGGGTAAACACTTGCAAGCTGGAATGCTGCTGCGAACCCCATGTGCGTGGACTGATGGCCATGCGGAAATCCCTGACAGCACTTTCCTGTGAGAGACCTGGGCTCTGGGGAGGCGCAGCTTCCTGCTATGTCACCATGATGTGACCACGAGAGTGGGAACTGGGCCTAGGAAAACTTCCTTCTGGACTGGGTCGACCCTTGTGCAGAATACTGGCGCGGTGCTGAGTGTTTGTCCCTGAGATAGCGAGGCCTCTGTCACCCTGTCCAGAGCTCCCTGAGATAGCGAGGCCTCTGTCACCCTGTCCAGAGCAGCCTCCCTGGCCACTGCCCTGCCAGGATCTATCTTACTGCACCCTTGAGACTCCCGGGCTAAGAATCAGCCAATAGCAGGCTCTCTCTGTGTCCCCAGCCAAAGGGACCAGATTTAGAAATCTGATGACTCAGGTACATGAGAATTTGAAGGTCTCTCATGTTATCTGCAGAACAAACAAAACAAAAAATGAAGAAAAGTCCCAATTTGAATTTTAAAATGTCAATAACTTGCCTGCCTTTAAACAATAAAGTTGCCTTGATTTCTTACTACTTTATTTCATTTTCTAAACTTCTGTATTCCTATATTGTTAGAGTAATCTTTGTTAAAGAAAAACTTATAATAGCAGTTAACTCATTTAATTTAATGTTGCTATCCAATGGACTCCAATAAGGACTGCTAGTGAAGCCCTACAGCCTAGCACACTAAAAATTTGACACTGGATCTTTCATTTATCTAGGCTACAACCTCCTGAAATGATCTATCATTCACCAAGAGTTTGGGCATTACCCTACCATGAAATCTCTGCATTCTACTAAGTGGGCCATTTTTATCATAGTCAGACAAGGTGCGAAATAATGTGCCATTACGGTGGCATGATGACATGATGCTATCACACAGCCATTTTCTGAGCACTAATGGGGCTTCACCAAATGCCTGGTTTTGGTGCCCAATATACATTTAAACTCCGTTCAATGTAATTAATGAGAAAGGAACCTGCTTGGGAGTATAGTATTGGTTCAGGGTCATATTTCTTGGCTTTGATCCTGCCTTGATCATTTTTTTTAACTCTGTGATGTGAGTAACTACTTATTACCTGGGAACTAGGTAGAATTATGGTACCTGCCTGATAAAGCATTGGTGAGTTTAATGAGCCACTCCTAGCACTATACATAGCATGACACCTGGCTAAGAAGACAGGGCTGGCCTATGCTTCATCTTCATATTAGAGAAGCACAGGTCAGGGAACAGGAGTAGAAATTGCTTTTGCATATTGGGTTTTATCTCAATATAGGTCTCTATATAGATGAATAGTACCTGTATCCCATCTCCATATAGGACTCTAGATGAACGGTACCTGTATCCCATCTCCATATAGGTTTCTAGAT
>OU015753.1:57481568-57493918 GCA_907169655.1 Acomys percivali | reverse complement strand
TATAGGTTTCTAGATGAACGGTACCTGTATCCCATCTCCATATAGGTCTCTAAATGAATGGTACCTATATCCCATCCCCATATATGTCTCTAGATGAATGGTACCTGTATCCCACACTTCTCAACCACGCATCCCTTGAGGGCTTTCTTTTTGCTTCATTCTTGTGATTGGAGTTTTACAGGGAGAATCCTGGGGGACACAGCCAGTCAGATGGCAGAAACCTGACTGTCTACTCATGGCTATTTATACCACCTATGAGACACACAGCTGTGTCACCTCACATTTTCAGCGTCTCTGGCACATACTCCATAGAGTGCACAGAATGTCTAAAGTGGTCAGAAAGGACCACAGGCTAACGGAGACAACCTTTAAAGAAAACTCAAGTCCCATCTAAATTCCTAGTGAGGAAATTTCCAGTCAGTTCCTTTAACTGTTGTCTTCCAGGGTGGCTTTATACAGTTAAAACCTCCAAAGTCAGAGCTTCCAAATCCACAGGCTTGGGGAGTGAGGATAAGAAGGAAGGGAGAGGAAGGGCTGTTCTTGGAGAGGTTCCCACATGAAGTTATTTCAGGATCTGGGTTGCTAGGTGTCCACATAAAATATCCTCACCAGGAAAGGGAGTTGAACACATTTTTTGCTCCAGACTTTCTTCAGCTGTTTGTCACAGCTAGTGGAAGATAGAAAGAAAGTAGAGTCAAAGACAGCTCCTTGAATTTTAGACTCAGAAGGCCCTTCCCTCAAAAACAATATTTGGGTGACTATGGTCTATAGACTGGCCCTTTGTGAGTCACGAGCCCATTCATCCTCAAAGAAGTCCTCCCCCCACGCCAGGACATTGAGATGTCTGAGTTGTTCTTTGTACAAACAGTAGAGAGAAGCTTTCTCAGTTAGGCAGGTCACTGAACAACGTGAAACTTCACCTTGGTGGCCATTCCCACTCTCGGCATCAGCTAGACAAGGCTTCCCAGTCCCTTGACCTATTCCCTCCCTATCACGTGGGATATATTTGGAAAATCTCCATGTTATAGTCAAAGAAAATCTCACCATAGTCAACAGAAATATCTCCCTGGATCTCCAGGTCTATGGGATCAACAAATAATCCTTTTAGTTCCAAATTAACAAGAGAATAGGAATCAGTTTACCACATGTAGCAGAAACTTGCATCCACAGAAGGTGAGGTCTCCTCTGTATTTTTTAGATTGTCCTGGGTTTGAGTCAGATCAGTTCACTCCAGGGGGCTGGATTTGAAAGTGATACTAGCCCATAAGACCTCTCCAAAGAATATTTCCATCCTTTTTATTGGTCTGGATTTGATTCCAGACCCAGAGTGAGCTGGGCACTCAATATTGAAAGAGTGCAGCCTCCATTGTATTCCAATGCCTTATTTGGTATGGAATTAAGTCACTGGGGTAGAAGGCATAGTTTATGATGTAAAGCAGAAGAGACTTGGAAGCAAAGTGTCCCCATTGTCCTGTGACCTGTCTGAATCAGAGAGCTCTGCCCCTACTCTTTCTAACACTGACCTGCAACATCTTAAGAACAGGAGAGAGGTGTAGGTCATTATGTTTAGAGTTTGTTACACTCCCATAGTCTACTAAATACAGAGCAAGTGACAGAAAACAACAGAACCTTTGTACCTTAAGAAGTTGGTCGATAGTAGATTCTGGTGCTCAAAGACACTACCATCAGGACCGGTTTCTGCTCTACCATCCTTATTGTGTCAGCTTTGTTCTCATACCTTTGTGTCATGGTCCTGAGTAGGCTACTTCAAGAGCATGAGAACAGAGCCAACACAATAAGGATTGTGTCCCTTGTGTCATGGTCCTGAGTAGGCTACTTCAAGCAGAGATGTAGGATGTGGGGGTTATATTCACCTTCCAAGAAGGGAGAAGAGAAAAATGAGAAACCTATTTCTCAAGTCAGAGTGGCTCTTTACTTATCAAGAGAAGCTTTTCATTCTGTCTCATTACCTAGAACTGTTAAGCCACCATCCTACAACTTGACTAAGTGGCCAAGTGAAATGGCCAATCACAATTCATCCGAGACAGGTTAAACCAATCATAATTCATTTAGGGGAGTCTCCATCATCCTATTCATATGTGATCTCAAGCCATGATAGAATAGGATGAGATCCTAGTGGGAGGCACAAGGCACATGGTGGGGGTGACTTGTAAACAGTAGGATGTATTCTCGCATTTCTGGAAATGGTAAAACCAAGAGCCAAGAGTAATGGATTTGGTGCCTGGAGATGAGGTCTGCTTCCTTTATAGACAGACATCTGCTCTGAGTCCTTACACAGAGGCGGGGGGGGGTGGGGTGGCTAGCTCTCCCCAATCTCTTCTATAAGACAGCCTCATTACTGAAGTCTCTGCTCTCCTGACCTAATTACTCTCCAAGAGCCCTCTCCCCTTAATGTATGCATTTGGAGAGATATGGGCATGCAGATTCCAACAATTGCTATGTAGATCACCAAAAAAAAAGTTTCTGCCACACTCGCTTACCTACTTGCTCACTCCTTCCCATCCCCTGTGTCTTTTTCTACATCATTCGATCAAACAATCTAAACAATTTAGCGCCATCTCTGTATCATACAACCAATCACCACGTCACGCTGACCTTAACTTTCTAGCTGTGCCTTACCTTGGCTCGTTTTCACACTCCTTTTCTGTTCTTCCCATCACAGCTCTCTTCAGTCTGGCTCTCGCAGCCTCTGGAAGATTCTGGTAGGAGCTCAAACCTGATGCCCATACTCCGTGGTGTCTCCTCATAATACATGTACACCGGTCACAAAGAAAACTCAGTTATCGGAACTCTAAAACCCTTCCTGATGGAACTCAGGGCTCTCTTCCACTATCCATATAAACCACACATTTACATATGAAGTCTCACACACACACAGAGAGAGAGAGAGAGAGAGACAGAGAGAGAGAGAGACAGAGAGAGACAGAGAGAGACAGAGAGACAGAGAGAGACTCTATCCCCCCTGCTCAGACTCAATTTTTCATTCTTTTGAGTTTTCCAAAAGAGAGTTCTCTTGCCTCTTCTCCAGTGCTGACTTAGGGCCTTCCTGATTTCTGTTTCTTGCCTTTAAGTGGGCCTCATCTCCATTAGTGTACATGTTTTAAGCTGTTTCATTTCCTTGCCCTTCCCCTACACCCCTGTAGCCTGGCAGAAGACAAGGACCATGTCACCCTTTATCGCTGTAATGGTTAATCTTGACTGTCAAGTTCACTGGATTGAGAGACCCCCCCAAACATAGTAAAGCACCCCTCTAGCTGTGTCTACTGGAGTGTTTTCAGAGAAGGGTAAGATGTAGGACAGATGTTAGAAGGCTAAGGACCACATGCAATTGGGCAGCACTAACCGGTAGGCTAAGGTCCCACATGGAAGAGAGGTGGAAGGAGGAGGAAGCCAGCCAACCAGGCGCTACACTCTCTCTGCCTGTGTCTGTCACCCAGTGGGCATCCATGTCTCCCACAGACTCACACCAACAGCTCTCCGGGGAGCATCCTTCAGCCTTGTGCATCTCAGCTTGTTCTGATGTATCAGTTTCTTGGACTAAGCAGCTACCAGGTTCTCAGCCTTTGCATAGGCAGATGGACATTGCTGAGCTATCCATCCTCCAATCACACACTCTAATCATTAAGTCCTACCCCCTCCCCACTAAGAATCACAGACATGTTTGAATACATTTTTCCCTATTGCTCTTGCTACTCAAGAGAATGTGGCACAGGCCCAGTGCCTCACCCAGTGACAGGCACAAAGGGATGAGGTTGGTTTTTGTTTTGTTTTGTTTTGTTTTGACAAACTTTTTACTCTGCCATACAATTCCATTAGTGCATTTCATCCAGTTAGCCAGTAAATGTCTCTTTTAATTGTGTGCATTGTTAGAAGATTGATTCATGGCTAAGCAGGGTTTCCAGATATACAATGATGAATCACCAGCGAGGTACTAAGGTAGAATGTGCTCCTGGTTGAGTGAGCAAGGTACATCAGGGACAGATGTGTGAATAATGACACTGAGAACAGTAGCCATTGTTAGACAACCACACTGTAGCATCACTTTAAAGCGGTGGGCTTCAGAAAGGTGGGGTTTACTTGTCAGGTGACATTGGGACACCGCCCCACTAACCCTGTGTGTCCATCTGAGGACAAGAGTTCTGCAGCTTTGTGCTGCTAGCTTCTAGGGAAGGGACCTGCCTCCCTATCATCCTTCAAAAGGACCAAAGGAGGCATTGGGCTCCCGGTGGCTTCTTTACTGGCACCAAATACGGCCTCAGCCGAGGCTTTTCCTGCCTTGTGCTTCTGGCAATATCCTCTCTTCCCACAGACTATTTTTTTCCTTGTCAAGGACGTTTCTATTTTCTTCCTTGAGACCTTTTTTCTGTCTGTTTTGTGTTTCATTTTGCTTTTCCCACTTTCCAGATATCCTTTCTCTAATGAGGTCAAAGACCGAGCCGTCTGGCCACAGGTGGCCTGCGTAGCTTTTGGCCTGACTTGGGGCCATGGAGTTTAAACACTCAGGCATCACAGATCCTTCGAGAAGACAAGTGCTGGATGGGTTTCAGCAGAGCAACGGGGAAGGGAAAGAGCTATTCATCATGCTGTGTGTCAGTGGCTTTCCCAAGCCCCACCTCACTGCTTCCCAGACTACCTCTGCAGGGAAAGCAGGCAGGCTACAGCCCCGCCTTCCACTTCATAGATATGGGCGCCAAGGCTCTTACAGGCCCATGTTCATGTGACTGATGAGGGGGAAAGTCAGAACTCAAAGCCAGATTGTAAAGCAGCTGCCTGGCCTCTGTCTCTGGTAGCATCTGCACCAGCTAAGACAGGTCCCAACAGTCTCGTCCTTATACACTGACACTTCTTGTGATGCTTCCAAATTCTTTCTTCTAAGTGATAAGGAAGCCAGGCATGGTGGCACACGGCTTTAATCCCAGCAGGCAGATCTCTGTGAGTTTCAGGCCAACCTGGTCTACAAAGAGAGTTCCAGGACAGCCAGGGCTGTTAAGCAGAGAAACCTTGCCTCTAAAACCAAAACAAAATGTAAGAAGGAAATGAAGGCATAGGGTGGGGGTCGGGGTGCATGGGGTGGGGGTCGGGGTGCATGGGGTGGAGGTCAGGGTGCATGGGGTGGGGGTTGGGGTGACTTAAGGACTTTTGGTATCAACTGTCTATCTTTTCCTTCAAGAATAAAAAAATTCACACTTTGCATTTTGGGAGTATAAATGCATTCTTTTGTATTTATTCATATTATCATATTACATCTCAATTGTTATCCATCCCTTGTATCCTCCCATTCCTCCCTCCCTCCCGCTTTCACCCTATTCCCCTCCCCTATGTCTGTGACTGAGGGGGACCTCTTTCCCCTCTATATGGTCATAGGCTATCAAGTTGCACGCATCTTGGTAGCCTGCTTATTCTTTCTCTGAGTGCCACCAGGCCTCCCCAGCACGGGAAAGTCGTCAAATATGTGGCACCAGAGTTCACGTCTGCGTCAGTCCATGCTCTCCACACAACTGTGGAGAATATCTTGTCCATTGGCTAGATCTGAGAAGGGGTTCGATGTTTACTGCAAGTACTCAATAAAATACTCACAAACCGAGTATAAATGCATTCTTACTTGGTTCTCAGCCCCATCGTGACTCCAATACTTCCTATCTACTCTATCAAACACGGGCCAAAAAAAATGTTTACTTGCTAAGAGTTGGATGAGCAGCAAATGCAAGGTAGACTTCATATTCAAACACGAGCTATTACTAGTGGTGCTATGGTGGCTGCTGCAGCATCATCAGTACAACGGATGCTCTAGACAAAACTCAGTGTGTGTATACTCCAAGTCATTCAACCAAGATTAATTGAGTGCTAACTAACCAGGCATTGCTCATGTAGAAGAAACACGAAAGTGAGGGAGATGAAGGCCTGCGTTAGCATGGAGTTGACATCCTAGTCGGGCAAAGTACAAACAAACAGGAGGGCAGCTTCTGGAAGTGGAAAGCACTTTGAAGGAACCGAACAACGGAGGTATGGGATGGACTGCCTGGAGCAGGGACAACATTTCCAGGTCCCCCAAACCCTGCGTGCGTAGCGAGGCCACACCTGGCAGGCTGTGCCCTAGGGAAGGGCTCCTCAGATTAGAGGAATGGCCTCGAAGAGCCCAAGAAAGGGAACCCACACACAGAACCTGATGCTCAGACTGTGGCACTCTCATGTGGAGAAGGAGGAGGAAGCCTGCAGGCACAGATGAGCTCTAGAGCTTACACTTTCTTTGGGAATTGCCAAGGCTTCCTAGGCTCCAGTTTCTGAAGACAGGAAGACACAATGGGCATAGGAGACAGAAGACACGAAGCACAGTTCTTGGCCCACAGAAAGCAGGGGAGGGAGCGCTGGCTAAAGCTACCGTGAGTAAAACAGACCGCGCAAAGCATTTGAAATGATAAGCAGCAAATAAGTGTTGACCGTTGTCGTGGGTGCCTAACGTCTCATGGGGTTTCAACAATGTGTCCCCTGCAGGAGCTCCACGGTTTCTCACGATCTGAGCAGAGGAGGCCCCAGCATGCCATTTTACCATGTAATTTAAAATGCATCAACATAATCCCTGTGGTCAGAGCGACTTTCCTTTATCAGCACGCCTGCCTTCCGGAATGGAAATGATGCTGGCGAAAAGAAAAAAGAAAAAAGAAAAAAGAAAAGAAAAACCCAGAATTGCAAAACTTTCTGAAGTCAATCACTTTCTGCCAGGTCATTTAGCTAAGGATGAGGCATCATTTCTGGCCTCCCCACATCATTCTCTGAAGACACCCATCCTTTCAGGAGGGAGGGCCTTAGGGTGAAAGGGTCAATTCAGATCCAGTCAGCTTGGAGTCTGGGGCTGGTTTCGACTGTTTCCCATCAGTGGTTTTGTTTTTGTGTGGCTCCTGTAAGTTATCACCTATTGGCCATGGGCCCTGGAGACACCAGAGTTCATGGCTGACATAGTGCTGTTCCCATGCCAGCCAGAAAGGCAGATTCTTCCACACAGTCATGAAGGACTGGGTTCTATGACCCCGCTCTAGCCAGTGGGGATCTGTTTTTCCAGAAGACCCGAGAGTCCTCCTGAACTCGGAGACTCTTCACTAGAGCTGGAGAAACCTGCCTGGGACACCAATGCTCACCGGGTAGTGCTATTCCAACTGTTGCCCCCTTCGCAGTGAAACTGATTTTTTAGTTTCTCTATTTAGGACATCAAGATAGGTTGCCATGGAAAAATGACATCTTCTAATTAAAAACACAGAGAGGTCACAAGTTTCCCAGAACAACTAGGGCACGGATCCTAAAAGGAAAGAAATGAAACATTTGAGAGAGAATAAGGAGAAAAAAAAAGTTAAGCAAACCTCCAGAGCCATGTCAGCCTGTAACTTCCCAAACCTGAATGAGATGCCTTGGGTGGATGAAGGATGCTGACTGGATGGTGAATCCAGCACCACTGGATGTTGCGGTCAGCAGAGTCGCAGCTGGTCAACAGACTGCGATGCTCTGGGAATACTGACTTAAACTTTGGACTTGTGCGTTCGCTCCTGAGGGCTGAGAAGGTTTGTCAAAGAACAGGGAGGGGGAGTCCGGAGGCTGATGACTGCAAGGATACAGTCTTCCCACTTGGGCAATTTCCCCCCTTTTCACCAAGCATTGAAAGTGGCGCCTGGAAGCTGCTTGGTGCAGTTGTCCTTGACGCAGTTCCCCACACTGGACCGTAACCTTCTCCAGGGCAAGCTCCATGTTGTACCTACTGTTCCATGCCCAATGCCTAATATAATGGTTGCCTATATCACCTTAATAGTATATCACATGTGAGATAATATTAACGTGAAAAAGAGGTTCTGTTTGCTGAGTTTCTGAGCACTGCATGTGATTATTTGTGTGTGTGTGTTGCATGCATGCGTATGAAAGTTTTATACGTCTGTGTGCACATGCATATTCACGTCTGTGAATGTGAATATGGAGGCTAGAGGCCAGTGGTGGGTGCCTTCCTTAATCGCTTTCCGCCTTGTTTTTTTAAAACAGTGTTTTAACTGAACCTGGAGCTTGTTGGTTTGGTTAGGCTGGCAGGCCGGTGAGCTCCAGGAATACACCTATATCCACCTTCTTAGTGCTTACACTAAGTGCTTATAGCTGCAGCCATTTTTGTGGTGGTGGTTGGTTGGTTGGCTGGTTGGTTGGTTGGTTGGCTGGCTGGTTGGTTCATTGGTTGGTTGGTTGGTTGGTTGGTTGGTTGGTTGACTGGTTGGCTGGCTGGCTGGTTGGTTGGTTGTTGGTTGGTTGGCTGGTTGGTTGGTTGTTGGTTGGTTGACTGGTTGGCTGGTTGGTTGGTTGTTGGTTGGTTGGCTGGTTGGCTGGTTGGTTGGTTGTTGGTTGGTTGACTGGTTGGCTGGTTGGTTGGTTGTTGGTTGGTTGGCTGGTTGGTTAATTGGTTGGTTGGTTGGTTTTTCACATGGGTGCTAGGGACCTAACCTCAGGGTTTTTGTTTTGTTTTGTTTTGTTTTTGCTGTACCATCTCTCTCCAGCCCCTAGTACTGAGATAGTAATAATAGTTTTACAGAAAAAAACAAACAAACAGAAAAACTGTGGTTCAAGGAAGGAAAGTCACACAGTGTAGATGATGAAGATGATGATAAGGATGGATGATAATGATGATGATGCCTGCCCGGACTTAAATCTGACACTGTCTGACCTAGAGCTCAAGAATAAATGAATCCCTATGGGAAACAATCTCCCTCACTCAGAGCCCATCTGCAATGTTTCTACAATCCCTCAGCTCAACCTCCTTCACCCTTCACTGCCATTTGCTGACACTGTCAAGTTTCCCAGAAAGCTCTGAATGACAGTAAGCAAGAGTAGCAACTTGCATACTTCAGCCAGGTTCCATATCCAAGGCACTTGCAAACAACAGACAAGCCCAACCCAGCAGAGGGTAAGGGGGGGACACAAAGCATCTTTCGTCCATCTATGCCTGCCCTTGGTAACACCGCCATGTCGGGAGGGCTGTTCATACTCCTGGAGGGCAAAGATGTCACAGATGGAGCTCATCCATAAGGATGGTGGGCGGTCCTCATAGTTGAAGAGGAGGGACATTTAGTTGAGGGGAAGCCTGTCCTAGCAACTCATTACAGACAGCACAGAGGAGTGGATTCTCATTTGCCTATTCTGTCACATGTCACACACATCTATGAGAACCAAAGCCATGGAATGTTACGTGAATGGCCACCCTCGGAGCTGGGCAAGAAAGTCTCTGACTTCATGCTTGCAAGCATGCTTTGCACCATACATTACCAGTAGTGGATAATAACATTTGTAGCCTGGGGCATGTTTAAAGGGCTTTTGCCTATTGCTTCATTGTTATCCTGCGAGGTTGGTACCTCCCCAACAGCTCCTTCTGAGATAATGAGACCAGAACGTCACTGGGGACATGCCACTGTCTCCTGGTACTAATCGAAATGTTCATGAGCTAGAAATAGCATGCACACACCAGGGGCTTGTTAGAACTGCAAATGCCTTGAGCCCAACCACCTTGATTCAGCGAGTCTGGGGTTCCTGTGCAGCCCTCCATCTCCCCCCCGCCCACACACACACAGAGGAACAGGGAAATAAATGGGACAATGCTGAAACCCTGAGAACAAATCACAGGGCCCCTTTCATTTTGTGAGGATCTGGCACTGGGCGCCTGACTTCTCTGAAGCTCAGTTACGTATGAACTAGGCATATGACCTGCTCAATGTTGTTGGGCAATTATGAGGCTCAAATGAATGAGTTTGTATTGAAGTGCTATTAAACTGCTAAACTTTCATTGTGGCTTACTATTATGATAATTATGGTAGCTATATTCTTATATTTCAAACAAAGTCTAATGGGTAAACTGAGGCTTAAAATAACATGACTACTCTCAGCAGGTTCTCATTACATCATCCTATTCTATGAATAGCAAATTATTTTCAGGGAAAAGAAAATGAAGGGCATTGAGTGAACCCAGGCTAGTGAACAATGACAACAATCATTATGATAATTGCTTGTGCGTGAAGAAGAGGAGCCACTCTGTCTACCCACACGGACGGGGCCTGGCAGAGCCGAAAAGAGGACAGAGTCTGTCTGTCGCACAGTACCTGCCTGTGCTCCCAGGCTCCTCCATTCAGGGTTCATTTCATCTCAGACAAGTGACTCCGCCCTCTGAGGGTTCTCAGCCGGGTTCCTCCTAAGTAAGTTCAAAAATACAATAATCTCCCTATTTGAATAAATAATCTTGTATTTCACATGAAGCTCGGGCAGGAGCAGGTCTGTGAAAGTCCTCTGCCAACTGTAATTTTCTGCACTGGGTGTTCTGGTTGATGTTGCTGTTTATAGCAAGAGAGCCCCCCAAAAGGCACTGACCAGAGAAAACAATGGCTCCTGGAAGAGCTCTTGAGACTTGGGGTGCCACAAAGATCAGGAAAAACATTTAACTCCACAGTCACTGATAGCAACGAAAGACAGGGCACTTGGAGGGGAAGGAAGGGGAGGGGAGGGGAGGCGAGGGGAGGGGAGAGGAGCAAGCACAGAGCCCCAAAGGCAATGGGCAATGCTCCAAGGAAGTTGACTCCCAGAGGCAGCAAGCGAAGCAGCACATGGCACAGGATGGTCCCAGCAGCCAAGAACTCAAATGTGCAGCAGCCTAAACTCTGGACTCTTGATGTCATCTCAGTATACACGCATGGAGTCACAGAGAGGCTGATGGAATTAGAAGTTACTCATATCCCTAAGTGCATCACATCATTGGGTTGTGTCATCTGGGCATCCCCAGGAATCTGGTCCCTATAAAATCTTGCATTATGCATGAATTGCCCAATTTCAAAATGAAAAGATTTTTTATTACAATATATTAAACTATACTGTATTTTTAACGAAATTAATATGGCTTGTCCTCAATCTTTTAAGCTGTATCAAGAGCTTCGGAGAAATCAACAGTCAAGGAAAGAGGATGCCGTAGTCAAGGGTCTATATGGCATAAAGTTGGGGAGCAGTGACACATACATTGCACTGCCACATCTTTGAGCTCTCTAATAACCGGGTCTGTCCAACACCTTAAGATTTGCATCTGAAGGTGTTTTCATGATCTCTCAGTGCCTCAGAACTTAACAGAGCACATCTCTCCATCTCCTGTTCACGTGCCATTGCAGGGTAACAAACTACCCCCAAAGCCAAAGAGGAGAAAAGAATGACAGGCTTCATTGTGTTCACAGATCCGACACCTGGCCCGTGAAGAGGCAAGTCACCTCCACTTCACTGGGCATGGACTGCTGTGACTCACTCTGAGTGTGGCTCATTCATGTGTCTGGTGTCCAGCCAGAAAGACACAGACAGCCTCGGGCCCAGGCAGCCTAAGTTCCTCCATGCCTAGCACTCTGGATCTGCTGAAGACAGAGATAGAGAAGTCTCTACAATTAGGGCCAGGCTGCTCACTCTCGGGACACTCAGTAATCAGAGAACGTATTTGTGCATGTGTGTGAGTGTGTAGAGCAGAGGACATCTTGAGGAAGCTGGTTCTCTCCTTCTACCTTGTGGTTTCTGGGATCTTGTTTCTGAAGGTGCCTCTTTGGAGAAAGGTTGTGAGGTTATTGCGGTGCGTGTGGTTTGGTGAGAACTGAAGGACCAGGTCTGTGGTACATGCTGTGAAGGACTCTACCACTCTCTTTGCATTTTGGATATGAGCATTTCTCATTATTCTATTGCAGAAAATGTCAACAGAAACATCCGCCTTGCATGTCCTATCAAGAACTTTATTACCAAAGCGTATCTTTACAGGAATCAGCCCCGAGGAAGTAATCATGCCTATGTCTTGGTTTTGTTTCCCAGTTAATTTGCTATCCAACTCAATCTGGAGCCTCAAACCACAGTGTAGGTCAGGCATTCCTATAACCTAGGACTTAACCTCTAGAATTAAGGTGATTAAAAAGACAGGTGTTGGGTAATGAACGTAGAGTGAGAAAGCTGCGCTCAAAGGCCTGATCTCCCTTCCACTCTCTGAAAAGCCAGACACACTTTAATTCGATTTATACATTTCCAGGCTGATACAGTTGTACCAGGCTCGAGAGAAAGAGCTACGATGTGAAAGTTCACAAAGGATGCTTGTCTCCCTCTGGTCCTTAACTGCCGTGACTAATCCGGATGAGGGCTGCCTGCGTGCAAGGTCTTCCAAAATGCTGACCTATGACTGTGCGAATGCAGAAAATGCATTCATCTTCACTTAATAAGAAGGGATCCTTTTTGATATCCCCAACCCCAAGTTTCTGACCAGAATAAAGTCCATCTAATGATCCTTAACCATGCAACAGTGGTAAATTCTT
>OU015753.1:57471117-57481168 GCA_907169655.1 Acomys percivali | reverse complement strand
CAGGATTTCTCTGCATTTGTACCCTCAGCTCTCAAGATAGCAGGGACCTCAATGTGTTCATGAAAGGCCAGAATGGCTGCATTTCCTAAATAAGAAGTCAGGCTGCTTGGTCTGGGGGGCCTTGACTTCACACTTTTATTGAACCCATAATCAGTGAGAAGCCCCAGGTTATCTGACATAAAAACTGTGTGACCCCTCCAATAGTTACTATTTCCCAACATCCTAATCTCTTGTTACATTTTCTTTTTAGTACTTACACTTCCGTAAGTGTATTTAGTTAACTATTTGGTTGATTGGTTGGTTGGTTGGTTGGTTAGTTTGTTGGTCAGTTGGCTGGTTCATTTTCCTTGTTTCCAAAACCTAAGTCTATGAAAGCAAATATTTCTTTTTTTAGTAATTTATTCAGATTACAACTAAATTATTATCCTATCACTTATATCCTCCCTCCCTCCTGCTTTCACCCTATTCTGCTCCCCTAGGTCTATGACTGAGGGGGACCTCCTCCCCCACTATGTGGTCATAGGCTATCAAGTTTCACTTGGTAGCCTGCTTATTCTTTCTTTGAGTGCCCTCAGGCCTCCTCACCCAGAGGAGGTGATCAAATATGGGGCACCATAGTTCATGTCAGAGTCAGTTCCTGCTCTCCACATAACTGTGAAAAATGTCTTGACCATGGGCTAGATCACAGCAAGAGTTCGATGTTTACTACTTGTATTGTCCTTGGTTAATGCAGTAGTTTGAGAAGACGCCCCTGGACCCTGATCCACCCGTCATGATGTTCTTCTTGTAAGTTTCTAAGACCCTCTGGGTCCTTCTATTTCCCCATCTCCTATATTTGTCTTACCTAGAGTCCCAGTGGGATGTCCTCACACCTATCCCAATCTCCTGGTAAGTGAAGACTTTCATGGGACATGCCTTTTGGGCTATAAGTGAGTATATACCATGTGAGTCTTCTGAAAGCAAATATTTCTATCCCAGCTGCTTAGATACAGGACCCAGGACACAGCTGAAACCCAAAATGTGCCAGGAACCTGAAATAAACGAGTCATCTCCGGAAGCACGAAGAGGAAAATGGAGCAGGATTTTTAAACCTGACTTGTGTGGGGAACCAAGAGCAGCCCCTAAAATAGTCTCTTAACAGTCCCTCTTCAGACAGCTTAGAATGTGGCAACTACAATACTCTTACCTCAGGGTTAAGCAGATGGTCACCCTACGGCCCCTTCTGAGAACCCTCATCACACTAGCAACAAAGCCCACAACGCTCATTCACAAGACTCAGGGTGGTCTTGCCCTGGTGCCATCTTTGGCCCTTCTCTGAGTTTCTTTTCTTCTTTACTCTTCCTAAACAGGACTGTCAAAGAGCTCCTGGGCAATGGACATAGACCAGGTACACAGAGAGGAATAACTCTTCCTTGTCCCTCAAAGGATACCTGCTAACTCTTCACATTCCTTCCCTTGGCACTCAAATTAACTGATACAAAAGAGGAGGAACTGAGCTAGTAAATGGTTAAATGGTGGCTAGTAAGATACAGTGACATTCTATTTCACCTGTGTCTTGTCCTCAGGGATTTTGGATTTAACTATGTTCTATGCTCCGAGTTACCAACAGTGACAAGCGGGTTTAACTTATTGTCCATATTAGAAGCTCAGAATTTGTTGTGAATTGAGCCTGCTTAAGTACATTTAAATTTGTAAAGATGCTTAAACTCTTTAATCTGGACCTCTGCAGTGGTCCTCTCTCCTGAGTACAGCATCTCACCCACGGAGTGAGGAAGAGCTTCAAGGCCGTGGTGGTTATAAACATGTTGTTTACTGTAGAGAACTCTTTCTGGTTGTCAGGGACCAATCAAGTGGTTCATATGTACAAATGCTGAGAGAAGCATGCCTGGGCTCCTCTTATCTGACAGTGAGCAAGACATTACTGAAAGCTCCTTTAAACCCAGAATCCATAAAAGGGAAGCTGATTAAATTGATGCCATCGAAAGGAAAAGGCATGATTTAATGGCTGAGTATTTGTCTAGTGTTTAACTTCACACTATGTACAAAAACAAACAAGCATATATATTTTTTAAAATTCAATAAATGGGGCTGAAGAGATGGCTTAGCCATTAAAGGCTAGGCTCATAATCAAATATAAAAATACATTAAATAA
Source organism: Acomys percivali (assembly GCA_907169655.1). Classification (NCBI taxonomy): domain Eukaryota; kingdom Metazoa; phylum Chordata; class Mammalia; order Rodentia; family Muridae; genus Acomys; species Acomys percivali. Next base: position 57,479,016 of record OU015753.1, on the reverse strand, counting down.
AGGGAGAATAATATTGTGTGACATATGACACTCAAGATACTGGCATGAGGAAAGTAGCTACAGCCTAGTAAAGTACAACCACAAGCATGAATAGATAGGGCTCATGAAAAAAAATAGTATTAAACATGTAAAAGTTGCTCCAACACACCCAGACTGGAGAAGTATGTGATGCTAGTACCCCAAGGTACCCTTTCCCACTCATAAGGCTTGCAAAAGTCCCAATGTTTGATGCTGAGCTCTCATGATGAGACTATAGGGACCAGCTTCCTCCTTGTTCCCCCACAAGGATACACAACAGAGCCCCTCTCGAGGAAGAGCAGCACCACACTGTGAACCTGCTGTCCCTGGGCTTTGGCAGTCCACTCCAAAGACACTGTGGCATACACTCAGGATAGTATCTGTAATAAAGAGATTGGGGCTACCCAGCATCTCCGTGGTCGAGGGATGGCACCATGGTGTACCGCAGCCCAGGAAAGTAGGAGGTGGGTTCTCCATGCTGCAGAGTGATCTTCAGAATATACTCATAGCTGGGAAAAGTAAAGATTCAGGGAAAAAAGGAAATGATGTGTTACTCTTATATAACAAGAGACATGAATGCCAGGATAAATACACATTTAGATAGTCGCTTATAGTTCCTTATATTTGTATAAGGAAGCACAGGAGACAGAAGTCAGAACAGGATGAAAATGGAATCCTAAGGATGTGAAGAAACAGGGCAAAAGGTAGAGAAGAAATAGGATTCATCTGGATATACGTTGAACAGTGTTCATAGCTTAGTGCGGTGTAGTCTAAGGATAAAATTTAAAAGAACAAGCGTAACAGAAAACAGCAAAAGAATACTGAGATTTATTTGTATCATTATGGGGTCATTAGTAACATAATTTTGAACCTGTGTTTGTTGTCTAAGTGATTTTTCTTGTGTCATATTTGTATTATAGTTAATGTAAGTGGGAAAAATATGCAATAAAAGATAAATAAATGTTTTATAATATTTATATTTTAATTACAAGTGAAAGCCCAAGCTGAGAATTTTAAAGACATGCACATATAGATCCATTATTTTAAAGAAGAGTTCTGAGATCTTTCTGTTCTCTGTCCAATGAAAACTCCTAGAAGCAACGGCAACTTGGCAGTAGAGAGCATCCTCAGTATTCTGGTGCAGGCTCTAAAAGGATTCTCTAACTATTAAATAATTCTTTCTAAATACTGAAAAGAATGGAAGCTTCTAGGAAGAGATGTGTAATTCCAGGAACTGCAGGAGAATGTGCCGCCTAACACATTTTATGACAAAGGTCGGTTAAGCACACTATCGGAAACACAGCTCCCAGCTTGTGTTGATCCCTGGAAGCCCAATCCAGAGAATCTATGAGTACCCTGAATGGTTTTGAGTTTCTGTATTAGTACAGGAGTCCGAAGTGGGAAAGGCCCACACTCACCCCTGAGAGCAGTGCCTTATTTTCTAGTAAGTCCAGGTCAGGGAATTTGTTCTTTGATTCTTCATTGAATAGCGATAATTAGATTGGGAGGATTGGGCAGCGTTTCTTCTGCTTTTCAACAGAAACTATGTTTCAGACTGTGGAAGACAACAGTTCCCAAAAATGGCTGCAGTGCCTCTCACCTCAAGTGTTCTCCACCCTTGTCACTGTTCAGCCTTCCATCCGGGTGCCTCTGTGCCATCTCACTGAATCTAAGCTGGGTTGTGACTCTTTTGACCAATAGTCAGAACCCTAACCCCAACCCTAACCCTAACCCTAACCCTAACCCCAACCCTAATGGCAACTCTAACACTAACCCAAACCCTAACCCTAACTCTAACCTAACCTTAACCCTAACCATAACCTAACCCTAACCCCAACCCTAACCCTAACTCTAATCCTAACCCTAACCCCAACCCTAACCCTAACCCTTATGAGAATAGGCCATTAAGGTCAGTTCACCCTGCCAATTCTGCTAGAACATCTGTTCGTCAGCCCTGAGTTTCTAAGTGACAAATTTCAATTCTCATGAGGCCATGGTGGTTTGAGGAGGCCCACGGCCTGTGGGTCGACCATAGATACGAGCTCTGCTCAGCAAAACAGCAGTCCAGTGATCAAGTCACTCTAGCAAACAGCCCTGTGAGTGGAGAAGCCTGCATATCCTCCAAGAACACAATTCCTAAGTCTTACAACCTTTGATTACTTCTAGCTGAGCCCAAGATGTCACAGAACAGAGACCTGGCATCCCTGCTGTGCTGTCTGGATTTTTCACCCACAGTACTGACAAACATAACAAAATTCTTGCTCTACACCACCAAGTCTGGGGTGGTTTCATATACTTCCATATTACCTGGAACGTAGGGTCACTGCAAATCCCTAATCAATGTAGGAATGCTCTTCTTTATGGAAAGCATCCATATTAATTAACATGGAAAGAAAGAAGAAACTCCATAAAATTTGGACTAGTAGATATAACAAAATAATAGTGATTGACATTTTGTAGTCACTAAAGAGGGATTTTATTTAAGTGATGCTCAACACCACTTCATCATTAGGAGGGTGATCAAAGTGTTACCTGGATATTTTACAGGATGCTAAACTATTCCTCCGCTCAATTGTTTTCTGCCCTAATGTGGAAAAGAACAACTTTATAGTGAGCCAATCAAGCTATTGCATGTGCTGATTTGTTGGCGCTCATTCTACAACCATGCCCTTTTATACTGGTTTTGGGTTTCAAAGAGGGGGGCAACAGATATTTGTTGCTGTGCAATAGGAAATATTAATAAGATCAGGCATCAGGCATATATATATGTATATATAATATAATATTTTATACATAATGCATACATAGAGTAACAAAGATTAGAGATACAGACAGGGAGAGACAGACAGACACACAGAAACAGACAGGCAGACGGGGGGGGGGGGGGGGGGGGGGGGGAAGGGGGGGGGGGATAAGAACTAGGTGTATTGGCCATCTGGCAAAGAATCAGCTGGTCTCAGCTGCCTGTGCATAAACTCCCAAAATTACATGTTGTTAATATCTAGTTACTCTGACAAACAATTTAAGTGAGGAAGGATTTAGATTTACTGTAGCTCACAGTGTTGGAAGTCTTTGTCTGAGGGTGGCTAGCTCCATTGCTATTGGTCTGGCCCATCAGAGCATCATGGGAGCAGGGAGCGTAGGAGTATAGTTGATCATGATGCTCAGGAAGCAGACAGGCAGGAAGAAGCAAAATGGGACCCATCAATGGCGTGAATGCAATGACCTACTTTCTCTAATCAAGTTTTACTCCCTAACAGACTATTCAGTATATATTCATCAATAGCATAATCTGTTGGTTTAGTGTTCTCATAACTCAATTACCCCTCAAAGCACCCTTAAATGTGCACCCAGCCTTCAACAACACATGAGCCCTTCATGAGAGACAATTCATCTTCAAACTATAATAGTACATGAATATTTTAGGATGATTTGGTTTTCTGTTCCCTGTTATTGCTGTGAGTTTTCTCTTTTGTTTCCAATATTACATTATTATTTACTACCAAAAAATTCCTGTTGTGAGCTTTTTTGCATAAATCAATAAATGAAAATGTGAGATGAAATATGGAAAACCTGAACTTAGACAAGGATGCACATCAGGAAAGGAGGGGCTGGGGTGGGAGATCTGGAGATCTGAAGCTGAAGAAGAGATTTGGGGGATCCAAGCAGGGTTTGGAAAGAAAGAGGAAGCACCACAAACGCCCCTGGCCCCTAAGAGCAGGGAGGGAGTAGTCACAGACTGCCCACAGAGGAGAGCAACTGATACTTTTGTAAAGATACAACGCTAGCCCCAGTCAAGAGAATTAGTCCCTCCAAGAGTATGAGCAGGTGCAAGTGAGGGGAGGGGGAGAGGGACGGGAACAGGGAGCTAGACAGGGACAGATGCAGGACAACAGGACAGACAGGATGGGGGATGGAAGGACAGCAAGAAGGCCTCCATTTCAGCCACCATAGGCTGTCATCCTGTACCTATGATGACTGTGTTGCCTGGACACCTACTGCCTAGCTCAGGACTTCATTCCTGGACTCTTACCAGTTGACGTGGCCCTTGGACGAAATTCTATAACATGTAAAGGCTGCTTTCAATGTACCACACTTCCACCCTGCCAGAGAAGAGCCAAAATAAGCACCTTCCACCCTTTGCTGGAGGCTGAGGTAGACCTCCTAAACCCTACCAGACGCCATTTTGAGGACGGTTAGAGCACCAAGATGGAGATGCTGACCTTGGCACCACAATGTCCACCTTAGCCCTGGTGGCCTGTGCTTATAGTTTACATAAGGAAGAAACAAATATCAGCCTTGACTGATCACTACCATTTTTCTGGAAACTGTGACCAGGGCTAGAAGCAACATACCTCCACACCTAACATCATTATGATGCAAAGGTCCCCAGATATGGTACACTGGCTCTTTTTAAAAAATATTCAAGACAAATTGCTTTGATTCTGAGTGGGAGATTGGGAATAAAGATCTGGTGGAGACCTACAGAGAGGCCATAAGGAGAGAGACTGGAAGTGCCCACACACACACAACCAACTACCTTCTAGAGTGCATTGTATCCAGGATGGCAGGTTCGGTTGGACAGAGAGCTCACTGTAGCTAGAGTAGATTTTGTGATGGGGGAATGGGTTGGCTGTAGAGAAGCATGTCCTCTGCAAGATGACACTCTAGGATAATATAAGCAATAGATGCCATGGTATAATTTCTAAACTGTATCCAAACAGCCAAAACAGCCAAAAATTCCTCTCTCCTCTCTCCTCTCTCTCCTCTCTCTCTCTGTCTCTGTCTCTCTCTCTGTCTTTCTGTCTTTGTCTCTCTATCTCTCTCCCCCTTCCTCTCCTCCTCCCCTCCCCCCTCTTTCCTTCTCTCCTGCTCACTTTAGCTATATTTGGGTGCCAATTATATAGAGAAAAGCTAAATTCAGTTTTTTAATGTCAGACTGTAGATACTTGTAATCTGGCAAAGGGCAACTGTTTTTGCGATTTTGAAGCTTGTCATCAGGATTAATGAGCCTGGAGAAAAATGTCTTGAGCAATGTTTAGTCCTTCAAAGACCCCTGGGGTCCAGATCTGGTGAGGCTGGGCACTCTCCCAGAGCTGGTCAGGCACATCCCATGATCCCATATTGCTTGGCTGGCTGCCAGCCCCACGGTTCACTCTTCCCCCTCCAACTCTACAGAAAAGTTCAGAAAGTGCAGGTTGCTCCCACGGGTTACCTGGCAGATGCCCAATCCTCCTGCAGAAGAGGTTGACCCCTGAAGTCAGGGACTGGAGCATTCCCCTGGGGACTCATAGGACTTCTCTTTGCAATCTGAGGAGCTACTGACTGGGTGCTCTCCAATGGGGAGATGCCACTTCTTCTGGTGATGCTCTTTTCTGCAGCCACTGTCTTGCCGAGGACCTTGAACTGAATCTGGTGCCATCAGGTGCCAACCAGGACCAAAGCAGCCATTGGAGGAAGAGGTCAAGGTCACCTTGGAACCTTGCCCATGTCCCTTGCAACTTTGTGAGTGTTGTGTCCCTCCCTCTGCAGGGTGGAGGCTGAAGTGTCACAGTCACATGGAGTTACCACGTGGCCCTCGACTTTCAAAGAAGGTGTTGTTTAATGTTACACCCACCTGCTCTCTTCATCGTAAGAGCTAGCAATATTTCTCCAGTTTTTCGTGCTTTCTTAATAGCTCTCAGCTTTAGGTGTCTGTCTGAAGGTTCTGTGAAGCCTTTTAAAAAACATGCTTCTGCATGTCCCAAATATAGGTGGCCGCTACATAGATCTACAATGGGCACTCTGCTGTGAGTGGCGGTTGAGTCTAGTCTGCCTAGCATTGCTTATCGGTTCATGTAAAATTACTTCACTTCCCCATGGGAAGCCCCTCCCCCTACACCCTGTGGAAGGGGTGTCTGTGAAAGTGCTCCCTCTCCTCCAACCGCAGTGTCAACATAAGGTAAACCGAGGCTCTTTTCTTAGTGCAGGGTGCTATAGCAACCGGCCACAACCCCAACAGCAGGTCGATAGAAGTTTATTGATCAGGTATTGAATGCTCTAGGCTTTTTCTAATAAATTTCTTGCTTGCATTATTAAGCCAAAGTGAACTTCATGTTTACAACTTAATAGCCCTGACTGCCCTACCTGGAGACTCACGGTTGCCACCACCTCAGCACATATGCCAGACTATGACACTGAGCCAAGAAGCACTGGACGGCTGTCTGTTATGCTTGGGTTAAGAAGCTCTGTGCATACTTTTCTTATTTAGATTCTGTAATTCAACAAGTGAGAAAGTGAAAGTCGAGTCATAGAGTTGGTGAATAGTAACTCTGGTATTTGAACCCATTTCCAAAGCCCCTCAACCTCTTCAGGTTACTGCCCTCCCATAGCTTTGTTCCTTTCTCTGGGTATCCCATGGTCCTGTGGTTATTTTTAACTTCTATTCCCTGCATTTTATTTTACCTATATGTGCTTATCAAATAAAATGCATTATGGATAATACGCTCCTTGAGTATAGGTTTGGAGTAGACAATGTACTTCATGTTTCATAATATACCTCTGCATTCACGTAGAGTGGACAGGCATGTCCTCATGCTTATTGAGTAAATGCATGATGCTAACTACTTCATAGGGTAAACCAGTGAGTGACCAGTTGCTAATGAGCTTATAGTGATGTAGAAGAAGTGATGGCATGGACTTATAAAAACATGTGGCCATGAAGCCATTTCTTTCTCTAGAGAATCATCAATTAACTATTCTCTGGTCCTGGACATAACCTGAGCTGACCTTCCCCACACATTCTGCTGTCCTTCCAACTGTAGGTCTAGTGAGGAGTGGACAGGGTGACTTGTCCTCACAAACTTAGCGAACATTACAAGACCTTAGCCACTTACGTATGGCCCTTTTGGCAGGGCAGGGCAACCGAATGGATGGAGCTGACACACAGTCTCACAATTCCCCGTGGTTTACCTGTTTGCCTGCTTAAGGAAGAACTGTTTCTTCTAGCATAGTCATTTGCATCCTAGTAGGTAAACAGTCTTAGCCTCCTTTGGGTCCCTTAAGTGAACTGAAAGAAAATCCAGACAGTAGTGGGCCAGCCGTAGCTCTGAGTTCACGTCTGGACCCCGTCCACTCACCTACAAAGTATTATTATTACACACCAACTTCATGCTTGAGCTTGATGCTGACTTAATGAGACAGAGTCCCAGGCCTGGCAGGGTTTGCAGGCAGGTAGTAGGGAGTGAACTGTTAACAGGCTATTTCAGCACCATGTGACAAGAGATCAACAGCATGGAGCCAACCCACCACATGGAATGGGGCTGCTTCGAGAGGGTTGTTTTGGCAAGAACTTTCTTAGTGCAGAATTGTCCTCTCTTAACTTTTACTTAACTCTGAAAACTCTTTTGTCTCAACTATTCCCTACCCCCAAACACTTTGCTTCACCACAATTGGTACCAGATTAGAGATGACTATAGTGTTACATAGGCAGGCCAGGTCAGATACGGATTAGGTTTCAGGAGGTCATATTTTTTAGCCACTGTCAATTGAATATTTACCATATGCCTAAAAGCGTCGCCAAAGCATCTCATTGGAGCCTGAGTCAAAACTGGCTTCAGAGTATTTTGGAGACCTCCCAGTGATACCACTGGAGAGGAGACGATAGGCTCTCTGACCTTAGTATGTATAAACACCACAAACCTGCTTCTAATGCCATTCAGGAAGAGACCATTGGACCCTGAAGACACAGACTTTAATGACCAGATTCACCCACTGGCAGATTCCTAATCTGATGGCATTGTTGGAAGTGGAGGAAAATGGGAGGAAGTAGATAACCAGGGTGTGTCCTGGAAGGCTTTCTTTCTTTCTTTCTTTCTTTCTTTCTTTCTTTCTTTCTTTCTT
>OU015753.1:57456813-57469211 GCA_907169655.1 Acomys percivali | reverse complement strand
CCCACGTCACCCTTCATCACCTGGTTGCCGCTCGTGAGCTGGACAGTAAGGCATGCAGGGCAGGGAGCGGGCTGAGTCATCCTGACACAGTCAGCGCCAAGCCCCAGCGCTTGGCCCAGAACGGCCACTTATTCTATACTTTCCATTCACGTTTCTCCAAGTTCCCACACTTAAGGAGGTAAGTGCCTTGACAGCTCAGCCTGCATACGCTAATGAGACACCACCAGGTGCCCATGACAGAGGAGATCAGATGAGAGAAAGTGGCTTCGAGCTGAGTGAGAGGGTTCAGCTTCCTCATGCCGGGGGTTACCCCAGGTGAATTCTAGCTGTAGATGATGATGATTAAAAACCTTACAGAATCAGGGCACAGAGGGGTCTCCCAGAGGGGTCGTGAGCTCCGTGTGCCTACTCCAACACATACAGAGCATTGGGAACTGCCCCCTCCTACCCCTCAGCGCTCTCACACTTACAGCAGACTGCATCCCCTTCCACTGCCCTTGTCTTTCTCATCCATCCAGACGCCTTACTTTACGATCTCCATCTTTTTCATAAACAGCAATTTATCTGCAGTATATTTTCTATAGTTTTTTCCCCTTATTGCCAAGACCCTAAATCCCTTTCTCTCTTTTGCCACATCCAACAAAAACCACAGCCCTAGGGAAGCCAGCCCTCCCTTTCTTTGCGCTGCACCTGTGTCTAACTAACCAGCTGAGCACTGTGGTTCCGGGGTGGTGTCACAGTGAGCAAATAGCTGACAAAAAGTAAGTTGAGGAGGGCTGGGATGTAGCTCAATGGTAGAGCACGTGACGGGGGTATGCAGGGTTCTGGGTACAGTCCTCAAACACCTCAAAACAAATTTAAAGGTTAGAGAGGAGAAGGAAATCACTGGGTGTGGCACTAAAGGTAGAGGATTTATTTTGTCTCATAGTTTGAGAGGGTGCTCTCCATCACGTCAGGGAAGGCTGCATGGAAGGGACAGCAGAGAGCAGTAACGAATCAACTGGTCAGAAACCTGAAGATTTACTCTTCAGCAACTCACCATCTCCTAAAGGGTCCACGGCCTCCTCAAACAATGCCACCAGAACCAAGTGTTCAAACACACGAACCTGTGGGGCACACTTTACCTACAAACCAAACAAGGTTGAGACATGAAGCATCTGAGAACGGAGCATGCTGGCTCTGGGCTGCTCTGCTCTCCAGCCCATCCTTGTGCCTTTGACACCTCCCAGAAGTCAGGCTAGTGCCTGCTTTCTCTCACTCTCCACAGTTATCTGAAGTGTATGTGCTTTCCTCATGTCTTCACTTTCCTTCCTAGATACCAGCAGAAGCCATTGCTTCCTCCTCATCAGAGTAAGAAGGACCAGAAATGAAGTCCGTTAGCTTCTAGTGCCAAAGAGATGAAATACCAACACCCACTCACACCCCGGCTTCCTTTCTCTCTACCTGTTCCTGCCCTGGGATGAAGAAAATTTCAGAGGAGGGGGCAGAACAGCATGGAGAAGGAGGATGATGATGAGGAGGAAGAGCCCACCAAGAAGGTGAGAGGGAGGCAGGAAATAAGAGCAAACCCTTAACCACAGGTTCTTTGTCTTCCCACTGTTACTATTATCCTTCGCAGTCAAATATTTCAAACTACCCCCCTGTGCACTCTATGGTCTCTGCCTCCTGGTTTTGTTTTTGTTTATTTGTTTTCTTTTGTGTTTTGGAGATAGGGCTTCTCTATGTAATTTTGGTTGTCCAGGAATTTATTATTTAGACCAGACGGGCCTTGAACATGCAGCAGTGATCCTTCTAACTCTGCCCGCAACTTCTATGATTGCAGACATGCACCACTCTTCCTGTCTTTGTGGTTTGGAAGACCTCCAAATCTATGGAGTAGCAGCAACAGAATTTCCCACAGTCCTGTCGGCTGAGTGGTCTGGGATCAAAAGAGACTCAGGATCTGGTGAGGGCCTGCTTCCTGGTGCCAGGTGCTGCTTCCTCCCATCATGGAGGAGGTGGAAGAGCTCGCCTGAGTTCTTTCATAATCGTCTGAGATTCTGCTGGACTATCTCTCAAAGGCCCCCTAACCCCCATTCCATCAAGAGTTATGATTTCAGCGTGTTAATTTTAGGGAAACCCAATCATGTCATAGCACTTCCCACCATCCTTCACTCCATTCCTGTCTGAGATGACCGTATGTTCCCCCACTGACAGCACGGATAGCCTGCATTTTTGCCTGGGTCTCAGCTGACGTCACAGCTGCATATGTGGTCTTTTCTTCAAAGTCATCCTCTGATGACGCTTTTGCTTCTGGCCTTCTTGCCATTTACTTTCTCTCTGGTTAATTTCACTCATGCCTGTGGCTTTGGTTAACACAAGCCAAGGAAGATACACATCTTCACCCAGGTCTGCAGCACACCTCCTCTTTGATATCATCTCTGGAATGCTGACTAATGCCTGGGTAATGCTCAGTGTTTGCATCTGGGAACATGGCGCGGTTTCACCCACTTCACTTAGTCCCATGGATGCCATTTATCACTTCCCATCCTGTCATAACAAATTGGGGCAGAGCAGAATTCACAGCTATGCTATGTGTGCTAGGTATAAAAGAGGAGGGCTCAGCTTCAGGATGTCAGTGGGTTCAGAGAGAACCTCAGAATAGTCCATGGGGCAGAATGTTTCACTGGGGCCCACTGCTGTACTCTGAGGCTCCAGCATCTTCCTTCAGACACCCACACCTTCAGAAGCCAGCTTGCACAAACGAGGGGCAGCAGGGCTGCAGGGGTTCCTACCTTCCCAGCAGCCTAAGCTTTTATATACGCCATATCATTCAGTGCTTACAACCAGCCATCAGGATTAGTTATCTAGTCAGCTCCTATTCAGAGAGGTAAGTCGACTTTCCCAGTGTCTCACAGCCAATCAATACATGGTACTAGTCCACCCAGAATCTATCATTTTTTGATTCTTGCCCAGAAGTCCTGAATCCCCCAAGAAGCTCAGACACTGATCGTTAGGGACGGTGTGGGCTCAGCTGCCAACACTAGAAAACCAGCATGGCAGATTAGGTAAACACAGGTCTCCATGGTTGAATTGCCTGGGTTTGAGTTTTGTACAGTAAGCAGAACAAGCTGGCCCTGGAAGCATTGGCAATTTACTTAACCTCCCTGAGCCTCAATTTACCACGACAACAATTACACATACAGCAACAGAGCCCACTTCCTATGACTGCTTGGAAAGGTTAGTGAAACAATGTGTGCGAACTGCGAGCATCATCTGGGAACTTCTAAGAGCCCTGCTGCTGTTGGTGATGCCAGGAGCAGGAAGGAAGCCCTGTGATCTGTGCAGAGCTAGGTCCTGCAGGAAAATTCCAGATGTCCTCACCCTGGATAAGAGGAGGGGAGGGTAAACCCTCCTCCCTGTTTTCCTCCAAGGGAGGAGAGGAATGGATGAAGGAACAGATGGAGTTAGGGCTTTGAAACAGTCAAGGGAGGTGTGGTAGAGGGCTTTAGCAGGAATATCTGCAGCAGAGAAGAGGGGCTCTCTGTGTCCAGAAAGTCCATTCCAAAGTGAATTTGAGCTTGACCCTGGGACTTCATGGTTAACTTGGAGATGGCTTCCCCAGGTTTACATGTATGGACATTGGTTGGTAAATATGTGCTAATGCTTAATGTGTTATGAATCCCCTATGATTCTTTTCACTCCTCTACCTAAGGTGATGGGAAAGTATCTAGGAAAGATGTCCAGGACCCAAGATGGGGCTCAATATATGGTTTTCTAAGAATATACTACACAGAGACACTCTGAAAATACAGGCCCCTCTTTCTGACTAGTCCAATTTTATCTGTCCACTCTACTACAGCCACAATGGTGTGTGACCCCAGGTTTCCTGAATTCCACCCTCCACCCCCACAACACACAGAGACTGCTGCAGGCATCTACTGCCACCTACAGGCCCCACGTGGCACTGCCTCTCCTGCTGTACACTGAGGGGGCATTGCCCTGAACTTATCTACTCAGAGGAAAACCACTGTGTTTTTCCGGTCTCTCTCTTGACTGCTTCAGTTCAGTAAAGTCAGTGATAAGGGCTGGTGAGATGGCCCAGTGTGTAAAGGACACCTGTCGCCAAGACTGATAACCTGAGCTTGATGCCTGGGCTCGCCTGGCAGAAAGAAGAACCAAATCCCACAATTGCCTTCTGACATCCCCTGGCATGCTGTGGCCAGCTCCATTCCTACACCATACATACAAGCACATAAAATAAGCCAATTATGATGTAATAATTTTTAAGTGCCCATTGTCTTTATGTACTCATAATGGTGTAGGCACCCAATACATAACTGTGGAATAAATGAATGAATGAATGAATGAATGATTGATTGATTGATTCAGAACTGTGAGTTACCAAGAGCTTCTGATCTTTTCTTTAGGGGGTTTCCATCTGCTGTGGGGAAAGGTCACTCTGGGAGGAAGCAACAAATAGCATTCTTCAATTCCAGTCTGAACGTCAACATGATGGGCTCCTGGCAGACCACACAGAAAGGTCAAGATTTCCCACAGTCCAAAATGTTGCTGCTACTATGACTGACGTGGGCTAGCTTAGGCACCCTGTCTTCTTTTAGGTGGAGAGACATCCTAAGGGACATCAATCAGTGGCTTTCCGCCTGCCCTTCCCAGGGAGAGACACCCATATATATGAAGAGCAGAGGTAGAGGGAGCATGGGAAAGGCAGCAAAGAGCCCCTGAGCCACTGCTAGGGAGTGGCCAGCCTTGCCTCTCCTCCAATGCCTGAGCCACCAGTGTGGCTCCCCAGAACTCAAGAAAGGTGTACAGCCTGGGAGAGTTCCATATGCCTCTGGCTGTCTGAGAACATCCACAGGACGTCTGTGGTTCTGACATCCTCCTGTGCACAGAGGCTGCGAGGCACTGAGAGACGTGAGTGCAGTTTACACCCTGACTTCCAACAGCTCCCTGGGGCTGTTGCACAGAGGCTCTTGGACTCAAACTACCATAAAGAAGCTATGGCGTAGAACACTAGAAGCTGATTAACGCCACCTGGTTCCAGCCTCAAACCGTCCCAGAAACGTTAGGCATTAAACAAGGCCACTTGTGGATTTTTTTTTCTTCCTTGCCCTTGACAGGCACTGCATACATTGCTGGGACCCATGAGGTGAGAACAGACACCGCAGAGAAGCCTTTCATACTTGAAAGAACTCTCGCCATCTTCTCTCCAGGATGTCACGAGCTGCGCATGCTCACTCTCCTGCAACAGGATGTCATGAGCTGCGCATGCTCACTCTCCTGCGTCAGCTTGTCTGTGGGAAGCAGAAACTATACATTCAGCCATGTGTAGTATATGTTACAGGTGGGGTGAGATGAGATGGGGAGTGGCAAAGTGAGGGGCCAGTTCACTCCTCTTGGTAACATTGAGGAACAGTGGCCAAGAGCCCTCTAAAAGGACAAGCCATAACACAGATTTCATGTTAGGCCAGCGGTTCTCCAGGTTGCCCATGTTACCCGCAGAACTTTAAAAATCCCAGGCCACATCCTACACCTGTTAAACCGGAACCGCTAGGAGTGTCACCCTGGTCCCAATGTTCTCAAAACTCCCCAGGGCACTCCAACTTGCAGCCACGTTTGTAGGTCTCTGTGCTTGTCTCTCTGTCTTCGGTCTCTTGTCACATTTCCCTAGGAGTTCCATGTTCCTACAGTCCTGTCATCCTCATATCCCCCCGCCCCGCGCCCCCAGGAGGCTTAGAGAAGTCTGAGCACCTGGCTGGGCTTGGAAGCAAAGCAAGCTGTAAGCTCCTCGAAGTGGTCATACTGCCCGAGATATTGTTTGCCTGGTGTCTGGCAGTATGTGGGAGTGCCCAGGGCAGATGTGAACCATGTTGTTGTGCCAAGTGGAGAAGGTTGTCTGAAGCAGTCACTGTATGTAGGCAAAGTCAAAAGGGGATGGTCATGGGCAGAGCACTGAAGTGGTATTCCTGCTGGGAGCCTTCCTGTAAGGATGACCTCTGCCCCGCCACAGTCTGACCATCCAATCATACATGGACCCTCTGGACCCTGGACACCAGCTTCATTCACAAGTTCTACATAAGCCCAGATGCTAACAAGGGCTTCACCCTGGGCCTCTGAGGTCTGCTGCCTGGGCAAGCCCTGCCCTGCCCAAGGCCAGAGCTGGAGCAAGCCGAGAGTCTCTCCCCTACATAAGCCAGTACTGTCACCCAGGCACCTAAGGCACGGACATCCTGTTAGTTGCTTGCTCTGCCCTGACTGACCCGCACTGTGCTTCAGTTCTTCCCTGCTTTGAAGACAAATGATTAAAGACTTTCCATTCATGAGACAGTGCATCTGACTTCACTGGGGTTTGGAACACAGGAGAGTGCAGCTTGGTGATCATGTGCAGACAGGAATGTGACACACACACTGACAAACCCCACTCACAGGTCCCTGCGTGCAGCTAGGATGCCATCCATCCACTGTCAGCAGAGCTCCGGGACCTTGTTTACACAACCTTGGGTGGGAAATGCACAGACAGGCAGCCCCTGTGCCTTCTAGAGCCCCCCACCCCCACCCCAGGGACCTGGGATGATACTGAGGCAGTGTGCTGTGGGCTTCAGTGATGCTCCCAGGTCCCAGAAGCCCACGTTGAACAGGAGCACTGCGATACAGAGGTAGCCAGCCCTGGCTTGCACAGCCTTCAATATTCCTCAGGCCCTCCTCATCTCCAGACCTTGCCCCACCACCACCCAGCGATTTACACAAGTCATCTAAGGCACCACAACCTACACTGTAGAACAGCAGAAACTAGTCAATACACCTACTTTACATGTGGGAAAACTAAAGCCCAGGGTGACACAGAAAGATGTACATATTAAGCCCAGAACCCAGCTTGTCTTTCTCTGGCTTTCCACCAAATCATGTGCTTTTTGTATCCCTTGCCAATGCAGGGTTTCACGTGGCAGGGACCACGTGGACACAAGCTGTTGTTTTCCATTTCATAGACTAGAACTCCTTGGGCTGAAGTCCCTCCTCCCACTCTTACCTTTGGGATGCTTGTGAGGGAAGAAAATGGATCCACCTGCAGCCACTGAAGCTGCCCCTTCACCTACCCTGCTCCCCTGCTTGGACCCGAAAGAGTGAGGCATTGAGTATGGCAACCTGACACTCTATACTCCACTAGCCCTGAGACTCCGGGTGGGTACCCCAGAGCTTCCCACAGCTGGGTACCTCTGTAATGTCTCCGTGGAGAGACAGTCGAGAGCCTGAGGCTGGAATGCAAGACGTTAGACTTGCTGATTACCAACAGTCTTTTTATCCACACAGCTTTATTTCCTCGCTGTAGGAAAAGCAGAGGCAATCTGATAAGAGTTCCTCCCAACTGTAAATAAATAAAATGCCACTCTGGCCACAGTGCGAGTGCTGGCCATCCACCTGCAGTGAGTGGCCCCTGCACTGGACAGTGCAGCTGAGAGACATATCAAACATCACAAGAGCTGTGCCAGAAGGAGCCGGAGCTGAGCAGCAGTAACCACAGAGCCCTTGTGGTTGAGAGGCTCCTTAACAGGCCAAAGGCTCCATTTAGAGGAATGGAAGTTGCTCCGTTTGTGGTAGATACTTTCCTGCGTCGACCAATGGGCGATGGTGACTATTTGGGACTCTGAAGCAAAACAGGGCAGTGGGTGATCCCAGGTCTTGACATGGAAAAAAAGCTGGAAACCAGCTGTTCGTGAGGCCACAGGATGATCAAAAGGGAGTCCTTCCCACAAAGGAGCTTTCCTAGGGTGGCCTGCCTTCTCTCTCTGTCTTCTCCTCCCCAAAGCAACTCTGTTCTAGACATCTGTCCCCTTTGTGAATTTGAAGGAGTGGACAGAGAGGTGAGTGGGGGGGGGGTAGGGTGGCACCCTGCAGCAGGGATGACTCTTAAAGAGTCTTTTCCAGGAGTCTGGAACTGGGACAAGGAACAGGGGCTAACTTCGTCGGAGCAGCAGAATCTCCATTGCAGAATGTGACAGAGAGTGTCATTTCCTGCCCCTGCCAGAGACTACCATGACAGAAAGCCTGGGTCTAGCTGCTTAGCCCTGTGATGCTCTTGCTGGGACACTGGGGTTACTGACTCACTGGCCATCATCACCATCCAATGTTTCAAGTGGCAATAACCATAGCCGAAGCATGTCTTATGGGCCCAGACGTTGCCTCAGTTTCTGGTAGCAGGCTGCAAGTATGCAGCTAAAGCTGGCAGCTAGCTCTTAAATGCTCAGCCTTCCCCTTTTCTCTCTTCTCCATCTCCTGTTGTTCCTAATCCTTCTCTCTCCCTTTCTCAGGAGCCAGTGCTTAGCTGTGAGAAACTGGTTGGTGATAATGGTGTCACTGCCAACCCACTCCCCTGTGCTAACCTCTTAATGTGATTACGCTGTCCTTCTGAGGTGTATGGGGGAAAAGAACTGTCCGTTGAGGCGCATACGTAAGTGGATCAGAATCACAGCCTTGCCTGGGCCTCATCCAGAAATTGCAATGGCATCGGAGACCCCATGGAGTAGTCCTGTAGCTCAGGCCCACCAGCTATCTGGCTCTGTAGCTGACTACTGTTCCTGATGAAACCAGAGGTAGATGCCAAGTGTGTCCATCCTGAAGTCTGGGCCTCAGTTTCCCCATCTAGAGTTAATGCAGACATCTTCTACAGCCCCTTATAGATTTATCACATTGTGCCCTATTAAGTTCAGTCGCCCAGAGACTAAATAAGGAAAGTCTGGAAGAAAACACACAAAGTAAATGGAAGCCCAAGCCAACCATGTATAGGTATGCAATTATTCAGCAAAGTGGACTTCAAGAAGATCACTGTGTATCCATAACAGGAACGCCCATCAAGAAGATGTGAAAGTTATGATTACATGGGTCCAAATGGTGGTACACCCAATTATATGAAAAATACTCAACATAGAAGGATAGAGATGTACAAAAACAATTACATTTGCTGATTTCAATGCTCCACTCTCATTAATAGAAAAAAATCAGATAGGAAAACTCACAAAGAAATTTCAGAGTTAAGCTGCATCATAGATCAAATGGACTTAACAGCCAATCTTAGGGCAGCCTGCCCAACAGTCATGGCTCATGCATCCTTCTCAATAGCCTTGGCAGGTTTTCTAAAGGAGATCACATTTTAGGCCATGAAGCAATTCTTCTCAACAAATACAAGATTGTCTAAATCATGTCTTGTATCTTAGCAGATCATTGTGGAACAAAATTGAAAAGCAATTGCAAGAAATCCACAGAAACTACAAGCATGCAGACATTGAACAATGCAACTCTTACTGATAGTGGTCGTTAAAGAAATCAAAGATGAAATTTAAGGGTTTCTAGAATTAAATGAAAATAAATATCATTTAGATTACAGCCTTTGGGTTACAGCAAAGGTATTTCTAAGAGGAAAGTTTGTAGTTACAGACATTGACATTTCAAAAGAGGCAACTCAAATAACTTGCAGGATTACTTCAAGATCTTAGAGTTACAAGAACAAGCCAAACCCAAAATTAGTAGATAAAATGAAATAGTGAAGAGGGGCTGGAAGGTTGACTCAACTGTTAAGGGTGTTGGCTGTCTTTCCAGAGAACCCGGGTTTGAACCCCAGCACCAGCGTGAGAGTTCACAACTTCCTGCGATGCCAGCCCTGGAGTAGCTAGCTGATGCCCTTTACTGGACTCCTTGCATCACAGGCATACATGTAGCACACAGACCTACACTTAGGCAAAACAAAACAAAGGGTTGACTTGAAAAACTCTTAACTGAAATACCTAAAATAAAGAGAGTAGAGATACAAATTAACAAAATTGAAGAGAGCAGGAGCCACTATGATAGATAACCAAAGAAATCCACAGGATCATTAGTGGATATTTTTGAAAATATATTCTAATAAACTGGAAAGTCAAGAAATGTATAAGCTATCAAAATTAAATCAAGAGGCTACAGGTAACTCAAGCAGATCTGTGACAACGAAGTTGAAGTTGTGATAAAGAATCTCAAGGGGACCCAGCCTAGAGCTGGACCACTCACTGACTGACTCTACCCAGCCATTAAAGAAGATCTGGGACCAACATCTCTCAAACTCTTCCATGGAACAGATAAAGAAAGAACCCTACCAGACTCATGCTATGAAACCAGTAGTATCCTGATACCCAAACCAAATACAGATGCAATGAGCCCATAGGCTGATTCCCAAGATGAGCATAGATGAAAAAAAATCCTCATTAAATAGTTGATAACAGGATAAAAGAACACACTTAGGATTGTACACCATTGCCAAGCTGGTTTTACCTCAGGGATAATGCAAAGACAGCTCGGCAGGCATAGTTGATGTAATCCAGAATGTGAATAGACTTAAGGATGGATGGCAATCATATGATCGTCTCCATGGATGAAGGAAAGATCTTTGACAAAGTTCAACATTCCCTTCATGATAAAATGACTGAAGAAACTAAGAAGAGAAGCAAGCTGTTTGAACATAATAAAAGCCCCACGAGCCAACAATGTGCTAATTGAATAAAACCTGAGTGCCTTTCTTCTAAAACCAGCAATGCACAAGCATCCACTCCCTCTACTTTTCCTCAATATATGGCTTGGGTCTTAGAGAAATAAGACAAAAGAAAGAACAAAAGGGATACAAATAGAAGGGGAAGAAATCAAATCACCTCTGTTTGAAGAAAATATGATCCTGTATTTAAAAGAACCTAAACACTCCACGAAAATACTCCTTGGTCTGATAAGTATTTTCAACAAAATGCCAAGTATAAAACCAACATGCAAAAACCAACACTTTCCATTTAATCTGTAAACACTTGCTGAGAAAGAAATCAGGAAAACAATCTCATTCACAGTAGCTCTAAAAAGATAAATCCCCTGTGAATAAAGCTAACCAAATTGGCTGAAGACCTCTCAAAGAAAACTGAAACACCAAAGAAAGGCACTGAAAAAGACACTAGAAGGCAGGAAAGGTCTCCTAGGATCCTGGATTTGTTTAATTAAATTGCGAAATGGCTATATTACTGAGAGTGGTCTGCTGATTCAATGCAGTTGAATTTCAGCACCATTCTTCATAGAACTAGAAAAAGCAACTTCCAAATTCCTGTGGAAACACAAAGAACATAAATAGTCAAAGCATTCCTAAGCAAAAAGAGCAATGCTGGAGGAATCACAAAATCCCAAACCACTCTATAAGCCGTTGTAGTGTGGTACCAGCTCAAAAACATCATGTAGACCAATGGAGTAGAGTAGAGGACCCAGAAATAACACAGCCACAGGCACCTACTATTTGATAAAGATACCAAAAATATGCATTAGAGAAAAGATGCTCTTTCATCAAAGGGGTCTGTGAAAACCAGATATTGGAGAGTGAAGCTCTGTCCCTATCTCTCACCCTGTACCAAGATTAATTTCAAAATGGATCAGAGATGTTAACATAACCATTAAGAATCTGAAACTGTTAGAATTAAACATAGATAGGCTGGCCTATATGCAGATATATGCACACCCATAAATAATGGAGGAAAGGAAGGAAGGAATTTAAACATATATTTGCCAAATTGTTAGCACAGTACAGATACTAACAAAGACCTGAAATATTTCAAAAGCTCAAATATTTCAAATTACAAATGGGATTTCATTAAATTAAGAGTTTCTGTCTGGAAAAACAAAGAAGAAACAGCCTACAGAACGGGAGAAAAATTTTGTCAGCTTTATCTGAACGTGGAATTAATATCTAAAATCTTTAAAAAAAACACAGAATACTAAACACAAAATCTCACCCAACTGATAAGCGGGCAAATGAATTGAAGACATATTCCTCAAGAGAACAAACACAAATAAGCAACAAATATATGGAAACTTGTCAACATCCTTAACCTTTAAGGGGAAAAAAACTAAAAATTATTGAGATTTCATCCAGCTCCAGTTGGAAGGACTGTGACAATGTATCAAAATGATACAAAAATGTATCAAAAAGGAAGTCTTCCTCGCTGCTGACAGATAGGTAAACCAGAGCAGCTACTGTGGAAATCATTATGGAGGTTCCTCAAAAATCTATAAACAAAGTTATCCTTCTGTCCAGCTGTATCACTCCTGGATCTACACCCAAAGAATGAAAATCAGCAACCAGATATACCTGCACATAATGTCCACTGAGTTGCTGTTCACACTAGCAATGAGGAGTCAGCCTATGTGCCCATCAACAGGTAAGTGGGAAAGAAAATGCAGCATAGATACATATTGAAATATTATTCTGCAACAAAAAGGGATGAATGCATGTCATATTCAGAAAAACTGGGTGGAGCTGGATGTCATGATGCTAAGGTTGGAGATGGATGTCATGATGCTAAGGTTGGAGATGGATGTCATGATGTTAAGGATGGAGATGGATGTCA
>OU015753.1:57436809-57448479 GCA_907169655.1 Acomys percivali | reverse complement strand
TCTCTCTCTCTCTCTCTCTCTCTCTCTCTCTCTCTCTCTCTCTCTCTTTCTCTCAATCCAAAAGTTTCTACATCTGTAAGGAGCTGGATTTGACTGCTGTGCTGGAATGGGATGCTGGCAGTGGTTTACACCCAACAAGTGGCCATGTCCCAACTCCCCATGCACAGGCTCTGGAGTGCCTTCACAATCGGGCCATCCTACTATGACTTCAGGTTCAGTTTTTTGTTAGAAAGACTCAGAGCACTCAGCTCCATCAACAGTGAAAACATTATTATAGCAAAAGTAGATCATTGAGAACCAAGTCAGGGAGAGACACATAGAGCAGAGTCTGGAGGCAGCTAAAGGCTAAAGCCTTCTGTTCCAGTACAGAAGAGGTTTCACTTGTGACCCATGTCTTCTGAGGCCACCCCCTAGAGACCAGGGATCAGCTCATGATAATGATCATGAGTGGTAGTCTTGACTTTAGCTCTTTTAACGTCCTTTTTCTAGGAGGGCAAAAACTCCCATTTCCCACCCCTTCTGCTTCTTTGTGCACCATCTTTCTACTGCTGACAAGGCAGTGGAGTCCACCTCTTTCCATGCTCACAGCCCAGAGTATGGCAGGGCTCTGTAGACCTCAGTTTGCCTAGGCATGGAATCTAAGGATACTTCTGATAGGCCCATGACAATTACTACTGGACTGTGCTTGTGTATATACACATATGCACAGACACATACCTATCAAAGATAAATATGTATGCTGCATAACTACAATTGTTAAGAAAAATCCCAACCCCCCTCACAGTAATCTAATAAAACAATTGCCAGATCAGTATATAAGTTTAATTACTGTCAATACAGGTCAACCTCTCTATCAAAACAACCTTTAAAATTATCCCAAACCAAGAAAGTTTAGGCAGAGTGGACTAGAAATTATTTTGTATTTTAAAAAGTGACAAGATTTGACCCCATTACATACACAACACTTTTGCCCACTTCTTTGTACTAAAGAACATGCCAAATAACATATTTATGTAGGTTAATTTTTAAGCCAAGTTCAAAAGGTCTTGTACTGGCTTCTAACCTCACAAATATCAGCTTTGGTCCTAGCCTTCTTGTCAACTTTTTGAGTACACTTATGCATGCAAATACCCTTACTAGTGAAAATGTCCTTTAAATCTTCACATCGAAGTTCACAGAGCATCATTCAGCTCACTCGTGTAGCTCCAAATGCCTTGCTGTCCTGCAGCTTAATGGGATGCAGCAGTGTTAAAAACAAACAAACAGAAAACCCAATCAGTGGATTGGACAGAAGTTTAACGAATTATTAGTTTGTATTGGTGCATTGCATGCTAGGCACCACAGTCATGCAGTTCACCGGAATTAGTAAACCTAGGCACTCTTAAAGAATGAGTTGCATAAGATGAAATGTTAACTAAGTTGTAAAGGATCCACAGGCAAGGTGACTCCAAGAGTAGCACTGGCTTACCTGTTTACAAGACAGCTAAGAAGTAAGCTGAGATTAGACAGCCCGCCATGCTTAGCTGTAAACATAAGCGATAATGGGCCTAAATGAATCAACTGATAAAGCTACAGTGACCTGGCTGTATTTCGTGGCCCTCCAAGGGTATGAGCCTGACCTGTAACTGATAACCCCATCACATTGAACACAGCTGCCCAGCCCACATGCCCTTTGTCACCAGGCCACGAAACATGGCTTCTTTGTGACCATTTCTCCAGGCTCTCATCGTGTGCTTGTGGAATGGAAAGAGAGCAAGATGACGGAAGGCTGGAGATCAGACCCGAAACACATCCTTGCTGTCCTTAGAAGTGGCTTCTGAGTCTGTGGCTCCTTGTCCTCAGGCTGTGGAGCTGTGACGTCTTCTCTCCTTGGTCTCTTTCCTCCAAGACTTGTTCAAACCCCTCCAGAGGTCCTCTCCCTGCTATTCTGTCAGTGTTGGGTGAAGCAGCAATATCCGGACATCTTGAATGCCAGGAGTGCACAGGGTGGCCCTTCTCACTCAGAACCAGTCATCTGGGAACGGGACTAGAATTTGCTTTGGATGCACACAGACCCCCTTGTAGGTTGGCTTACAATTGGCTGAGAAGCCTGATAAATGCTCTCTTACCCCTCGAGGTTATATTTTCCATAAGATGCCCCAAAATATCTTCTCTTGATACAAATGGAAAAAATGTGAAGCCAATGTCTTATTATTCTTGGTTATTTTGAGTTGTGCTTTAATGGAAAACTAAGTTATTCCTTACGTTGAGCCATAACCTATATCTATTCTTATTACATTTCTAAGAAATACAGCAAGCTTTTAAAAAAAATTTATGGACCCATCTCACATTTCATTTCCTTTATCCCTGGATTAATATGATTACCATGTACATTTTGTGCTTTAACATTATTTATGAGAACTGAATTTTTTTCCAGGATAAAATCACAAAGCTTCTTATAATTTGGTCTCACACAATTTCACAAGCGCATGCCCATTCACACAGGCTGCTCTGCTGCTTTCCTAGGCTTCCTGTCAGGCAGCCTGGAATCATGCTTAAGAACACTGGGAGGTGTGAATTCCGCTTAGAGCGCTTGCTGGCCTTATGATCTCTGCATGCTTCTAAACTTAAGTTGCCCCTTGTGGGGAAAAAATGCAGATAGCAAGAGTGCCTATCTCGCCACAAAGAGACTCACCACACACCACGATGCAAAGCAAATCCCGAATAGCAGAAACAAATAGGCATTTATGATGATGTGGAGAAACAGAGCTCGTAGTAATTCTGATAGGAATTTAAAACAGATCAGTGCTATGGAAAACAGGATGTCTAGTCCTTAGAAAGTCAGAAATCTTTATCTCCATTTTCCCTGTGCCATTTCAGACTACTCTACGACTCAGAAATCACATTACTAACCCAAACCTAAAATGAACAAAAGCGAGGATGTGGATGGTTATTTGTACATCTGTTTCATAGCAACATCAGCCACAGGACCAACAAGGCAGAGGCAACTTAGATAACTGCATATGGACAGATGCATGGGTAAACAGAATGGAATGAAATTCCCTTTGAAGCAGAGTGGGGGGGTACCATTCACCTTAAAAAGGAATATGCTGACATGTGTTGCTACATGGGTGAACCTTGGAGGTATTACCCAACATGAAATAAAACCACTACAAAAAAAGACAACTGGTACATGATTCTCTTTTGGGGAAATGCCTGAAGCACTTGAGCTCACAGAAACTGAAATCAGAGTAGTGCTTGCCAGAGGCCAAGGGGAGGGGGGGAGTATGGGAAGGCATTGCGTGGTAGGCACAGAGTTTGAGCTTGAGAAGATGAAGGGGTCTTCACATGGCACAGATGAACTGTAATGTGACTATATTTAATATCACCAGAACCATACGCTCAAGTTGCTCACATGGCAAACTTTGTTATGTATATTTTACTACTATATATTTTTTAAAAATAGCACTTGTCACAGGCCATAGGGAAGCCACAAACCCAGAGTGTATTTGCTGTGGTGTTAACTAGACAGTAGTTCTTTCTAGAAACTTCTCGTGGTTCCACCACAATATCGATGCCACTCAAACCTCTTCCAGGTCCTGCATCCACTTCTCCATTGCCTGCTAAGTGTCCATCTTCAGTTTCCTGTTTGTGTTCTTCTAATACCGCTGGGATGTCTCTGCATTTCATCCTTAGTTTTCCGGTTCACCTTCCCCCTAGACCCAGAGCTCAAGGACATTGTGATCTGGTCTCTTCTTGTCTTTGTAAAGTGCCTAGTGCAGACGTTTACAATGTTCACCTCACAAAGTAAGGGAAGGATTAAAGGACAAATTAGCCTATAAAGAGACAATCATTGCTCATTATTCCAAAATAGAGGATCACTTGATCAGAAAGACCTCCTCATTAATGCATGAACCACTTCATGCATTCATATGTGGACTAGTAGCTGAATTTTTAATTTCAGAGAGTGGTACTAAGCTACTTTACCAGGCTGAAGGCACATTTGGCTTTGTAGGTCACTATCTGTAACTCTAGGCCCATAGAGGCCTGGGCCCCTCACGCTGGCAGCTATACTTCAAAAGGACATGCTCAGTTTGGATAATGACTTAACTCTTTTTTAATTTCTGTGACAAAGCACCATGACCAAGGCAACTTATAAAGAAAGAGTTTATTGGGTCTTACAGTTCCAGAAGGTGAGTTTATGACCATCATGGTAGGGAACATGGCAACAGGCAGGCATGGTGTGCTGTAGTAGCTAAGAGCTCAGATCTTATCCTCAAGCAAGAGTCAGAGAGAGAGAGAGAGATAAATGGAAATGGGGTGGGATTTTGAAGCCTTGGAGCCTATCACCAGTGACATACCCCCTCCAGCAAAGCCACACCTCCTAATCCTCCCAAATACTTCCACCAACTGGGACCAAGCATTCAAATATGTGAGCCTATGGGTGGCCACTCTCATGGAAGGCAGCAGAGATCAGAAAGATAACATTTTTCTAGGTTTGTCTACACCTCATGTTGGCATATAAAAAGGATATTTTTCCAGAATCTTGATGGAGAACAGAGAATTGTTGAAAGCAGCCAAACCCAGAGCTAAAAGTCAGGTGCCAGAAAGTTTGCCCATCAGTTGAAATCCTCTGATAGAAAGAACACCAACTGTTCGTTGATCCGTGTGAGATCTGCATGTATAGACTGAAGAATGCATCACAATTTTGCTTCTAGAAGACACAGGAGACCTTCGGGTGCTGGTCAGTGTGAGCAGTGCTTTGTTTTGAGACAGGATATGCTGTAGTCTAGGTGAGCCAGAACTGGCTCATTCCCTCATTCTACCTTCGGAATGTCTGAGTTTACAGACCTGTGGGCTACCACCCTGGTTTAGTGGTGAAGAGGACAGAACCCAGGGCCTTTGCTATACAAGGCTGGCACTGTACAAACTGAGCTACATCCTCTGCACCAACCAAGATCTGTCTTGGAAAATGCTATGCGTGTGTTACTGTTCTGGGGCCCTTGTAACAAAGTATGAGCAACCAAGTTGCCACAGTAACATGACGGCATTACCTCACAGTCTTGCAGGCTCCAAGGACAAGACCAAGGTAGTGGCAGGGCGGATTCCTTCTGAAGGCTAGAAGGAATAAAAAAACATTGTCATGCCCCTGCTTTACCTTGTACAGTGGTTTACCTGCAATTTTCAGTGTCACTGGGCTTGAGCAGGCATCACCAATCTCCATCATTAACATTCCACATTTTCTCTATGTGGACACAACTTCTAATTTCCTTTTAATAGCGTGCTTTATATATTTCCTTTCCCAAGGGTTATCTGGCAAGCATCAGAACACACTCAAAATAAATACAAATAGTTGCCATGTAAAGGAGAATAAGATTTTGCCACAAGTTCAAATAGATCCTGGGAGAGAGCTGTTGTACACGAGTGGCAGAGAGAGGTGTAAGCACAATAGTTAAAGCCAAAGCTCATCAAATCTTACTATAAAGAGCTAGAGAGTAAATATTTTAGGCATGGGTTTTATGGTCTGTGCTACAATGAATGCAGCTCTATCATTTTATGAAAACAACCTTAACAAACAGTAAACACACGAGCCTCATTGTTTCCAATAAAACTTTATTAGCAAAATCAGGCCCATATGTCTTTCTGGCCAATTCCCTTCATCATCCTACCACATTCTTTTTATTTTATGCTGTTATTCCTTTTCTTATGTTCTTCCCATTCATATCTCACCCATGTGCAGTTTCTCCTCCGACGTAACACTCATTCTTTTCTCTCCCTTCACGCAACCTCTCAGCATCGATGGTCCACTGGCAGCAGCCTCAACTGCAGAGCATCCTTTTTCCTCTGTCCTGACTTTAGCTGATATGAATTCATGCTCCCCTAACCCTCTCCCATGGCCACAGGAGTGATAACAACCACAGCCACAACATCCACACAGGGCAATCCAGCACTGAGCTGGAGCAACGCAGTCTGTATAGAACCATGTGTAGGCAGTGGAAAATATTTTCAGGTCATCCGTTTCGATTTATGAATCTCCTTGGCAGCCTTTGTTCTCCACTAACGGGAGGCTCTGCCAAGTTTATAAATACTTCCTCCGAATGACAGTAAATTTGGTCTCCCCTAATCTTTCTCCCCATAGATAAAATCTCATTGAGGTTGCAATCGCACTCACACTTCACGGTAACTGTTTTCTTGCCTGATTTCAACACCCAAAGCAAATGAATCTGAGGGCCTCCTGTGTCTGAGGTCACAGCTGCTTGACTCAAGGCCTCTGGTCTGTCCGGATCCTGACAGTTGGAAGCTCACTCGCTTGGATAGCTGCCTCTCCTGCTGTTTTATTTTGTGAAGTCAGGACCATTGATAAAACCCAGACCGTTTGCAGAAGGGCCTAGAGAAGGTCATTTCTCTGGACCCTTGGCTGCACCTTCTCTGAGAGCAGATGAATTCGCCAGATGTAGCCGAGGCGGCTCCCTCTTCCACGTGCAAGATGAGTGTGCCCTTTGTTTGATGAGCCTTGAAGAGCTTAAAGGTAAGGAAGCATGATAATATGTCATCCCCATCTCGTCTCTCTCCTTAAGTCTTTTTTTATTACTTCTGCAACTGGCCAGGTGCTTAACGTAGAGGCAGGCACACCGAAGCCTTCTAACCAGCACTCGCCTCTCATCACTGCCATCAGCCACGCAGTCGGCCCTCCCCTTTCCTGGATCTACCTCAACTCCAAAATAACTCAACCACTTAGTAACTATTTAAAGAAGTGGTTGGTGCAGGTTATAACCTGAATTGATAACTAATTGATCAACGCCCCCATCCTACCCCCGCCAGCACAGTGAAAATTACTATGCATGCTGCCAGTGAGCCATGCGGTGGGGGGAAAGGGGAAATTCACCTATGAATCCTGTTTTCTTTCCCTGCATTGTTAAATGTGTACACACAGAGAGATGCTTTGGCCATATAAAGGAGAAAAAGGCAAGAGCAGAGGCCAGGGGGTCACGAGGCCAGACACAAAGCCCAGTGGGACCCCCAGACTAAATATTTTCATTTCTTTTTTCTCTCCCCTTCTTTTTTCATTCCCCTGCTTCTGTTCCCTCCTTCTTTCTGCCTCTCACCCACCCAATGTAAAACACTTCAGGCAATGTGCACTTACAGCTATGCTTTCTCTTTAAAGACTATTGTTACACCCCAATAACATTCGCTCATATTATTTCCATTTGGGGGTTTGTCCCATCTCAGTGTTAATTAATAATTATATAAAAGTTACATTTACTTCTCGGGCCATTGGCCTGTAACTTCCACATGCCTCGGCAGGTATAAATTAAAATGGAAAAATAAAATATCTTCCTTGTTAGGATTGCTGACAGCAGCAATGATTTAGAGGGTTCCGGCTCTTCCCTTTTGCCTGACCCCCCCCCTTTCTTCTCTGGTTACTCACACTCTGCTGTGTTACCCTAGTGACCAATGAGCAAGGAATCTACCATAGGCTCCAGGGGGAAGTGGTGACTCACGGTAATCCACCCCCTCCTGACAAGCCACCTGTGACTTCCACTGCCAAGGGCCGGGGCAGGGCTCTGTACACAATGTGGTCACCACTCACTCATTAAAGGCCGCTGACTGACTGAGGGCCAGGTGGCCGACAGGCTGGCCCCAAGTGAGCCCTCAGAATAGATACACCAGCCAGGTTCAGAGCCGCAGAGGTGGCCTTTGGGAGTCCAGTATGGGATGAGCCTGTAGATTCGCGGACTTCTTCTCAAACCTCCAGATCTGAATTTAAACCTTCTCTTGGCAGAGAGACCTTGAGCTTCTCACTCCGAGTCTCAGTCGCATTGTTTTTATCTGTAGATCAAAGGTAAACGTGGCCCATTAGGTGGATTTCTTGGGAGCATAGAGGACATTGTATCCAAAAAATATCTAGATGATGGGTTAAGAGCAAGGAGAATGGAAGAAGACAGAGACCAACACCACCACTTGGGGACACATGCAAGTTCATCTAGAGTAGCGTAAGAGAGCAAAGCCCAGCCAGCCCCATGTACACAGGCACCAAAGAGAAGTCCCTTGCTTCCAACCATAACCATTGCCTGAACTTGCTGACTGCACAGCACCACCTAGGGGCGGTTGGAATCGATTGTGGTCCCAGCAAGGAAGGCTAGTTAGCGCTGCACAATGCCTCTCTCTCTTTCTCTCTCTCTCTCTCTCTCTCTCTCTCTCTCTCTCTCTCTCTCTCTCTCTCTCTCTCCTGCTCCCTCCCCCCCAGTCTCCAGCTCACCTCACCTCTTGCCTCTGCTCCCTTCTTTCCCATCCCATGTCCTTTCCCACCCAATCCTCATTCTTTCTCTTCCTCTTTCTCCTCTTCCCGGTACAAGGCTTTCCACCCCGGGTCCTCAGGGCTTTGAGCAAAATGTAAGTCTGTGGGAAGTCCGATAAGAGCCATTCCCAAACAGCTCTGCTCCTTTTCCTATGCTCCCTGCTATTGACTTCTTTCAGATGACACTAAGCACTGCTGGATTGCCATGGTTACACTGTCCCTGGGCGGGGACAGGGGCCGATTGGTGGACAGTACAGTAGTGCCTGGGGATTTCCACCTCGGTCAGTGAGAATGCAGTGAGATGGGTCACTTTCCGGTCACATCTAAAATCCCAGGAGCCCACTTTTCCTAGTGGGAGTCCCACTGTGGATATTTTCTTGTTCTCTGTCCAAACTAAGGACCGTCCCCAAAGATCTCACAAGCTAAAAGAGGCAACAGAGTTTGTATTTAAGATGGAAGAACAGAGCTGGAGAACTGGTTCAGTGCTTAAGAGCACTCCTTACTTTTGCATATGACCTGGGCTCTGTTCCCAACATCTACATGGCAGCTCACAACTGCGTGTAACTCCAGGGTATTCAACAGCCTCTTCTGACTTCAATGGGCACAGTGTACACATATGGCACACACACACACACACACACACACACACAATGTACTCATTGCATAAAACAATTTATAAGTATATAAATTATATACACATATGTATATACACATACACTATGTATACGTGTGTGTGTGTGTGTGTGTGTGTGTGTACACAACAAACAAATAGAAGAGTAAAGGGCTATTTTTGCCAAGTGTACATTTTATGGGACATTCCAGTTTCAACTCCCCATTCTAAAAACTGATTTATACACAGTGCTGAAGTATTTCTTTTAAAGCACTTTTACAAAGAGATGTTGGACTCGGTTCAGCGTTCTCTCCACACCTCCTTAAGTCTCTCTCATTCTTCTTAAGAGCTAAGATTTGCTTTCAAATCCCAACAAGTTGCCCTTGAAATTAGATCAAGTTTGTTCAATATAAAGTGTTTCAAAAACATCAATATGAGCACTGCCGCATGGCAATAAACTTCCTGGAGCATTATCAGAACACATTGCTTCTATAAATCTATGTGTTCCTAAATTTTCCAGACAATTATTGAATGCCAATTTAAGTAGGCAAGGGCACAAACACCAAGTTATTGCGTTCCTGTTTACTCATCTGCTGCCAAATCTAATGCTATTTGGTATACATGTTTGCTCTGATTATGGCAAACAAAACCTAGAATTTGTTTGGATTTTATAAATCATCTAGTTCACATCAAAGAGCATCAGAAAATACATTTAAGTTCAACTATTCCAATAGCATCATTATATGTATATTTGATAGTTACCTGTATCAGTTGAATAACAGATAGAAATACCATGTGCGTTTTCTTCTCATATTTCCCTTGCTGAGAATCTTTTCCTGAATGTAAAGTGGATCTGCAGACCTCTACTTTCTATGATTTCACTTCCCTGTGTTCAACCTCAGCCTGAAAATTGCGAATGGAAAAATTTTAGAAATAAACAACTCATATGTCCTAAGTGTGTACCACTCTGTATAGTAAGAGAAATCTCACTCTACCCTCCCTGTGATGTGAACCATCTCTTTGTTCTGCATATCCACATTGCATATGCTACCCACCTATTATCTCTAGGCGGCCACCTTGGCTATCAGATCCACTGTTGGGGTACTGCAGTGCTGTGTTCATGCAACCTTGACCTTACTTAACTGTGACCTCAAAGCACAAGAGTAGTGATGCTGGCAACTGGATATGCCAAAGCAAAACCTGAAGGTGCCTCCACTAAGTATCATGTCACATCATTGCAGGGAGGATGAAGGCTGCGCAGCAGGATCTCTGATAGAAGGAAGAAAAGTCACATTCATACTCCATTTACTACAGCACAGCATATGGCTCTTCTACTATTGTACTATTA
The DNA here is from genome assembly GCA_907169655.1 of Acomys percivali. Taxonomy (NCBI): domain Eukaryota; kingdom Metazoa; phylum Chordata; class Mammalia; order Rodentia; family Muridae; genus Acomys; species Acomys percivali. The sequence goes on along the minus strand of OU015753.1, from coordinate 57,438,243 downwards.
TAATCTCTTATCGTGCTCAGTTTATAAACTAGTGTGGTTAGAAAAAGATCATACTATATCTAGGGTTAGTACTTGTGAGGTTTCGGGTACTCACTGGAGACCTTGGGCTATATTCCCTATGAATAAGAGGAATGACTGTAATTGGCTCCCATGCTGTGCTGTCCAAGAAATGCAGGTGAAAGCAGCCAAGAAAGAAAATAGGATGAATGGAGGATTCAGCCAGGTTCGAAGATCTGTGAAGTTAAACAAAGGTATATTTGTTTAACTTTAGAGTCAAAGAAATACAAAATTCAACTCAGTGGCTTTGCTTATGGATTCTAATTCAACTTGAGATGAGATAGCCTTGTGAGCCACATGTGAGGATGGAGATGTTGGCTGCTTCCTTCCTTCCCTCCTTCAACTGCCATGTCTGCGCTATGGATGGAAACTTCAGGTAAGCTAGTTCCCCGGCAGGTGTAGAAGACAAGGACTCGAAGGCAACTTACCAATTATCTCTGTTCCTTATAGATCCCAGAAAGTGGAGGCAGAAATCTTCAAAAGCGCGCATGGCTGGAAGGCTTCCTCAGTGGAAAGTGACAAGTACAGAATTCAAGAGAATCCGGATTACAACCGAAGTACTTTGTATTTATAACTTTGTATTCACTGAGCTGGGCATTGTGGCACTTGCTTTCAATCCCAGAACTTGAGAGGCAGAGGCAAGGCTGGTAAATCTCTGAGTTCAAGGCCAATCTAGTCTATAAAACAAGTTCCTTGACAGCCTATCTCAAAAAAAAAAACAAACAACAACAACAAATTTGTATGCACTGATTCAACTGTTTCAGTACAGATGGCCTTATAAAATTAAAGGGACTAGTCTTTGGTCCTACAACAAAATGTTTAGTTAGCTAATTTATTTAAATTTGTAGCTTATTTCTTAATACTGAAATTCTGTTGTGTCTCTGGAAAACTCTCTCTGTGAACACTGGAAAGACCTAAGAAGCATGGTATTTATTCTTTTAGATATTGGAGTTAGCAGGAGGCTTTTCAGATCTTTAATTGACTTAAAAAGAGATTAAGTGTATTAAATTCATGGGTGAAGTTTGTATACACTTTAAAAGGTATTCCTTCCACTTTCCTCATTCACTTTCATAGGAATCGTCACGGTCTGACATAACAGACAAGTTATCTGTTAGCTTATTTTCTGTGCTCTCCTTATTCGTCTGTGAACTTCGCTGAGGACAAGATGGTGCCTGCCTTTTGGTCCTGGGAGATTGCCAATGTCGGGACCAGAGACGAAGACTGAAGTAGTTAGCGAATAAACTAATAAATAAGAGTCATAGCTTGAACTTAAAAATATAAGCAAGAATATAGGCTCTGAATGTGAAATCTTAAGGACTTATTTCTTTAAGTGTGTGTGTGTGTGTGTGTGTGTGTGTGTGTGTGTGTGTGTGTGTG
>OU015753.1:57424121-57436799 GCA_907169655.1 Acomys percivali | reverse complement strand
GTGTGTGTGTGTGTGTGTGTGTGTGTGTGTGTGTGTGTGTGTGTGTGCGCGCGCGCACAAGCCTATGTAGGTATGTACAGGATGAGTGCAGTGGCCTGAGGATTCCAGAAGAGGGCGCCAAATCCCCTGGAGCTGGAGTTACAGTAGTTAGGAGCCACGCAATGTGGGTGCCGAGAAACCAAACTGGTAGTAGTATATACTTTTAACTGCTGAGCCAACTCTCCACCTCCTGAGTGTGAAATTTTAATATAATAAGTACTGTTTGTTAAAAACATATGTGTCTCAGAACACAGGGGCAGCCCCTAAAGACATCAAAATTCACTTGTAACATCTCATAATCTCCCTCAGTTTCTCAACCTACAAGGTTGGGAGACACAGACACACAGTACAGACACCCGCTCAGTTTCGCCGGCTTTCAATGACAGCCTTTACCCTCAACTGCCACTTTGCTGTGGGGAAAGACTCATCCTCTTGAATGAGAAAACTGAAGTCAACCAAGAGCTCAGGATCTTTCTGTTTCCATGGAGCATGTGGTGCTGTGTTACCAGGCCCAGAGGGAAGGGACTCTCTCTCTCTCTCTCTCTCTCTCTCTCTCTCTCTCTCTCTCTCTCTCTCTCTCTCTCTTCCTGAGATAGCATGAAAGCGGGATCCTCCCTGTCGTAGGGTAGCATCAACCTGCCCTTCTTAGCTTTGTGGTACTTTTAAAGTGCAAGCCCAAAAGAAGCTACCTAGTGCAGCTGGTCTGTCTTCTGTACTCTCTCACTTCTCGCTTGAATTGTCATCTCAGAATAGAGATCAGAAAAATCTATCAGCCACAAGACCAGTAGCACTCTGAGACCCTGAGGGATATTGCTAACTGTCATCCTTTGCTTCTTTGTTGCTGTGATCAAATACCATGACCAAAAGTAACTGGGGAGGAAAGGGTTCGTTTCGCCTTATCAGTTACAGTCCATCACTGTGGGGAGTCATGACAGGAACTCAAGGCAGGAACCCAGAGGCAAGAGCTACAACAGAAGCCATGAAGGAATGCTGCTTGTTGGCTTGCTTTCTCTGGCCTCTACTTAGCTTTTGCTTCTATAGCCCAGGTACCACTAGAGTAGGCCAGTCCTTCCTACATCCACCAGAAATTAAGAAAATGCCCACCATTGGGGGGAGTGGAAGAAACCTTGAGTGAATATGTAAAGAAAGGATGAAGTCCTGAGTAAACACGTGCTGTTCACACGGACCCAATGCCTCAGACCTGTGGGAATGCCAACGTCTTCTCCACATGAGTTAGGCTCAGAATCTGCAAAGCCTTCCTCTCATCCCAGCTCAAATGTTGACAAGTGTTTATGAACAATTCACTAGTGTGTGTCAAAACCAGCAACTGCAGCTTCCGCCTCCCAGATGTCTACAGAGACTCCTGACGGCAGGGTGCTCCTGCAGGACTAACCAGCTCCCCCCCGCCCGACCCCCACATACTGTGCATAATGTGCATAAGATGCAATTGCTCCATAGTAGGTCCCACTCCATCAGAGTGCCTCAGCCTACCCGATTCAAGCTTTTCTGTACTTGTGTCTGTGTGTCTGTCCTTCCTTCATTCCCTCACTGGCCTCAGTCAGGTCAAGTCCAAAGCTGCACAGATATATCCATAGCCCAACTTGATGGTTCCATCTTCCCAGGCAACTCAAGTCTGTGTCAAGGTGACAAAAACAAAGTGGCACATTTACTCTCCTAATAATACTGGTTATGAACAACCCAGAGGTTCAGTGGCTTATGATAATAATCAATCCTGACCACGTGTAAATCCTTGGAGTAAACGGACAAGGACCCTTAACACCAGCTACAGGTCAACTGCGGTCTTGTTGCTTCTGGCCAGTCCCCCTCACTGACAGTTCTGCTCCACAAGGTCTCTCATCCTCCTGCAGCTTAAGGATGCCTTGTTTTCATGGAGAAAGCACAGATCTAAGGGAAAAAAGAGACAGGCAAGGCCTCTTGAGGAGGCATCAGAGCTAGCACATTGACACTTCTACTATAGTCTGTAGGTCAGAGAAAGCAACAAAGCTCATATATAATATGTGTAATATGTGAGAAAAAAAGAGCCCATCCCTGTGTGAAGGGGCCATTTCTGCAACAAAAAAAAAATGTACCAATAGCACAATTAATTGCTTGTTCAAGAGCTGACACTCCCATGTCACCTTACGCTAGGTGTTTGGGTATTTTTTTTTCAAGTTGACACAAACCTAACCATATCTTGGGAGAAGTCATATTAATTAAGAAAACACCTCTAAAATATTGGTCTGTGAGGCATTTTTTCTAAATTAATGAGGGTTCAGCACACTGTTGGCTGTTCGGGTGGTCCTAGTGGATGTAGGAAAGCAGGCTAAGCAAGCCATGAGGAGCAAAGCAGTGAGCAGTGCTCCTCAGCGGCCTCTGCTTCAGGCCCTGCCTTGAGCTCTTGCACTGGCTCTCCTAAGTGATGGAGTGTGAGCTGGGAGTTGTGAGCTGAAATCAACCTTTGCCTTCTCAAGCTTCTTTGGCTGTGCACAGCAATGGAGACCCTTGAAAGCCACATCGACAGGCCTGAAAATGCTCCAAGATGACCCTGTGGTGTAGACCAAAGGACTAGTCTTCTGATCCCGTGAAGGCAAAATCTAGGAAGTTAGGAACACTTGATACGGCTATGAAGTGTTTGCTTTCCTGAAAAGCAGATGACAGAGTCTGATGGTCAAGGTTGTTTCACTTCCAGGTTCATAGGCCTGAAAACATGGCTGTTGTAAGGTCTGTGGCACTTCTGCAACTCAGGCCTCTGCTGCAGCAATGTTGTGAAAATACACAATATACAGTGTCCACATCCCATAGACATGTCATTGGTTTCATGTCACTCCTATGTTCTGAGCTTTTTCACTGAATTACATATTATGTGTCTACAGTGTGATATATGCTGATCAGAAGCCACCCCTGCAGGCTCCTTCTGTAACCAGACCTCTTTTCTGGTTAATGCCAATTCAAGCTTCCTCCCTGAGTGCGTCTGTCTGTCTGTCTGTCTGTCTGTCTGTCTGTCTGTCTATCTATCTACCTATCTATCTAATCACCTATCTATCGTCTCTATCACTGATCTATCTATCTATCATCTATCTGTTTAATCTCTCTGTGTGAGTCTCTCTGTCTGTTTCTCTGTCTCTGCCTTTCTCATCCTTTCTCACTCCTTAGCTCTGAGCCTGTTCTGTCTCATCTTCATCCTGTGCCTCTCTCCTTCTGTTTGAGTTAGCAAGGAAATTCAGAAAGCAATGTTTAAGGGGTAAAATTCTAAAAACAACCAAACAAACAAAGCCCCAGCTGCAGCCGTTGAAAGCTGAGAGGGCTTGCAAGGCAAACCGCTGAGTCTAAACTCATGTCAGTAACACTTTCAGGGAGGAGTCTGGCAATCTCTGCCAATGTAGACATTTTCTGTGCCCTCTGATGTAGCAATTCCAATTTGGCAAATTTATTTCCTAGATTAATTTTCACAAAGTTGGCAGTGTGTGAGGAGTGTGTGTGTGTGTGTGTGTGTGTGTGTGTGTGTGTGTGTGTACAGACACATTTTTGTATCAACTTCCAAGAGGTGTTGATAGCGGCATTAAAGCATCAGAAAGCTAGTGACATAAATGCCCATCACTTGAGACTGTCTTAATAAGGCACACACACATTAGATTACCACACAACCATTGAAAAGAATAAGGTAGAGTGATATGTACAGATTTAGAGAGATGGCTAAGATACGTTGTGTAAATAAAATCAAGTTTAGACACAGACTGTCGAGTTCCTTCAGAGCTTAAAAATCAGGAGATGTGTGCATACCATTGGGAGTTAGAAAATGATAAGCTTAAATATAACACCTGGGTATGCTGATTATTTTAAATTAAAAGTAGGTGGCACTAGGAACTACTATATGAGGCGTCTCTCACACTTCCCCTACCACCAAAGAGAAACACAGACAGTCTCTAGCTCCGTTCACCAAGGAAGGCTAAGCACACACAGAGAAGGGACTGGGAACCTCACATCACACCCGGATCTCACAAAGCAGTGCCTCGGCCACTGTTCCTCTCCTAAATCCCTCACTGCTCTCCCCCAGCTGCCTACAGCCTCACTGCTCTGCTTAAGAGGATATTTCAGCTGCAACCACCTGGCCCTGGCTTGAGTTTGGTACTGTATGTGGCTCCTGCATACATGCTCACATTAATTGAATGTATAAGGCTGGAGCAATGGCTCGTAGGATGAAGGGAGTTGTCACGAAGCCTGAGTTAGATCCCTAGAGCCCACATGGTTGGAGGAACTGACTGACATTCATTATTCATCACTGACCTCCACATGTATGCTATGGCACATACATATATACATTAAATACATATATATATACATAAATTAATAAATAAATAAATAATGAAATGTATTTTTATTTTAAAATTTGAATATTTTTCTCCTGCACATCATTTACTAGCTTATTTCAATAAACTCAAGTCTCTGAAGCCTCAGAGTTTCAAATTTTCTACAGTATATACACCAAATCTTCCCCCCCCAAAAAAATCTGTTACAAGCCATTTTGTCTGTCAAAATTGCTATAAAAACCATTTTAAACATTCTCACCACAAAAATAATGAATTAGTGATATATTTTTAAAGAGTTGGTTGAATCTTTCTATAAAGTGTACACAGTTTAAAACATGTTATACTCCATAAATATACATAACTATTATTTTTCTACTATAATCTTTTTTAAAAGGTCTCCCCTCTAGAGAGTAAGTCTACAGAGTTGGGGAGGAAAATACTGTTCATGCTGTACACTTAGAGCATTTCCACTCATGGGTATAATTTATATTTAAGCAAAATACATTTGAATATAAAAGATAGTTTTAATTCAACAAAATTCTGCAACGCAAATGTCCCAAGACATAGGTATTAAATGACAGGATACTTAGCTACTGATGGTAGAATCCTTTTGTCCATTTGAATATCAAGGGGTTTGCTATAAGCTACGAGGTAACGCACAGAACCGTGGGAAATGTTGGAGCATTGAGTTATAGACCAGACTTCCAAGAAGGTCTCCCAGAGCCACAGAAGTGTAAAAGGAAGCCATTTTTACCAGCATCCCAAGCCCACACTTGTTCTGACACTTTATAGATACACAGATAAAACAAAATCACATTATACCAGATAAACATACACAACTATTATTTGTCTGCCTAGTGGGACTCATTCCAAACCCAGTCATGCTGAGGTCGATCTGGCTTGTAAGACCTAAGGCATGGGTCTGTCCTTGATCAGTGAAGGAGGTTTGGACAGAATGGCTTTTAAAAAAAATTTACCCCTGAGCAAAGAAAATGCAAAATGTGAAAAACATCAGACTCTGAAGAGCTGTTTGAGAGCTTAGGCAACGGTACATGGCAGATAGCTGCTTCATATAGGCCCCTGCTGGGATCTACTCAATTAAACATATCTGGGGGAGACTTATTTTTAAATTGGACTTGTGTCAAATTGAAAGCATGTAATAGCAGTGGTCTAGACTCTCCCTTAGTTAATCATCTGTCAATTAAGTCTGGGAAAAAATTTTGGTTTGGCAGAAATAACTAGGATTTGTTTTATATGCTACTGAAAATGCAAGTAGATTCTGGATTTGATGGACGCGTTCTGAGTCCTACAAGAGTGTTCATCATTCCCACTTGTATGATGCTCGCTTTAGGATTGGGCGCCATGCCAAGATCTTTGTGCATAAAGCAGCATGACAGTTAATTTTACGGGTCAGCCTGACAGGGCTAAGCAGGTGCTCAGATAGCTGGGAAAACATCGTTTATAAATATGCTTAGAAGGAGGGTTCCCAAAGAGAGTCTCTTCTGAACCAACAGGTTAAGTAAAGACCACCCTCGGCAGCATGAGTGACATCTCTCTTTCTCTCGTACAGGCTTTGTTTTCATCAGAGTTCTGTTGCTTGTGAAGAGACATCACGAGCAAGGCTGCTCTTATAAAAGAAAGCAGTTAGTTGAGGGCTGTGTTACACAGTCTTAGCAGCTTAGTCCATTGTCGTCACGGTAAGGAGCAAACAGGCAGACATGGAGCTGGAGAGCTCTACATTCAGATCTGCAGGCGGCAGGAAGAGCAAGTCACTAGGGCTAGCTTGGGCTTTTGAAACCTCCATGCCCGCCCACCCCCAAGGATGCACTTCCTCCAACAAGGCCACACCTGGTACAACAAGGCCACATCTCCCAATCCTTCTTGAGTAGTGTCACTTCCCAATGACCAATGACCAAGCTTTCCTCCACGAGGCTATGTGGGCCACTCTTATTCAACCCACCAGAGGGTCTTACCGTATAGCAAAGACTAGGCTGGAAGTCACACCTTACTTCAGGCTGGCTTTGAGCTTACAATCCTCCTGCCTCCTCTGCTTCTGAGTGCTAGGATTTCCATGCTCCTCTGGCTCTCTTTTCCTGTAGTCAGGACATTTGTTTCTTCCTGCTGTCAGCACCAGGGTTCTTGACTCTCCCTCCATCTTCATCCTCAGACAGGGCTCTACGTATTCAGCTCTTCTCATTCTCAAACCATTAAAGCTGGACCAGAGTGCATGGTCCGCTTTTAATTCGCCAGGTTGAAAGGCAGTATACAACAGAATGTCTCACCAAGCCGTGTGACCCTATTCACATAATGAATCACCCCATATAGCTGTCTTGTATACTGTACTCACACAATGAGGAGAACACACAGTACTACAGCCACCAGACCTACAGGAGATTCTGTCAGCTAGAGTTCAGCTGCAGAAAAAGAGTCAGGAGAAACACAGAGATTTATTACGAAGAGGAATCAGCTTGCGCAGTTGAGGCTTTGGCGGGGCAGGCTACCGGCAAGTAGCCTGCAACTCCTCGGTGTGGGCTAGACCTGCAGTGTACAGGTGAAAATTCTACCTATGATTGTTTGAGTAAAAATGGCCCCCATAAGCCCATAGGGAGTGATACAATTAGGAGGCCTGGCCTTGTTGGAGAAGGTGTGGCCCTTGCAGGAGAAAGTGTGTCAGTGGGGGTGGACTTTGAAGGTTCAGATGCTCAAGCCAGGCCCAGTGGCTCACTCTCTTCATGCTGCCTACTGGTCCAGATGGAAAACTCTCAGCTACCTCTCCAACACCATGTCTACCAGCATGTTACCATGTTTCCTGCCATGACAGCAATGGGCTAAACCTCAGAATTATAAGCTAGTCTTATTTAACTGCCTGCCATCACTCTTGGTAATATCAGGAAATGAGATTCATATTTTTTATATAATTAAATGGTGGTAATATTTTTCAGTTTCCTTTTGGAAGTTAAATGAGACTGAAGGTCAAAGCCCCAAGATCCAAAAACAAACAAACAAACAAACAAACAAAACAAACAAACAAAAAAACAAACTCTAAGGTAGAGACAGGGAAGAGATGGATGCAGGATGTCACAGTTTAGAACCAAGGAAATGGTTAGTAGTGAGTAGTGCTGATGCAGCAATCACTGGGAACAATCATGTGTGGGGGTCCTTTCCTGGTCTGCTGTCTCAGCCTCCCTTGGCCCCAGGACATCTTTGAAAGTTAGAGACACACCTAACATCAGGTTTCCAAAGTGAAGCGGTGCCCAGCATGGAGGACTGTGCCACAGGAGATAGAGGGCTGCCTGGAGGGAGGAGTATAGCATTTCTAAGGACAGTATATTAATCAAGGCTCTCCGGAGAGTAATAGAGCTAGTTAAGGGGGGCAGTGGTCTTTGGAGATTTATTTCTGGGAATTGGCTTGTGTGTCTGAGGGAGCCAGGAAGTCTAAAAATCTATTGGGAAGGCCAGCAGACTGCAGCACTCCAGCAGGGAGCTGGTGCTGTGTCTTAAGGCAGATTTACTTCCCCCTCTAAGGAATTTCAGTTCGGCTCTCAGGACCTCAAGACTTTTCAGTCGTTTAGATTGTTGATGTTTATAGGCTCGAGAGATTAAACACCTTCACGAAGTGCTTTTCCAGAAGCACCTAGATTCATGCTTGCCTAAAATTGTCCAGGTGGGCACATAAAGTTAGCCACGTGGGCCAAAAATCAGAGTGAAGACAGAAATAACCTAATCTGAATCTGTGAAATGGAGTTGACTTCTGTGGGCTGGAGACCATTTGTTTGTTATAGCATGAAGGGAAAAAGACCAACAACTTGGAAGTCGGGAGCAGAATGACCGCGTGCCTAATGGGTGTCAGCTTGGAACGGCACCTCCAAGGCCCACCCAAGAGTGAGGTCATTTTCTAGAGGCATGTATAAATATTAACGTCACTGTTTTCTACTGATTAGATTTTATAAATTTTTATTCTTATTGGACTATGATGCAAATATTTTTGTTTCATACAAAGAAACAATGTTTTGCTCAAGAAAAGATACTTCTCAAAGGTTGTATTTTTATTGACTGGGTCACTAATTAGTTGTGTTACTTAGTTCAGTGCTACTATTTTCTGCAGCTATGAATATCTATGTGCAGCTAGATCCTTTGAAGAAGTGTTACATCTACTCCTTCCTCATTAATTAATATACAGCTCTTTGATGTATACACATCCTATAGAAGTAAGATCTGCTTTGTGCTTTTAAAAAAAGATTTTGTTCTTGTGTGTGTGTGTGTGTGTGTGTGTGTGTGCCAAGTGTGTGCAGCTGCCCATAGAGATCACAAGAGGGCATCATATCCCTTATAGCTGGAGTTACAGTTCATTGTGAACCACCCAACATGGGTGTGGGTCATTTGGATGAGCAGAAGTGCTCTGAACCAGTGAGACATCACTTCAGCCCCTGAGAGGCCTGCTATTAACATTTGAAAATGATGCTTTGACCATAGGAAAGAATGAATGATCCTGTTGCTTGACTTTCCCTAGGGAGCCATGAGCAAATATCTATTCTGCAAAGAAGGGATGACATGGAAAACAACAGATAACCAAAAAGAACTGGCTCCACTTATGTCTAACTTAGTGAACTAGCATGTTTATTGAAGCTACTTAAAGAGGCATATGTAAGGGTTACTTACAGGAGCATTGGTGACTCAAAGGTAGCTTCATTACCCAAGAGCCCACCCCGTGTGGGTGATTACTCATCAAAGCTGTGCCATGACATTCTGCCTAACTTGCAGGCATTTAGTGAACTGTAGAGTCCCTCTCTGTAACAACAGTCACTATTTTTATAGTTTTAAGGAGGCACCTTGTGTGTCTTGCAAATTTCAGGAACTTCCTGAACTTTGTGAGTTGGTTTACTTCTTAAGGTTCCTTCTCTCTCAAGGAAAGAATACTTCCATTTGGAGGAAACAGGCACACAATATTTCACCCTTTCTTCTCATTCTTACATTCTTTCCACCTCCTCTTCTATGACATTTCTGGAGCTTTGGAAGGGATGGCATGGATATCTGATTATTTTCTCTCATTTGTGGCTGAGCATTGGACTACTATGCCACTGCATTGGTTATTTATTCTTAGGAGTTGGAGTAATTATCATTACCTGCAATACACTAACTACTGCAAAAGAAAAGCTTTCTTGCCATAACTGAAAATGATAGCAACAATAATTTAAAGGTATGAATGCAAGTGTTCTAGAGAATAATTTGATAAGTATATCGCATCTATCTATCAAAATGATAATAACTGTTTCCCTTGGTGTGGTTTATTATCTTCCAGGCCACAAGCTTTTGTCCTGGCTTACAGGACCAGAATTGAGGTCTTTCTGTGGAGTAGCCCCTAAATCCCATTGAAAGGCAATTGGTTTCACTTTTAACCATTATATCACCATGGCATCAGTAGAGCAGTCTTGACAGGTATATTGGTAATGTAGTACCAATGTAGTTTTCACATTCACAGAGACAACTGGTGACAATTTTCTCTCATTCCTCACATGGTGTCATCTATCACTATAAAAGACCACCAACAGGGGAAAGCTTTCTTCCCAGTCTGATTTTTCCACATTACCGACAAAACATGATATATTCAGCAATACAAATTTAGTATCTTGTTTTATCATGCAACCAAGACCAATGGCAATGGCTTGTGGTTCAAGGATCTTCCTGGCCAATGATTCATAGGGAGGTAACCCATTCCTGGTACTGTTTTTTGGGGTTTTGGTTTTGGTTTTTGTTTTATTTATTTATTTATTTATTTTTACCCAATGATCATGTAGCTTCTGAAAATACCCTCTTCCACCTGTGGAGGATACTTTTGGTCTTTAAAACCTTTAGCTTCTGTTTTTGCTATTATTCAAGATGCTTTTCCATGTCTGTACAATACTCAGTGCCTTGCATAATATAATGAAATCCTTTTTACAAAAAAGTTGACAGGATCTACAAATTGACATCACTATCCATTCCAAGTCAGTGCCAATTGGTCTGGATGGCTAAAGGGATATTAACCAGCAAATATTAGCAATGCCCAGTACATTATGAAAATACATCATTATTTATATCAATTATTTTACCAAAAAAGCAATGTTGAATACAGAATCATGAATAGGGGATACTATTCCATCTAACATTCCATAATCCACAGTTACTTTACATGAGCCATGCAACCTTCAGCCTGGGGTTGCACCCATTCTTTCCAGGATGAAGGTGCATTATGCATCTTCCTACTTCAAAGCCATCTTGCCAAGTTTGGTTCAGGCCTACAGGGGAGCAGAGCTTTCTTCTTGCCTGTTATATTTGAAACAAAAGCCAGCTCCACAGTTCAAACAGGCTTTGGTCATTGTGACCCTTGACTTTCCACAACCCATACCTGGCTGCAAAAAGAGTGCGCAGTAGGTGAACAATTTCTGTCCCCAGTCTTACAAAGGAGAAGTGTGTTTGGCATACTTTGAGGGGCCAGGGGGAGTAACTACCCACCTGTAGGCTGAATGCAACCTTTTCCACATTTGTGCTGGCTGTTTTGTTTTTTAAACATTTCATTAAATGTTGCTTAATCTTTAAAGTTTTCCAAGAAGCTCATTAGCAAAACATTTGGTTTTCTGTTTATTGTCTTTCCCCTGTGAACTTCGACTTGACATAAATTTTGCCATGTTTTACTTCTAAATCATTTCCTTCTGTTAATCTATCTTATGCCAATTGTTAAATTTGTATAGTACTTAAAATTAAACACCTAGGAGGATGGGGGAAGCTGGGATTGTTTTCCCCTCTGTTACAAATCCGGAGCCTAGCCCTGACATTTACTATGCTGTGTCATCTCATGGCTGAATCCAGAGGAAGATACTCTAGAAGTCTAAACCTTCATGTTCTGTGTGATAGTCGGTTTTTCTTCAACGTGACAGCTTATAAGAAGGAAAGACTCATCTCACGGTTTTAAAGTTTTTGTAGCAAGAATATTAGGGCAAAATCCCAGGCCATGCTTGGCCACCCATCCCCAGTACACTGATTAAAGACAGAAGCAGTGGTGAAAAACAGAAAATGAGAAAGTTAATGGATGGGCAGTGGGAGGAGGACCCAGCAAAGACTCGTTATTCTCAGTCCATCTTCAGGATCCTGGTATGAACTTTGGGCTTAAATAGAAAAAGAGTTGGGATCAGGCACAAGAAGTATGCTGAGTTAAGTGGGTCTAGTCAAGATGTGGTCCGGTTGATGACTGTCTCAGTTTGGGTTCTTCAAGACAGTTTAAAGGAGCAGTTCATGCTTTCAGGACCAGGAGTGATTCTTGGCAGAGGATGCTACGCCTTAGAACACAGCATCACCTTTGTGGATAAGGTGATCTGTTCTTATAGACACTGCTATTCCTGTAATCCAGGGTGAGTACAGGTTCAGGACAGTGCCTGGAGAGCTTTGGGTGCCTTCAGGGGATTTTGAATAAGACATTATAATAATCCAACTATAAGATGCCTCAGTCTGTCTCACCTTTGTGCCTTTAAACTTGACAGGTAATGAGATAGGTTAGGTATCAGGTTTCTGGATACACCGTGTTTGAGTGGACATGTTGGTGTGCAGAATAAGTCAGTGACCAAAGGGAAGGACACAGGAGGTAAGCCAAGACAGTCATGTCGGACTCTTAGCCTGCACTTGGTTACTTTGTAAGCCCATATGACGGGTTGGTGCTTTTTAATAAAAACATTTTAAGTGTCTATTACAGCTTCAGGCCAGAGTCAGTTGGTTCTATTATGCAGGCCTGTGATGAATCCAAATTTCAGGGTCATAAGACTATGTGATAGGGTAAGATGCTCACTCATAACATAGGAACCAGAAAGTGGGAAGGGCAGGGGCATGGTATATATTTCCAGGACACATCCTTGGTGTCCTGCTTTCACCAATAAGGTTCTACCTCTCAATAGTGTCAGGTTGTTGTGACAGAGTAGATGAAAACTAAAAGGAAAATTTAAAAAGTAATGGGGTCTCACCAGGAAGAAATTGGCCTCTATTCCCTTTGATAAGCTTTAACTTTCAGCTTAAATGATGTCCAGCAACTTCACAGTGCTTCTTTGTATCTACTCTATAACAACCTACCCTTTCCACATGGTACTCTAAGTTCTAATTTAAAGAGAGACAGAGACAGAGAGAGAGAGAGAGAGAGAGAGAGACAGAGACAGAGACAGAGACAGAGAGACAGAGACAGAGAGAGACAGAGACAGAGAGAAACAGAGACAGAGACAGAGACAGAGAGACAGAGAGAGACCGAGACAGAGAGAGACAGAGACAGAGACAGAGACAGAGAGAGACAGAGACAGAGAGACAGAGACAGAGA
>OU015753.1:57387924-57414673 GCA_907169655.1 Acomys percivali | reverse complement strand
CACACACACACACACACACACACACACACACACACACACACACACACCAGACTGATTTGATTGGCATGGTCTAGGAGTATGGTAAGGCAGAGTAAACTGAAAGCTTCAAAGCGAATTTCTGAACCATCAAAATAAAAGACTGCAGCGTATAAGTAATAAAGCTACATCCTCCACAACAAACAAACAAACCTGCATTTCTAAAACAAGCTGCTTGTGTTTAGTATCAAAAGCAGTTTAATTGCATAGGAAGCCGCTTTGCCTCGGCAGCTGGATGTTAGGGATTGCATGAAGACAATGATAACTCATGAAAATGTAATAAAATCATCTTTTATGCCAAGAATAGCACTGACCTTACCTCAAAGTGCTGAGGCTCAAGTATCAAAATAGATAAATTAGGATTATTCCAATTGCAGATAACGAATCCCATTCAGGCTAGGTTGGGAGACAGGTTACACACACACACACACACACACACACACACACACACAGGAAGGGTGGCAGGTGTGCTCACTAAGGCATGTCTGACTCAGCTGCGCCATGTTTAGCTTCTATCTCTTCTGCCCTGTGGGTGATGTGGCCACCCTGCAGATTCACTTCTGTGTGCCCAGAGGTCTGAAGCTCTCACAATGGTCCTAGGGAAGTACACTCAGTGTTTTAGCTTGGGCTTGCTTGTTTGATTTTTGTGGACATGGAAAGGGGGTTACAGGCTCAGCTTGGCTCAGATTAGACAGCAACATTGGAACCTGTCAGTTAATGCTGCCCCAAGGTTGTTCTGGAGAGAAGAATTTGTAGAAGGCAAGAAGGTATTTTTTTTTATGAGGTCTCATTATGTAGCCTTCACTAAATTGTAACTCACTGTGTAACTAAGATCAATCTGGCTCTGGCCTTCTCTTGTCCTTATGCTGGGGTTAAAGGCACACTTCACCATGCCCACCTTAAGAAAGCTCTCTCCTTGGCATTCTAAGCAATAGCTATCACCGCGCAGGAGCAACTAATAGTTTGGACTCTGATTTATTCCTAGAAACATGCCAACTTGCTTTTATATGGAACGAAACTACAAAACCTCAAAACCATTACCCTCTCCAAATGGCCATTTCATGGATTCCACAGGCAAGGCAAAGGCCTCCGTGTGTGCCTGAGGACCTGTAGGTGTGGGAAGGATTTGCTGTTTGTGAACCCTTAGCTCTGAGAGACATTGCTTCTTGGCAGCCATCAATAAAGCCTCGGATGGATTTCAAGGCAGTTAGATCATTATACAGACTAGTCTCGCTCTGGCTGGACTCAATTTCACTCCACCCTAATTCTTTTTATCATTACTTTATTAATTCATCCAAAATTACTTAATGAGTGTGTCTTATCTGCCAGTCATGCAGATAGAAGGGTCACATTGCGATAAAGCACCGTCTGTCAGAAAAAGCCATCTGTCAAAATAAACAGAGACGGCTTCATAAGCACTGCAATTGGCCTGTCCCATCCTCACTGGCCCTTTGGCCACAGAGCAGCCTTATGCTTCCCATATCAAAATACATGCTTATCTTTCCCACTGGTGTCCACTGAGTCCTGCACAGCTAAGCCCTGAAAACCTAACTGAGGTAACAAAAGGGAAGATGCAGAGACACACTAAGAGAAGAGCTGGGATTGGGTGGGCTGTGCCTTTGCTCTAATGGAGCAGAGCCAGCTATGCAAGAATAGCCGGGAACATAGCTCTTTATTATGTGCAGCACAGGGGGAGGAGTCAGCTAGTATCAGGAGAAGGATTCTGTTGTGGAGCTGTCTCAGGATGCTAGTCCAGGCAGAGGAAGCCGCAGTTTCTAGGTTTTGCTCAAACTGCCAGCCTTCTCACTCAGACGGGGGATGCCTTTGCCAAGTCCCAAAGTTCTGAGGTCTTTGAAATGGCTGTGCCCATGCTAACAATACATATTCACTTAGGGCTTCCTCAGCTCCCCATAGGTGTCTATGTTTTTTTTCCAGCAGGAACCTCCACTCACAGATCCACATAAGTATTTCAAATTCACATGGAAGCAAGATGAATGGTCTCGTGTCCTGTGCGGTCCTTCAGACTGGTCCTCATTTCTGAGGCTGAAATGATGTTGCATAACAGGCAGGAGCAAGGCAGAGTAGAACACAGGATTGCTGCATGCTAGAGAGGAGAATACAGAAGATGTTTCACTAGGGCCTTGGAGACCTGGATGCTGTTACCTGGATGCTGTCCCTGGTGATGGGCGCTCACAACCCTGTCCTCATAGACTGATGGTGTGGCAGGGCCAGGAGACGCAGGAAGCCTTCAGTCCTGAGCAAAGTCTTTCTAGGAGGAGGACCACATAAGGAGCTGACGGACTATGCAAATAAACGTCACTTGCTTCTCAATTTTGTCTAAAGTGAAAACTCCACAGAAAGAAATAAGGTTGTGAGGTGTCAGAGTCGGAGGCAAGATGGCAAATTCATGGACAATGAAGAGTAGACACCAAGGGCTTACTTAGGAATAGCGTGCCTCTGCGGACGTGCACGGTTTTCTGCTCCTGAGACACTAAGAAAGCCAGGCTGTCTTTTGCTCAGCAAGTGAGGGACTCTATGCTCCCACTGTTTCTGAGAGTGGGGAATAGTTGTGAAGCCATGATCCTGCAAGAGCCTTACGAGTGTCTGTTTACACAGACAAATTATTGGAATCAAGTTTTACATGGGGCAGGTTTTTTTGGGGGGGGGGTTGTTTGTTTGTTTTTTGTTTGGTTCGGTTTGGTTTGGTTTGGTCTGGTCGTTTTGAGTTTTGTTTTGTTTTGTCGTGGTTCTGAGAAATCTCAAAATCATGCAACCCAAGCTGGTTTCCAGTCAATTCTCTATGTAGCTCGGAATCATCGTAAGCTTCACATGCACACACACACACACACACACACACACACACACACACACAATTGCTTTCACTTCCCATGCTGGGATACTAGGAATGTATTACAGAATGATCTAGAAGCCAGGGCTTCATACAGGCCAGTCAAGCAGTCCACCAACAGAGGTACAGACAAACCCTTTCTGATGCAGTTTCACTGAATAACAGTAACGGTTTTATTGGCAGCCATGGAATATTCCTTATGGAAACCCCCTCCAACCTGTGGCCGATAGCTCACACTTGGGAAATTCAGGGACACTGAAGACAAAACACTCCTCTCTATTCTGCCGGGTGTTTTCTTTTGTTTCCGAGATCAGGCGACTCCTGGGCCACCTGCGCCTCCTCTTTCAACTCCCCACCTTCACAGTTACCTCCTGCTCCCTACAGTCTGCATGGAACAAAGCTCCTGGGCTTGTGCAGGAAGGAGCCGCTAAGCCAGCCTGGTGGAGATGCCTCGCTCTGCTGCACACCTTCCTCTGGGTAATAACAACCACTGGTTCTCTGTCAGTGGAGAGCAGAAAGACGCATGGTTCCCTGAGTTCCTGAGGTCTTTGGTTCTTCCGGAATTTCCTTGTTTTAGTGCAACCCACAAAGTGAGCACTTGCTAACACTCTCCCCCGACTCCACCCCCACCCCAGGCTGATTGGCATCACCACCGGTGGCAAAGCTCCTTGACTGATGGCTCTGGTTCAGAATCCCTCAGGCACAGGTGCCTGCAGTGAGACTTAGAGACTGCCTGAAGAGATGGTTAGCAAGTCAAAGCCCCAGAGATCCTGGCGCAGTGAGTCTGGGGTCGACCCTGTCACACGCAGTGTGCACCTGCCAATCTCCACTGCAGAACCCCCATGCAGGTTTTTAAACTATTAGTAAAACGCTTAAGTTCATGGAGTAAATTGGTTCGACCTTTTATTCCTTCATCCATTCCTCTTTTGAGGTACTCATCAAACTCTGACTTTGTGCCTTCTAATCTTATTTGCCATTTTTAATGATGTTTTTTTCTTTTTGAGACAGAGCCTCCCAAGTAACACACACTGGCCTCAGACTCACAATAATCTCCCCGACCCCAGTCTTTCAAGTGCCGTGATTACAAGCATGAGCTAACATGCCTGGCTCTTCCCTTACGATTTTTCCACTTAAATTCCATTGTCAGTTTTGTCTTCTAAGGAGAGCTGCCAAGGGTGAGGCTTGCAGAGTGGACACTCCAGCTGCAGGCCAGGAGGTGAGAGGCAGGGCATGCAGGCAACTGGGAATCATCTATCTGGTCGGAAGCAAATCTGGCGATTTGTTCACTTAAGAAACTTGAGTGTTTATCTAAGACTCCAGAGGGAGTGAACCTGGCTCTGTGTTGTGCTGAGGCAATTTCAAACCTTATGAGGGAATGGGGGTTTCAACATGTATCATCAGAAAGCTGAATAAGACTTTTATCTGGGCAGCAAGCAGGCCTCCTTTTGGCATTGCTATTGTTACTATGATTATTCAAATTTTGTTGGAATGCAAAAACATTTGTGAACCACACAAGGTGATGTCCTGCCAAGAGTCTACATGGACAGATGGGTCTCTTGGCCGGACTCGGGACTCTTGTAGCCTTTGTAGAAGGACTCCCATCTCTCAATTCAAATGTAAGTGCCAGTTTAATCTCAACCCCAAATCAAGGAGTTAAAGGAATAGCCTCCCACGAGCATGGAAGAAGTGTGGCCCAGATGTTGGGTTGGTTACATTTTTAAAAAATTTTTCTGGGAAGCAATGGTAATATTTTATAAGTGTTTGGAGGGAGGGAAGGAGAGGGAAATCAATCTACATGTCAATTAGAGAGCAAGCAATATGTCTTGTGTTTGTTTTATGTTGCCTTGATAAAACACTTAGCCAAAAGAAACTTGAGGAGGAAAGGTTTTCTTTGGCTTCTGCCTCCATATCAAAGACAATCATTCAAAGAAGTCAGGGTGGGAAATCAAGGCAGGAATCTGGAACCTGGAGGCAGGAACTGGAGCAGGCACCAAGGACGTGAGATGTGTATTGGTTTGCTCATCTACTTTCTTAGCTACCTGCCTAGGAACTGTACCGCCCAAGGTGGGCTGAGTCATTATGTGTCAACCATTAGTCAAGAAAATGCCCCACAGACATACCTACAGGCCCATCCAATGAGACAATTTCTCAGTTTAGATCCCCTCTTCCAGGTTATGTATCGGTTCCTGTCAAAGTAGCAACACTTTGACAGTAGGCAATGTATAAATGAGTGGTGTTACAATCAGTTTTCTCTGACAGTCCCAAATTACCTAAGACTGAATAATTTATGAAAAATAGAAGCTTATTTAGTTCTTGGCTCTGGAGGCTGGCTGGGAAGTCTAAGAGCAAGGTGCTGTTTGTAGGCTTAGGGTTTTCACAACCTACTTTAGTTGGGGTCCTTAAACACTTCAATCTTACTTATAACCAACTGACCAGAGGAAGGGGAGAAAGACTATTAATAGGAAAAAGGGGTTGTGGACCTGTTTAGACGTAGTTCCTTGGGACAATTTCACTTTGCGTTGTCAGGATACCAGCAATCCAGTCCAACAGCCAACACCAAAAGAGCAACACAAATCTGTAGTGGTTTCATAATCCAGCAGAAACACAAGGCTCTGCTGAGTCTACACAAGTCCACAGAAGCAGCTGGAGTACCATGAAAAGTTCTCTGGTATGTTTCTCTCTGCGAAGCAAAGACCAACAAAGAGGAAGGAAGACCAGCGAAACCTTGCAAGATATCACAATACAAAGGCATCATCCCCCTGTCTGGGGTTCTATTTATAATCCTTCCAAACACCACTCGCCTTCTCCCACATCTGCTCCCAGCAAAATATCACACAAGACCTCTCACAAGACATCTTCCAGAAAAAAAAATCAAGTGCCCTCTCACAAGGCAGCTTCCAGCAAAACACCACGTGACACAACTCAGTCTTCAAAGAAACCAAAAGCTTCCACTTCACTGTTGGTATTCAGCTTCTGCTGAGGGCCTCCTGCTACCTCATACCACAATGGAAGAGTGGAAGGGTCCATGGTGGCAGAAGCAAGAAGAATCAAAGGAAGATGAGCACCCTTTTATCAACCTTCTCCTGCCATCAATGCCTCCCATACCAACTACTTCCTGTAGGAATACTTCCTGCAAGAACTACTTCCTGCAGGAACTACTTCCTGCTGGAACAGCATGGTGCTATCATGAGGATGCAGCCCTAATGACAAGACTCCTCTTATGATCTCACCAGTGTTCAATACTCTTACCTCAATGAGCACATTTCCCTGAGTTTTGGAGGAAATTAACCACATCTGAGTTATAACATTCCTCTTGATCCCCCCAAACCCAAGCCCTTCTCACAGTGGAAAACCACTCATTCCTCCCTATCAGACCCAAAAGTTTGAATCATTCCAGCACCAATACAAAGGTCCAAGTCCATATTTGCCTTAAGGTCAAGGCATGGTTTGTCTTAGAGGGATTCCTGTTGTCCTTTAGCCTGTAAACTCAGAACAAGTCATGGATTGCAAACTTCAGTGGTGGGATGGAGAGGAAAGACAGAAGAAATGGCTACCAGCCTGAGCTTCATTGTCTTTTACCTTGTCCCTACCAGCAGACCCCACTCACTGGCTGACCACACCCTGGCATGCCACCCTGCCCTCACCACTCCAGAAAAGCGGAAATAGGAGAATGCTCATTTTTTGCTGGTAACTAGTAACTAGTACTGGCTTCTGGGTTTTGAGCATTTGTAGAGTGTAAGACATCTTTCCATTTAACACTGCTGATATTGAAGGTGTGTGTGTGTGTGTCTGTGTGTGCATGCGCCCACACGTGTGAGTGCCTATTTTATGGATAAGTAGGTAGATATTAAAGAATAATATAAAATCATTAACTCTTTGTTCACCCACCTACATTGCCAACAGATAGCTGAAAGCAGAGAGAGTGGTGAGGATGGGTACTTAGTATGTTGATATGCTGTGGCTTGTGTGGGGCTTGTCCCCTCCTGAACTCATGCTGAACTTTGACTGTCACTGTGGCAGAGTGAGAAGGCAGAGCCTGGGAGGAAGCCAGCTGGTCATGGGGACAGAGCCTTCATGAGTGTCTCAAAACCTTTCTTAAGTTCGCTGTCTCCAGAGTTCAGCCTCCTTTTTCCTTGCCCACTTTTATCTGCTTCCACCACAAGCTGACAGAGAGGCATGATGCCCTCTTCAAGCCTAAGCACCTGATTTTGGTCTTCCTAGCTTCCAGAATGATGAGTCTTAATAAATTTATGTTCTTCTCAGTGCCAGTCTCAGGGATTTTGCCATAGTAACAGAAAATGGACTTAGACAACATGGTGCCAGGACTTCTTCCCTTAGCACTCTGAGGCTTTCTAACATGAACCTGTGCTATATGTCAGAGCTTGTACAATAGTGAACAGAATACAGGACACAGCCATGTGGCAGGGAAACACTCACAAATGAGGATGGTCAGAGAAGGCTTCAGTTAGAGCTTAGGCATGACCAAGAGCTGAAAAGGAGTAGAATACAGGAGAGAATTTTCCTCAGATGAATTATGTACTAAGCTTGTCACAGGTTAGTGTGACCTATTAAAGGAACTAAAATCTCAGTGACCCTGAAGCAGACAGAGGACAGTAGAGTGGGGGGAGCCCAGTAGATGCTGCAAGGCCTTTGAGAACCTTGCTCTTTATGCCAAATGAATAGAGCAACATTGTCAGTTGCAAACAATGTGACAGAATCGGGTTGAAAAGATCATACTGAGTACCATTTAGAGGACAGATCAGAGAGAGAAAAGGTATAGGTGGGTGACCACACAGCCGGTGACATCACAAGTCCAGAAGAAACACAACGATGGTTTGATCTTTTACCACTCTTCTTAAAGCATTTAGTCACTCAAAGTTAAGTTCAACTGATATCACCATAAAGTCCTAATAACTATGAATTAAAAGGAGATACAAATTTATTTCAGCCAGCCAATCTGTAATTAATTTAGGATTGAGTAATGTTAAGGATTTCCAAATAACTTTCATTTTCTTTTCTTTTTTTTTCTTTTCTTTTCTTTTTTTTTTTTTTGTTTGTTTGGTTGTTTGGTTGTTTGGTTGGTTGATTTTTGCTTTCATTCTCTTGTTCTGCTTTCCTTACTGTGCAATCTACCATCATATTTGCATTCCAGCCAGCTGAAGATGAGGAAGACGGAAGAGGCAAGTTTCCTTCCTTTGAGAGCATTTTTAAAAAGTCATATGCTAAATGTCTATTTTCACACTATGTACCACAACTTAAGCAATGGTCATAATAGCTTAGTGGAAGGTGGAAAATGTGATTTTTTACTTGGGGCAGTGAAGTGTGCAGCTTAGAGTAAGGGTCTGTCTCTAGGAGAGAAGAGCGGATGTCAGAGTACAGCTAGTGGGCTCAAAAACCCACTAGACCAGAGCTTACAAGGGCAAATCTAACAGTGGATGAGGACAAATGAAGATCAGAGACTTGAATATAATAAGGGAAACTTTTTTCAAATCTCAGTTGTCTACATATTTTCATGTTTCATTTTGGTCCAGATGCTAGAGGATCGTATAGACCAAAAACATCCATCTTGAACACAAAATGATGAGCCATTGTTGAAAACGATTTGGCAGTTCCTCAGGAAGTTGAACCTAGAATTATGATGTGATGCCACTGTCCCACTTCTGGATATGTATCCAAGAGAATGAAACCATGTGTGGGGCGTGCAAAGATACATACACAAATGCTTGTAGCACATTCACAACAGCCCCGAGGTGGAGTCACTACCAGTGCTCACCAACTGATGAATGGAAAAAAAAAAAACACCCATTGTATATCCACCCAAGCAAAATGTTACTCAGCATAGACAGCAGTGAAGTTCTGATGTGTGTTGAGTCAGAGAGAAACCCTGTAAACATGCTGAGTCAAAGAAACTAGACACAAAAGACCACATACTGTGTGATTACATCAAACTGAAATGTCCAGAATAAACCCATCCTCCAGTAGAGACAGAAGGTTGACAAAGAATGGGAGGATGTGGGGGGGGTATGGGGGGATGGAGGTGGGGAGGGTGAGGAGTTTCTCTTTGGAAGGATAAAAATATTCTGGGTTAGTGGTCATGATTGTGCAACATAGGAAGGACACTAAAAACCACCAAATTGAACACTTCAGGATAGTGAATTTCCTGCTGTGTGAATTACATCTCAATTTTAAAAAATTACTATCTTTGGTTTCATATGGAGTTTCTTTCAAGAAAGGCCAAAAAAAAAAAAAAGCCAGTAATGTCACAGAGAAATACTGTCTCAAAAAAACAAAAACAAAAACAAAAACAAAAAACAAAAAAAAGAAAAGAAAAAAAGAAAAAGAAAAAACAATAAATAAATAAATAAGAACCCCAAAAAACAAAAAAGTCCAGTAATGTGTATGTTTGACAAATAACACACTAACTCCTGTTTTTTTTTTAAGTTATCACATTTTAGTTATAGGAAGTAAATCATTTACATTGCTTTGCCAGGACTTTGAGCTTTTCTGGTTTTTTTTTCTATGTATTTTATTAATTTATTCATATTACATCTCAATTGCTATCCCAACCCTTGTATCCTCCCATTCTTCCTTCCCTCCCTCCCATTTCCCCCTTACTCCCCTCCCCTATGACTGTGACTGAGGGGGATCTCCTCCCCCTGTATATGCTCATAGGGTATTAAGTCTCTTCTTGGTAGCCTGCTGTCCTTCCTCTGAGTGTCACCAGGCCTCCTAGTCCAAGGGACATGGTCAAATATGGAGCACCAGAGTTCATGTGAAAGTCAGTCCTCACTCTCCACTCAGCTGTGAAGAATGTCCTGTCCATTGGCTAGATCTGGGTAGGGGTTCGAAGTTTACTGCACGTATTCTGAAGGATGTTTGTCACGGACCGAATGTTTCTGTGCCCCCCATGAACACACTGACCTCTCCTCTCTTGTGTAGTGTGCTGGGGCATTTAGGCTGTAACCAGATAGATGGGGTCATGATGGCTGTGTTCATCTGTTGCTGTAACAGAACATCTAAGACATTATATAAAAGAGAACTTTACCTCCACTCACAGACCTAGAAGTCTGAATGATGGATGCCTCTTGTGCTACTTCATACGGGGTGGGAAAGCAATAGCAAGGAGGAAACAATTGCCCACCCCCCCCACACACACACACAACCGTGCAGGAGGGGGGGCAACAAAGGTACCTGTATTATAACAACCTGCTCTTAGAACTAACCCATGTCTATGGAAACTAATCCAGTCCTGTGGTAACGACTTCCTTTAGACCCCCCTCCCAATGCAAACTTCAGTATGAATTCTGAAGATGTAGCATAATCAAACTACAGCATGAGTTAAACCCTCATGAATAGGATTAGCATCTCTATAACAGTCCCAATAGAGCTTGCTTCCTCCCTGCCCTGTAAGGAGCCAGCATGAAGGCTGCCATCTTAGAAACAGGGAAAATGGCCCTCACCAGACACAAATTCTGCCAGTGCCTTGATCTTGGACTAGAAGGTCTTTGGATGTGAACTCTTGCCAGAACAGTCATGTTCTGAGTTAATATTCCTCTACACTTTCCAGCCTCCAGAGTTGTAATAAAGGGATGTTCTGTGATTAAACCATCCAGTTTAGTCTAAGTGACTTAAGTGTCTGCCCTCCAGTGCTGGTGAGGTAAGCATGTTAGGTCTCTGGTGCTGTTACTTGTCGCTGTATAACAACTCACCCCAAGACTCAGCAGCTTAGAACAAGCAATCTCTCCACTGAAGACCAGGCATCTGAGAGTAGCTAAATGATTGCTATGGTTTGTTCTGGTACAGGCTTTCTAGGACAGTTTCAGTTGGGCTGAAATGCTAAGAACATACCTGGTGTCATAGACCATGATTCTCTGCACCCTCCCTGACTATAACATGGGCTTAATTAAGCTCCTTGCCCTGATAGCTGTCCACAGAAAACTTTCTACCACAGTGGGTGTTCTAGGAGAAGGAAGAGACGGTATGAGCTATTACATTTTCACCTTCATCTCAGAAGTGACACCCTTCACACCTGCCATGTTCTGTTGGCCACGCTGACCAAGCCTAGTACAAAGCGGAAGGTGACTACACAAACATGACTACCGGTCACCATCTTGGAGGATGAATAACTAAGAGCAGAATTCAAGTGTGGCACAACAGAAAACCTGAAACTGAGAGTGATGGTCCCCGGAGTGCTGTTGTTCAGCCAAACAAGTCTAGCTAGGACCCTGCAGAGCAGTGGCCACATCTGCCCAGCTGGGTCACACTCCGGGTCCAGACTCCAATGGCACCAGACTTGGAGTAAACTCTGTGCTCATCCTACTCCAGCATCCCTCCATGACAGGGATGCTGTCCCCTCCTTTATGACAGGAGGAGGTGGTGGTCTAGGCCAGTGGTTTTCAATCTGGATCCTTTGGGGACCCATGATGTGCAGCAAGAGAAAGTTCTGGCTTTATCAGGCATCCTTCTGGGAGCTCACCTGAAACAAGAAAGTAGGGGCTGGAGAGCTGGTTCAGCAGGTAAGGACCAAAGTGACTGCAAAGGACTAGAATTTGGTTCCCAGAACTTGGGTCAGATGACTTACACACAACTCCAGTGATGCCAACTTCAGAGGCCACTTCCTGGTCTCTGTGGGCACTTGCATTTATGTGCATGGGTACATGAACACACACACAATTAAAGAATAAAAATTGGTGGTGTGGTGGCGCACACGCCCTTAATCCAGCACTCAGGGAGGCAGAAGCAGGCGGTTCTCTGAGTTCGAGGCCAACCTGGTCTACAAAGCATGTCTAGGACAGGCAGGGCTACACAGAGAAACCCTGTCTAAAAAAAAAAAAAAAAAGCAAAAACCAAAGGAAAACAAAGAATAAAAATGAGTCTTTAAAAGAGAAAATAAAGTTACACCTGTGGTCAATAGCTACAAAGACAAGGGAAGTATTGAGTCCTGGTGATCCCACTCTGAGACATCCTGGGCTCTGAGTCACATAAGGCCAGCTCAGCAGCTGCCTTCCTGTCACATGCTTCCTGGCACATCGGAGGTGTATGAAGATCTCACACTTAGGTTCCATCCCGTGGTTTCCTAGTCAGAGGGAAGCTGCCCTCTTTCAACACACTCAGTCACTTTCTTTGGAAGGGCAGGTCCCATGAGGGAAGGCCAAACATGGTGGCACTGGAGGAAGGAAAGTGGTGTGTCGGTCATTCACCTAGGCACAGTGAAGAGGATCAGGGATGGTCCTTTTAGCCCACTGGCCTCACCTGCACTCACCTCACAGGATGAGGCCCTCAGCTGTAACTGTGACTCTTCTTAGAGGCCTCAGTGAATTGGGGTGGGAGAGGGGTGCCTGAGGGCATCAGAGTGGAAGTCTCAG
The DNA here is from genome assembly GCA_907169655.1 of Acomys percivali. NCBI lineage: Eukaryota > Metazoa > Chordata > Mammalia > Rodentia > Muridae > Acomys > Acomys percivali. The sequence goes on along the minus strand of OU015753.1, from coordinate 57,402,424 downwards.
AGAGCTCTCTGCTTTTGCCTGGCTCCCTCTGTCTACTGCTATGAGGAAAGGCAGCCCAGGACAGCCAGATCTTCTGTTTTCAAAAGAAGCCAGAAACAACGTGGGCTTAATTTTCCAATTTCTAACAGACTGTGCAGGCCAAATAAAACATATTGCTGGGACAGACCTGATCCTTGGACCACCAGGCCAAAGCCCTGGAATTCCAAATGAGTGGCTCACTTTTAATCACAACACTAGAAAAATAAAAAATACCATAAAATTTCCATTTTCCTGAGTGTTTGGCCCCTGGAAGTAATTAATTCCACTATCAAGTGTCTATTGTGAGCCAGGCACATGGAATCCTAGAGTGCACAGTTCTTGCTTTCTGGTCTCCTCTCTGTCTACACGCTTTCTTTCTCTTTTGCATGTGTTCCGTGTTCTGTATACGGGGGACTGGGAAGAAAGAAAATGAAAAGGGAGAAGCTGGGCAAATGCCTCATTTCACAAATACAGAGCAAGATAATGCCTCTAGACCCACCACTCCTGGACATCACACGAGTCACCCAGGACTTTTTACATATCTATTGAAAGCCTGAGCAACAGCAGGAGGTGTTTAATGATCAGCCAATGTGTGTCCAGCCCAGTGAGTTGTAATATTATTGGACTGGGTGGCTGTACTTCTCAAAATGCTTCTGGAGGGTCTAGGGAAACGACTCTGATCCCTGCACCCACGTAAGAGCCAATGGTGATGGCATATGTCTGTAACCCCGGCACCTGGGGATAGTTAGAGGTGACACAGAGACATTCCCAGGACTTGCAAGCAGCTGGTCTAGGCAAAGCAGTAAACTCCGTGGGCTCAGTGAGAGATTCTGAGTTTTGGAAAAGGTGGAGAAAAATAGAGAAAAACACCTGAAGGTATAACTTCTGGCATCTACAATGCACACACACACACACACACACACACACACACAAAGACGCATATAACACAGACACGCACGCGCGCGCGTGCGCGCGCACACCCACATTTCTATAGCATGGATCTTTTTCATCACAGGATCACATGAAGAAATGGAAGCCTAGAGACACCAAGAAACTCTCCCAGTTCACAGGGCTCTCAAGTGGCGAAGCTTGGTTTGAGTCTCGATGCCCCCTGTCCAGAACACCGGATTTTAACACTGGATGAATGGAGAAATGAATGAATGAATGAATGAATGAATGAATGAGCAAGCTTAGACACCCTTCCTCCCTCAACTCTCCTCTCCTTTCTTACCCTGTCCTCACAATTCAGGAGCTGGTTTGGAGTCACATTTCCCCAGTGCAGCCAACCTTTCATCTTCTGTGACTAGGGGTCTCCCAGGAGCTGTCACTGCATAGACACCTGCTCAGCTCCCTTCTCAACACTTCCATACGCTTTAGCGTCATGTGCCCTGGAAGGGAGAGGTTCGGGCAAGCAGCAGAATTTACCATCAGAAGGTTATTAATTACCCGGGCATTAGTTTCTGTTATTTTTGGTGGTCTCTGGTGTATAATCAGAGCTCATAAAAACACTACTGTGTGGGAGGTCCACATTTCCTCCCGATTAAGCATCCCCAGATGTTCACATATCCTTGTATTCTGTGCTCCCTGCCTGCTTCCCTCACTTTCCAGCCCCACTGTCCTCCATACTGGAGGAGCCCAGCCTGGCCCACCCTGCGGTTGGCTAATCAGAAGTCATTCCCCAAGGCCGCAACTTCTGCCTGAAGCCCGTGGCCCCCTTGATGTGGTTAGCTGTCCGTTTCTGCTCTGATTCTGAAATCCCTCTTCCAGGAGAACCTGGCTCCTGACTGCTTCTGCAAGTCACCGACAGTCAGCAACCCCTTGCTGCAGTCAGAGATTGCATCCTTGATGCAATCCTAGCGGGGTGCAGCGGGGCTCAGTGGCCAGACAGGCGGTCCCTAGACACTGGATTTAGCAAAACTGTAAACTGGGGATGCTGTAAAGGAGCCAGGGAAAAAGATAGTCCTTCAGCTAGGTGGGGGATGGGGGTGGGGAGTATTTTCACAAAATATCACACCCCAAATATACTCCAACCGGTCCAGGCAGGGGTTTCATTACTCCATATAATGAAGTTTGTAGCTCTTTAGGGTTTATAAGCTCTCCCTTTGAGCTGTGGCCTGAGGGCTTTAAGCCCCACGAGGGAAACAGTACTAGAAAGGTCTAGAACAGTGGTTCCCAACCTGTGGGTCAAGACCCCTTTGGGTGTGGTACAAGACCCTTTCACAGGGGCCGCACATCAGGTGTCCTGCATGTTATATATTAACATTACAATTCATAACAGCAGCAAAATTACAGTTATGAAGTAGTAGCAAAAATAATTTTATGGTTGGGGAGGGGGGTCACCACACCGTGAAGAAGTGTGTGGCAGGGTCGCAGCATTAGGAGGGCTGAGAACCACTAATGTAGAAAGACCTGAGGGGTGGCATCTGCAGAACAGGCACTACGCCCTCATCCTGCTGCCATGGGTTAGTTCTGTGACCTAAAAAGAGAAAGAAAGAGCGTGCGCACTGACTTTGGAGGCTTTACTTTCCCTCGCCCATGAAATGGGAGCTAGGAGGAACAAAAATTATTACACCAAATTACTGAGAGAATGAAGGAAGGTATCACGCGTGACTGTATCTGGAACGCAGTGGGCTTTTCTCACTTGGTAAGTGACCTCCTGAGGTGAGGGAATGAAGGCAGTCCCTCTCATTCCCCCTTCTCGTCATTAAGGTGAAGAAACAGTGTTGCCTCAGGCAAGGGGCCCTGTGTGTAGCTGAAAACAGTTCTCTAGCCAAGGCAGCACTGGAGGCAGTCTGTTCCAGTCCTGAGATCTGTGTGTGCTAGAGGCAGTCTGTCCTGATCTTGGCATCTTTGCCTGGCCAAGAAGCCCGGTATTGCTGGACATCAGTGGTTCTCAACCTTCCTAATGCTATGATTCTTAATACAGTTCCTCATGCAGTGGTGACCCCCAACCATAAAATTATTATTGCTACTTCATAACTGTAATTTTGCTACTGTCATGAATGATACTCTAAGTATCTGATATGGATCTATGTAATGTAAATATCTGTGCTTTCCAATGGTCTTAAATAACCCCTGTGAAAGGGTCGTTTGGGGTCATGACCCACAAGTTGAGAACCACTGCTCTAGATTCCTTTATTTAAGGATATTTTTTTCCTTCTGTGGCTAGAGAGATGGCTCAGTGGTCAAGAACTCTTGCTGCTCCTGCAGAGGAATTCGGTTCAGTTCTCACCACCCATGCAGTCACCTGCAGCTCCAGATGGCTTCTCCTGGCCTCTGAGGGCATTTGTGTATGTGTGCACAATACACACAACTGAAAATAAAATCAATATTTAAAAATAATATGTATCATAAAGATTTTACCCGTGCAAAATAATTTAAAACACGGAAAAACAAGCAATCCACTATCTAGTTCTAAATGTTTACATTTTGCCAGTTATTTGCATGTGGACAAATACATGTTTACTAAATTTATCATAGTCATAATGATTCTTCATTAGGCATCTCCAAAAAATGCCATCATTTCATATAACTTCAATATCACTGTACAAAAACTAAATTAAGAGTTCCTTAATATCACCAATTGTCTAATTCATATTAAGATTTTTCTCAACGGTCTTAGTCACTTTTCTATCACTGTGAAGAGATGCCATGACCAAGGCAACTATTGGAAAAGAAAGCGTCTAGCTGGAGGCATGCTCACAGTTTCAGTGGTTTGCCCATTCTCATCATATCACAGAGCACGGTGGCAGGCAGGCACGGGCCGGACCTCAAAGCCCACCCCAACTAACACACTTTCGTCAACAAGGTACCTCTTAATCTTTATAATCCTTTCAAATAGTACCACTCCCTGGTGACTAAACATTCAAACATTTGAGCCTATGGGGACCACTCTTATTCAAGCCACCACACCAATCTATCATGCTGCCTCTAAATCCATCGCTACCTAAATCTAAACCTATCACACCACACCACACTCTCTCTAAAATGTATCTTATAGTTTGGGGGAATAAGGATCCAGTCCAAAATATGCTGAGATGCCTTGGCTCTTGACCCTTTGAACATTTAGAAGACCACTTCTCCACATAGCTCCAGCCTACACACCACAACACACACTTACACAACACGCACACACACACACACACACACACACACACACACCACTCACATACATACCTTCCCCCCTGCTCTTCAGTTGCAACTATGACCCTGGCCCAAAGTGACCAATGAGTTGGCATTTGAGCGGGCTCTTAAAGGCTGCCTTGGACTGGCAGGTGAGCAGGAGTATGTAAAGGGCCCTGGCTAAGACACGCGCATGAGCAAAGGCAGCCGAAGGAGAGCCTGGGCTGAGAACAAAAAACAGGGAGCCTTCCCGTCTAACTAAAGGTGGGAACATCCTGAAGATACAACCCACCGTGATGGAAAAATACATACAGGGTCCATTTCCAGAAAAGACACAGTGCACTGTTATCCGTGAAGATGCTAGAGTAGAGAAGTCAAGACAAACTCTCCCCAGCTCTCCCCTTTGGGTTAATACTAACTTTATCCCCTCCAAGGGTTTCTGGGAGGTCTCCTTCTCCCTTCGCATCCTCCTTCCTGTTTCACTTCTCCACACCTCCCATCTTGTCTTCACCTCCTGTTGCTTTCTTGAAGTCTGATGCCAAGTCCTGGGTCTCCCCTGGATGTGTGTTGTCCTTAAAGACCAGTTTCTGCAAGTCAGCTAGTGTCTTCATGCTAAGATCATTCCACTCTATGTCGATTTGTTATTCTGCTGAAATTTCTAGACTGTAAACAGAGTGAGGAGCGGAGGAGGGAGGGTGGAAAAGCCCGGGCAGCGCGCGTGCGTTCATGTGCGCATGTGCGACTGTATGTGTATCCTGGGGTGAATATGGTAATGAAGAGCTCCAGAGCCAGGGAAGGACCTGATAAATGCTCTTGACTGTTGGTGGGCGGGGGGCAGGGGAGAAAAGAACTAGCCATGTTCACAACCTTCTGGGGTTACAGGTCTGTGCATCACCTCTTAGAGTTCCAAACACCTCAGCATTACCGCACCAGGTCCAAGCCTGCAGTGCATGACCCTGGAGGAGAGCCCTCAGACTGCGGAGTTCTGAAAGCCGTCTTCCTCGCCAAGAGCTCATCTCAACAGCTGGTCAAACAGTATCACAAACTTAGTTGACAAAGTACGAAGGAGTCCACATTCTTCTCCTCACAGCCCGTTACCTGCAGGAGCACTTACATTTGGAAGCAGTCCAGCTGTTGCTGCGGCCAGATGGCTCCTAGGTGCTTGCCGAGGCACATCAGAGAGGCAGCATCTGGAAAGCTTGGAACTGCGTCTTTTTGCTAAAATATGCCCGAGGGAGTGGAAGCTTCAGAAAGAAAAATGCAAAGCCTCGGTGACTGTTGTGAAGAAAGTGAGGTGTTGAAGTTTTTTCTACCTTAATTAAAACTTCCACAGAACAAAAGACAAATCTTCCTAAAATCCTAATTGAAAACTACTGAATACCACAGATGATGGAAAATCAACTTGAGTCCTGTTGGCAAGATGCCATTCCTCATCTTCATGACCCTGGAGATCACACGCTCATCTTTGGCACAGGGTTATGAAAAAGCTGGACCCCTTGTAATGTCTGTGTTTAAATCACCTGTCCAGTGGTGATGACAGGTGACACCAGCCCTCCACAGGCATGTCTGTCCAGCAGATCTGGGTCAAATCATCTTTCTACATGTGACAAGGTTGAATGAGACAATGCATAGCAGAGATTTGCAGAACAGAGAGCACATTGTAACTGGAAAGTGATACAGGAATACATCATTATCTGATAAATACAGACCATGTGGGCAAAAGCCACTGGACAGAAAATTGACTTCACTGCATAGAAAGGTGCCATGAAGTCCAGCAACAGGAAAATGACTCACTTGGGAACCATGACGTGCAACAGGGTTGTTATTTTCAGAGGTAAAGGGTCAGCTTGCATTAAAGGCCCAAGCCGAGGGGTGAAGGGCAGGTCTAGTTTTTCCTGGCTTTGAGATCATTCTTTGTAGACTATTATCCTAATCCTAGACTTCCTTCCTGATTACAGGTTCTAGGCTTTCTGGGGGCCACAGAGTGATTGTGAAGGGTCCGTGCAGTGGTCTGCAGAGGCATCTCTGAGAGTAGACTAGATAATAGGCTGTTGAAAGATGTTTATTAATGAATAAATGGTGCATCGCTTATCTGCATATCTGTTTCCACTTATGCAATACAACTTATTATCTTTGCTATGTAACAGTCGGCCCTGAAACTTAATGACCTAACGTAATGATTCCTTACTCCCATGATTCTGTGGCCTGGCTGGGCAGTTCTGCTGGCTAGGCATTAGATCACTGATATGGCTGCAGTCCACGGGAGGCTGCACAGAAAGCTGTAGCTGGGCCTTTCACCTCGCAACCTTTCATTTATAAGAAAGCATAAGAAAGAGCACTGTCTTCCTATGATCACAAGCGAACTAAGGCAAAGCTCCACAGCACGTCTTACCAAGCTGACACCGGTGTGGAGTTTACTGATGCTCCTGTGGCCACAGCAGGTGACAAACTGGAACCTGAAGTTGATGACAAGAAACTAACCAGGAGGCATGGGTGTTGGCAACCCACTGGTGTGATCATCTGCAGCACTGTGTTCATTTACTATAAACTCTCTAACAGGACAGTAAGGCCAGTGAGATGAGACACTCAGGCCTGGAGACCTGAGCCATATTCCTGGATACAGGAAAAGACTCCTAAGAGTTGTCCTCTAAGCTCTACGTGAGCACGGAAGCACACACGCACCTGCACTCAACCAACACACACGCACACACATACACACATACATGCACTTGCATTCCACACATAGACACACACACACACATACACCTGCACTACACACACATGTACATGTACCTGTACTACACACATACACATGCACTTGCACTACACACACAACACACACATGCACATGCACGCACATACACCTGCATCACAAAGAGACACATACATAAATAAATAAAATTGAAAAGAATTACAGAATCAATTCATAATAGTTTATGATCCTATTATCTTCTGTTATCAGTTGTACATTAAAGCTGCATCTCCTGGGGGCTAGAGAGATGGCTCAGCAGTTAAGAGCATTTACTGTTCTTCCAAAGGGCCTGAGTTCAGTTCCTAACACACATGCCTGGTGGTTCACAACTGCCTGAGCACCTGCCCACACATGGTACATCTCTCTCTCTCTCTCTCTCTCTCTCTCTGAAAGAGAGAGTAACACTTACATGGTTTACATACACTCTGTACTTGCACACACATGATATACACACACACAGAGCACCTGTACATGCATGGTGTACACACACACACACACACACACACACACTCAGAGAAAGAAAGAGAGTATCTGCACACACATGATATGCACACACACAGATCACCTGTATACGCATGGTGTATACACACACACACACACACACACACACACACACACACACACACACACATTGCTCTGGGCCCTCTCATGAGCTCCCTTACTTTGTCTAGACTGAGAGTTTTGTAGTTAAAAGTGATAAGAGCCTCTGATTTAGATAAGCACATTATTTGCCTAAAGCTTAAGTATTTGGCTTTTCTGGCATTTGGAATGATGTTAATATATTCTGAAAGTGTCATTTTAATTCTTGCTCCCTTCTTCTGGGGCCACGAATATTAGATGAGGCATGTTGGGGAAGGTTTGCTCACTACAGTTCTTTTTCTAAGGGGAAAACATGCAGAGTTTGTTCTTTCATGGCCTGGACAGACTGTGCCATCCTGGACAGCCTCACTCACCTTTGGCCCCATGGTTGTTATAGGACATGGTTCAGAGATGATGTACCAGATCAGTGGAAAGTGCAGCATTGTAGAAAGCCCACAGGAGGCAAGTATAAAGCTGTGGCTTCCTGGGCAGCTGAGATACCTCAACCAGGCTTGCCACCAAGCCTGATGACCCGAGTTCGATCCCTGGTGCCCACACGGTAGAAGGACAAAACAGACTCCCTCGAGTTGCCCTGTGACCTCTGTATGTCCCACAGTATGCATGCCTGCACACATACACACACTAAATTAAAAAAATTAAAAGCCCTGATATTTCTAAGTTAGTTTTAGTTATAAAAAAGGAATGTAAAATAATGATGCAGAGAATTCATCAATTTCTAGATCAATAAAACTCAAAGTTAGTTTTCTAAAGTTCCAGACAATGACTCTAAAGTAAGAAAGGTACCAGCCAAGTAACCAGAGAAAAGACAGGAAGACAATGAGTGAGCTAATGAGCCCTCATCATCGAAAAAGACACATCATAATTAAGTTTAAAGAAAGAAAGCCTCAGGTCTGCAATGCCACCTGACCCTTTACCTCTGAAAATGACAACCTTGCTGCATGGTATGGTTCCACAGTGGACTCTTGCTGGACTTCACGGCAACTTTCTGTGCTCACCTGGAAGAAGCCAGAGTCCTGGTAGCTCCTTCAGGGACAGGCTCCAACTACCTAACTTCCTTCCACTGGGCCACACCCCTTAAAACTTCCACAGCCCCCCAGCAGTGCTACAGGCTGGCAGTGAGCCTCTGACACACAGGCCTTTGGGAAAAACTTATCCAGACTATAAGAGTGGGCAAGCGTGCACATTGGCAAAGAGGATCTAATGGTCATCCTAGCACATGGGGTGAGTGAAATAGAAACCAAAGATTCATATTGAGATGGATGCTTTCCATCTTTGGGGATGAGACTGACTCAGTACTCTCAGTGGTCAATCAGCTTGCTGTGTAGGAGAGCCAGTTGTCTCCACAAGAGTCTCTCTACAAGTCCTGATGCTACCCAGATGAGAGTGTGGGTACCAGCATACAGCAGCCTACAGCTGACTCTGCACTGATGCCAAGGTAGAGGGAGTCACTTGTGTCATCCTTCCTAGTGTTTCCCTGTGGTGTCCTCCCAGTTTTCTATTTCAGGTTGATGTTTCTCTCAAGACCATACTAGTTTCTAGAGCTAAAGCATAGAAACACATCTGGGGGAGAGACACATATCACCAGACAGCCTTTCTAGAATTTAAAAGACAATATTTGTAGGAGGCTAGTTCTCCAAAAGCCCCTATAACCCTTTCTGATATATGTGTATTCATACCTACAGGCACATATGATTACATGTGTGTGTGTGTGTGTGTGTGTGTGTGTGTGTGTGTGTGTGTGTGTACATGCATGTGAAGGACAGGGGACAACCTTAGTGTTATTTTTCAGAAGGAATTCACTATGCTTTTGAGATGGAGTCTCTCACTGAGACTCATCAAGTAGGCTAGATTGGCTATGCAGCCAGCCGGGAGAGCATCTTGTGTCTACCTTTCCAGCACCAGATTACAAGCGTGTGTCATCGCAGCAGCTTTTTGAACTCAGGTCCCCATCCTTGCAAGGCAAGCATTTTGGTTACTGAACTTTCCCTGGCTTCCCAGCTCTCTCTGTCTATGCCTGTAGTTCTCAGGGTAGTTTCAAAACATACAAAGACTGCAATATTCTGAGATAGGGAAGAATTATCTGGAGTCACCCAGCCTGTGAGCTCTTTCCTCCTTGAACATTTGTGCTCAGCAATCCTAGGGTGATGCCAGGGCCCCTCGGCTGTGCTGTTTGGTGAGACTCCGTCTACCAAGAACAGCTTTGCTGAGCCTGGCTGCGCCTGCCCATCGTGAACTCTAGGCTTCTGTTGAATTTGACTATTTGTGACTACTTTGTCTGCTTCAGCTAACTTAATGTGTACTGGTTCCATCTCGCTAGAACAGACCTAAGATGGTTTGCAGTAGGTAATGTCACAAGAGGTAGTGGAAAAAGCTGCCCCTTTTTTCTCCTAAGAACCCAGCTTTTCTATTTCCTCTGGGGGCCTCTTTCCTCCTTTCCCAGAATGACTTCACCTGGTGCTACTGCTGGCCAGAAGACAACACTGTCACTTTGATTTTGCCCCTTCGTGCGTGCCCCACTCGGATCATTCTCCTGTCTCCCACCCTGTTTTCACCTGTTAGACACATGCTGTCCTTAAAGGCCTCTAGACCTTCTCTCATGCAGTATCTTTAAGACAGAACTCATTCTTCTAGAACCTACTACCCCATCTCTAGCCCCACACCCTAACAACGGCAACAAGCTAGAAACATTAAACCACACTGATGGACTCCTGTGGATTTCTAAATAGAATATCTCGCCAAGAGTTGGTCAGTTTTATTTTGATTTTCACTTTTCTTATCAATATCTGAGTTTGATCCCTGAAATGCCACGCTTCGTGCCCTTCCTGACTATCTAATGACCTGATTATTCTCTTCAGGATCACTACAGAGATGGCTAACTAGACCTCCCACTGCCATCTCTGTCTTATTTGGACTCTTTCACTGACATGAAGATACATCACATTTTTAATACGTGAAGTGCTGTACCATGTCCTCATCCTCCCCAACCCTCTCTCCCCTCATCAAGACTGTTCTCTCAATAGGAAAAAAAGCCTCGTCGAAGCCCTAAAATAAAGAGAATTGCTAGGAATACCTTCCAGAAAATGCTGGCCTTGTTTCGTGAAACTTCTGGGACAATATGACTTACCAGGCTGTGAGCCTTTGATTGCCTTTGATTGACAGGGCTATTTTATGACTCTCTGGGGTCAGAGGCTAGGATTTAAGAAACTGATAATAGTCAAAATGTTTTCTTCCAAAGCAATACAAATGATTTCTGTCTGTAACAATGTCAATAGGCATTGCCCCATGGTACTATAAATCATTAGAAGCCAAACTCTGATTCGGTGGCTATAGTGTTTCTTCCTCATTTAAAGAAATATCCTTTGATGATGCACATCATAGATTTCCATGAGAGTCATGAATTTTCAATTTTGAATAAACATTACATTTTAGTAGGTTTAGAGGCCATCCCTTTGGATGCCCACGGGCTTCTCCTGAGGGGAATAGGCAAATGGCAGCACCAGCTGCTTGCATGTCCCAGGCTGTGTTTTCTTAGCTCTCAGAGCAACCCCAAGTGATAACAGAGTCTTTTTGTGACCAAAAGACTCTATCATCAGAAAGTGTGGCTTGTGGGATTTCAACTTAAGCATCTTTTTTTAAGTTCCTAGGTAATTAAAACCTGAAAACAATGTTAAAGTGAGCCAATAAAAAAAGTGCTGGATATAAACATGGATTTCTAAGGATAATAATGATTTATTTACTTCTTACTTTTATATACTACAGAGATCCCTTAACTTTGGGTTCCTTTGTGTCACATTAAGAAGGCTGGATCCAAGAAGAAGAAGAAGACTGGATCTGTCTGGTAGTGCACACTTGTAATCCCAATGTTCTGGAGGCTAAGCAAACAGACCACAAGCTTGAGGCCAGCTTGGACTACATAGTGAGACTGTTTAATGTATATTTGAAAGACACATGATTAGATGGTCTTATATGACTCTTCTTAAGTCACACAACATGAACCTCTATGTACTTCAGATAGGGTACCAACAACAAACCAAAGAAACAATTGCACTGTTTGGCGATAAACCACTAGTGACCACACCTCCATGAACAAATGGCTCCTTACCAAAGAACAGGTGACATACTGGCATCTGGATCGCTCAAATCCATGGCCCCATGGGTGATGCCGCTGGGGCACGGGAGCTCGTCGGCTCACTTGCAGGTAGTAGTAACAGCACAGAGGCTTTGTGAATCTTGTAAAGGACAGACTGTTCCCTTGGTGCTGAAAGCCAAAGGAAACTCTTTCTCCCTCAGGAGAAAGAAAGAAAGAAAGAAAGAAAGAAAGAAAGAAAGAGAAAGAAAGAGAGAGAGAAAAGAAAAGAAAAGAAAAAAGAAAGTGCACTGGCTGCTCTTCCAGAAAGCCAAGATTCTTAACAAATTTGCAGGACCATCAGAAAAGAGAGATCTACTCAAGTGTATAGGAACGACCACCCAAGTCTGTCAGAAAGGCTGTCAGAAACAGACCTAGTCCCTCCTCCTAAAATTCCTACTTATACCTTTCCATCAAAAGGTTCCCACCCGGAAGCCAAACTTGCTCTACACCCAGATTAAATACCCACTCTTCAGGAAGCTTTCCCTGCCTCCTCCTGGCAGAACTCTCCTTCTGTGGGTCTCCAGCAATTTTCACGCTTTGGTTATCCCCGTGGACCTGGGGCAAAGCTCAGCGCTCGGCACTGCACAGGAGCTGAAGAGACAGAGACTACTGAACACATGTCAAGCAGCTAGTGAATACAGGGACTGACCTGCAGCTAAGAGGTGGTGTTCAAATTGGGATTTCAAGGAGATCAAAGCTGGCCACAGTGGCTCTCTGCTGTCCCAGCATGTCCGAGGCTAAGGCGGGAGAGGCAACATGACTCTAGGTTCAACCTAAGCTACATATGAAATTCCAGGTGAGTCTGGCCCACAGACTTTGTCTTGAAAATCTCTCTTTCTCCACCCCCCCTCTGTGTGTGTGTATTCTCCTGTATAGTGCTCCTTCTTTCACACACACATATAGGAGGAGAGGGAGGGAAGAAGAAAGATCAAATTTTTAAATCCTGAGTCAAATGGGACACATCCAGTTCTACATGAGCCCTCCAAAAACTGCTGAATCCTGTGGCAGGCCACAATAGGAGATAGTTTAGCTTGGGACAATATTTGCTTGGCGATTATGCACATCATTGCTACCCCTTTATAATAATGCACTTGGCAGCCGAGTTCCTTCACCTGCAGGACAGATGCTGAGGATGTATGCCTGTCCTCAAACAATGCACTTAGCAGCCTCACTACCGTCTCTACTCCCACCAACATCCGGCTGCGTGTACTCTCAACTCAGAACAGTAGTGTATGTCTCCTCACCCCTAGTATATCAAAGTTCCACAGTTTCTATTCAAGTGTGTTCCCAGTGTATCTAAGTGTGAAGAATATGAGGATCAGTCAGTCTGGCCTGAACTGGTTTGGGGTGTCTACACAGTAAATCCAAACTGTGTCCTCTAGTAAATTTTTAGGAACATCCCTTATTTACCATCTTATGCCTATGCATAACCACGTGAGTATATGATTAAAATCAGATGCATTGTGGGACGGGCTATGCTCGGTAGGAAAACTTAATACATGACCTAATTTATCAATCGGAAAGAGAGAATCCCTCATATTGCACCCCTTAGTCACCAAACTCTTCCTTCTCTTAAACCCCACAGAAGGGAGCCTCGAGTGCTGTTGGGAGCCTTGGCTACTCTCAACCACCCAGCCTACAATGTGCTGTTGCTTTGCTCCTAATAAAGTTGCTTTGCCCCTACAGTGCCGTGTGAGCCCTTATTTTCAGATCTCTGGATAAGAGGCCACTCTGAACACCCAGGGCAGACCTAGACCGTCAGTAACAACTTCACTCCACAAGTGGGAAGGCGCTTGTGTCTCACTGCCAGGCGCACTAATGCATATTAATCAAAAACAAAATTACAACAGCACAAAAGACATCACCAACAAAAAGAGCTTGCAAGGCTGATCTGGGGTGGAATCCCATCCTTTATATCTGGTGAGCAAGCAAATTACTTAATTTTTCTTCCTCTGGAGTGAGAGGGAAAAAATAACACCAATATCTGATATCCAAATTCTAGCAGGGCTGTTAGGATTTCATGCCTGGGAAACGCAGAGCCCAGTTACTGGCACACAGTAAACGTGGCTATTGTATTATTATCCCCCACTTCCTCCCTCAGGATTTTCCCTCTGTTACATTTAGCAACTCAAGAAGAGGGCTGACCTAATTGCTCGCCCTTAACACATTTTTAATCCTTAGCGTCTGCTTCTACTTGCCAAAGCTTTTTGCCTCTGGAGGCCCAGGATTTGTAATCTTTCCTGAGCTGGGTGTGGATTTCTGGGACTCTGAGACTCTGGCTGCCCCAGGTGACTGCACCCAGCTTAAGAGTTCAATCCTGGAGAAGTCTCTGCATTGTCCCCTGCAAACTCTGCGTGTGTGTTTTGGCCGATGAATCTGGAGAGGCTGTGCTGGGGGTCCGCCTCCAGCCCCGCTAGGTGGACAGTAGCCTTGGCCCCTCCTGTGAGAGAAGAGATGGCCCACCCACTTAGAGGAAGCAGGCGGGCAGAGGGGGCCCTAGGTCTCCTCAGTCCGGAATTACTGTGTGGACTTCTAAGTCATAGAGCCTGGCCTTTCACAACTGGAAAAATTCCAGTCCACTCCTGTTTCTCGATGGTTCCACCCCATTTTAAAGAAAAAATAAACGCATCCTGGGACCATCAAAAGGACAAATTGTAAACGTTCCTCTCAAGGCCTTTAACAATTACAGGAGTGTGAATGAATACTTGCCTTAGGGTTGGAGGGCGCTCAGGGTTCATGCATCAGGCTTTCTGGGCAAGGCAGGCTGAGCTCACATCCCTTGCTTTCTTCTGAGGTTCCCACAGATACTCTGTGCAAGTAGAGAAGTGTGTGTGTGTGTGTGTGTATGTGTGTGTGTGTGTGTGTGTGTGTGTGTGTGT
>OU015753.1:57359178-57382709 GCA_907169655.1 Acomys percivali | reverse complement strand
TCTCTCTCTCTCTCTCTCTCTCTCTCTCTCTCTCTCTCTCTCTCTCTGTGTGTGTGTGTGTGTGTGTGTGTGTGTGTGTGTGTGTGTGTCTCCTCTGTCCTCTTCTTTCTCCCTCTCTCTCATTACCTAATATTAGCTACCTTGTTGTTGCTGAGATAAAAAATACCACCATCCAGACAACTAAGGGAAGGATTAATTTTGTCTTACGCTTGCAGAGGGATAGAATCGGGGAAGGCAGGGCCACAGGAGCAGGAAGCAGAGAGATCATGTTTCATCCACACACAGGAAGCAGAAACAAGTGGTGGAGTGAGGCTATAAACCCCCAAAGCCCACCCCCAGGCACCAAGGTTACCACTCCATCAAATCACCACCTGCTAAAGGTTCCAAAACTGGAAGTCCCCAACAGCACCATCAACTGGGGACCAAGTTCGAGTATGAGAGCCTGAGTGGAACAGTTCTCGTTCTAAGTACAAGACTTCTGTCCCACTGTCTTTTCCATGTCCCCATCATTGGCAGTCAGTAAGAGGCTTATGTACCCGGCCATGGTTCCCCACCTGGCAAGGCGGCACACACTTTCATTTCTGAAGGGTTTTGGTGACTAATCATCTTGTCTGAATCTGGTTCTGTGGCTTTCCATTGCTCTTACAGGATGTGGTCATCCTAAGGGATGGCCCAAGAGCCTTCTGCACCCACACACACACTTCCTTACCTCCATTTTAAGTTCCTGCACAAAGGTCAATAACCAGGGAAATCACACCTAGCAACAACATATCCCCTCCTTGACCTGATGACCCAGAAGGATGTGGAGCCCAAAGCGCCAGGTGCTGCTGCTGCTGAAGATTAGGGGAGAAGCGGCCACTGCTGAGGATCCCCATGGATGGGGCTCAGCAATCCTTCCTGGAATGCCAATCGAAGAGACCAGCAGTGGTGAAGGCTAAAAAGGAGCTTTATTCAGTGTGAAGACACCAGGAAGAGACTTAGGAACTCAGACTGTGGTCAGTGGTCAGTGCGCTTACATCAGCCTCTGCATTAGAAGCAAAGGCAGTGACAACAGCAGGCGCTGTACCAGAGATGGCGTGGGAGGACTAGACTGTCCTGGAACTCACTCTGTAGACCAGGCTGGCCTCAAACTCAGAGATTTGCCTACATCTGCCTCCCAAGTGCTGTAATTAAAGGCATGCGCCACCACTGCTGGGCTTCTTTCTAATGCTTTTATTAGTATATATTAATCATAAATCACAGTGGATGCAGTGACATTTTTATATTTGCATACTGTGCATTTCTATCATATTTACCCAAATCCCACTGGCCTCTTTCATTCTCTTCCAGCTTTCACCAGTCTCCCTCTTTTCTACCCATCCCCCCTTCTGGTTTCTAATTTTAATATTTGGGGGTCACATGTGTCCCAAGACGTGATGGCAGAGGTCAGGAGACACCCCCAGGTCAGTCCTTGTCCTCCACCTTGTCCGTAGGAATCTCTCAGCCCACTTCCAAGGTTTGGGGGCATTACCCTGTCTCCAGGTTCCATCTTGCTATAGGAGTGCTGGGGTCACATATGTGTGCCACTGTGTCCACCTTCTCTAACCCCAAACCTCACGTGGAGGGGTTTGTACAGCGAGCCACTGAACCATCTCTGATGCCATCCCTTCCCCTCTTACTTTTGTGTCTGTGTGTTCGTGTTTGTGTGTGTGTGTGTGTGTGTGTGTGTGTGTGTGTGTGTGTGTGTCCGTGGTGGTGGTGGTGGGACCCCTGAGTTTCTAGGCTTGTTTTCGGGAGCATGAGTAAACTATTATATGAGAAAAAGACCGAAATCCATAAAATAGCAAGGTAGGAAGGTACAGCAAGAAAGTTTGTTTAACCCAAAGGAGGGCAAGGGAGCAGCAGTCACGGCATCTGTGGATGCTTTAAAGTTCTCATTGTGTGACGACCAAGATTGACTAGATTTTTTTTTTAATTCATGTAGGTGTTGTTTCAAACTCAGGTAAACACTAAGAATATATTGAATGCTAAAGCTGGAAAAGAGTACTCCAGGCAAGCCTGGGGACCCAAGTTCGATTCTTAGGACTGACATAAAAGTGGAAGGAGAGAACCAACTCCACAACGTTGCTCTCTGCCCTTCACACGTGCACTGTGGCATGTGCATACCCCCCACACACACACGCTCATCACACTCAAATCATATATGTACACAGTCATAATGATGACGATAATAACTTTTAAAATACTCCAGACAAGTGTTTACGAACAGAAAGTGTGTAGCTATATATTAAAATAATCAAATTAGACTTTATGTTCAATAGAGTTATTTGAGCTAAAGAGACTCATATAAAGATAAAAAGATTTCTTCTGCCTGCAAAGCTAGCATTTCTAGGTTTACATGCTCCTAGCAGACCCTGTGTATGTAAAGCAAATTGACCAGCAGAGAACAAGTTATCAGCCTTCATCCTGGGTCTCCTCTGATCCCCTCAGCGATCACCACAACAGTCTGAAAAGAAACTGGTCAGATCTGGATGCCATAGTTGTCTAACGAGCACATGGGGAATTTGTGTCTAACAATGAGAGAAGACACATTTCTGCCAAGCACCCATAAAGTTAATTTTTAAACATGATGGGCTTAAAATATGTGAGTTGCACATAACGCACCCCTGTCCCCTCATATCCACCTTCTACCCTAGCAGCCCCCCCAAAGAAAATAAAAACGCACATAAACAAAAAATAAACAAAACGAAGCATTGAAAACATCTCGTTGTGGAAGCTGTAGTGTTACCATATGTCCCACAATATATCCCTCTGTCCACACATCTTCACTTGCAAATGTTCATTGTAATGAGTCATGGGTCTAGCTTGAGGTCTCTGGCTTCTGTCACACTATCAATATTATATCTTCACAGGGACTCCTCCTAGTTAGCCTGTTGTTGCCCTGTGTCATGGAGATCCTGCACCTTGGCATCAGCAGGACAGGCCCTTTCACATACTCCAAGAATTCACAGTTGATATAGATTTTGGGGTGGGCCACCTCAGAGCCCTGGATCTGGGCCTCAGTGATAGTTGAGTTGGTCAGCCCACCAGCTCTCCCAGGTACTGCAGCTGACAGGGGTCTAGGACAACTCTCCTGATTTCACACCCTTGGGGCTGGCTCCCTCTCACCTTTGCCATCAAAGCCAGCTTGACTGTGTTGCTCTGGTGAGGTGCAGGACGCATTCTCCAGAGTTCTACAGCCAGTGAGGGTCAGGGATAGCTCTCCAACCCTCATTATGTCAGGGCCAGCTCTCCCTCCTGAGTGCTGCTGCAGGTGAGAGGCGGGGGCCCCAGCTCTCTAGAATGCCACAGCTAACGAGGGGGATGGCTAATTCTTCACAGCCCTTGGACATCGATGTGGTCCCAGGTGGCTGCCCAGACCAGAGTCCTCACGGTCCCTAGCGGTAACATGAGCCACAGACATCAACGCCCAGCCCTGCCGCTGTATGGCAATAGCTCGGGCTGGGACTTCACCACGGCCTCAGGTGACTGGACAGGCCACTTCTCTCCAGCCTTGCATCTCCAGTTCCATCTCTCTTCGTAATTCTCCAAGCGTTCTGCTTCTCTTTCTCTCCCGTTCGCCCATCACATGTTTGCACACTGTAATGGTTCCCACTACAGGGCCACATGGCTGCCAGACCTGGGTAACTTGGCATGGCAGCAAGCAGGTCTCTAGGTGTGTTTACAGCCCGCCCTAGTGGTGTGGCTGGGTGGATGGATGGATCTGTGACCAGCTTCGCCCTCCTGGTCCTTGGCCGTGGTAGGCAGGTCTCCGGGTTTCTTTCCCCCACCAGAGCCCCCAGGCATGGTGGTGGGCTGGTCTCACAACGTGCTTCTTAATAACTCATGAAACACAATATCTGAACTCTAAAGTGGACATTCTGGATGTGGCTGAGAAACAACCCTGGGCCTTCCCAGGCTTGGTCGTCTTCTTCACCTCCCGGTCTGTGATCCTCACGCACATACCTCAGGGCTCTAAACTTCGGTGAAACATCTCTCTGCGGGATCTGGGTGCGGCTGCTTGAGACTGTCTGAAGGGCCTGGAGACATCTGTGAGTGAGCTGCCTGTGGTCTGCATGCAAGGCTGATGGGAAATGGACTACGAAAGGCAGCTGAGAAAATAGTTCCCCCTCTTTCTCTCTGTCCTCCTTGTCCATTGTGTGAACACAGACACCAGGAGCATCCGTTGCCCTCTGAACTCCTTGTGAAGTAAGAAGCTTGTGCCATGTAATTCAGCCCTGGACCCAGGGTCTCACCTCAGTTCTTTTTCTGTCAGCCTCTCTGTCTTGGTTTTTACTGTCCAAATGTATTAACATCATTGGTGCTTCACATTCAGAGAGAGAGAGAGAGAGAGAGAGAGAGACCTGTTGCTCCATCTGACCGGATCTCATGCTATCCTCCTGCCTCAGCCTCCTGGGTGCTGTGATTACAGAGCTGTGACAAGCCATATTCTGCTTTGTGGAGGAGGTGGGTTAAAACATATATATATATATGAACAAGGAAGCCAGACAATAATAAACCAATCAGAAAAGGAACAATAGAATAAGCCAAAAAAAATTAGAGGAACGAACATAAAACATTCAAAGAAATAGTAAATGAAATAAAAGACAAATATATAAACCAATAAACCTGAACAATGGTTCATTTAAAATGTGGATATGGTAGAAAAACCTGTGATGAAATGAAGAAAAAAAAAAAAGACACAAGTTCCAAATTGGTAATGAAGAGAGTAAGAAAAAACCTATAGTAGATTTTAAAGCTGGTAATAAAATATTTGAAGTAAATTTTATTTGAGTGTATTTGAACCCTTAATAAAAATGAGTTCTTAGCTATGACTTTAATACTGACTCAGGAAGGAGGGAACTGGCATCAAGTTGAGTCAAGACAGTAGTCATCTACAGACAGGTCTCTATGGACACGCTCCCAAAGCCACGCAGGGCAACAAAATAAGCAGAATTACTCTTTTGTCACAGTAACAGGAGAGAGTAATTTGCATACAGATGAGAAACAAATCTGTCCAAGGAGCAGAGTCACCTGACGCACGTTTCCTTCAGTGGAGGAGCCAGGCATGAAGCAAGAGTTTGGTGTCAGAGAGCTACAGTGAGACCCACTCCGTGGCAGAATAAACGACCTGCATTGGTCAGCTGCTCAGGTGAACGCGTGAAATCCCAGAGCTCAGGAGGTGGAGGCAGGAGGATTAGGCTTGCCTGGGCTACCTAAGACCCTGCGTCAAAATAAATAAATAGATATAATAAATAATCTCTATTAGAATGGACAGTATCAGAATAAGAGCCTTTCACCCAGGGAGGAGAGATAGATAATAACCTTGGAATTCAGTCAGTATCTGAAGAGAATCAAGAGCTGTCGAGGTGTGTGAGGCTGAAGGACCACAGGAGAAAGGGATTGCTTGCTTGCTTAGAGGCTTCCTAATAAAACAAAACACCTTAAGATTATCTGTCCTTGGAAACACCAAAACATCAGGAGCAAAACACACACACACACACACACACACACACACACACACACACACACACACACACACACACACACTCCTACCTCTTTAAAGAAACTGAATTTCAATCTACCAACAGCAGAGGGCACTACTGAATCAAGCAACAGAGCCTTTTTAGCTGACTGTTCTTGTCAGTAGACTGCTATTATCGCTGCAGGCAACTGAGCGGTCCTCTGTCTCTCCGAGAAGCCCCCGGGGGAACCAGGGAACATGGAACTGTCTCCTTACAGGTAGAAGCCAAAAGGATTCGTTCATATCGGTGCAATCCACACACGCAACCACGGAAGCGTGCTTCTGGGAGGTCTCCCTTTGAGAAGGGGACTTGCCGCAAGGCCTTAAGGAGTGCCCTTGGCAACCAGCTACCAGCTGCGGTACCTTGGAGATCCTTTTTGCTTTGAATCAGGTGTACTCCTCTGGGGCAGCAGCAGTTTATGAGGAGGATGTGTCAGGGTGCCGGGCCTTCGCCATTTCCACCCAGTGAGGGCCAATTTTGTTTCTGTGCTCTCTGCCAACTAAAACTTGAAAGAGCTGCCTCATCCTTTGGGGATGGCCCCATCCAGCCTCAGTTCCATTGCACAGGTGTCTGATCTGCATTGCCTTGAGGCTTTTCCTACCTAGGTCTGTTTTTCACAGGAGCTGTACCCAACCTAACACCTTTTGCTCCTAATGCCATCTGTTTCCTGGAGCACTGAGCTGACGCAATCAAGGATCCTCCCCCCCCCCCCCCCCCCCCCTCCCGCCCCCCTGGACACCTGCTCCCAAGTCTTCCAGGTTTGCCTAAGACTCGGAATGGCCAAAGGGACTCGTATGGGCATTCCACATGGCAGAACTGTGGAAACCCCATGGAAGATGCATGCCAGGTAGCTATGCAGTACTGAGCATGCGCACTGCAGCTGGAGCCAGCTGCTGTCAGTTCATATGTGTGCTCAGCTGACTGCCCCCGTGTTACAGCTGAGCCCATGGAAAGATGCAAAGGTGAACATTAGAAATGACTGATACAGGCCAGGCGTGGTGGCGCACGCCTTTAATCCAGCACTCAGGAGACAGAGGCAGGCAGATCGCTGTGAGTTCGAGGCCAGCCTGGTCTACAAAGTAAGTCCAGGACAGCCAAGGCTAACACAGAGAGACCCTGTCTCAAACAAACAAACAAACAAACAAACAAGGAAATGACTGATACAACCAATTTCCTTTGGCCCATGCAGATTCACTCCGAGCCCTGAAGCCCTGAGTCCCGTAGTTCAAGAGCCTCGTGTGGAGCCATATTTAACAGACAAGATGTTAACAAATAAACTAGCTGGACAGCTGCCTCTGGTATCCTGAAGGAACGCTGCTTACTGACTTGGTCTCCGTCGCTTGCTCAGCCTGCTTTCTTACACACCTACAACACCACTTGGCCCTTGGATAGTACTACCAAAAATATTGGGCTGGGTCCTCCACGTCAGTCACTAATTAAGAAAATGATCCACAGGCTTGCCTACAGGCCAATCATATGGAGACATTTTCCATTTTCTCTCTTCTCAGATAACTCTACTTTAAGTCAAGTTCAAAACAAAGCAAAACAAAACACAGGACAAAGAGTCTCAGTCTCTCTTCATCTTATCTGTAACGGTATTAAATTTTTAAAGAAGAGGACTTAAACACACTGGCCAGGAACTAAACGTGCCTGTGTTGATTCATCTGTGAGATGTGCCCTCAGACCTGTGCGAGCTCTTCCTGGGAGTTAAGCTTCCCTCTGAGTCCAGGGCTCCGGCCTTTCCCTCTCCAACATGGGATTTCTGGGGAAATGTTCATTCTTTGGGCTCCAGTGTTTAGGCTCAATGATCTAGCGTCAGTCCCCTCACTTTCTGTGTTCATTTCTCCATTTTGAGGGATCTGAGATGCTGTGGCATCGAGGCTGGAAGGGTATGGAGCATTCCTGAGATCTGCTGGGCCTGAAACAAAGAGTATAAGCAGAATTCTAGCAGAAGCCAGAGTTCAAAAGGAGTGTGCCCGTGTCCGGCAACCGTGCAGAACTCTTTCCTTGTAATGTGTGGTGGACTGTCTCAGTCAGGTATAGGTCCTTGGGAACCGGGATTCTTGAAGCATCGGTGGCAAAGATAGGTGAGTGAGAGACCAACCAGGGGAGCGTTTAAGTCTGAGTGTATTTTGTAGGGAACTAAGCTAGGTTTTTATACACATTTTTTGAAACGGAGTGTGTTTTTTGTGGTTACATTTTTTTATACAATTCAAAATACAGGATGCAGAGTAATAATGTTGTCATCAATCTTGAGTCATTAGCTTGGTATCAGTACGTATGTGCCCTCTTTATCAAAGGTCACTGTTCCCTCATTATGTCAAACATCTGTGAGACAAGACAGTTTTTTCTTAGCTCTTCTCATCACTATCTGGAGCTTTCCTAAACACTTTATTTGTAAGTCATAATACAAACTATTAACAAGTGATTAATTCTTAGCCATGTTTGTTTTAATAAGTGGAGCGGAACCTGAATGACCCTCGGCTGCAGTCCCAAATTACGTTTGAAAAGTTCTGATAAGAAAGTAAAAACAAAGGCAGAATGTTCCAAAACAAGAAGCCTGCAATCAGTTACTCCTGGCAGGAACATCAGACCAGTTCCAGAAGGCTCTTCCTGGGTGGGGGTCATCGCCTTGGGTGATGTAGTATCATTTGTCACACAAACTCTACTGGAGGAGTCGTGACAGTAATATGCCTGCTGTAGTAACATTTCTAAGAGAAAGAGCATGTGGTGTAATTTTTATTGTGACAATTTCTCCTTTAAGTTACTCTGGCGACAGCACTATTTTGTAGTTTGGTTCTGTCTTCCTTGTCACTAAGGTGAAGCACATGTCTTCAATCTGAGAACTCAGGAGGCAGAGGCAGGTGGATACCTGTGAGTTTGAGGCAATCCTGGTCTACAGAGTGAGTTCCAGGACAGCCAAGGCTACACAGAGAACCTCTGTTTTGAAAAACAAAACCAAAATCTAAAAAAATCAAAAAAGAGATGATGGTTTTCCCTAATTGGTCTGATCTACACCTATGGTAGGCTCTCAGGGAGACAGCACTAATTTACCTGGAGATTGTTAGGTTACATAGCAGGCCCCCAAATGGTAGTGTTGCTGACAGCACCCTAAGATGTGGGTCCAGACCAGCCAAGGACAATACGTGCAGTAAACTTCGAACCCCTACCCAGATCTAGCCAATGAACAGGACATTCTCCACAGCTGAGTAGAGAGTGGGGACTGACTTTCACACGAACTCTGGTGCCCCATATTTGACCACGTCCCCTGGATGGGGAGGCCCGGTGGCACTCAGAGGAAGGATAGCAGGCTACCAAGAAGAGACTTGATACCCTATGAGCATGTACGGGGGAGGAGGTCCCCCTCAGTCACAGTCTTAGGGGAGGAGAGTAGGGGGAAAGCAGGAGGGAGGGAGAAATGGGAGGATACAAGGGATGGGATAACTATTGAGATGTAACATGAGTAAATTAATTTTTAAAAAAAGATGTAGGTCCAGGCCCAACCCAGGCTGGATTAGTACCAGGTAAACAAGGAGCAACCTAAACTCCACATTTGTCCGAAACCTCATGATGTGTGTTTTCTGTTTGTCCCTTCTCCACCCCATGGGCAAAGTGCATCTGGTTCCTTATTAATATGAACATCCTACACCAGCTCAGAGGCCCCACTCCGCTGATTTATATAAAACCCACTTGCTTTCCCACAAGCTTCTGCTCTCTACTCTCATGAGACAGCCTGGCAGTTTGTTACCAATAAACTGTTTTCTACTCATGAGTGGTCTAGTTCGGGGCTTTCACTGCACCTTGCTTACAGAGAACATTCTCTTTCTATATTTATTGTAAGCATTATTATAAAAAAAAAAAAAACAATGTGGCAGATAACAAGACCATCACACATAGAAATTAACCCAAAGGCTGTACATACATCTCATGAGCTTTTCTACCCTTGGAGCAGCCACTCCTAATGGAAGCTGTGACGCTTCATGTTAGGTTCATACTTTCACCATTGAATATCTTTTTATGCATTTACCCACCACCAAGAGCAGAGAATGCATGGCAGAATTGAAACTGAAAAAAAAAAAAAACTGGTCAGCCTTATATCCTCTCACAGCTCGTGTCCTCTGCTCGAGTCCAGTTCTTCCCCATCCCTTAATACTCAGCTCCGTTGTTTTCTTTACAGTATCTTAGACTGTACCCATGAGTACATCTGCTTATATCTAGATATATATTACTGATGAGGCTCTGCATATGACAAAGCACATCCCTTTCTTCTTTCTGAGATTGTATGGCCTTGCTTAATACTATACACTCTACGACCATCCATTTTCCTATATATTTCATTACCTTTCTCTTTAAAGCTGAATAGCTTTCATTATCTGTTCATCTACTGTTGAACAAGGAATTGGAATTGACCTAATCGTTCAGCAATAGATGAACAGGGAAAGAAAGTGATCCAACAGATGTACTTGTGGATACAGCTTGTGGATTTCTTTGCTATAGTGAATAAAGCAACAATAGACTCGAGGTGCGACTATCTCCATGGTAGCATGTGGAGTTCCCAGGAAATGCCTAAGAGTCAAACAACTGGGTCACATAATAGTTCTATTTTAAATTTATTTCTAAAAATCTACAAACTAATTTTCATGGTGGCTGTGTGAACTTGCGCCCCACCGCATCATCATCAATATTTAAATCATCATCATCAATATTTATAATCAGATTTATTGATGGCAAGCATTCCTGCTGGGGTGATGTGGTGCCTCACAGTAACCCTAGGTATCTACAGGTGAGACTACATGGAAATGAAAAGTTTCTGAAGAGCAAAACAAACAGCCAGTTTAGCAGACAGCTCACAGAATGGGAGAAAATCCTTACCAGCCACACTTCAGACAAGGGGCCACCACACAGAATTTACCAATATTTGCAGAAACTAAAAACCAAGGAAACAAAACTGCTGATGAACAAATGGACAAATGAACTAAATACACCATTTTCAAGAAGAGGAACACAAATTGCCAATATCATATTTTTAAGTGTTTAATATCTCTGACTACCAAGGAAACAGAAATTCAAACTACATTGGAGCTTGTTTTTTGTTTGTTTTATTTTTATTGATAATATTCTTATTACATTTCAGTTGTTATCCCATCCCTTCTGTCCTCCCATTCCTCCCTCCCTCCCACTTTCACCCTATTCCCCTCCCCTATGACTGTGACTGAGGGGGACCTCCTCCCCCTGTATATGATCCTAGGGTATCAAGTCCATTGGAGCTCATTTGTAAACTAAATTCCTGTCTGCCCTGGAGATGAAGGTTTAGTGATTTAAAGGCACTCTCATACTCATTTTGCTAGAAGTTGTGTGGGTGCAAAATGACAACAGGATTAGTTACAAAGTCACAAAGAAAACAACAAATAAGAGCAAATATTTAAAGAAAAATAAACTTGCTTGGAAAATGAGTAGTTGTGAAAGCCATTTTCATGGCTTTGATTAAAACTCTTTAGGTGAGAGTCAAAACGAGAAATAAAATGCTTAGAACAGCCACAGTCAGAATTTTGCAGGTAGCTTCACAACCGGCAAAACAATTTAGTTATTCCCGTGGCATATGGCACTGCAGGACTACGGGCTATCTTACTTCAGCTGTAAGAGTGGCAGGGCTTATCATGCAAAGTGCTTAGGTACAAATGATGGCCATAGTATGATCAGGAACATGCAGATGTCAAAAATAACATTTAAAAAATTTTTAGTTTGCCTGACTCCTGGAAAAGCACTGCTAAGCTTTTCAACCCAGAAGATGTACGTCTTAGATGGCTGGAGACATGTAAAGAAACCAGCATCACAGTCCAATGGAGTTTTAACTTTTGGACTAAAATTTAGAGTTTTTAAAGATTATTACACCCACTTCTATCATTGAAAAGAGTGTCAATAGCTTGGCGTGATGTGGTGATGTACGCCTTCGTTCCCAGCACCCAGAAGGCAGAGGCAGGCAGATCACTGAGTTCAAGGCCAGCCTGATCTGCAAAGTGAGTTCCAGGATAGCTAGGGCTACATAGATAAACCCTGTGTCAGAGAGGGGCGCGGGGAGAAAGAAAATAGTATCAATGACTGATGATCATAACATATCACACATCAAATAGTCATGAAGATCTCAGCCCAATTGTATGTTTATGAATATGTATGTGTATATATAATATGTATATATGTATACACACATATTTCATATGGAGAAAAGTTCAGAAGAAATACAAGAAGCACCTCTACTTACAGGGCCAATTCTTTGATTTATTTAATCATTTATCAAATTTACAATTCAACTTTGTCTAGCAAAAGGCAGCTTAAGCATTTCATGAAATCACATTTTAACAACATAATTACCATTTAAATACAGTATGTTAAATATTCTTTTTGATAAGGCCTAGTGACATAATACTCTGTAATACTTCTGTCTAGGTATGCTTATGTCTATGCTCATGTCATATCATATAAAGCTTTCCTATTAATTTATTAATTTTATTTCTATAATTATATTTTGAGATATTTCTGTACCTCAGCAAAAGGCTTGGCAACTTCCGTATATTAAGAAAATGTTACAAAGAAATTATTTTTGGTTTCTTCACATAAGTTTCTCTAAACACTTAAAATAATACATTTTGACCAACATAAAGCATTTTCATATCCTCTGATTTTCTATTATCCTTGACTACTTGGGAAAAATAATGAATGTAAAAATTAATTTCTTTAGAATCCTTTTTAGTCAAATTTCTTAACAATCCATATAGCTAATGCAAAATTTTGTAATGTAACAAACTCTTATCATATGACTCAACACATGTTTTTTCATGTAAGCAAACTGTATCTTCAGCAAAGTTGTTATTGCAGATGCTTATTGTCTCTCAAAAACACATGCTTTAGGAGATTAGTATCTCTTAATGATGTATTAGAGACATTTCAATGGAACACAGTGAACAGACTCAAACAAAATGGTAATTTTAATAGATTTTGAGAATTTAAGCGTGCCTACGTTTATAAA
This sequence comes from Acomys percivali, assembly GCA_907169655.1. Classification (NCBI taxonomy): domain Eukaryota; kingdom Metazoa; phylum Chordata; class Mammalia; order Rodentia; family Muridae; genus Acomys; species Acomys percivali. Next base: position 57,370,142 of record OU015753.1, on the reverse strand, counting down.
GTAAGGCCACACAGATTTATTAAGTCTATGAACAGATAGTTAAATCCAAATGATATTTATGACAGAGTGAAACAAATGAAAACCATCTGCTTCCTCTTCTAGAAGCCATGTTGCTATCTCTTCTGTAGCATTTTAATAGTCACATTTCAGTGAGGCCTAATTGGGAGAAAGACTGTAACGGTTTCTTCAGCGGGTGCCAACAGAAAGATAGGCAACAGCCTCTGGGTCCAGAATTCATCCTAAAAATGCCCCCCACCCCTGTTTTAAATTAGGTGTGCCAAGAAGGGTAATTTAGCATACAGAGTTTTTTTTAAAAATGAAATAGCCACTGGCACACAAGATTTGTCTTCAGGAACTCTAAAGGCTGGTTAACTTTTGTCCCAATGCAGTTTGATGCTAGCGTTCCATTTGGGAGGTTGAATCAAGGATAGGTGCTAGAGAATGTTTGAGATCAGGAAAATGAGCTACTTAATGCAATTCCTTTAGTACCAGTGGGCCAACTGGCCCAATTATGTGTCCCAGAAAGTCTCAACTCCAAGATAGCTCCAAGTGTGGGGTCCAGCCATTATGTGCACCTCCTGGGTAAACTGCTGGTGTGTCTTTCAACCCTCAATGGCTATGTTCTGTTGATGATTCCCTATGACACTGTGGCATCTGATAGGCATTCTGACACCCATATTAATACTCTATTCACTTAGTTTCTCAGAGGAGCTAGAGGGAACATTTGTATAGTCCAGGGGGTCTGGGTATATAGAAATCTCTAATGGGACAGGTGCTACGGTTACCAGATTTTCAGTGACCATCAAGCCAACTATCTTACCCAGTGTTCTATTGCTGTGAAGAGACACCATGACCACAGCGGCTCTTATAAAGAAAAACATTTAATTGGAGCTAGCTGACAGTTTCAGAGGTTTACTATTTATCATGGCAGGGAGCATGGCAGCATGCAGGCAGACACGGTGCTGGAGAAGGAGCTGAGAATTCAACATCCAGAGCTACAGGGAGCAGGAATGCTTGGAATGGGCTTTTGACAGTTTAGTGCCCGCCTCTAGTGACACACTTCCTCCGACAAGGCCACACCTCCTGATCATTCTTAAATAATGCCACTCCCTGGTGACCTAGTATTCAAATCTGTAAGCCTATGGGGGACATTCTCCTTCAAACTGCCACACCAGCCATCATAGATACAGACTTACAGACAACACCCAAAAGGACACATGCAATGTTACATTAACTAACATACACTCATAGATCCTAAAAGGCCATTAAGTTACCAAGATAAGATAGACTCAATATTTCTGGTGCCTATACACATTATACTAGGGATCTCCAAAAAGGCATCCAAATTCAAATGCAAGCAGATAAGCTCCCAAAGTACCTTGGCCCTGGGAACCTTTCTTCTGTACCACAACAATGGTGGCATCTCATTGGCTGACCAAGCCTCTGATGATGGGGACAAGTGGCCAGTGATGACGAAGTAGCTGAGGTGAGTCCAAGTGGCTTTTGCACCCCAAGCAAAGAAATTAAAATTAAACTCAAATAAAAACACACAAACCCTTAACCAAAGTATATAGAACATCAATAGGGTGAGTACTCTGGTGCAACAAATTCTGAACTTCCTGGTCACATGCTCAGATGGCCATTTAGCCAGGCGCTTTGATCCATAGCCCACTGCCCTAGTTACAATGTATGTTAAAATAAGTTAGGAAATAGGGCTAGGGAGATGGCTCAGTGGCTTAAAGCACTTGTTACCTTGCCAAAGGTTGGTTTTCACCACCAAGCAAGCAGTAGCAAGCCTGCTTGTAACTCTCACTCCAGGAGGTCTGGTGCCCTCTTCTGGCTTTCTTGGGCACTTGCATACATGTGACATACACTCACACAGTCGTATGAATAAAAATAAATTTTTAAAAATGCAAAAGTTGGGAAACAGAAATTGATAAGAAAAAAATTAATGTATTTGGTTTGATCAGAACCAGGGAGAGAAAAGGTCTCAAATTCTCTCCCTTACTGTAGCAGTGTTATAATAATTTTATAGTAGTTATGAAGCAAGAGCTATGAGGTAATTCCGTGTTGAGTTGCCTGTGAGATAGCAGTCAGAATTGTGTAAAATCTCTTCCTGGGAGGCAAGCTCCTCCTCTGACGCCTACCCTTTAGCCCCTCCCCCGCCAGCTGGAGTTTTCTGAGGAAACTAATTCTTTAAGGGTCTCTGCTACATTGTTTTCCCTCCCACCGCTGCCTTTTCCTGCTTGCTTTGTTTCTTGTCAGGTTGCCAGTTCAAATGCACCACCCTCCCAAATGCATGCAAGAAGACGCCACACAAGGAAACCTTTCAGTGGCCCTGATGTTGCAATGCCAGTAGAGGCAGCACAGGAAAGCACCTGCCAGTTGCTCACTTAGCGAGGTGAACAGCCAGCTTATATATCCAGACATGTGGCATTTGCACCAATTACAGGTAACTTCACAAAGGTTTGAGTCTGTATGGACTACTGCAAACCTTTTTATGCAAATGAAGGTTTGGGTTTACACCAATCATGACATGGTCCCTCTTACAGGACTTTGAGCAGTCTCTGCTAAGACATCAGGAGAACTGCTTTCCTTCTGACCCGCTCAGGTCATGTAGAGTTCACCAAAGCTTGTGATAGCATGACACTCAGCACAAACTGTTTGAAATAGTCCTTCCTGTAGTGTACCTTAGGGAGCCACAGCAAAGAGCTGTGGTTCTTGTGTAGTTCCCTCCAGCTGCATAGGGAATGTTCCAAACGGCTCCCATAAGGTGCTAGCATAAAGGTAGTCTCCCTGGATGTTTGACTGACAATCCCGCTCAAGGCGGCCAAGGAGGTAGGGAGAGTCACCAGAGTCTCAATTAGGGAGTCAGGTCACACCATCCCTCAAAGTCTTTGCTTATTTGCATAAAAATGAACATCAGAAGAAGTGCTTGCAAGTAAAAACTTACAATAACTTATTATTAACACAGATAGTGATTTTAACAGTGCATTAATACCTGCTTAGTGCCCAAGGGAGAGTCTGGCTCTTTATCTTTCTCACTTCCATCTGGCTTCAGCAATCATAGCTTTTCTCAGTAATTAGAAACAACCACCCCTAACAATACTGCAAGCCCTTTCTTTGTCTATGGCTCTGATGTTGTAGCAAGCACAGCCTCTTATCCCATAGAGCCCTTGGAGCTGCATGCCCTGGTGGAATGCATGTGGCATCTTTCCCCCTCTCTCTGTTCTCATCAACCAGCCACATAAGAAAACATCAGTCTCTTCACTTTGTAAAGTACTTTTGCTATTTTCTAAGTGTTTCATTCTTGGTAGTCTGTATATCTGACTGTCACCCAGTGCAGAGGAGAGGGGCTGTGGCGACCCCCTTACCAAATCATTCTCCTGCCTTCCTGAGCCCTGCTCGCTCTTTGGTGGCCCAAGACGAGTGCTGACTTTCTTTAGAATGTGTTCAAATCTTCCATCTACTCCTTTCAATTTTTAAACTTCAGCAAAAGCCTAAAGACAACCAGAAATGTTCAATTCAATTTTTTTAATGTCTAAGCCCAGGAGTGGTGTAGCTGGGTCTTGAGGTATCACTATGCCGAATTTTCTGAGAAAGCACGTGATTGATTTCCAAAGTGGTTGTACAAGTTTGCATTCCCACAAGCTATGGAGGAGTGTTCTCCTTGCTCCACATCCTCCTTAGCATGTGCTGTCAAGTGAGTTTTTGGTCTTTGCCATTCTGACAGGTGTGAGATGGAATCTCAGAATTATTTTGATTTGCATTTCCCTGCTGACGAGGGATGTTAAGCATTTCTTTAAGTGTTTCTAGGCCATTCTATATTCCTCTATTGAGAAGTCTCTGTTTGGCTCTGTACTCCATTTTTTAATTGTATTATTTGGTTTGATGGTGTTTAATTTCTTGAGTTCTTTATATGTTTTAGATATTAGCCTGTTGTCAGATGTAGGGTTGGTTAAGATCTTTTCCAAGTCCATAGGCTGTCGTCTTGTTCTGTTCAGAGTGTCCTTTGCCTTACCGAAGCTGCACTATATAACAAGGGCATTTGCTCAATTATATTCATAGCAGCTTTATTAATAATAGCCAGAATCTAGAAGTAATCTAGATGCCCCTCAACTGAAGAATGGATTAAGAGATTGTAGTACATTTACACAATGGAATGCTACTGAGCTGTTAAAAAAAACAAAGAAATCTTGTTATTTGCAGGTAAATAGATGGAACTAGAAAAGATCATCCTGAGTGAGGTAACCCAGAACCAGAAAGACACACATGGTATATACTCACTTACAAGTGGATATTAACCTTATCATGCAGGATAAACATACTATAATCCACAGACCTAAAGAAACTAAATAACAAGGAGGACCCTAGGGAGGATGCTTAATGCTCATTCAGAAGGGCAAATAAAATAGACACTGGTAGAGGTTGAAGAGAGGGCACAGAATGGGAGCCTACCATAGATGTCCTCTGAAAGACTCCACTCAGCAGGGGATCAAAGCAGATGCTGAGACTCACAGCCAAACTTTGGGGCAGAGCACAGGGAGTCTTGTGGAAGAGTTGCAGGGTAGAGGGACATAGAGAGGACAGGAGCTCCAAAAGAAGACCAACAGAGCCAAAAATCTGAGTGCAGAGGGGCCTACAGAGACTGATGCCCCAACCAAGGACAGTGCATAGAGAGGGCCTTGACCCTCTACGCAGATATAGTCAACAAGCAGGAAAGTCTCCACGTCCCATAATATGGGGAGTAGGGGCTGCCTCTGACATGGACTCTGGTGCCCACTCACTGATCACTTCCCCCTGGCAGGGCAGCCTTGCCGGGTCACAGAGCAAGAGGATGCAGGCAGTCCAGGTGAGACTTGAGAGGCTGGGGTCAGATGGTAGGGGAGGAGGGCTCCCCCTTTCTGAGGACTAAAGAATGGAGTGGGGGAAGAAGGGGAGAGGGAGGTAGGGAGAACTGGGAGGAGATGAGGGGGGGTTATAATCAGAATGTAAAGAGAATAAATTAAAAATAAATAAATTTAATTTTTAAAATGTCTAAGCTCACTGAAATCCTGTAAATGCGAAAGACAATGATAGTATGTCTCTTCTGTTTCAGAATTGGCATAAACTAATATGAATAATAATGTCAAAACCCTAGAGCAGTTCCGTAAGAGCTAACAAGGACAAGGTTAGAATTTCTTTTTTATGCGAGGGAAAGATGCTGTTGTACATGGAAAATATATATACACAATTCAATTTCAAACTATCTAATATTATACATATATTAACTTTTTAAAAGTACTCTTCTCTAACCCTTTAAGTTCAACCTAAAAAATATCTCACTCTACTTATAAATCTAGCAGTTAAAAGGAATCGTAGGGGCTGGAGAAATGGCTTAGTGGTTAAGAGTACTAGCTGTTCTCCCAGAGGACCCAGGTTCATTTCTCAGCACCCACATGGCAACTCACAACTGTCTGTAACTCCAATTCCAGGGAATCCAACACCCTAACACAGACATGCATGCAGGCAAAACACCAATGCACATAAAATGAAAATATGTAATTTTTAATTTTTTTCATTTTTCTTTTTTTTGTTTATTTTTTATTAATTTATTCATATTACATCTCAGTTGTTAGCCCATCCTTTGTATCCTCCCATTCCTCCCTCCCTCCCGCTTCCCTCGCTACTCCCATCCCCTATGTCTGTGACTGAGGGGGACCTCCTTCCCCTGTATATGCTCATAGGGTATCGAGTCTCTTCTTGGTGACCTATTATCCTTCCTCTGAGTGCCACCAGGCATCCCCATCCAAGGGACATGGTCAAATATGGGGCACCAGAGTTTGTGTGAAAGTCAGATCTCCTTCTCCACTTAGCGGTGGAGAATGTCCTGTCCCATCGGCTAGTCTGGGTAGGGGTTTGAAGTTTACTGCCTATATTTTCCTTGGCTGGTGCCATAGTTTGAGGAGGACCCCAGGGCCCAGACCTGCCTGTAGTTTTCCAGGACCCACTGGATCCTTCTATTTCCTCATTCTCCCAGGCTTCTCACACCTAAAGTCTCAATAGGATGTCCTCCCCTCTGACCCACTTTCCTGGTAGGTAAATTTTTTCATGGGGACGTACCCCTTGGACTAGTGTCTCGATATAAGTGAGTATATACCATTTAACTCTTTTTGCTTCTGGGTGAACTCACTCATTGTGATCATTTCTAGTTCAATCCATTTGTCCACAAATTTTGGGAATTCCTTGTTTTTAATAGCTGAGTAGTATTCCATAGTGTAAATGTACCACAGTTTCTTTATCCATTCTTCTACTGAGGGACACATAGGATGTTTCCATGTTCTGGCTATTATGAATAAGGCAGCTATGAACATGTTTGAGCATATGTCCCTGTTGTGTGATAGTGCATCTTCTGGGTATATTCCAAGGAGTGGAATAGCTGGGTCTTGAGGAAGCCCTATTCCCATTTTTCTGAGAAAGCGCCAGATAAATTTCCAAAGTGGTTGTACTAGTTTGCATTCCCACCAGCAATGAAGGAGTGGTCCTCTCTCTCCACATCCTCGCCAGCATGTGGTGTCAGTTGAATTATTGATCTTAGCCATTCTGATGGGTGTAAGATGGAATCTCAGTGTCGTTTTGATTTGCATTTCTCTGATGACTAAGAAGGTCAAGCATTTCTTTAAGTGTTTCGCAGTCATTTGATATTCCTCTGTTGAGAATTCTCTGTTTAGTTCTGAGCCCCATTTCTCTATTGGGTTATTTGGTTTGGTGGTGTTTAATTTCTTGAGTTCTTTATATATTTTGGATATTAGACCTTTGTCAGATGAAGGGTTGGAGAAGATCTTTTCCCAGTCTGTAGGCTGGCGCTTTGTTCTCTTGACAGTGTCACCTGCCTTACAGAAGCTTCTCAGCCTCATGAGGTCTCATTTATTAATTGTTGATGTTAAGGCCTGGGCTGTTGGTGTTCTGTCAGGAAGTTGTCTCCTGTGCCTATGTGTTCCAGACTCTTCCCCACTTTTTCCTCTAACTGGATTAATGTCTCTGGTTTTAGGTTGAGGTCTTTAATCCACTTGGACTTGAGTTTTGTGCATGGTGACAAATAGGGGTCTAATTGCGTTTTTCTACATGTAGACATCCAGTTAGACCAGCACCATTTGTTGAAGATGCTGTCGTTTTTCCATTGAATGGATTTGGCTTCTTTGTCAAAAATCAAGTGACCAAATGTGTGTGGATTCATCTCTGGGTCTTCAGTTCGATTCCATTGATCCACTAGCCTATTGCTGTGCCAGTACCATGCTGTTTTAATTACTGTAGCTCTATAGTACAACTTGAGATCAGGTATGGAGATTCCTCCAGAGGATCTTTTATTGTATAGGATTGTTTTTGCTATTCTGGGCTTTTTGTTTCTCCATATGAAGTTGAGAATTGTTCTTTCAATATCTTCAAAATATTTTGTAGGTATTCTGATAGGGATTGCATTGAATCTGTAAATTGCTTTTGGTAAGATGGCCATTTTTAATATGTTAATTCTCCCGATCCACAAACAAGGTAGATCCCACCATCTTCTGATGTCATTTTCAATCTCTTTCTTCAGAGATTTAAAGTTTTTTTTCAAATAAGTCCTTCACTTGTTTGGGGTTAGGGTTATTCCTAGATATTTTATATTGCTTGTGGCTATCGTCAAGGGAGTAATTTTCCTAATTTCTTCCTCTGCCTGTTTGTCACTTGTATATAGGAAAGCTACTGACTTTTTTGAGTTTATTTTGTATCCTGCCAATTTGCTGAAGGTGTTTATCAGCTGTAGGAGTTCTCTGGTGGAATTTTGGGGGTCACTTATATACACTATCATATCATCTGCAAATAGGGATAATTTGACTCCTTCCTTTCCCATTTGGATCCCCTTGATCTCCTTTTGATGTCTTATTGCTCTGGCTAGAACTTCAAGAACTATATTGAAGAGATATGGGGAAAGTGGGCAGCCTTGTCCGGTCCCCGATTTTAGAGGGATTTCCTTGAGTATCTCTCCATTTAATTTAATGTTGGCTATTGGTTTGCTGTATATAGCCTTTATTATGTTTAGATAAGTGCCTTGTATTCCCGATCTCTCCAACTTTAAACATAAATGGGTGTTGGATTTTGTCAAATGCTTTTTTTGCATCTAAAGAGATGATCATGTGGTTTTTCTCTTTCAGTTTGTTTATATGGTGGATTACATTGATGGATTTCTGTATGTTAAACCATCCCTGTATGCCTGGAATGAAGCCTACCTGGTCATGGTGAATGATGTCTTTGATATGCTGTTGTATTCGCTTTGTGAGTATTTTGTTGAGTATTTTTGCATCAATGTTCATAAGAGAAATTGGTCTGAAATTCTCTTTTTTTGTTGGGTCTTTGTGGGGTTTAGGTATCAATGTGACTATGGTTTCATAGAATGAATTTGGTAATATTCCATCCATTTCTATCTTTTGGAATAGCTTGAATAGTATCGGTATTAGCTCCTCTTTGAAGGACTGGTAGAATTCTGCACTGAAACCATCTGTCCCTGGGCTTTTTTTTTTTTTTTTTTTGGTTGGGAAACTATCAATGGTTGCTTCTATTTCTATAGGCGAAATAGGGCTATTTAATTTGTTTATCTGGTCTTGATTCAATTTTGGCAAATGGAATCAGCTGAGAAAATTGTCCATTTCCCTTAGGTTTTCAAATTTTGTGGCACAAATGCCTTTAAAGTAGGTTCTTATGATTATTTGTATTTCTTCGATGTCTGTTGTTATGTCTCCCTTTTCATTTCTGATTTTGTTTATTTGGATAGTGTTTCTCTGTCTTTTAGTTAGATTGGCTAACGGTTTGTCTATCTTGTTAATTTTCTCAAAGAACCAGCTCTTGATTTTGTTGATTCTTTGGATTGTTCTCTTTGTTTCTAATTTATTGATTTCAGCTCTGAGTTTGATTATTTCTAAGCGTCTACTCCTCTTGGGTATTTCTGCTTCTTTTTTTTTTCTAAAGCTTCCAGATGTGTTGTTAAGTTGTTTATGTGGGATGTTTCCATCTTCCTTTTAAAGGCACTTAGTGCTATGAATTTTCCTCTTAGCACTGCTTTCAATGTGTCCCACAAATTTGGGTATGTTGTTCCATCATTTTCATTGAATTTCAGGAAGTCTTTTATTTCTTCCCTTATTTCTTCCATAACCCATTTGTCACTAAGTAGAAAGTTGTTTAGTTTCCATGTGTTAGTATGCTTTTTGTTATTTCTGTTGTTGTTGAAGTCCAGCCTTAGACCATGGTGACCTGATAAGATACCAGGTATTGTTTCAATCGTCTTGTATCTGTTGAGGTTTGCTTCGTGACCAACTATGTAATCAATTTTAGAGAACGTTTCATAGGGTGCTGAGAAAAAGGTATAATCCTTTGTGTTTGGGTGGAAAGTTCTGTAGATATCTGTTAGATCCATATGATTCATGACATTGGTTAATGAAGTTATTTCCTGGCTTAGTTTTTGATTCAAAGACCTATCCTTGAGTGAAAGTGGGGTATTGAAGTCTCCCACTATTAATGTGTGAGTATCGATAAGTGGTTCAAGCTTTGCTAATAACTCTTTTACAAATGTGGGATCCCTTGTATTAGGAGCATAGATGTTCAAAATCGTGATGTTTTCTTGATTGACTTTACCTTTGATGAGTATGAAGTGTCCATCTTCATCCCTTTTGATTAATTTTGGTTGAAAGTCTATTTTATTAGATATTAGAATGGCTACCCCAGCTTGTTTCTTGTGACCATTTGCTTGGAATATTTTTCCCCAACCTTTTACTCTGAGGTAATGTCTGTCCTTGTGGTTGAGATGTGTTTCTTGAATGTAGAAGAATGTTGGGTCATGTTTATGCATCCACTCAGTTAGTCTGTGTCTTTTTATTGGAGAATTGAGACCATTGACGTTGAGAGATATTAATGACCAATGATTGCTAAGTCCCTTCATTTTTGGTATTTGTAACAGTCGAGATTTTGTGAGGTTGTGATTTTGCGATGTTATAGTTACCTATTTCCTATGTAGTTTTGGTTGTAGTTTGACCCTTTTGGGTGGAGTTTTCCTTCTAGTAACTTCTGTAAAGCTGGATTTGTGGCTAGGTACTGTTTGAATTTGTTTTTGTCATGGAATATTTTGTTTTCTCCGTCAATGTTTATTGATAATTTCGCTGGGTATAGTAATCTTGCCTGGTATCTGTGTTCTCTTAGGGTTTGCAGAACCTCTGTCCAGGCCCTTCTGGCTTTCATGGTCTCTGCTGAGAAGTCAGGAGTAATTCTGAGAGGTTTGCCTTCATATGTTACTCGGTCTTTTTCTCTTGCCACTTTTAATATTTTTTCTTTGTTCTGTATATTTTGTGTTGTTATTATGATGTGGCAGGAAGATTTTCTTTTCAGGTCTATTCTATTTGATGTTCTGTATGCCTCTTGTATGCTCATATGCATCTTCTTCTTCAAATTGGGAAATTTTTCTTCTATTATTCTATTAAAAATATTTTCTGGGCTGTGGAGTCTGTTGCCTTCTCTTTCCTCTATCCCTATTATTCTCAAGTTTTGTCTTTTCATGGTGTCCTTGATTTCTTGAGTGCTCTGTGTCAGGCACTTTTCAGATTTAGAATTTCCCTTGATGGATGTTTCCAGTTCTGCGATTGTATCTTCAAGTCCCAATATTCGTTCTTCCATTTCTTGCAATCTGTTAGATAAGGCCACCTATGAGATGCTTGCTTTCTTTTCTGATGCTTCTCGATCACGTTTTTCTTCTGTGTGTTCTTTTATGATAGCTTCCATTTTTATCTTCAGGTCTTGAACTGTTTTAATGATTTCCTTCATCTGGTTATTTGTATTTTTCTGAAATTCTTCAAATGCCTCTTTATATGACTCTTTTAAATCCTCAGCCCTCTTGTTTGCCTCCTCCTGCATTTGTTTACAGATTTTATTTGTTTCTTCCATTATCATCTTACTTACTAAGG
>OU015753.1:57340418-57358778 GCA_907169655.1 Acomys percivali | reverse complement strand
TGTGTGTGTGTGTGTGTGTGTGTGTGTGTGTATGGGAGGATTGTAAACATGTATGTGCCTGCATGTAAAAGCCAGGTATCAGTGTCAGCTATCCTCCCCAGTTGCTCTTCATCTTATTTTTTTAAGAGAGTCGATTCAGCTAGACTTGTCCAGTAAGCCCCATGGAGCTTTCTGTCTCTACCTCCTAGTTCTGGGATTATTGGGATGACAAGCATGCATTGTGCTAACTTTTTTGTTTGTTTGTGTGTGTGTGTGTGTGTGTGTGTGTGTGTGTGTGTGCTTTAACATGAGTTATAGGGATCAAACTCAGATGTCATGCTAGTACAAGCCCCTTACCTACTGAGCCACCTCCCAAGTCCTGCAACCTACTAGTTCAAAAGACAGTGTAAAAGAGAATGCCTGAGAATCACGCACTTGATTCTTATCTAAGTCTTTCCTTGGACCCACAGGGGTGGCATCCTCTCTTCTGTTGTGAGTAGCTTAGACAGGGGACTCTGTTGTCACAACTTCCAGGGAGCTACTGACTGAGTAAAATTCTGATCCATTTTACTGAGCCTGTGATGACGTACATTCTTATTCAATTTAACTAGTTTTGTTTTTATTTTATTACAGTTCCATAAAACCTTTTGGACAGTTTTAAACACTAATGACATTGTTTGATTTCTTTTTGGCTGCTTAGCATTTCCACCTCATTAGGCCGTTGACTGTCTCAGGGCTCTCTGGAGAAACAGAACAGACGGGCTGTACATAGATGTACAGGGGGCGATGTATTGTGTTCTGGACTGAATCCTGGAAACGTGAAGGCAGCAAAGCCCCATAATGTGCCCGCTGCAAGCTAGGGAAGTAGGAAAGCTGGTGTGGTTCTGGGGATCTGGGACAGAGGCTGGGAGTCGGGAAGGACAGGTGTGACGAAGGATTTGGGGTACATCTTAGAGCCCAAAGCTCCAAGAATCAAGAGATCTGATATGCAAGGGAGGAGATAAGTGTCCCAAAGAATAGAGTCATGCAGTTAACCATTTTTATTTATTTTATTGCACTGGATCTCTTGGCTAGATAGTGGAGCCCACATTGGTGACAGTCTGCTGATACAAATGCTGACCTCTCCTGGAAATACCCCCAAGAACGTGCCCAGGAATAATGTCTTACATCTATCTTGGTATTCCAAAGGTTCATCAGGCTGATACATCAAAGTATTCACTATGGACTTTCCATCGCAGACTGCTACAGACCCAAGAAGGACTTCCTTTAGCAAGACATAAGCCTGCACCAAATTCCCCAGCTGGTGTGAGGATACAGTTGCCTTAACAAATCCTTCAGGTTAGAATTTTGAGATTTGAGCTGGAAAGCAAATAGACCCCACAGTTACTGGCCAATCCCTTGCAGAAACACTCAGGGAAGTGGACCCTCAGCACAGCCCAGGGAAGAACTGGGAGACCCATTGCTGTCCCTTCTACAGGGAAGAGTATGCCCCGCCCACTTCTACTTGCACCTCTACCTACCACTCTGTAACCTGGCTGCTGTGGGTTCTAAGCTCACTCAGGCGCTTCCTTCTGCTTCCCCAGGAGAACGGCTGGTTATCACTAGTTGTTTGGTCTACCTCGTCTTTGAAGCATCTTAACCTTCAGGCGCCCTTATTTACTTAGGCAACTAGAGCGTGTCAGACTGCAGATTGTCTAATGTAACTCTCCGTGGACTATTAAGCGCAAAGCTGAGGCATCGCCAGGAAGGAGTAAATCCTACTCACAGCCCCACCTCTGTTTTCCAGAGTCTTCTATGTACTAACAGTTTCCCAAGTGGGAGGAAATGACAAATGGCTCTATTTCACCTGCCATTTCGATTTCCAGCCCCTACCTCTGCCTGCATGCCAGATTTCCATATTTATCTATATGTCTGGACTTTTCTCTTGGGAATTAAATATAACATCTCTAACTATTAGAGCTCATTATTCTCCAAACACGCATCTCTCAGATTTTCTGGTAAACAGTGACTCTGCTTCCTTCCTCATCCTCTTGTACTCCACATTCTGTCCATCATGCATTGGTCAGCTCCACACGCTCGATCTGATCTCTTCTCACCTCATATGCATCATTTTCTTATTTTACAAATGCATCCTGATGAGTTCCCTGGAGTTACACCTGCCCCTCTCTGCACTTTATACTCCACACGGCAGCCAGGCCAAAAGTAGTGCTGGGCCTGTCCCCTCTTACACATGTCCACGGCTCCCATCTCAGGGCCAAAGCTGCCCCCTCACCCTGCCTAAAAGCCATACTGTATACCTAGAGTCACTCCAGACCCCGAGCCCAGTCTCGTCTCTTTCCACTCTTCATGTCTCACTCTGCCTTCTGGTTCCTGCTCTTCAGCTTTCCCAGCATGCTACAGACTCAAGAACTTCCTTTCCGTTTTCCCCTCTTCTTCCGGCTTCCCACTAAGACCTCAGATGCTTGTGCACTTGCTTGCCTCAGACCCCAACTCAGACGTCACCATATAAGAGAGGCCTTCTCACTACTCCTCTGCAAAATTTGGATTAGGGGTTCTTCCCTGATATCCTTTTCCCTTTGTATTGGGGTTCTCCAAAGCAGTTCTCTTCTGCGTATTTACTTATTTCCTGCTGTAGCATATGAAGTCTATGATAGTGAAATCTTTGGTTTTTTTATGAACCCTTGACAAAGTAACACTTCATAGTTTTTCAGTCAGTATCTGGTGCTTATCTAGACAAATCGGTGGTTCCTGCAGGAGATGCTGCGGAAGGCATTCTGTCTTCAGTGTTTCACTTCACCCTCTCAGCAGATACTGTGGCTGGGTGCCATGTTTTCTTTTTTCCTGATGAGGAAACAAATGTCCTGAAGGCCTAAAAACTAAACCCGAAATTCCAATAGTGCTCTTTGCTGATAATTGACGGAGTCAGGATTTTAAATCAGTTAAACTTAAATCCCATGCTGTCAATATGAAGGGAATCCAACATTTTATTCTTGGAAAATCTTAATTTAGGGACTGAAAATTTAGCTAAGTTGGTAGCATGCTTCCTAGCACGCATGAAGCCTTGGGTTCTGTCTCCCCACCCCACTGCATAAATCAATCATAGTAGCCCATGCCTGTACTTATAAGTTAAGGTCATCCCTAGCTTTAGAGGGGATATCAGGGCCAGCCTGAGCTACTATTTTCTAAAAATGCATCATAGGGCCTGGAGAGATAGCTCAGTGGTTAAAATATCACATTGTTCTTACAAAGGAGTTGAGTTCAATTTCCGGCACCTACATCAGGCAGCTCACAACTGCCTTTTACTCCAGCTCCAGGATACAGCAATATTGAATTCTTAACATTAGAAATTCCATACACTGTACCTTCCCCAAACCAAAACCTCAAGGTACCCTCTCGCCTTCCCTTGGCTCTCTCTGCAGCACAGGGCCCCTGGCCAAGCTCCCTCTGTATAGTTAGCCTGGCACAGCATTCCTCTCCAGTGCCATGTAACAGGTGACCCTGTGCCATACGAAAAGGATGGAATGTGTCCTTGGAGCAGCTGGACTCAAATTCTCGTCTCTGGCATACTCACTGAGTGACTTGACAAGACACCACACTGCTCAGTACCTGGTCTTATGTGGCCTGTGTCACAGGGCAGCTGGGCTGGTCAAAGATGCCTGGGCAAACACTGTGCAATATGGTGTCTCATCGTATGCTGGCATTATTGCCCAACTGGCTGATTCCTCTCTCTGATAGACAGATGAGCCCTTCCTGAGCATCAGTACTGATGCATGTAGGGCTGATCTGACATCTTCATGAGCTCTCCATCCCACTGTGTCTGCCTCTCTTCCCCTGTGAGTACCCTGTACGTTATCTCATGCCTTTGCTGGGCACTCAACCAATGCCACAGCTTATCCTTCATTCATACCCATGATGCACACAATCGTTTACTTTTGGGTGGACACACGCATGTGCCTTCTCCCCAGGCTCAGCTTCAGCCAGGCAAAGCTGTATGACAGCAACTGTTTGGAAGAAATACCTCAAGCACAGCCGCAGAATGGAGCCGTGTGTTGGAGAAATCCCTAGTAGGTTAGGCTTATGGGCTGTCTGTCGGTGAAGTGTGTGGAGTGGAGCTGGGAGTGCTGGCCATGCATTGTGCAGATAGCAGAAGATGAGCACCTGAGAGTGGGGTGTTGGCCTCAATTCTCTCTCAGCATGTAACTACTGCAAGTTTTCTCCCACGGTCTTCCTTCCTCGGTCTATGGGCAAGTCCTGAGCTGGGGTGTTGCAGAAAGTCACCCAGGCAGGCTTGTGGGTGGTAGCTGGTGGCTCTGCTGATGCTCTGAGAGAGGTAAGCCCTTGGGCCTCACCCCTTCCCTCCAATACGACCATTTCTGTCTCCTCCATCCCGATCCCAGCAGTGCCTGGCAGGGGGCTTGAGAACAGGAAGTCCTGTTTCCATCGCCTGCCCTGCCTGAAGTGGAGCATAACCTCTGAGAACGTGTTCCCCACATGTGAAATAGGAAATTCAAGTTTCCTTCCCAAAGAGAATTCAGCTGCCCATGGGGAAGAAAGCTAGAAAGAGGGTTGTTCCTATTCTAACAGCAAGGAAAAAAAAAAGATAAAATTTATGGAGCATCTGAGAAGCTTCCAAATCCAAATAAATCAAATTGCAGAAAGGGACACATCCTCAGATGTGGCTGGACACACTTGCAGCCTCTCTTCCCATAGGAGGTATGAGAGAAAGACAAGGCCATCAAACAGACAAAGCAGGGGCGTGCTAAAATGTTAACTCCGTAGAGGCTGAAAGTGAGTGGGTTTATTAGCTTGGCGTGGCTGGGGGGCTCTAGACAAGAGAGTCAGTCATCAGTGGCAGGCTTTTCTTCATGAGCCTCCAAGATGGAGCTGGGGGGACCTTGGAGAGTCACCTCACTGTACTGCTTACTTTTATTTTTGTGACAGAATTTCTGACAGAAACAGGAGAGAGGTTTATTTTGGACGCTGATTTAAGGGTCAACAGTCCATCCTTGTAGGGAAAGGAGAGAGGGCCAACCGTCCCTGTCTATGGCAGCTGGTCACATCTCTGGCTCAAGCTGGATGTGCTGCTGACCTAGCAAGCCCCTCCCCTACAGCCCTAACTCAGCCAGCTGCTGGTCATATCTAAAGGGTTTCACAATCTCCAAAAACAATGCCATAGATGTGGCCCGAGCGTTCAGACACATGGGTCTGTAGGGGACACTTCACCCTCCTCCACTGGCACAGGATGGGAGAAGATGGTGGGTGCTGAGGAGTATTGGGCACAAGGCCTGCTAACACCCGAGTCCCTTCCTGCCACGGAACAAAGCCATAAGCCACTATAGCAGAGACCGTGAACCATTCAGATGTGGGTTCCTTGCAGAGGAGGAGGAAGAAAGCCCCTTTTCTTTTAAGATGGAAAGCCCTCTCTCAGGGCCACTGCGACGGGAAACAGTGGAAGCAAAACCTTTCTTTGGCTCCAGAATCTCACCCCTATACAGAGAAAAGAGTGTGGCTGGGAAAATGCCACGGATTTGGGGGTAAGGTCAGGCAGAAAGCGCGGCTTAGCTGAGGAAGGCGAGAACGCTAGTAAACGTCTTCCCGCTGAAAGCCCTGACATACACGCTTCCGGTAAGATGGAGGCCCCTCTAGGGCTGCCCTGCCACGCCCTAACTGGGCAGCGATACTCTGCAGCTAAGGAGAATAGCAGGGAAAGAAAGCCCTCTGTGGTGTAAGGACTGAGGAAAAGCAGATGATTGAGTGGGGAGCAGAGCCCCAAAGAAAAACTCAGTGGTACCCCAGTGGTAGCCCACTGTCAGAACACGAAGCCTAAACCAGGTCATGTCCGGACTAGGCAGCCGCAGTCCCTACCTCCTCATCACAGCTACTGATCTGACAGGAAAACAGATGATTCCATTTCCGAGTGTGCACTTCCAAGCCCCAGATGGCTGGCTAACGCAGTTATCCCCCGCAGGTCCCTTCAATTCTCAAGTTAAAATGTGTCACGAGTAAGAAATTCTGATAAAAATCTGTCTGAAGGAAGCTGGGCTTTGTCTTCGTCGCTCCCAGGATAGGATGCTCCACCAAGTTGAAGCTCCGGCCCATATTCTGGGCTATAAGACACAGTGGAGTGCTGAGGGGTGACCCTGGCAGAATCCTTGGGGGCTCCTCAGCTATGATGCAGAGCAGGGTGAAAGTAGCTGACACTCCATCTGCCCCTCGGGGGACTGGCTTGTCCTCAATCCGAGCCTTCTACGACTCTCGGTGTTTATCTATGAGTACCTTATTGTAGGGGGTGTAGAGCCTCGCCACACTCAATACTTTGATAAGTGACAAACTTCCACACAGAACTGCAAAGCTTTATGAAGTATAAATGCTGTTTATCCCCAGTCTCTGTTATTTGACTTTAATAAAAATCATGAGCCAAAATGAAATAAATTAAATTAAATAAATAGGCGAGGCGTTTGATAGAAATCATGATCAAATATAGTTTAGACATTTGGACTATCAGAGATAAGCTTTAGTGTAAGCAGATGAGTGGTTAAAGCCTGGAGGTGAAGGGTGACTGCAGGAAGGACTTGGGGGAGACAGAGAGGATGCATCTCTGCTAAACAGTAAAGCCTTGACATCAGACATGCACACTTCCTCCAATGGGGCTGAGAAAAAAATATCAAGCAACCACAGTGAATTTGAGTCAACATACAGGATTCAAACTAAAATGCGAAGAGAAAAATGAGTGTACGATCAAAGTAGTCAAAGCTTTGGTATAATATCAAATGGTCTAAGATACATGTAACTATAGGAACTAGAGAGAAAGGTCAAAGTAGAATAAGTATTTGAAGACATCTTTGTGAAATCTTTTCTAAACGATGAGAGACACGAAGCTATGGACCTCAGAATTACAGAAAACCCAAACAATACAAATACTTTGAAAAACCTAGATACATGATTGCCAAATTGCTAATGCCAAAATAAAAGAGGCTGTCTTGGAAGTTAGCCGGAGAAGACAGGGACAGGTACAGACAAAGATCAGAAAGACAACAATCTTGCCAGACACAATACAAGCTGCAAAAAAAAAAAAAAAAAAAAAAAAAGGAATGGTAATTGGGGATGGGAAAGACCATCTATCTCAATTTCTATACTCAAGAAAACATATATCTTTTTAAAAAAAAATGGACTGCAAAGGGAATCCAGGACAGCCAAGGCTCCACAAAGAATCCCTGTCTCTAAAAACAAAAACAGGAAAAAAAAAATGGAGGCAAATTAACCAGTGTTTCAGACAAATCTGAGCAGATTATTTTGGGGCAGATCTTATTTCTAAGAAGTATTAAATTTTAAAGTCTTTGCGTAAAAAATAGTGATACCAAAGTGGAATCTAGACAATGAGATAACATAAAATGAACGTTCTACTGATCCTGGTTTGCACTGTGAGGTACTTGACTGGCTGATGACAAACAGAATATCACATTTTATATCTGAAAAAAAGTAAGGTAAAATGTCAAAAAAGAGAGCATACATATTATTGTAAGCTTTCATACCATATATCACTAACACAATATAGATAATATAGGGGCCACCACTGAAAAAATTAAGGTCAATAATTAAAGAACAATTATTAATAAAATTAATCACAAATAAATAACACCAATGGAGGTCTGAGAAAGAAAAAAGCCAGCAGAAAATAATGACAATGTGGAAAACATAAAGCCAATCACATGTTAAATTAAATATAACTTATAATAAATACACTAAATTAAAGACAATTAAATATAAATTGTCTAAGACCTCTGCTGTAACCAAAATGAGTTAACAGTGAACACTTTAACCCTGCTCCCTAAGCCAACAAGTTGTACAAAATACACAACATGATGTTTTTCATGATTATAAATAGTAAGCAACTGAGGACAGTCTTCCCTGAGAGACAAGAAGCTAATATGGTAAGTGTTGAGGCTTGGTTCTTTTGGCATAACTATAGCCATTTTTGTTTTAGGCATAACAGCCACATAATCTCAGCTGGTTGCTCTATAGAAAAAATCTCTCTATGCAAGATCAGATTGAACAAAAACTATGTTTATGTTCAGCATACTCTGTGGCCTTGCTACTCCTAGAAATCCCCCAACCATATGTGCAGCTGACCTTAACTATAAACTCCACTTGGGACCAATCAAATTAAACATCAACTAGAACTTCTTCACCTGATTAGGAAAAATAACTTGAGTCAAAGATGTCTCAAGCCCCCCAACCCCTCAACCCCCACGTGAGCTAATTGCAGTTTTTGCCTTTGTAAATGAACTCAGAGAAACAATGTCACAGTTTGGTTCCAAAGTCTAACCATGGGCAATCTTAGGGTGTTGCATTCAATAAACCATCTGTATTTGACTGAGATGGGTGTCTGAGTGATTTGTGCACCTTGCTCTGCCCTAATAGTAATGTTTAGGTTTGCCAGGCTCACTGCCTCAGGAAAGTGGTTCAGAAAAGAGCTACAGGAACGGTACTAAGGACCAGGAAAAGGACAGAAAACCTCCAAAGCCATGCATAGGTAGAAAACACAGCTCTCTTCTCCTTCCATTCATTATATGGCTTGAATATGAAATCCCCACAGGCTCATGTTTTGAATGCTTGTTCCCCAGTCAATGGCACTGTTTTGAGAGGCTGTGGACATTTTGGAAAGTGGGGTCTCTAGGAATGGGCATTTGAAAAGTGTAGAAGAGGCATCCATCCTGCCATAGGAGCTGCTTCCTGTCTGCTATGATATGAACTGTAGGTGTAAGGCTACTGTGTATTTCAAATGCTGGTTTCTGTACCCCGCCCTCCATATCTGGTTGCAATCCTTGTTCTGAGCATCTCCTGTCTCAATGTTGTGAAAACACTGCTCCCCAATTGTCCCCTAATGTGCCAATAGAGCAGCTTACAACCAGTTACTGAGCAGGGGAGAGAATAGGGCTGGACTTCCTGCCAGCCAGGGAGGAGGAGTTGGAAGAGGAAGAGAGGATTTGAGCCATTGGGAGAGGTCCAAGTGACATCAGTAGAGGAGCTGGATCAGGGAAGCTACAAAGCACAAGTATCTTTGGGATGTACACTGCGAGGAAACCAGATTAGCTTAGACAGTTATGAGTAGAGTAATAACTGCTCAGTTCTTGTGTTGTGAAGCTTGTCATTAAACAAATATAATAGTCTCAATTGTTTTACTTCTAGCCAGGGTAAGAGAGAAACTGAGAAACAAACACAGTTTTATAAAAATAACTTTAACATTTCTTCTCAGAACAAGGATTGCAACCAGATAGATATGGAGGGTACAGAAATCAGCATTTGAATTACACAATAACATTATGCTTACTTGAACAGCTGTTCTTTGCCACACTGCCCACTACCATGATCTAACGCTCAAGTGCAAAGACCAGGAAAGCATGCGCTTCTGAAACCGTGAACCAAAACAAACCCTTCTCCTTTAAGTTGTTTCTGTCTGATATTATGGTCACTATAGCACAAAAGTAACTAATACACTTAAAAACAAGCCCTGGCAGTTTGAATCGTGGTATGACAGAGGCGCGAGCACCGGGATCTTGCTGTCTGTCCATCTGGCCGCATCTCTTCCTCTCCTGTCCAAGCAGGCGGTAAGGCTGGAAAGGACTCCAGAAAGGCTGAGGCAAAGGCAGTTTCCCGCTTGCAGTGAGATGGTGTGTGGGGTGCGACCGCTGCTGTGTACAGTGCAGCCATCCTGGGACACCTCACCGCGGTGGGACATGAATTCATAGTAAATGCATCAAAACAAGTTAAAGGTAAAGTGTATTACCCCTCATCACATGCAACTTGCTATTCACGGAGATGAAGAACTGGACTCTCTGATCAAGGATACAATCGCTGGGGGTGGTGTCATCCCACACATCCACAAATCTACGATAGGGAAGAAAGGACAACAGAAGACCGTCTAAGGATGCCTGGGCTCCTGTTATCTCAGGACTCTGTCTAGCATCTGTCCAGTGGTGGTGATTCCAGTGGGCTGCATCCCTGTGAAAAACACGATTTTGCCTTTTTGCAATTCTAGTTAAGCAAGTTGGGGGCCTATCCTTTCATAGCTATTAACTTCCCTGTGTGAGTCCTAGGCAGTGCTCCCTCTCAGCCATTAGGAAGTTCTTTTCCTCTTATACGTGCACTGAATTGGTTGGGTGGAATGCCCAAGGGAGCCCAGGAGACCCCAAGGCAATCCTTCCCAGCAGCCCTTTCACCTGACATTCTCCTCTACAGTTTCTAGTCTCCTTGAGCCCTGGCCTTGCCTCCTCAGCTAAGAGAAAGCACCAGGCTGTTTTGTTTCCCCATTCCTGCATCAGCCAGAGTGCTAGTCCAATGGTTCTCAACCTGTGGGTCATGACCCCTTTGGGCATCTGAAAGATTTTTTTCACAGAGGTCACCCAAGACCATCAGAAAACACAGATATTTATATTATGATTATATTTATATTATGATTCATAATAGTAATGAGATTACAGTTATGAGACAGCAACAAAAATAATTTTATGGTTGGGGGTCACCACAGGATGTATTGAGGATATATGACAAGGGATAGTATTAAATGGTCACAGCATTAGGAGGGTTGAGGACCGCTGCTCTAGCAGAAAACTGGAGAAATGGTTGAGGCTGCCTGTTTGCTTCCTGACTCTTGGAGATCATTGTCTGCTCTCATCTCCTGCCTGATTTCTTGGTTCCTGTTGGGCAGTAATGCTTGTCTTGGGAAACATGCCTAAAAGGCTTTGTTGTGGTTCCCGTGGGAGGAGAACCAGTGGGGACAGGACAGGATCGGCTAGTTTGAATAATGGCAGCATCAGGGCTGTCTCTGCTTGCCTGGCACCTGGCCCTGAGGGGCTCACCATAGACTGCAGAGGTCCAGAGTGTATGCGCTCCGCAGAGAGCCACAGAGGCTGGGACATCAGAAATACAGAAACTACAGAGGCGTGATTAGGGGCTAGAGAGATGGTTCAACAGTTAAGAGCACTCGCTGCTTTCGCAGAGGACCTGAGTTTGGTTCCCGGCCCCCACATGACAATTTTCAATGACCTATAACTCCAGTTCCAGGGCTTCTGAGGACCCCTCTGCATTCGTGGTCAACAGGCATGCATGTAGTGCACAAACATACATGCAGACAAACCTGCTTTAAAAGAGGGAGAGGAGGATTAATGCTAACCTTG
Source organism: Acomys percivali (assembly GCA_907169655.1). Lineage (NCBI taxonomy): Eukaryota > Metazoa > Chordata > Mammalia > Rodentia > Muridae > Acomys > Acomys percivali. The sequence goes on along the minus strand of OU015753.1, from coordinate 57,347,622 downwards.
TTTGCTCACGCATCTGTGTTATCTACTGTGTCCAGATTTGGGCTACCTCACCTGCAGTTCTCTAATAGACCATCTGTGACTTGGCTTAGGGGAAAGGATGGGTCCACTGAGGGCAGGAAGCCAAGGCCTTTCTTCCAGACCTGAGTCTCACGTGCAGCAGGAGTTTGAGCTGGAGGTTGGCTGCGCCCTTGGAAAATAATGCCAAATCATTAGCTTAACACCACATGTGGTCAGTTATTCAAAATTTTTTCCCTCATAAATAGTTAGCAGGCCACTGATGCTATCACAGGTTAAGAATGAGCATTAAAGAAAACAGTCTCACATCCCAGAGAATATCCTGAGCCCAGCTCAGCACTGTCCATGGTTGGCCTATGAGCATAGCCTCCTGCACTGCCCAGGCAATTGGAATCATTTTGGGAACACCTAGCATCCGCAAAGCTTGCGGTGGGTGTCTTTACTGGGCCCTCTGCAGTGGGCTTGGTTCATATTCTCTTCACTGATAACCAAGCTGGCCAGGCTCAGGGTTTGGTGATTGGCCTGGAGGGATCCAGGTTCAGAGATCACAGATCTCTACACATCATGTTCTCTCTCTGGGCCTGAGAGCCTATTGGCCTGCCTGGCCTTGCAGAGAATCATGGAAGCATCCAAAGGCCCCGCCTTTCTGTGAAGTTAGTATATTTGGTCCACAGACCATGCCTGTTTAAGCATCCATGGACCCAGTGACTTCACATGAAGGGTATACTTGTCCTCAGACTACGCACTGTCAACTTGGTGGGATTTAAAATAACCATGGGAACACATCTCTGGCTGTGTCTATGAGAGAAACTCTGGAAGATTTACCTGAAGGAGGGCGATCCATCACTAATGGAGTGGACACCACTGGCGGGGTGGAGTACTGGACTGATACAAAGGAGCCGGGGCACCGTTGTTCATCTCCACTTCCTGGCTATGGCAGAAATGTGATCAGCTGCCACCATGATGGACTGCGCCCTCAATCTATGAACCAAGATAAACTCTTTTCATCCTTAAGTTGTTTTTAATCACAGTTTTTTTGTCACAGCAATGAGAAAATGGCTAAAATGTCAGGGCAGAGAAGCAGCTCAGTGGTAGGGCACCTGTCCCCGGTTCAGGGTCCAGCATGGAAGAAAGAAATCCTTAGACATGAAAGGGACCATATAGCATACTGTGTTGGGGGGAAGGGGTGTCCCAGGTCTGCAACTGATTCATATGGTTTGCTAGAGTTGGCGGGGGGCGGGGGCGCAGTTATATTTCTCTGTGACTTCCATCTCAACGACCATCAGATCCTCAAAGGGAAGTGTTTAGACATGCCTCCCCTCTGGCCTGACATCACCTCTCTCAGCTGCCTTGGTTCTATTAGCACTTTGTCTCCTACTGTATCCAGAATGCAGAGCAGCTCCCCACTAGCACGTGACCCTGGTCACCTCACCTTTGTCTGCACCTATGCTCTTTATCACAAGACCACTTTGTCTCTTGGCACTATCTCATCTTTCCTACCCTTTAACCTCTCTGAATTCACTTCTCCCTGGCCTACAAAGCTTTCAGAGCTTCCTGTAATACAGCAAAACAGCGATGGCACCTGCGTCACCCCTGCACACGTCTGCTTTTCTCTCCGTTTCACAGGTCTGGTGTTTCTCCACTCCCCTCTTTACTGCATGGAAAATTGCAATGACTGTTGCAAAGTTATGTTCATTATCAGTAGATTAGGCCTCTAAATTCCTTTAGATTTATTAATTTTATGAGTTTTTGCCTGCACACCGTGTGCATTCCTGGTGCCCGTGGAGGTCAGAAGGGGGTGGGGACCTGGAGTTATTGATGGGTGTCAGCCACTCTGTGGGTGCTGGGAATTGAACTCTGGTCCTTTGTAAGAATATCGAGTGCTCTTAATTGCTGAGCCATCCTTCCAACCCCTCTTCATGACTTTTAAATTCATTACTATATGGATTAAAAAGGAGGACTCTGAAGGCTGGAGAGATGGCTCAGTGGTTAAGAGCTACTGCTATTGAAGAAGACCAGAGTTTGGCTCTCAGCACCCACATTCCACAGATCATAAAGGCCTATAACTTCAGCAGCTGTCAGATTCCCACCCCCCCCCACACACACACACAGGAGGGAGAGAAAGACAGACAGACAGGCAGAGAGACAGAGAGACAGACAGACTGACTGACTGACACACTGACTGACTGACTGACTGACTGACTGACTGACTGACTGACTGAGACAGAGAGAGAAATTTGTGTTCAGTCAAGCCTGGCCCCAGCTATTAGCCGCTGAGTCACCTCAGGTAAGTTATTTGGCCTTGCTGTATCTTTTCTCCTGTAGGGTGTTATCTATCTTAGAGTGATAAGTAACTTCAAAGGGGGGAAAGGGTTTATTTCACTTACACTCCCACGTCATAGTCCATTATCAAAGAAAGTCAGGACAGGAAATTGAAGCCCAGACCCTGGAGGAACACTGCTCCCTGGCTTGCTCCTCCTGGCCTTCTCAGGCTGCAGTCCCACAGCACGCAGGACCACAGGGCCCACTGCCCCCAGTGGGACGGCTTCTCCCACATCAGCTGTCAGTCAAGGAAATGCACCACAGGCTTGCCTACCGGCTAATCTAGTGGGGGCATCTTTCTCAACTGAGGTTCCCCCTTCTAAAAACGACACTAGCTTGTGTCAAGTTGACATAAAAACCCACATCCCTTGAGCTTTGCTCTCTGTGTCTCTTCCTGGCCTGTGTCTGCCCTCTCCCATGAATCTCCGACTCTTCACATCCCCTTTGTTCTCCAGCCCATACTGCAGCCTGGCACCTGCAGACAGCCGGTCTGCTTCAGCATTTAGCTTCCCCCTGTTCTCCTGTGCCACCACCAGTATGCAAGGCCTTCACAATCCTGGCTTGTGGTCAGGCAGCAGCCTCCTTAGTGAACCGCACTGCCCCTGCTGGCCAGCAGCTTGCACTGCACTTGGCTGTGGGAGGCACTTTTCCTGTTACACTTCTCAGCCTTTGCCCAGCTCTACCCGCCTTGTTACATACCACACACTAACCCTCTGGCCAGGGTTCACAGCCAAGTGAAGTCATGCTGCCTCTGCAAGTGGAGCTGAGCCTCCATCTCTGATGTCCTACACCTTTCAATCCTGTCCCCGGCCCCAGCTATAGCACTCCGCTTGTTTTTGTTTACAGCAGTGGCTCTCAACCTGTGGCTCGTGATCCCTTGCATGCTCAATTTTCCTAACCAATATATTTTATTAACAACTTAGTGACCGAGCATAGGTCACTTATAACCTGACTAACCAAAGCAATAGGAAAGGAGATTAACGGACACAATAACAAAAACGTAAGGATATCAGTTCCGAGGAACGATTCTCCTGGCATAATCTGCAGGATTTCTTCTGCTGGAACCTAGAGTAACCAGAACCCAGAACCCCAGCAGGAACCGGAGCCCAGGAGCCTTCCCTCGAGCAGTTCTCTCTAGGAGTGTCTCGAAGTGCAGCGATGAACAGCCAGAACTACCCCAGGTCTCCAAAGGCCCCGCCTCCCGTTCTGGGCTCATTTACATATCTCCTCCCAGCGTCCGTTAACGGGATCTTTTCAGCTGGCAACAATCAAGCTCCCGCAGGAGGTGGTCGGTCTTCTAGTGGATTAACCTCACCTGTTCTCTCACGAGACCGGTCCAATCCCGCACTTGGGATCCTCAAAAACAGGTTTATCTCTCCTTCAACCCCTTGGAAGGTTAACCCACTCTTTCACCTAAGACCATCGAAAGACAACGGCATTTGCATTACAATTCGTAACAGTAGCAAAATTACAGCTATGAGGCGGCAACAAAAATAATTTTATGATTGGGTGGGGGTCACCACAACATGAGGAACTGTATTAAAAGGCTGAAGCATTAGCAATAAACACCATGAATGCATAAGCTTTTGTCTGTCTTGTGTCCTTAGCCTAGAATAGTGACTGGATTGTGGTAAATGCTTAACCAATTTTTGTTGAATAAATTATTGAATCATTGGTTAATGTGTCACCACTAGACTTATATCCATAGTAAGTTGCCCTAAATATGGACGCTTCTCCAGTTCCCATGAATTTATGGTCCTGATAAAACTAATTAGTTGAAAACATCCTAAAAGCATTTAACATGCCAAGCCTACCAAATATAGGTTAGCCCACCTTACCTTAAACCTGAAAACAAAGCATCGATTATAAGGCCTGGTTTATAATTCAGTGTTGACTATGTCATGTAACTTATTGGACACATACTTTGAGAAAGCATTGGCAGTGTAATGTACTTCATTTGTGCCATTTACCTTCCTGGTCATGTGGTTGACCTGGACTTATGGCTCCTCGTGGCTGCATGCATATTGCTAGTCAGAGAAAAGGCCAATACTCAGGATGCAAAGCCAGATTTCTATTGGACACGTATTGCTTCTGCAGCACTGTAAAGTTGAAACATCTCCCCCCTCCTGCTCCCCCCATCTCTGTATGCTTGTGTGTATTTGGTATGCATGTATTTGTGCATGTGAGCACACGTGTGTGTGTGTGTGTGTGTGTGTGTGTGTGCGCGCGCGTGTGTGTAGACCAGTGGAAGATGTCTGCTTTCTTCCTCCATGGCTTTCAGCTTTATTTTTGGAGACAAGCTCTCTCACTGAACCCAAAGTTCATCTACTGGAGAAAATTAGGCCCCTGCCCCAGATCTTTCTAGGAATCCTCCTTTCTCAGCCTCTTCAGCACTAAGATTACAGCCTTAGGCCCCTGCCATTATGGGGGTGTCAAGGATCTGAACTCAGGTCCTCACTTTACTGATTGAGCCATCTGCCCAGACTGAAAACTCCTAGGTAGAACCATTGGAATTCAGAAACTTGCATTTATTCTTGCATTAATGAATGCTTTTTTTAATCACATAGCTAGCTTGCTTTAAAAAGCTCAGACACTAATATAGCATTCTGTACTAATGTTCCCTATTTTCTGATCCTAGCACTGCTTTTGAATTTCCTAGGTCTTGACATAACTCTTCAACTTCACCCTGCCTACTTCCTGCCCTTGCTTGCATCCCTGGTGACGTCCCTCCATACCTACGCCCACAGTCAGACACACTACCGCAATGTGCTCAGCACTTGAGAGAGCCTTCCCTTTTCCCAGACATTACCCTCCACCTGGGACTATGCTCCTTCTCTTGTCCCTCCCTTGGGACCGTCTCGGGCCATCCAGGCTCATCACCAGCATGAACAACAACAAAAAGATGGCAAACATGTGTGGATCTTATATAAATTTTACGCTAAATGGTCCTTTAAATGATCAGCTCCTTTAACCAGTTTAAACGTTTTGGATGTAAACCTTTCTAATGTTTGCATTGCATCTTCCCCACTTTCTTAAATAGTACAGAGAGCATCTCTCTAGACATTTACCAAGCAGGCTCATCCTTGTGTGCACTAGCTATTGCCCTGCAGTGTAGTCTTGACCAAGGAGGAATATGTAGTAAAGTGAGCATTGGGACTTCACAGTCCTCACAATGAGCCGTTTCACACTCCCAGGGGCTCCTCTGACTCTCACCGTGAGTAGTCCCTAAGTGTGGGCTGGACAGTCTCCTATTTGTAAGTCTGTCCTCTTGTAAGCTGGGATGTACGAGGCTGGAGAGATGCCTCGGCAGCTAAGAACATTTGTTATTGCAAAGGACCAGGCGTTGTTTTACAGCACACGTACGGTGGCTCACAATAGTCTATAATTAGAAGCAAGCAAACAAGCAAACTGGGATGCACATGAGTTTTTCTATCAGAGATGTTTCTCATTTAACTGCTGGTTTTGTTTTGTTTTGTTTATTAGCTTCAGGGCTCTGGCGGTAGGGTAGGTGACTTCTAGAAAAGTGTTCCTTCAGCACAGTTAGCATGTGTACCATCATCTGTCAATGTTATGTAACTTCAGGTGTGGATATCATGACTTCTCAATCAACTGTTCTTGCTCAACCTATTAACTTCTCAAGAGTAAGACGTCATGGTAGACATATAGTCTTTCGATTGGGGCTGGAGAGATGGCTCATTGGTTAAGAGAGCATGCACACTGCTCTTGCTGGGGACCAGAGTTAGTTACCCAGCATCCATGTCATGTGGGAAGCTCACCACTACCTGTAACTCCAGCTCCAAGAATTCTAACACTCCCCTCTGGACTCCTCTGGCACCTGCCTACAACCCCACCCCATCCCCAGCCACCACACACACACACACACACACACACACACACACACACACACTTTAAAAACTGAATTTCCAAAATAATAATTGTTAAGTACACACTGTGGGAAGATCTGTGATGGGTGTGGGTGGGGACTGAGTGTACTGGCACACATGCCTGTAATCTCAGCACACAGGAGGTGAAGAATGCAAGATCAAGAGGTCAAGGTCAGTCTGGGCTACATGAGACCCAGTCTCCAAAAAACAAACTAATTAAAAAAAAAAAAAAAAAAGCCCAGAGTGCTTTGGAAGTGGTAACAGGAAAGAGACTGCATTCAGGTTGGAAGAACTAGAGAAAGCTTTCCGTAGCCAGAGAATTGAGTTGACGTTATGTAAATTTTCAGTCCTGGGGGGGAGGGGAAGCTTTTTGTGCAGGAAGGTACACAATTCCAAGTAGCTTCAGGAAGTCCCTGAAACCAACCAGATTCACTAAGCCCCTCCCTGCCAGAGTAAGCAATAAAAGCTGAGCCTCTTCCTGAGAGGAAGAGAGCCAAGCTACAAAGAAGATGCTGAGACCAGACCAGGAGCCTGGAAGCAGTGTAAATCAGCTGCGCAGCCTGGAAGGGGATTAGATCAACTGAGGCACCTGAAAAGTCTGTTGAGCTGCCTGCAGGCTGTGCAGTGAGCTCCAGGCTCCCAGCTTTGTGAGCTGTCACCCACGCTTGGGTAGGCTTTGGTGATGCCACTGCCTTTGTGTCATTTCTGCTCCTGTACGGAACCCCTCACCCATACTCAGCTAAGTAACTCCTATAAAACTCAGTGGTTCACCAAGTTGGACTTTGGTGGTATCCATTCTTTGCTCTGTCGCTGGGTTCCCCATCTGGGCTGAGTAGATGTGTGGGTTGTATCTCCCCCAGGAAAAGTTTTGTCACACAACAGTTTGGGTCTTGGTAGCGGGGGGGGGGGGGGGGGGGGCGCGGGGGGGGGGGAGCGCAGACGCGGGGGGGGGGGGGGGGGGGGGGGGGGGGGGGGGGGGGGGG
>OU015753.1:57329922-57340318 GCA_907169655.1 Acomys percivali | reverse complement strand
GGGGGGGGGGGGGGGGGGGGGGGGGGGGGGGGGGGGGGGGGACCACTGCAGGTAGAGCATTACAAGCCTTGGGAAGATGAGGAGAAGAAGGAACAAGGGGCAGCATCCCTGGAAGGTACTGAGGAGGAGTACACAGAGCCTGCTCTATCCCTATTCAGTTAGAAATAAACAGATTAGCAAGACAAAAGAGTGTAGCAGGTGGTGGCCACAGTGTCACCTTCATTATTGATGAAGGTGAGGCTGGGGGAGTGAAGGCCTAGGGCGCTGAAATGCTCCACCATAGGTAGCTTGCTCTAGTGCAGTGCTCTGTCACCCAGTGTCTGAGTGTCTTCAGCTGAACCCTACAACTCTGAAACTCAGGTTTATTGGGGGGGGGGTAAAAACAAATAGCAAATGGCACTTCAAGGTGAGTTTATTCTTTCACCCCCTCAAAAACACTGTAGCATAAGGTCTTTCAACCTAATCACCTACAGCAAGCTGGAATTACATCCTATAAGGATTCACTGTGGGTCTTCCTATTACAGAGGCCTGCTCAGGAACGTCAACACCTGAACTGGGAGGCCTTGGCCTGCTTTAATTTTGAAGGTTCTTAAACGTTAAGAAGAATGAGACCATTTTCTGAGTTCTACACCTATCTTAGCAGCTTCTCACGCTGGACAGGCAGCTGGCACGGCCTCGGGAGTCTAGCTCTGCCCTCTAGAGTCATTTCGAGACTGTGGTTCAGGCAGGTGGAGGACTGGGGAAGTCAGTCAGCATCGCTGACTTGGGTGTACTTGGAAGGCAGTGGCGTGGATGGTGGAGCATACGGACTATAGAAGAAGAGGAAAGTGTACGGTGAGGGGTGAGGGTTTCTTGAGGCTACAGGGTCCTAAACAAGGCCACTTCAGAAAGAGTCTGAGTTTCCCCAGCCAAGTCACTCCCAGCATTCCTGCAGACAAACTGCAAACTCAGCACTTCCTGCTGTGCGCGCCTTCGCGGGAGCACTTTGTCATGGCAGCAGCAGATCTGTCATTCTGGGCACGGATTCTATTACAACTAAGAAAGAAGGGTACAGCTATTCAGAAAAAAAAAAAAAAACAAAAAAAAAAACAAACAAACAAAAAAAACAGTTGCCCGCTGCTCAGCACTTTCTATAATTCTCACTACAACCCTACAAGGTCAACATTAGAGTCTTTACCACTGTCCAGACAGGGAAACAGAGCTCAGCGAGGGAAGCGGTCTTAATCAGCCTGGAACTTCTGGCTCCCTGCCTTCAGAGATGCGCTCTTCTGGCAGTTTCCAGTAGACCAGGAGAGCTGGGGCAAGTCTGCTCTGGTAGAAGAGGAGCAGGGAGAAGCTACAGTTGGGGTGTAGGCGCTGGTAGTAATTGGTTGGGTCATCTCTTGGGCTGCATTTGAGTTTAAGTGTGAGTGTTATGTGCGCTGAAATATGCATGAGGGGGGAGGGGTGGAAATTGGTTCTTGAGCCATGTGAATATGAGGATTGAAGTTTTAATGATGGTAACGAGAGGGCTTAGGTTTTATGCACAATTGTAAGTGTGTGCATTCGCGCGCCCGTGGGGTTATGTTGGGGTGCTGGGTGGGGAGACATCAACCCCTGGGTCATGAGTTCAGGATGCGATTTGCTGGACTGTGTGCTCTTGTGTGCACATGGAAGGAGGGTATCAGTCCGGACCAAGCCCTGTTTGTCTGTGAATGGGACCTGGGAGGCCCGCTCCGCCCTCCGCTGCAGGTGGGCCGGCCCGGCCGCGGGGCCCGCAGCGCTCGCAGCTCTTGGCTGGCAGCCCCGCCGGGCTAGCAGGGCTGGGCTGGGGCTGCGGGGCGGCGCCGGGACAGGAAGCGGAAAGCAGCAGAGAGCGGCGGCCGCGGCGGGGCTGTGCCTCCACTGCAGCCCAGCGCAGGCCGCGGAGCCGGGGCGCTGCAGCCGAGAGCGCGGGCGTGGAGCGCGGCGGGCTGGCGCCGGAGTGAGTCCCGGGAGAGGCGGGCGCGGCGCAGCGGCCGGGAACTGATCTGGGAGGGAGGGAGGTCAGGCCCAACTGCTCACGTCCGTGAGCCTCAGCACTCTGATTGAGGTTCGGGGCCTCGGGCCGGGAGCCCCTGGGCCCCTCTGGGTCTTGCTTCCCGGGATCCTGGTCCTTCCATCCCTGCACGGAGCTCTTCGGCCGGATCCCACCCATCCCATTGCTCCGGGTCCCAGGGCTGCCAGGGTTACCTCGGCCGCCCGTTTGTCCTGGCTGGCCTTTGGAGTGCGCCCCTGGATGCATGTGCAGCGGCGGGGGCCGGGGAATGACGGCGTGTCGGAGGGAGCGGTGGCTGGACGCGCCGTGCAGGGCAGGACGCGATCGGGGTCCCCGCCAGGGCCCGGGTCACCTGGCCAGTCTTCGGGCACCCGGACGAAGCTGGCTTGTGTTTCTCCCTTTGCTTACAAAACCGCAGCCTTGGAGGCCTGGGGGGCGCGGCCCGTTGCGCATCGCGGAGCGCAACAGGCAGGTAGGAGTTTACTTTCAAAAGCGCCGGGGCGGAGCAGAGGCGTGTAGCCAGTCCCAGCCTGAGGAGGAGTCCCTGTCGAGGGCAACCTCGCCTCTCCCGGGCAGCCTTTGCCATCGGTAGGACCTTATTTCATCCCGCAGCCATTGAACTGCTCCCTCGCTATGCGCCCAGAGAAGTGTGAAGCTTTATAAAAATTTAAAAGCGTCGGTGGTGGGAGCAGGGGTGGGGCGGAGCTGCAGCCTGGCGGCTGGGTGACGAGCAGGAGGTATTTGGAGCCGGTATGATGACCAGACAGCGAAGGTGAGCTCCTTCAGAAGTTCATAGAGAGAAGTCATGGCTCTTTATCCGGATGGTTGTGTGATTGGCGCGAGCGTTTTGTAAAAATCCTTTTGAGGGGTCTGTGGTCAGGATACATGCGTTCTAACAGGCTAATTCCAAAAAGCTAGCAAGCTGTAAAAACTAGTGTGTTCCACTGACATGTTTATACGTTTTACAGGGTTTGCAGAAAAAATATTATAAGTTGTGTCACCAATCAGCAATACTAATTAGCCTTCTTCCAGTGGGCGTGTTGACTGTACAACTCCTAGGCTCTGTAAGTGAGACAGCCAAAACTGTCTGAACCCAGGGAGGCATAATTAGCCATTTTATGTAACCACTAATTAGAGTTTTTAGAATTGAATTAAATCAGTGTGATATAGTTGGGGCTTTGATGTGTGGGAGGAAACTGTTTTATTCTACATTTCAAAGAACTATCCAGGAGCATTTAGCATTTCCAAAGGTTGGTGACTCCCAGTATGGTTAGCCAAAACACCCAGTGTGAAATTTTCAGAGTTTGCAGTGCTGACAGTGTGACTTGGTGGCAACTTAATTTGTAAGTAAAATGAGAGAATTGTGAGAGTGTCATATTTTTGAGACTGCCTGCCAAGTCTCGTTTTTTTTTATTGTCTTATTTGTTGAGCAATAGGATGAAACCATACAGGAAATTGAAAAGTTTCCTTACCAAGCAACAATTTCGTGACTTCGTCTGTTGAAGAATTAATGTGTTGAGTGTGGCAAGTATGCTTTAGTTTATGCCCCTAAAGACACACCCAGTTTTGCATCTGCTGTAGTTCGGGTTGAATGAGCCCTCGACATCCCCCTGAATAATCAGAGGTCTCCCTTGGACTAGAGGCTACTTGAGATGAATTTTCTTCCTCCTTAAAGCCCCCACCCCACCCCCACCCAAACACACTCCCTTCTACTGAGCCTGTGAGTAGGAGTTGAACTGCCGGATTCTTTGTGAGGTTATGTGTGGTTTGAAACAATTCACTACTGTTGCCTGCCGCTTCTCTATCTATGTAAACAAACAATTCTGGTAATTGCTACATAGCTTTTTCAACTTTCCGTGGCTCGCTGGTATCAGTCTCCTGAAGGTCAACCCCATACCCGGGCACTCCCGCTTGCGCCTGTGTGACCTTGTTTCCTTAACTGTGCCATAACATTCTATTTTGTCTCCCTTAAAGACTTGTTCCACAGATTGAGATATTTCACGCAAGTGACTTCAGCCTTAACACGTAGCAAACACCCGATGGCAGACTGGACCTGCTATCAGAGTCCCTGACATACAGGGCACTGGACCTGGCACCGCGCGGGGTATATGGTGTGCATCAGATCTGTTTCTGTAGCTCCAAAACCTACTAGGGGGCAAGGCTTTGCTTGAAAAGAAATATTCATCACAGACAACGTAACCATTCACAGTGCGTCAGCAATCTATATCTATCTTCCAGGGATGTTCTAGCGGTGATTAATGACTCAAGCCAATAGCAGTTAGTCTGGGAATGTGAGTTCAGCTGATTGGTAAGCCAGTTTAAATAAGGCTGGCGTTTCCTTTCCAGGTGAACAGTGGCCCGTAGCCACACATTTCGAAGAGCTCTGTCTTTGGAAGGGGGTCACTGGTGCCTGAGCCCTGCAGAGCCTCGCATCAAGACTTTGATAAGGTTTTATGATTTACAGATTCGAGTTGAGCAAAGTGTCTAACAAGCTTTGTCACACCCCTCTGTGCCATTCTTCCTAACCCGTGACCCTCCAAGTAAACCTTCCCAGGCAGAGCTCCTTTAATTAATAGCCCAGGGTAGAGCTATTGATGTTTTTATAACTTCCTTTTCATAAAGGTTACCTTACATTTACCAGGTCATTAGCATAACCTGTTATTTTCCATACACACACACATATATATGTGTGTATGTATGTATATATATATACATATGTGTGTGTGTGTGTATATATTCTGAGCACTGTTTTTCTTTCAAGTAGGGATCGTATATTTTATAGGAGTAAATGTCTCTGTCTTTCACCTTGTTTTAGCACACTGTAAGATGCTGTCTCGGCAGTGTTCGCCAGGCTGGGTGGTCTGGTGTACTCTGGCCCAGACTGGAGCAGGATGCTCTTGGGCACTGGCAGAAACAATGATGCTGGCCTTCTTCAGCACAGCTGGGCTATATGTTCTGTTGCTGAGTAAACTGCCATGTGAACCTGCTTTGTTCTGACATCTTTGTTTTATCTACCCTCTGTAAGTTTCTTCTGTGGTGAAGACATACCTCTGTGTCCTGAGACTGGCTCAAGGCTTTTCATTCATTCATTCGTTCATTCATTCATTCATTCAGCAAATATTTATTAGGTGCCTCTTGTTTACTAGCAGCCAGGGAGACCATAAGGAACATGGTCCCTGTACCCCAGGAGCCTCTTCAGGAACCTGACACTCACTGGGCACACAATGAGTGCATGGCTTGGAAGAGCTGGAGGGAGGGTGCAGGTGGTGGGCTGGCCAGGTGTGGACTGGAGGGTCGGCAAGGTCTCTTTAAAGAAGTATATTTAAACTGAGAGGAATTAGCCAAAATGGCACACGTGGTGAGAGTGACTGAGTCCCAGCAGATAAACTGGGTTCAGCTCAGCTCCTGAGGCTGGGAAGAGCCGGGACCCAAAGGGATTGGAACAGCTGGTAAGACTGTTTGTTGATGACATCAAGAGTCTGTGTTTTAAAGTTCAGGGGACACTACAGGAGGATTTGAGACAAGGAGGTTAGGTCAGCCTGGTTGCTGGCCCAGCCTGGACCAAACACAATACAGGTCCTGTCAGGAGTTGGTATGACATGCGGTTGCAGATCCCAGGGTTTTCTATGTACACCCCTACCTGCCTCTGACCCATTCTGGCCACAGCAACCACTCGTTAGCTTGCTACCCAGGGAGACTAATTTCCTTTCCTTACTTTATTGTCTCTGTTGATAAAGGTGTCCTTCCTGGCCTTGTCTCGAGTGCTGTTAATTCCTTGGTGTGCACATCCTTACAGAGATAAGTATCAGGATTATGTGTCTTTATTAACTCAGGGGAGCCCTTACCTGAGGTCAGGCCCTTTCTGGAAGGAGTTCACTCTGTCTTTTATTAATTTACTTCCTGACTCCTCACTTAGATCTTAGATGAGGCAAGAGTTGGTAACCATGGTGAAAGCAGAGCGACTTAGCAGGACCAGGCTCTGTGTAGGCCTGGGGCAGGTGAGGAAACTTGGAGATGCTCTCTAGGTTAGCTTTCCGATGCTGTGAGCTGGGAGTGGATGGGGAAGACCTGAGGACAGGCAGAACTTGGTGGAGGTGGGATGCATGGATGAATGGGAGAGCGTGTTGAGAACATCACAGAGCTGGTCCATCTATCTACCAGACAGGATGGCAGCATCACTGGCAGAGGGTATTGGAAAGACTAAGCCGGGACATGAGAGGCTGTGGGCTAGAGCTGACTGACTGGGAGAGCAGCATTGGGCTTTACTTTCTAGGAAGTGTTTAGATCCTGTTATGGTCATAATATTTTTTTGGGGGGGCATGGCTCCTGACTTTGAGGGGTTTATCCCTAGAGATGGAGAAGAAGAAGGGGGTGTTCCCTGAGTGTTAAAGGATGACCTGGTAGGGGGAGGAAGGGGGGCGGGTTAGAGAAGAAGCTAGAAACTAGACATCGGCAAAACTTAACGCGCGGGGGGCGGGGGGCAGGCAGGTGATGTGCCCCTGTTGATGCCATCTCCCTAGCATTGCTGAGCAGGGTCTGGTGGCTACACATTAAACATGGAGGTACATTGATGGAGGGAAAAGGATGGAGGATTTAGTGGCAGTAGAGAGGGAGGGAAGGATCACATACACAGCTCCCCCACCCACACCCACCCCACGTTGGTGAGTATAGGCTGGAACTGTGGGATAGAATCTAGGGCGGAGAGAGTTGGTAGAGTTAGGGAAAGGCTTTCCCCAGAGGCCTGTTCAGAGCTGTGTTTTCCACTGAGGGACATGTCTGGAGTTGCCTTAAGGGACGGATGGTGCCCATTTTGATGAGGACAAGGAATGATGACCTTCAGCCGAGGCCGAAGGGAAGGAAACTTGGGTTTTCACCTCAGGAGCCTTGCTTAATCCTCACACTAACCTGGGGAAGGGAGGACTAAGGATGTCCGGGTTCAGAGCACTTGGGTGTGGGACACAGCAGGAGCACCTGCCCTGAGGTGTAACCTACAGGAAGTACGAAAACAGACTCAGTGGTAGTGCGCTGGGTGAGAGTTTAGATACCCTTTAATAGTTGCTGTGAAATCAGAAGTTAGAGTGGAACAGAGAGCCAGGAGTTCTAGGCTGGAAGGCAGAAACGAGCACTGGGATGAGAGGGGTTAATTGGGAATCCAAAGAAAGATGGTCAGTTTTCTGAATAAGGTGCCAAGCCTTGGGATCTGCAGGTCAACACAGAGCCATGCTAGCGGCTGTCAAGGAGAGATTGTTTTATGCTGGGCTCCACATCCTGCCTGTACCTCCCAAGGTTGGTGGTCTGCCAGGCAGAAGGCCAGTGAGAAAGGAGCCCAGCCCAGAGCAGAAAGGAAGGGAGACCTCAGCGTGCAGGAAGCTCACTGAATGGCTGGTGAAAACCCTGGGAGACAGGAGGAGGAGCAAAGACTGGACCCGCTTAGCCCAGGACTGAGCTAAGGTTTCACACTTGGTCTTTGCAGTTACCCTCGTCCCCTCAAGCGGGCTGCTTGACTTTCTTTTCCATGGTGGAAAACCCACAGCCTCAAGGTTAAGCTGCCTTGTTTCCATGCCCAGCTGGTGAGTGAGCAGGGAGCTTGAGGGGCAGTCCCACTCTGCCCACAGCAGGTGAGCCTTAGGTGGGACGGCCTGGACAGACTCTCCACCCAGCGGCTCTCCAAGCTTTTTCTCTTGCTGAGAAAGACAAGACCCTGGAGTTTAGAACCCACCAAAGGGAGGTACTCAGGGCCCCCCACTTTTACTTACCCCGGTGCATCTTGTGCCCATGCTGGGAACTATCACCACCGGCAGCTCATACAGGCACCACCACCCTCCTGACGCCCTCCTTGACGCTCCCATTTTAATAGATGGGACTTCAAAGAGATTGCATCGCTTGACTGAGGTCCCACAGCCAGGAAGGAAGTCAAGTCTCTGTCTGTGTATAGCTTCCCCCCTGGTGGGAGCTGGTCCTTGCTCCTGATTGACAAGTGAGCAGCCTGAGATTCCGGAAGGCAAGGGGGGAAGGACTAAGCTTGAGCTGGACTCCAGGCTTTCCCATGGCCAGGCTTTGGCCGTTGGTGGCAGGAGGCTGTCCCCTAATATCCTGATATGGAGACAGAGAACCAAGTATTGGAGGAAGAATGCCACCAGCAGGGCCAGGGAAAGCAGCTCATCCTCTGTCAGAGCTCTATGGCAGAGTCTCCTGGCACCTTATAAATATGGGTGGTAAATGGACAGATCTGTGTGGTAAGTAAGGCTTGGAGAAGAAGGGCAAGGATGTGACCTTTGGATTTAACTATAAGTATCTTTTTTTAAAAATATGTGCTAATTTTGGGGGTGGCTGAACCATGTTTCCTATTTTTTTTGGTTTAGGGGACATTTTCATCATCCCCTTTTGATCACAATAGAGAGTGAAGAATGTCATTTTTCCCCCTTGAAGAATTAGTTCTCTAAGATAAAATCCCAGTGAAATCATGAGTTGACATGTCTAGGACAGGGAAGGTAACCCCTAGGCACAGGGTCTCTGTAGAAATAACTTTTACCCCCACCTTGGAAGTAACAGAATACGGCCTCCGGGCTCTGGGCTGGTATAACCTTGCAGATGGGACTTCCAGGGCTAGTCAAGAGTGCCAGTTTGAAATTTCTCCCAGCCGTAGCAGTTGCTGAGGCCTGGAGGTTTGCAACTTTTCTGTTTTGCTTCAGGTTTGTCTCACTGGCAGTGTTAGCCTCCGGGACACCCGCAGGGTGGGGAACCCTGTTGGGCCTAGGCCACTCTTGGGAGGGGGGTCCAGGAAGAGGCAGAACTTTAGACCCGATGATGCTCTTAGTTCTCAGAGTGAAGGGTTGAGCAAGTGGACGCTCAGGAATGTACCCGGATGTGCTTCTAATATGTTTTTATTGCTGGGCAATATTTGAGGGCAGTGGGAAAGGACAGAGGGCCTTGCAACCCATAAATCACCTTGCCGATGTCTCCTTGTGGACCCTGCCCTCCTGTAACTTATTTCATATCTTTGTAGCAGTTAGATGCAATCCAGTATCCCACTTATTAATATCTCCATTCTTTATAATTGTCATTCTATACATATATGTGATATTCTCTTTGACTGACTGAATCATATTTCCCCCACAACCCCCAGCTATTCCTTGGCTTGGGGAGGTGTTCACGCTACTTTTAGGTTTTTATTATCATAGGCAGCAATGCAATCATGGTGGTTGTTGGTTTTTAATTATCTAAGATAAATTTCTAGGAGTTTGGATTCTCAAAGAGACTAGGAAAAAACCTTTAATTGACTTTTGGAAATGATGGCCAAATTGCTGAATACATGATTTCCATGGGAGTTGTCTTTATAACTGACTGTTAGGGGTGGGGTACACATTTGTCTGGGGGTTGGTGTGAGAAGCAGTTTCTACAGCCAAAGCCATGAGGGTAGGTAGTAAGGCTATGTTCAGGAAATAAATGTCCCAAGTGCCCAGGATTCCCCCAAATCTTCTTCTTGCTGTTGTAATGGAGGCCAGCTTGCCAGGTACCCCCACTTGCCTCTCAGACACCCTCCCTTGAAACTTGTTCCTGGGCAAGTGGCTCACTTACCCCATATTCCATAGCAGGGATCCCAGAGGAGAGTTGGCCCTTGTTGGTTTATCTTTGGTTGCCTTTGAGGATTAATCTCTTTTTTTTTTTTTTTCTCACCTTTCCAGAGTCCCATTGAAGAGTGGTGTCTCTGTCCCACAAGACTTTCGGAGCTAGTAGGTGAGACTGCACGGGGAGAACAGTGCCTGCTCCTTCCTCAGAGGAAGCTCGCCATTGCTATGGATACCGAATCCACATATTCTGGATATTCCTACTACTCAAGCCATTCCAAAAAATCTCACAGGCAAGGGTATGTAAGTTATCAATCAGCCCACCCTTCTCAGTGGGAATTCCTGCAGGTCGGTAGGGCTTCCTGTTAGAGAGCCAGGTTGTCAATAGGCCCCCTGAAGGGCTGAGGATGCAGCCGGTTCTGTCTGCTGGTGCATGAGAAGCCAAGCTGTAAGAGCGGGTTGCCACGCTTGGGGAGTCACCACCACGGCACTACTGTGCCAATTTACAGTTTATAGCCACCATTAGCGTTGATGACCTTAATTTCTCACAATTGGGTTTAAATTAAAGTTTTCCCCTGCAGTGGAAATGTTTCTCAATTCTAAGTACTTCTTATAGACGTCAGTTCTCCTGGAGCTTTACCAATGCTGTCAAAGAAAGTTAAAAAGCAGATGTTACTTTGTTGCTTCCCCCGAAGATGCTGAGTCCCTGGCCATTAAGCATCTGCTCTGAGGCTGTCTCCAACACACACACAGAGAGAGAGAGAGAGAGAGAGAGAGAGAGAGAGAGAGAGAGAGAGAGAGAGAGAGGGAG
>OU015753.1:57316648-57329822 GCA_907169655.1 Acomys percivali | reverse complement strand
TTCTTATTTCTCTTTGAATGGTCTTCCAAGTGAGCAAACTCAGGCTTTGAAAACACTGTCCTTCTGAGTGGTGGGTGGGGCCAAATTCTCCTTCCTCTTCGGAATGGAGAGGCCTGCCTTGATACTCAGATATGTGCACTCTGACCTGCAGGATGCTTGCTGGGGGAGGGATGGGTAAGTGGGCGCATGGGTGAATGAATAAATGATGAAATGAGTGATACTGTACTGAGCAGGGCAAGACCGCTACAGGTGAGATGTCTCCCTCTCTGTGACATGGGACTAGGGACCCACGTCCCTTCAAGAGCTGGTGGAGGCAGGATGAAACACGCCTAGAAAATGATTAACTCGCCCACAGTAGGTGGTCTCTGGCTAGTCGCTGTGCTAATGGTATTTACAACGGGTCTTGGTATTTCAGTACCTTTGTTCAGAGCTAACAACTGACCCCGCTCAGAGACCCAGCTGTGGCCACAGCTGCGTGCTGTGTGGAAGTGGTGACCATCCTGGTGTTTGCTTTGCTCAATAAGCAGATCACCATATAATCTGTGCCCAAAGTGATCCTGGGTGGTGGCCGTACCCGGAAAGAAGCCTGCACTCGTTTTCCAGGCGGTTCTATGTGGCGTCTTCAGGGAAGGAGCTCTTGGAGGTGGGGAGTTAGCCACTTAAACTATTTTTCTGTACAAATTTGTATCTTGTAATTGTTTTTCAAAAGTGAATGGAGGCCCCATAAAGGGACAGGGGCCTTTAATCCTAGCACTTAGTGGGCAGAGGCAAGCAGATATTTGTGAGTTGGAGGCAAATTGATCTGCATAGCAAGTAGAAAGTTCCAGGCCAGGCAGACAAGGCTACACAGTGACATTCTGTCTTTAAAAAAAAAAAGTGAATGAAATAAAATTATAAAGGAAAGCATTTCAAAGATAATGCCCATGATACTCCATTATTTTAAGGAAATAGACTTCTGGGTGGGTTTTTTTTTTTTTAATTGCTTTATTTTCTAAACATTCCTGCATTGTTTGTGTGCTGTGCTGCAGGCCAGCTGGCCTTTCCAGTGAGGACAGAAGGCACTCCATGTGGGTGCGTGGGGGCAGGGGAGGAGAAAGTCTATGTGACACTCACTCTACAGTTCAGATCCTGAGAAGGCCCTGCTTTTAAAAATAATCACAGATTTCAATCAGTGGATGAAGTTAACAGATTTTTAAATAAAACAACAGAAACAGCTTCTCTCAAATACCTGCGCTTTGGATGTAAGTGGAAAAAGCAACTAATCCCAGCACTCGGGAGGCAGAGGCAGGTGGATCTCTGTGAGTTCGAGGCCTGCCTGGTCTACAAAAGGAGCCCAGGACAGCCAAGGCTACACAGAGAAACCCTGTCTCGGGAAAAAAACAAAAACACAAAAAACAAAACAACAACAATGAAACCCCCCCAGCTGGCTTACTGGTGTCAGGCTTCCTCTTCCATACAGTATGAATAGGAATTTGGGGTTCCTTTGGGGCTTGGGGCTGACTAAGAGAGGATGGCTTTCAGAATTTTGAATGGAGCCAGGCCTGGCTTCTTTAGTCTGCACGCCCACTAAGACTTGTAGTTGTCAAAGCCCATTGCTGCTCACTGCTGCTTCCCTGGGCCTCCTGGGGACCCAGAAATGGATTCTCTAGTGCTGTTATGGGAACTGTAAGAGACTATAACTTTCAATTAAGATGACATGCAGAACGCTTAGTTCTTTCTTCATCCCTTGTGGAAAGTACTTGGCAAATGTGCGTTGGAGCTGAGGCTTTTAATCAATTGATGAAGGACCGTTGCAGAGAGACTACCAGGAGGAGGGCTGTGCGGAGCTCCTGGCTGGCTCCTCAACGGTTGACCGGGGAGTATCGCTGAGTGTCCATTCCAAGTGGAGCCGAATGAAGAGTTTCAGCTTAGGGCTGTGTGAGTTCACTCTGTGGATCTTTGAAGCTCTGTCCTCTGCTTCCTCTGCTGTTGCATTGAGCTATCTGAGGGAGGACCACAGAGGCCATAGGAACTCTGGGGCAAAGGCTGTGATCCACTCACACGGGTGCCATGGAATGCTCAGCCAAGGCAAGAAGAGTGTCCAACAGCGAAGGAGCCCTCTGCATGCACGAGAGCCGGCTGCCACAGGAATTTCTTGTCCCAGGAGTGCCCTGTGACGACTTCTCTGCTTCATGATTTGTGGAGCATTTAAATGGAAGAGTGGGAAAAGAAAGGGACCTGGTCTTTTGATAATTTTAGTGCAGCTCCAACTCAGAAAGGAGTAATGAACTGCCTGATGACACTGATTTTCCTGGAGGACTGGCCACCGTCCAAGCCCATTTTCTTACAAAAGAGGTCACTGATGCCTGCAGTCTCCAGAGAGAGACAGAGAGAGAGAGAGAGACAGAGAGAGAGAGACAGAGAGAGAGAGACAGAGAGAGACAGAGAGAGAGAGAGAGTGTGTGTGCAAGAGAGTCTGGTTAGCTTTGTTGAGAGAGTGTACAGACTACAGCCAACCTCGTCTAACCTGTGGGTTCCCGATGTCAGCAGCTGCTGGAAGCATTAAGCATCACTTGGGGAGGAGTACCTGCAAGGTCCCTCATGGTCACCTTCTCCCATGCCCACAACAGTCCTAGAATAGTGGGAGTTGGGAGCTCTGTTTTATACATGGCGAAACTGAGGCACGGGGTGGGGGTGGTGGAGGTTGCCAGATATTGCCAGGCCAGCAGGATCACTAGGTAAGTTTCAGGCTCTGTTGGTCCTTCGGAAGGAAATGCCACCTTTAAAGGAAAATGTGACTGATGTGCTATAAAATGCATAGCTCTAAAGGGCTGCCCTGGCAGTGGAGGATTCCAAGGATTGAGCGCCTCTTTGTTCCACCCCAGCAGGCCTCGTGGTCCATAGGCAGAGGGCAGGTAGTGAGTAGGCAACGGTGGAGGAGGAAAGGGAGGAGTAACCGGTGGGCTGGCTTTCCCCATTTAGAAACAGACTAGCAACAGAACAGGAGGAAACAGCCTTCCCAGGAAACGCTAACTGTAAGTAGGGACAGTGTGGGAATCGCACGCATTCCTGCTGGACTGGCAGGGAGTCGGGGGAGGGTGGGGGAGGGGGTGTTATGTTACAGCAGCTCCCCAGGGCTCAGCTAGCAAATTGCCTGACAACGACGACGGATGATGCATTTACCTGTGCACATGGTTGTTGCCTCTTGCATGCTGCCACTTGCTTTCCCCACCCTCTCAAGCGTGTGTGGGTATGGTGCACAGATACACTTATCTTTGCACTGACAGACTTATCTTTATTCCTGTGGGCCAAGGAAGCAGGAAGACAGATTAGAGATAAAGATACAGATTTCTGTGGGTGATGAGGCTGCCCAGAAAGAGCCCTAGGGTGATCCTCACCACGTTGGCAGTTAAATCTTGCTCATGTCCTGATGTTCCATTTATTGGTTTATTAAACTGTTCATCCCCTCTCCCCCGGACTCTTACTTCTATACTCTTGGACACATCTTCATCTTTGGGGAATCCTCTCCTGGATAAGGGACATCCATAGATAGATAGATGTGCCATAAATTTATAGCATCAGTTTGGTATCCCAGGCTGCCCTCACATTCTGTATGTCACCAAGGGGCATGGGTGTATGCCATTAATGTCTGGTTTATGTGGCGTCAGGGATTGAACCCAGGGCTTCAGTAATGCGAGGCAAGCGCTGTACTGACTGAGCTACACCTCCATTCCTCTGTTACCGCCTCTATGGGGATGATTTTATAGGTGTGTTCTGCAGTGAGTTGACCTTGTGGAGGTTTGTCATTTTGTAAACTAGAAAGCACTGGATAGGTGATCAACACTGTTTTTCTTGGACATCACTGTTGAGTCCTGGCTTGGCTTGGAGACCTGCCCAGAGCTGTAACTAACAGTCCAGTCGTGGTTTCTGTAACTGCCGATGTGGTGTGTCTCACTCCCGTCTATGTTGAGAGTAATACAAGATACAGTGCTGATGGGACCCTCAGTGCCTCACTGGGAAGTCAGGACTGCGCTCTGTCCTTCATCTGTGCAATACTAAAATTAAAAGGTTTATTTTTACGTATGTGTATGCATCTGTGTGAGTGTCTTCAGGTACCCATGGAACCCAGGAGCTGGAGTTACAGGTGTTTGCCAGCCTCTGGATGTGGGTTGCTGGGAACAGAACTCAGATCCTCTGGGAGAGCAGTAAGCTCCCTTAACTGCAGAGCCATCTCTCCAGCCCGACTATTTTAATAAAGACGCAGTGTGTGGTATAGCGCCCTAGGACTGAACACTCATGATTTTGATCCCCAACAATTCACAAGGCTTTTTACACATATGCAGACTTCTAAGTAGGAATTCCCACAGCCTCCCCAGAAACATGGTGGGAAAGTCAGTCTTACAGGAACAGTTCTTGCATCGCCTGCATCCTGACAACCTGGGGTGCTGGTGAGAAAAATGTAAATTCCTGTTGTCTCCCTTCCAGAAAAATTCCCTGAGGGCTGGGCCACCCATTTCTGCACCCCTGATGGTTTGTCTGAGATATGAGAACACTGGTGGTACAGAGTGGCAGGTGTGAGGATAGACTGTCCCTTGGGTCCTAGATAAAAAGTTCTTACTTGGCTTCACTTCAGTGTTATCCAGGAAGTTGCCAGACAAAGCCTCTTAGATGCTGGTTGTCTCATCTTGGTGGTACTCTTGCGTCCTTTCAGAAAACAGCTGGGTTGTCCAGGGGAGGAAAGCACGGCCATTTTTAGTCCCGGTTGGTTTGCTTTCCTCCCTGGTGATGTTCGGGAATCAGGAACTGGCACGGAGTGAAAGAATTTGGTTCCAGTAGAATCTTTGCTGTCATGGCATCTGACCTGTGGACTTTTTCAATAGAGAGCCATGTTAGATAAGCCTGTGACTAGGATGATAGCCAACAAGAGAGTGACAAATGGGAGAGCAGTGGGGGGTGGGGGGAGCGGAAAGGGTGGGATCATTTGGGCGGGCATCCAGCTGGATGCAGGTGGGACCTGGTGGTTTAGCAGTTCTGGACCTATCCAGCTTAAAATCCACTCTGAAGCCTGACCAAGCTGGGAGCAGGACCCTCCCACACTGAGAGAAGGCATCTGGACTGCTGGTGTTGGACGGCCCAGAGCACATGACTAAGACTGTTATCCACAGTCACAGCCAATGGGTACTTCCAGCTTCAAAGGTTCGTTTCATGACCCCAGCAGTGTGACTGACTGACTGTACAGGGGTATGAAGATTAGGGCTGGGAATATTTACTCTATAAGATGTCCACGTTTTGGGGTATTTAGAAAGAGGAAAGGGACCAGACGGGGAGGGGGAAGTAAGGTGAAAGGGGGTGAACACGGGGCTAAGGATGGAGCTATTGTCACTGAGAAACTGCCTATCACCGGGAACCCTTTGTTTCTTGAAGGAATTATCCACTGCTTATTCTAGGCTGGGCTCCTCAAAATAGGAGGAGTCTTGCAATAGATCTGCCATGTGGTCGTTTTCTTGAAAGGTTTTGTTGTTGTATTCTTGGTAAGCAGTAAGTTAATAGGAGACAGATGAACAGTGGGGAAGAGGGTTTGGCGGTGTGATCATGGCTCTTTTCTGCCCCTTTCTCGAGGACAATACAGGCTCCTTCACAAAGTCCAGACACCATTTTGTGGCCATTGGCTAAAAATGGCTAGTAGATATTGTGTGCTCACTCCATAGCCCTGTACTGAGCACACACGCTTTCCTTTGTCTGTGTGGCATCATCTCAGCCCCTGTTTCGCTTCCCACATAGGGAAAGTTGAAGTTAAGTAACCTGTGCAAGACAGGTTGTTGTGGGAAAGACTGATGTCAAGTCACTCATGGAGACAGGAGGCCAAGGGAACACAGGGACTTTGGTGCCATTTTTTCTTTGCTGCTTATTGACCAGCTTGTGACCCCTAGGGCTTGGCCACTGTGGCTGATTTCTTTTGTAGTTTTCAGACTCTGCAGCAGGTGTCCTCCTGCTGTCTCTGGAGGACCACCCACAAAGTTCTTCCGCAGTGAAGTATAGAAAGCCTGCTTTTCCTAGGTGGCCTGAAGACTCACCCCCTGGCACGTTCGGTTCATCGTCTTTGTTTCTATGGGTGTTGTTGAGCTACAGCGGTGACTTCTCATGTAGAATATGTAAGAATGAAAAGTAAATGATTCTTTGTCCTGGTTTAGGATTTCCTTTCTTTTCTTATCCTAAAGTGTAGGGTGACATCGTGTTCCAGCTTTTTTTCTTTTTTCTCTTCTTCTTCTTCTTCTTCTTCTTCTTCTTCTTCTTCTTCTTCTTCTTCTTCTTCTTCTTCTTCTTCTTCTTCTTTGTTGTTGTCATCATTGTCTTCTTTTTTTCAGATCAAAGTTCAGGTATGATGCAGTGTTCTTCAGTTTAAAAAAAATCCTAATTCACTTAAGCAAATGATAACCAAACCAACTGAGTAAATATTATAGTAAAATGTGCCCCAGCCATAGTGTTTCTAAAATTAGCCTCTGAAAAAAAAATTGATCATTGTCAGTAGAGGAGTGGCAGTCTTTGGTTTTGGTGTTGAATTGACAAAAAGAAAATACTGAGTAGAAGGTTCAAGATAATCCTACTCCTTGCAGGCTGTGGGATGGATACGGATGCTGCGTACAGGGTGGGGTGGTGTATAAGCATAGAATTTTCCTAAACTCAAAGTAAAATTTGTTTTTTTTTTTTGGTGAGCTAGAGAATCATTAATCTGGCATAACTTTGATGTCTGATTATTGGATTATTTTCCCCCTAGGGAAAGAACAAGAGAAAGACACAAATCACCACGGAATAAAGATGGCAGAGGGTCAGAAAAGTCTGTCACTATCCAGCCTCCCACTGGAGAGCCGCTGCTGGCAAGCGACTCTGCCCGCACAGGCACAGAGGAAGTTCAGGTAAGGATCAAAGGCGCTGCTGTAAGCAGGCCACCACTCAGCCTGGCTTCTCTGGGCAAACGATTTCCTATGTCTTGATGCAGTAAGTTCTCTTGGGTTTTTAACCTTTGTTTTTCTAGCATCTTAATGAGTTTATCTACTTCTCTGGCTTGATTGTTGGTCTGAGGATAGTCATGCCCTACCATTGAATAGCTGGGGGGGGGGGGGCTGTCCTTCTGAAGTCTGATTGGTTGGCCTCCTTTGAATGATGTTGGAAGGAAGCCAGCTTGGCTGATGACAGGTCAGAAAAGGGAAAAGTTACAGGCGAGAGTCCCTGGAGACTCATTCCAAAATGGAATAGGACTAGAGAGGGCTGGAAACTCCCTCGCAAAACAAACAAACAAACCCGGGAATGCTTGACGTTGAGGCAAGAAAGAAGTCAAGGCCTTGGCTTTCAAAAGGTAAGCGTGGAAATCTGGGTGAGTGAGGCACTGCTGAGTCAGAGGTCAGGCAGCAAACTTTAGGGTTATCAGCAGTAGTCTTTGGGGTACTCGGTGTCAAGGCCATGGGCTGGGGCTGGGACAAATCTAAAGAGTAGATTTCTTCCGTCAAGATCTACTGATTACTTTGGTCCAGACTGCAGCCACTCGGGTTTCTGGGCCTTGTATGTTTGAGCAATATTAGCATTAGGACTTGATAAGAAGTCAACCAATTTTAAAATATCAGAACTTTATTACCTAACTATTTTGTGGCGGGGAGGGGGCGGGGATCATCTTTGAGTCCCATCTGTCTGGCAGCCTAGTTGATTTCAATAAACGTATGAGCTGTACTCAGAAGTATGTTTGCACACCCCCTCCATACCTCCAGAAATGTTGCATGCCCAGCCCTGCCTCACATAAACAAAGCACTGTATGAATACACAGATGTAAAGATATGGGAATAGAGATAAGTGTGTATCCATGCACACCTGTAGGTACCCACAGAGAGGCATTTGTCATCAGACAGGAGGATTGGAACGACAGTCCCTCCAAGGATACAGATGCCATCAGAACCCATAACTGTGCTTCTCCACAGAATGTGGGGTTGGTTCAGTAGTGAGCAAATATTGGATGGATGGATGGACAGGTGGACGGATGATGGATGGATGGACAGACTGAGGGACTAGGGATGGATGTGGTCAGTCTTAGGCCTGAATCATTTTTAAAAGCTTCAGAGGTCAGTTTCCCCCTAGAAATGTATTTGAGGATGCTAGTAACCCACTGTGAAGGCATTTCCTTCTTTACACCCTGAGTTCCCTGGGAGGCTGCTGGTGTTTCCAGCAACATAGTGTCATGAGAAGCCTTTTGGAGGCTGTGTGTCTCAGTGGCCCTGTTACCTGGAGGAACAAAGCTTTTGTTGGCCTCACCTTCTGAGAATCTAGGGGATTAGATAGTTTAGATTCACCCCTACTCCCCGAAGACCTCAAAACTGAGAAAAGCCTTTGTAGAGCTATACTTTTTAAGACAGAGATGTGCATAGGTTCTTAAAATGACCAGGGATTTAGTTAGCACCTCCCTGGCAGGAAACTGGATGCACTGCTGTGTCAGAGCAGCAGCGGTATTACACAACAGAATGTCGGCATATTAGTAATGGTTACCTCAGCAGGGATATCAGTCTACGTAGGCAGAAACCGGCATCTATTTTCTGAAACAATGACTGCAAAGCCAACTGTTTTCAATAGCCTGTGAGCTCGTCTTATATTAAAGCAAGGTATATGTCTTGTAGTTTGTTTTCTCTTGCTCATGTCCTATTTCTTTTAACTGACCTAAACTTAGATACAGAAACCAAGTAGTTCTCAGGAGTATACTTTGATAAGTTTGAACAGATGAACCCACACCCCTTAGCGCAAAACATTCTGCTGGCTCTTCCTCCTCACTCCCTGCCCTGCCCCCACCTCTCCAGGGCAACTGGTATTTTGAGTCTCATCTCAGTGGATTGGTTTTGCTTGTCGTAGAGTTGAAGGTAATTGGAATCATATGAGTTTTTCCCCACTCACCATGATGATTTTGGTATTTATCCATGTTCTGTGTATTTCAACAGCTCACTCTTTATTATTTCTGCTGACTGGTGTTCCATTGCATTGACCACAGTTTGGTCTCTGCTCTCCTGGTGGGTGGACATTTGAGGTGCATGCATTCTAACTGTGATGGATTAAGCTCTTATGAATATTTTTATAGTCTTTTGTGGACATATTTCCATTAACTTTTGGTATAACCTAGGAGTTAAGTGGCTGGGCCATACAGTTAAATCACTGTGAAAGTCTGAGGCCAGTTTGGTGGTGATGTTGAACCATCTTAATCTCCTGCCAGCAGTGCCTGAGGGATCTGGCTGCTTCTACCCATTGTCTGTGGCCATTCTCTCATGTGCTGTGATACCTCTGACTTCCCAAGTTGATGGCCTCCGTGTTCCTAGATCGAAATCTTTACTACCCACCCCTAATGAAGCTCACGCATTCATAAATTATGATTTATCTTTTAGTGATAAAACATTATTTCTTTTCCTGGATCTTTTAAAAATGGAATGTAATGTTTTTATTAATTCTTTGAGAATTTCATACGTGCATATTTTGGTCATATGCATGCCTTCTAAAAACTTTCCCCAGGTCTACTCTCAACTTCTCACCCCTCCCAACTATATGCCAGCTTTTTTTTTTTTTAAGAACTTAACCTAGTCCACTGGAGCACTGTGGACCTACCATGGGCCAAACCTTTAAAGAAAACTAAACCAACGCTCCCTCCCCAGAATACACTAATTGCCAGTAGCTCCTCAGCTAGGAGTGGGGACTCACGAGCCACTTCCCCCACTTGATGGCTTGATTTTGCACAGGCATCCACAGCTGCTGTGAGTTACTGGGTTCAGGGCCCTGTCATGTCCCAGAGATTCCGGTTTTCCCTGGGTCCTCCCTCAATTCTGGCCCTTACAATCTTCATCGCCTCTTCTGCAACAGTCCCCGAGCCTCATACAGAAGGGATATGATACTCTCAGCTCTAAATGTCTGTGTTAACTGCCACTCTACTGCACAAAGAAACCTTTGCGATGGGGTCCGAGAGCTACACTAACCTATAGGTAAGGCGCTGTGGTGCTCTGGCTATTTAGCAGAATGATAGTAGTGGAGCGCCCTGAGGTCTGTGAGCTCCCCGACCGTGGGTTTGGGCCAGATGTACACACAGTGCTAGGTATGTTTTTGCCTGTGGAGCAGGCTTTCAGTACAAGCAGGAAGCTGTTGGTTGCCCTCATTCATAACGTTCATGCAGCCGTGGGCATCTCTTCCCACACTGTTCGTTATTGTAGCTTAGGGAGTTCACAGCTGAGTAAGACTAGAGATGACCCCCCCACCCCCACCTCCAGAAGTCTGCATAGCATCTTACTGCACTAGGAAAGCTAGCCAGCAGGGAGGAAGACTCCTCGTCAGGACCTACTTGATTTCTCCATTTCCTATGACCAAAGGGCGTGAAGTCTTCAGCCAATAAGGTCTTAGTGTGATGTCCTGGTGGGTACACCCAGCACCGAGCTTTTTATTTGTTAACCTGTGGCTTCTGGGAGGAGCTTTATGCCTTATGTAGGGTGATTCCATTTGAACTCTTTTATTTTTTTTTTTAATTTTTTAAAGATTTATTTATTTATTATTATGTATTCAGTGCTCTGCCTGCATGTACACCTGCAGGCCAGAAGAAGGCATCAGATCACGTTGTAGATGGTTGTGAGCCGCCATGTGGTTGCTGGGAATTGAACTCATGACCTCTGGAAGAGCAGTCAGTGCTCTTAACTGCTGAGCCATCTCTCCAGCCCTTGAACTCTTTTATATGAATACATGTTTATGTAAAGTTTATGAAATAGTAGTTGTTCCTCAACCGAACCTCTCCCCCCACTTAAACTTCCCCGTCTATCTCCCCTGCCCCCTTTTCTATTACCTGTGTCCTACAGTTCCCCTACTTTAAGACCTTTGCTCCTCCTCCCCACCGGTGGCTCCTTCTCTAGCTTCCTGGATCCTATGGGTACTCCAAATTAAACACACAAATCTCGACATTCACTGCTAGGATCTACACATGAGTGTAAAAGCGGTTTGTTTGGTTACGAGTGATCTGTGGGGCTGTTTTATCCATGAACTGAAACTCCATCTATCATTAGCCCATGTCCTCATGCCACTATTTTGCTACTTTCTGTGATGACTTTCCTAGTTAAATCATACGCATGGAGCTCACATGGTTCTGGTGCGTCCTGGGCTCTGTGTGCTCTGAGATGGGGTCCTGGAGTCCGGTGAAACGGTAGAAGTATTTGGCAGCCTAGCAACAGACTCTTGTTGAATGAACAGACTAAGTACCCTTGCCAGCAACTGCCTAGAAGCTCCGAAGGAGAACTTACTGGAGCTAAAGAGACACCAACCCTGATATTCCTGTGCCCTTACTCAGTTTGTCATGAAAATATGTTTTAGAAAGAATTTTGGGGCTGGTCTGGCTATTGATAAGAGTTTTGAATTTTCTTTAGTCATTGAGAAATGATGTCAAAGAATTCTTAATGCCACTCCTTACTGAAGGGAGTCCTATAAATGCCATACAGAAATGCAGATAGTGTGGGACCCAGCTGTAGGTGAGCTTGCCCTCAGTGCTGAGAATTCCTTTTGTATGCTCTCCGCTCTGTGGAGCTACTAAAGAGTCTAGACTTGGACTTTGTAAGCCTAGAGCTTAGCATGGGGGGGCGGTGACTGGTGTAAGAGTGGGTGCTCTCCTGTAGCATGCTCAGTCAGCACAGCTTAGTCTAACAACTCCTAGTTATGTCAGAGAAGAAAGGCCCAGGCTCCTGGCCTTTTCAGGCCTTTTCAATACAAGGGATGACAATGTATCATAGAAAAAAATCACACACACACACACACACACACACACACACCGCAAATTCAAAGGTTGAATTGTGTTTTCTTTGTTCAAAGGGCAAATATAGAATAGATTTTAAAATTCCAGCGAAAATCGCTAAACTTAAAAATGTCCCTGTACCAAAAACTGGTTCTATTTCCATTTTTGAAAAAAAAAAAGTTGAGTAACAGAAGCATCTATCTTATCTTGTCATGGCTTTTATAAGTCACCCTCACTGTCTTCTCTGTCAATAGGATGACAACTGGGGAGAGACCACCACAGCCATCACAGGCACCTCGGAGCACAGTATATCCCAAGAGGACATTGCCAGGATTAGCAAGGACATGGAGGACAGTGTGGGGCTGGACTGCAAGCGCTATCTGGGCCTCACCGTTGCCTCGTTCCTTGGACTTCTTGTCTTCCTCACCCCCATCGCCTTCATCCTGCTACCCCAGATCCTGTGGAGGGAGGATCTGAAACCCTGTGGTGCCATCTGTGAGGGACTTCTCATTTCTGTGTCGTTCAAACTGCTTATTTTGCTCATCGGGACCTGGGCACTCTTCTTCCGCAAGCAAAGAGCGGACGTGCCGCGGGTGTCCGTGTTCCGAGCCCTGCTGTTGGTCCTCATCTTTCTTTTTGTGGTCTCCTATTGGCTTTTTTATGGGGTCCGCATTTTGGACTCTCGGGACCAGAATTACAAGGACATTGTGCAATACGCAGTCTCCCTCGTGGACGCGCTGCTTTTCATCCACTACCTGGCCATCGTCCTGCTGGAGCTGCGGCAGCTGCAGCCCATGTTCACACTGCAGGTGGTCCGCTCCACCGATGGAGAGTCCCGGTTCTACAGCCTGGGGCACCTGAGGTAAGAGGCACGAACACCGAGCAAGCAGAATGGATGACCAGTAACTCTAGAGGATGGCTGCTTCTCAGCCGGCAGGGGTGAGGGGCAGTCCCAGGTGCGCATGCTAAGACTGGGGCCTGCCTCTCTCTGCTTCTAGGACGGTGGGCTGTGTGAGGTGAGGGGCGTCCATGCCTTCCCAGTGGAAATCTCAGCTAGGTTCAGGGTTTTGCTGGACTCATTCTCTTACCTTGTCAGGGGTTCCCATAGTCGTGCAAAAAAGATAAGGCTGAGTGATGGCGCCCTACTTTGACTTTGGACTTGGCTTATAGATAATGAATGGATAAGGTGACTAGTAATTCCGTTTTGTCCAAAATGATGTATCAGGTACTTATTATAGCTAAGCTTTGGAATCATCCTAATTGTCCACCAGCAGATGAAGGGATAAAAAATGTAATATATGCATATGTAAATGTATATACATATATATGTAATAGAGTTTTATTTAGCTATAAAGAATACAATTATGACAGGCAGCGGTGGCGCACGCCTTTAATCCCAGCACTTGGGAGGCAGAG
>OU015753.1:57295189-57316248 GCA_907169655.1 Acomys percivali | reverse complement strand
AAAAAAAAAAAAAAAAAAAAAAAAAAAAAAAAAAAAAAAAAAAAGAATAAAATTATATCAGTGACAGGAAAATGGACAGAATTGTAGATGATTGTGTGAAGCAAAGTAAGCTAGACCTACAAGACAGACAATCATATTTCTTCTCATACAGAACCTAAGATATATCCATATATATCTTATACATATATATCTTACACATATATATCATACACATATGAAAATAGGAGGAGACCCATTTAGGAAAGGGAAGTAGAGGTGTGGGAGGAGGAATGGGGCAGGGCTCTGGGTATTGTGGGAGGTTAAAGTGTGTGAGGCATTTGATCAAAAACATTACTATGAAGTGTATCACTTTGCACAACAAATAGCACATGCATGAGCTCTGTATTTTCAACTATAACACCATTTTATAAAACAGTCTATCTGGTGTCCTTTGATCCCTCAGTTGGGATTATTAGCTCTTCCTTTTTTTTTTACATTCTCAGAGATATCCTGATTTGGTCATATGTAGTCATCCTGGCGACTAATAAAAAAAAAAAAAAAAAAAAATCAGGCTCCAGCCAGGGACAGGCATATCTCTGTGAGTTCGAGGCCAGCCAGAGCTATATAGAGAGACCCTATCTCAAAAAAAGGCTACATACCAATGTGTAAGGATTGAGTGTTTTGAAAATGTTTGTATGAGAAAGGTTAAAACTCATTTATATTTATGCATAAAGTTAGTGCTTTATTGTGTGGTGAACTGAAAGGGTAAGAATCATTATTTGTTTTATAAATAAATGAAGGTAAGCACCCTATGCCAGTTATTATAGCAAAAATTTGTGTGATGTTATGTATTCAGTGTTATGAATGGAGACTCGAGGTAGAGGGTGTAAGTACTTTACACAGCATACCATACGCACCCTTTCTTGGAATCCCTCTAGTGTCGTGGGGCGGGGCTGAATTAATGATCCAGTGATGACATCTCCCCTGCCGTGTAGTATCTCACTCCTCCATCTGTTCCATTCTATACACGTTTTGAGATCCCTGAGGATATAAGCTGTGTCTGACTCCTCCTGGCATCCTTGGTGCCTGGCATGGAGCATGACACACAGTTGACAGTCATGTGGCCCTGGGTGAATGAGCCACTGTGGTGATTTGAAGGAGAAAGGGCCCCATAGGCTCATGTATTTGAATGGGGTGTCCCCAGTTGTTGGAACTGTTTGGGAAGGATTAGGGGGTGTGGCCTTGTTTGAGGAATATGTCACTGAGGGTGGACTTTGAGGTTTCCACTTATTTATTTATTTATTTATTTATTTATTTATTTATTTCCACTTACTTATTATTTATTTCCGCTTATTTATTATTTCCAATTATCTCTCTCTTCTCTCTGCCTCTGGCTGAGAGAGATGTAAGCTCTCAGCTACACCCTCCCTGCCATGATGGCCATGGACTCTCTCCCTCTGGAACTGTGACCCCCAAAAGTAAAGGCTCTCTTTTATCAATTGCCTTGGTCATGGTGTCTCGTCACAGGAATATAAAAATAACTAAGTCGCTCACCTTGGAGGTCTGGCTTCAAAGTCTCACTGTCCTGAGCAGTGAATGCTGACGTGTGTCACGTGGCAAAGCAGCCAGGACTGGTGAGGACATCTTAGTGCCTACCAGAATAACTGGCTTTGTCATCATTTTTGGCTATTGTTGGGAGAAGTGGCCCAGACCCAGTTTGGAGTCAGACCACACTGCCCAACCAATGTCATGTTGGTGTGTGCTCCTATCTGTATCTCTGGCTCGGCTCATACTGCCCGAGGACAGGCTGGTTTGGTGTTCAAGGCCACTGCCACCATGATTGATGATGAGTGTGCCGTGCTGGATAAGCTGGTGTTTCAAATCCGCCATAGTTGACAGTAAAGCCGTAGAAGCAAGTAAGTCGCTGGGACCTTGGGTCCTTAGAGAACTTCCTTCCCACACTTTATACAAAAGAGGGACTCCAGAAAGATCTCTCACAGAGCCCAAGCTCAGAGTTTTCTGGGGCTCCCAGGCACT
This sequence comes from Acomys percivali, assembly GCA_907169655.1. Taxonomy (NCBI): domain Eukaryota; kingdom Metazoa; phylum Chordata; class Mammalia; order Rodentia; family Muridae; genus Acomys; species Acomys percivali. The sequence continues at coordinate 57,314,232 of OU015753.1, read as the reverse complement.
GGAGTGTGGCTTTGGAGTGCATAGTTGCCATGCCAGACCTGAAGATGGGGGGACTCTGGCACAGGACAGGCAGTCTCAGACAGTGCAACTATGAAGCCTTTTGGGAACCCGCCTGGCTCTAAGGCAGGCTTTGCTGATATCAACACTGTGCAGGCAGACCTCACCCTCACATGATACCTGGGTGCAAATGGGAGGGGCCAACCCAACGGCCCCTAGAAAGTAGGGGGAAAAAACCTGACAACATCTTTGGAGTCTCACAGCTTAGCTACGTGGGTCAGGGGCAGAACTGGGTGGGAGAAGCCAGACTGCTCTGTTGCTCCTGGCCTGCTGCAAAAAGCAGTCACCTCATGTCCCCAGGAAAACTGCAGGTGGCACATACCAGACAAGGTTGGCAGGGGGCATTTGAGTGGAATCTCTTCCCTGGCTCCTCACTGCCCCTCCTTTCATCAGACCCCTTTTGTCCCTGACCTGGTGAGTTTGAATTCTGAGGTAGAAGGAAAGGTGACCCTGTCTCTCCTTGGGCAGGTCTAAGTGTCCTGTCACAGCCAGGCTGAGGGAGCGGAAGCAGGCATGGCACCTCCCCCAGGCACTGTGCTGGTCTCATCACCTGCTGCTCCGCAGGCTAAATCTGATCCAAACCCAGCAGTGGCAGGAAGAATCACTGGGCCAGAAATATAACTTCTAAGCCCTTTTGTAAATTGTCAAGATGGGAGGGAAGTGGGGAGCATCAAGGACAAAGCAAGCTGGCCCTCACACCCCCCTCCCCAGATATCAGAATAGCAGGTCTTCATCAGAAGGAACCAGAACCCAGGCCTTTCAGCTTTCCCTTTATGCAAAGCCTCACTGCAGAGTGACCTATTGGGCTGAGGTGCAGAGTGGCGGGGAGCTCTTTCTTCCAGTTTTCAAAGGAGATTTTCCTGAATGGACTGAGCTATTTTGAGAGTTTTCAAAAGAATGCCTACGCTTCAGGTTCATAAAGAAAATGGACTTCTTGTTAGCAATCATAAAAGGCCCGTGCTGCGGCCTCCCTCGTGGTAGGGCATCATTTGGGGTTTATTTGAAAGCCTTCAGAACTGGATGAGATTATTGTGGAAATTCCCTAAATAGATGTAAGATGTGACCCAGCCTCTAACTAATGCCTTAGGAGCTAGGAAGGCTTTTCATGTTTCCACTTAATTTGTCCCTCCTCTAGTGGTCAGAACAGATGGAACATGGGCATTGCATCTTTCCCAGTTGAGGACAGGTTAAGGGACCTGGTTGGCGCCCCCAGCAGGCAGCGTCTTGCAGTTACCCACCTGTACCCACCCAACTCCCGGAAGTTGAGGCTTCTCACCCCATACACACCGCACTTACCATGTTTTGCTCCCCATTCTCACAGCGACTTGCTAACTTGTCTTTAAACTTCATTAGAAATGTAATGTATTTGTTTGTTTGTTGTTTCACTGACCGTATGAGGGGAGAAACCCAGAAGAAAATGGAAAAACAGAACTTAAAATGACATTGAATCACTTCAATATCTCCTGTGATTTGAAATCTTTAAAGCAAAACTCAGTAAATATTGGAGCAAACTGCCAGCAAAAATTGTAGCTGTCAGCGAGGAGCTGCCCAGCTAGCCCCTAGCTGATGTCACATGCCTTCTGGCCTTGAACGCAAAACTCAGTCTTCAGGACAGTCTTGTGGGGTAGACACTGTTCTCTCCAATTGGTAGATGAGGAAACGGAGGCAAGGCTGGGGGCACAGGGCAGGAGGGGGGCTCCAGGAAGTCCTGTAAGGCCCCACGGCATTTGTGATTGTGAGCCACAGGGTTTGAGCCCCGATGGTGTAGTTTCGGAATGACCTCAACCACTCCCTGTACCGGCCTGAGCAGAGGATTTAATATATTGACCTTGACGTTCCTGCCGTGAGAGCACACGGGTGCCCTGCAAGCACGGTCTGTGCACTTTGCGTGCACCCGGCAGGAGCTAGCTGATGCCCCATGTGTGTTCCATTCACTCGGCTCTTTCTTTAGAGTGGATAGAAGACAGGTGTCGGAGATGCCCGGCTTGTTCTCTGTGGTCCCTTACCTCCATCAATTCTTTAACTCACAGTTGACACAGGCCAGGCCTTAGGGCTGTGGCAGTGGGTTTGAGGCTCCGGCCAATCCTTTCCTCCATTCTCTGTTTCACCTGCTCCACAGATGTCTTTGACCTAGTGCTGTGTAAAACACAGAAGCTTAAAAGAGCCATCTCTTTATTTCTAACCCTTTCTGCAGCGTGGGTTGGGCTCAGCTGGGTGGCTCCCTTGTAGGTCTTGCCTGGGTCCCTGTGTGATTACACACACACACACACACACACACACACACACACACACACACACAGTGAGGCAGCATGGCTAGGCTTTGTTCCTTTTCTGCATATCCTGAGAGGCCCTCCATCCCCGCATGGGCTGTGCAGATGTCAGTGGCAGCTCAAGATTTCGATGGATACCCAAGTAGAAGTTCTCAGGTCCGGTAGAGCTGAGGCCTACAGCTGGCCCCGCGTCACTTCTGCTATGTTCTTTCTTGGTTGAGGCTAAGCCCAATTTAAAGAGTGTGTGTGTTGGCTCACAGTTTGAGACTGTCCTCGGTCCTGGCGAAGAAGTCATGGCAGCAGGGGCTAGAGGTGGCTGGTCACATTGCATCTGCAGTTAGGAGAAGGCAGGAGTGATGAACGCTGGCACCCAGCTTGCTTTCTCCTCTTTATTCAGCCCAGGACCCCAGCCTAGGGGATGGCACCACCCACAGTTACAGTGACTCTCCAGACTTTTGTTAACCCAATCTGGCTAATCTCTCAGGCATGCTCAGAAGCTAACTTAATCTAAATAATCTCTTACAGATTTATCTCTTAGGATCTCCCAGATCTGTGGTTCTCAACTTAAGGGGTCACAACCCGTTTGGGGTTAAGCTTACTCCAGTATCCTGGCAAGTCTTAATTCCTTGAGTCTAGTAGTATCCAAGCTGGTCTATAGGCTGCAGAGTAGGCTCAGCAGTGGGGCTGGCCCTGGGCTCCCCTCCCACACCAGGGACTAGCACCTATGGTCTTGGGAGGCTGCTGAGGGCCCAGAGCCGTTGGCCATGACACCGAGGAGTGTTTTTAAATGCTTACTGGAGTTTTTGCCTCATGCTGTTACTATCGTGGTTTCATATATAAACTGTTATTTTTAGAAACGGGTGTTTTCATTTGTAACTACTTTCCAATAATGGTATTTCACCAGTCCCCATGCGCACCCCCCCCCCTTAAAAAGCGACGGATAAAAATGAGTGCAAGCTTAAGAGTAGAGGGTAAAGGGTTTGTTCAGGCTGTAGGAGGATTTCAAGGCAAACTCAGGGCTGCCGTTTGTGGTTTGGTGCTGTGGTGCCTCTTAAAAGTGGCTTTAATGAGAGTGTAAGTTTCTGGACACTGAAGCACTGTGTTTATACAGCTGCTCCCTGGGAGCCGCCACAGTCGGGCTGGCTTGCTGTGCATGGCGTCTACCCGCAGCCTCATGCTGAGGCCAGAGGACTCACCCTCTGCACAGTGCCCATGGAAGGGAAGCTGGGTTCCACTCTCTTGGGAGGGTTGGGAGGGCTGTGGCAGTTGAAAGTGTGTCCCTAAGGGCTACGCTTGCATATGACTTCCTAGGAGCCATGGTCCTATGGAAGGCTTTCCTGGGGACCATGTCTGAGTGGAGGCCACACTGGTATTTCCCTGAGGTCTTTGCTAGAATGCACAGCCTGCCTGGGACCCATCCCGCTGTAGGCTGCCTACCTGGGGGCCATGCTGGTGTAGACAACCTTCTTCAGAGAAGAGTGAGCGTGAAAACCAAGGACCGTGTTGGCGAAGGTAGCTCTTCTAAAGAGAAGCAGCTGTGTTTCCAGAACAGAGTTCCCCTCAAGGGCTCATGTGGGTTGGTGCCATGCAGCTCCCATCCATAAACCCAGGTGTGATTGTGCTTGTCAAGGCAACGACAAGTGGGGAAGTGGGGCCACCTTCCTGTGACTCATCACACGGCATTTGGCTCTGTTCCAAGTATAGCTTGTCCCTGCCTTTGTAGTCAGGGATCCCATTGGGTAACTATTGACCTTTGAACCCCAGACTTATCATCTGTGTTGCCATAGTCTTCCCAAAGCTGATGCTCCGGAGGGTGGAAGGGCAGAGAAGGCCAGCAGAGGCTCTCAGGTGTGTCTGTAGGCGTTCTTGGTCTCTGTCTAGAGAGAGGTTTTCAAACACACTGGGCAGGCGCTTGTCTTTCATCTTCAGGTCTCTGGTGTTTATCTCTGTATGAGTCACCACAGTCATGTGTGAAACTAAGAAAGGCCAGTTCCCAGATAGGGACTGTGGCCCAGACTGGACTGATACAATACAGGGAGGTGACAGGGAGGTGAGGTCCTATGCTACTGCCTGAAACAGAGCTGCAGCCCTCCGGGGAGCTAGTGGCAAGGCCATGGCTTTCACCTACAGGAATATGGGTGCCTCCTGGGGACCCAGTGGGAGAGGGCTTCAGTATCCCTGATTGTGTGTCATCAGAGACCACGAAGGAAAATGTCTGTCAGCGCCATCGCCCCACTCAGAGCCCGGCTCAGGATCATGCATAACGGCCAGGGAGCGTGCATACCCATGACAGCTTGGTGCTGGTCCTCTCCTACCCTTCCCAGTGTACGCATACTCTGTGTGTGGCTGCACCTGCAGTAGGAAAGTGAGTTTCCTTCAGGGCTTCATTTTCATTATAAACTTAAAATGGGGCTAGTAAAAGCATGGGGAAGCGCTCAAGGTGTCCCCAAGCCTGCACTTTGGAGACCATCCCATGGTGACTCAGGCCTGTGGGTTCTGACTTGGAGGACTGGCACCAGTATCCCAGGCTTCCCAGCTGCTTGCTCTGCCTTCACTATGGATAAGGATATGCTGTAACTTTTGCCCGTGGGCTGGTACTCAGTGTGGGGGCCAGCAGCACTTTGCAGCTTTTGATTATTGACTCAATGCTTCCTCCCGCTTGAGCTGACAGGCTCGGATCACCTGCGAATCCATGTAGTCATGGACTAGGGCTTTCTGCAGCCTCGCCAGCCAGCCACAGCCACAGCTTCCCTCCTCTGGATGGGTAATGTGCCTGTGGTTCCAGATCACAGGCAGCATGCATCCCAGAAATGCGTCGCAAGATACTTTGTTCCAGAAAGTTCATCCCATCTCCTGGGTTAGTAAACATAATAAATCAATTACAGTTTCCCTTGAGTTCCAAGGTGCTTGTTGCCTGTTATCTGTGAGGGACTTGATCAAGCCACCTTCCCCAATACAAACATCTTAATTAGAAGGCAGAGGGTCTGGAGATGTAAGCACTATTTGTGCCTGGCTGGAGCAGCAGCACTCGGAAGTGCTAATTATGTTTGCTTCTCTGAGACTCACACAGATACTGCTGTGGGTAGCCCCAGCTGTGTCTTTCTCCCAATCTGGGACAGTGAAGACGATGCATGCAGAGAGACTCCTCACTCATAGATACTGCTGCGGACAGAGAATTGGCAGTTGGCTGAGTCAGAAGCATTGATGGTTATATTAGTTACTAGTCTGGTTGCTGTTGTCAAGTACCTAACAGAAGCACTCTAAAGAAGAAAGGATTTATTTTGGCTCAGGATACAGCCCATAGTATTGAGGAAGTCACGGCAGCAGGAACATGAGGTAGCTGGACATATTGCTGTATTGCTAGTTTAAAACTACTTTTTATTGGGGTTCCTTAATGCCTCTACCTCCCTGCCAACCCCCCGACCCTAGGTAGGAGAGGAAGAAGGTTAGAAGGGACAGGGGACATAGACCTCTTCAGACTTAGTTCCAGCTGGTTAGCCTCATCGAGTTCTTTGGGAAAAGACCAATCTCAGGAGCGAGGGTATCTAGCAGTTCAGCAACAGGAAATGGCAAACGCAGCAGGACAGACAAGCAGCCTTCCTCCTCCTCCTCCTCCTCCTCCTCCTCCTCCTCCTCCTCCATCCATCCATCTCCTTGAAGCCCTTCTAGTCTCTCTGGGCTCTGGTATTTATACTCCCCAGAATTCCACTAACTCCAGCTGGCAAAGACAACATCCTTCTCCGAGCTGCACGAGGCTGTTACCAGCTGGCATGGACCGCCAGTTATCAGCTGTGGACAAACTAAAAAGCCCGATATCCCACACTTGGTATTAAAACAAAAACATATTTACGTAATGTAACTGAGGTTTTCTTTTTAAAGAAACCAAAGCTTCCACTACATATTGCATCTGCAGAAAGAGATGAACATTGCCACCCAGCTCCTTTCTCCTTCACACCCAAGTCTTCCCATCTATAATTTCTCACAACCTTGTCTCCATGGTGATTTTTAGATCCTGTCAAGTTTGCTGTCAGTATTAACCATCACAGTGGCCTTAACCCTGGCTGGGGGTTTTGACAGACAGCAGACTCAACTTTAAATTAAGATTCCGCATTTTGGCATTTTGTTAGACAATCTAGTCTGAGCCCTAAAATGTAGCCACTGCGTCAGGCATACCTTAAAGGGTATGCCTTGAAGGTGACAAGGTGGCTGGGGGTCCTGGCAGGGTTTTGGTGTTGGTGCGTGCCTTTCTGTCCAGGCGCCACGCTTCCCTGTGCATTTGTACAGAGCTTCAGCTACCAGCGAGCTCAGTCCTGCCCTACCCTTGACTAGCTTCCTTTTCTTAATGTATATTTTCACCAGCTTCCCAGGGCTGCCATAAAGGAGTGCTACAAACAAACATATGAGCTCAAAACGCATCTCCCTCTTGGCATCTCAGAGGTCTGTAGCTCCATCTTGGCGGGGCCTCACCCTTCTCAAGACTTTAAGGAGAATGTTCTTCAGCGCCTCCTGCTTCTGCTGCAGTGTGCTGGCAGTCCTGGCTCTCCCTGGCCTCAGCTGCATCACTCCTACTTCTGCTTCCCTGCTTCTTCTCAGTGCACACCCATGTACGAGTGACCATGACATCTGCAGACGCCATTTCCAAATCAGGTCACACTCTGGGGTTCCAGAAAGACACAGAGTTCAGGAGACAGTCTTCCCTTCCCTACATTGGGTTTCTCAGACCTGTCCAGTGATGGACACTGACCCGGCTACACCCACTGCAGATGTTTCAGAACAGCAGTTAACACCCATGTTCGCTCATACTGTTTCCTCTGCTCGGAATTCTCAGAGCCCAGTGTCCACAGAGTGGGACCTACAGTAACCTGCTAAGACTCAGCTCAGGCCCATTGTGTGGACCCCATCTCTTTCCGTTTCCTGTGTGTGTGTTCCACCCATTCGAATCTTTTAGGTGTGCTTATCATTTGGGTGGTTGTCCCTGTGGGAAGAGTGAACTTCCTTTTATGAGTCTGGCTTGTAGCTCAGCGCCTGGGACATCACAGGTGTGCAGGGTTTTTACGTTGGCTGTGATGGAGATGGGGCAGCTGGTTCCTCATCCTTTCCTGGACCATTTCTGGATGTCAGCATCATTGGCTTGAAGGATAATGAGTACACACCCTAAACGGAAGTCTTTCCAGATTTTACTATGATGAGAAAACTGTTTAGTGTCTCACCTGGCAGCACACACTGAGGCAATTGGAATAGGGGCCTGGCACTGACATGGCCAGTTGCATGTAAGAAAGAGGTTCACATTTCCCACCCATGGGGGAAAAAAGCTGCTTTGTTGACAGATTGAAATGGATGCAGTTAACTTTGGGAAAGGCTGAACCTTAAGAGAGTCTTATCTGTTTGGCCAACCATGCTCTCTCTCTTGCTCTGAGAGGAGCTGAGGATGTAAAGGCTTTAGCCTGGGTGTATCCTAAAGGCAAGTGCTAATTTCTGCACTCAGTCTTTTGTCCTGGTTTGGCTGCAGAAGGCACACACAATCAAGGGGAGAGCAAATGAATAGTAAATAAAAGAATATGTGTAGAGGTGCACATGTATGTATGTGTGAGCCCGTGAGTGTGTGTGTGTGTGTGTGTGTGTGTGTGTGTGTGTGTGTGTAAGTAAATGCATGCTTTTCTAGACTACACTCCCTCTCTCTACAACCTATGGGGGGCTAAAAAGAGATGATTTATGGCCAAAGTGTTTCCTCCAAGTATGAGATGCTTTCATAATAAGAGGGGAAAGCAGTAAGGCCCAATAGCAGAAATTAAAGATTAGTTTAGCACGGCAGGAGAATGATCTTCTTTTCAGAGTCTGCAGTTGCCTGGGGTGCTCGCAAAGGAATGGATTCTGACTTCTCTAGTTCTCACATCTCTGGCAGACTACAGAAATCACTTCCATTTCTAGAAATCTGGGAGTGTGTTGGTCAGTTTTCTACTGCTGAAACAAAGTACCTGAGGCCATCCGTTTTAAGGAGGGAAGATGGATAGGGCTCACAATTTCAGGGTTTGTTTGTTTGTTTGTTTGTTTTTTGTTTGTTTTGCCTACGGTCACTTAGCCCCAACACTTTGAACTGGCAGCAAGGCAGAGAAAGCACTGTGGTGGGGAGCACATAGCCCAACAGAGCTGTTCAATTCATGGCAGCCGGGAAGCAACAAGATCCCAAAGTCACTTTCAAGAGCACACCTCTAGTAACCTGACCCCCTTCTGGGAGGTTTTACCTCCTAAGGGTTCGCTGCTTCCCCACGGCTACTCAGGTCCACAACTGAGCCTTTAATACATAATCCTTGAGGGAAATATTGAAGAAACATAACTCATGCCGTATAAATGGCTATGGAGCCATGCTTTTATGCCTTGGAATGGCATGATCCAACCAGCCCCAGCCCCTGTTATAAAATGCTTGGGCCCATTATCAGTAACATGATATTATTTTGGGTAATGCTGTATGGTTTATAAACTCATTCAGTGCCATGATTTCAGTTAATCTTCTTAGCAGCCGCATAAGGTGGTTGCTGTTACCGCCCCATCACAGGCCAAGAGGAAACAGAGTCTAGAAAGTAACAGAATGGCAGGCTCAGGTCTGGAATCTAGACTTTCTGCTTCTCACGCCAATGCTTTCTCCACCTGTGAGTCATGGCACCTCCCAGTAAGTGAATTGGATTGTCAGGAGGCCGCACTGTCAAAGAATGCTATAACCTTACAGTTCATATGGCTCCTGTCCCCAAGGAAAGCTATTTTGAGGGCTCCACCTTGGCTCACTTCCAAAGGCAGTCCTTCTTGGTGAGAGAGATTGGCACGGGTGCACACAGGGGCCAGATCACCCTCCCCAGCACACACTTGGACATAGGAACTCAAGGCCGTGGCAGTATCTTTTACAAGGTATGTGCCCTTTAAATTAGATTACCTTATAAAATCTTTTTTTTTTAATTTTATAAAATCATTTGAATCCTAAGCCAACCAAACAAGTCAAAGTGGAAAGGCAGAAGGTAAACTCCCCAATCTCCAGTTTTGTTTTTCTGGCCTAAATGTCAGTTAAAGGGAACTCTCAGAAAGTCAGAATTCAAAGCTTGCCCACTAGCCTTGAGGCTTCGGAAACAGCCCGTAGAGACTATCGCCTGAGGTAGTTGGACCTCAGAATCTCCCAGTGGAATTTCTAACTAAGCCCACCTGCCTAGTTCATTTCGTTTACCTTTCAGTAATGCACCTCATAGAAGCCAGTGTTTTGGAGCCCACGTACCGTGGCAGAGTCCCATCCTCCTCAAGGAAAAAAAAAAAAAAAAAAAAGAATGAAATTTCAAGAAGGGAATAATTTAAGATAAAGTTATCCCCTCCTCCCCAAGGCTAGAGTTGTCTGTGGTGTTATCAACAAAACTGTTTCATAGATTGGGAGATTAGAATAGGTGGATTGTGATTTGTCTGATTATTAGATTTGGGGGAGAACAAGGAGGTTGTTTTCATTTCTAGACTTTTTGGGAGTATGACAGGGTTGTGTCCATAGCCTGCACCCCATGGTTCCTGCTTAAAGATGATTTGGCCAACTCACTGCCTTTGCTCCCTAAACACAGTGCTGACGTGGTGCCATGCTCCCCACCAGTCTGATTTTCCTGGCCCCCTCTTTCTCTAGACATGATCTGGTGTAGGAATCAGGACTAGCTGGAAGATTTGCTTTCGTGCATCTCTTAGGCCCCCTTCGCCTCTAAATGGTTTTATGAAATACGTCTTGGCCAATCTTAAGCCTATGGGAATCCTAAGGTTTCATAAACAGGCAAGTTGAGCAAACAAATGTTAAGGATATAAAGGAGGCCTTCCTTGTGTGAGGGACTTCCGCAAGGAGTTAAGGGGGTAGGGATGGGATGCCTAACTCCTTGTTGGACATTACCCATCCAACAGCACCCACAGTGCTGGGCTTGCTCTGGGTCTAGGGACAGGCCTAGGGGTCTAGATAGCATGAAAGGTTTCCCAAAAGAGGCTTGTGTGCTACCATATTTGGAGGATACAGAGACAGAGGCAAGGAAGGTGTCTGAGCACTGGCATTGGCTGAAAGGAACGGATGACCGTATGTCCTGGTCTTGTGGACATAGCTATGACTGAGGTGGTACCTAAACCACAGAGATGACTTTGATGGCTAACAGCAAAGAAGGATGTAAAGATGACATCAACCACAGACTTCTGAGTATTTAGATTGTTCCTGTAGCCTGGAGCAGAATGTGGACACAGATGGCCTCCGCTGCTGTTTGGACCCGTGTCTTCAGCTGTTATGTACAAAGCACAGCTCAGCTATCAGCACAGGGAATCGCCATCCACAAGACTTTGGGCTTGTAGCACATGGTTTCCTCTGTGAAAAGATGAGGCACCTTAATGTTGCATTTTAACTCGAACGGTTGCAACTTCTTAGAAGTTGAGCACATTGGCTGTGTATTGTCTAAGGTCCATGGAAATTCTCATCCCTCTTGTATTGTGCGATGTGCTGAGTGCCAGACAAATGGTTCTCTGTAGGCGAGAGTGTGCACAGCTCTTGGAGGCATTTATAAACTTGGCACAAGAGCACTTCAACTCCTGCATTAGCTTGTCAGCCTGGGCATCTGGCCAGGACCATGCCTGGCTCTGAGTCACCCTGGTTCCTCTGTGAGATGACAGAGCTGGGGAAGGAGCAGAGTGACTGCACTTCTCTTCTGTGGGTCTCGGGAGCTAGGCTGCTCTGGCCTTGGCAACACTGAGGCGCTGCATGAAGCTCCAGGTCGCTGTCCCCCAGCATCAGCCCTATCCGTGGGAAGTTCTTAGGGGGCTCCTGTGGTTTTGCTCCAACATTAGCTGCCACTGGCCTTGCCCCAGCTGTGTTGTAGGCCATGCCAGAAGGTAGCAGGAGTTTTGCTAGAGCGAGGCAAAGACAGAAGCCATTTCTAAAGATGGCACTTGTGGGTTAAGGGCATTGAGCAACGGCACTGTTTCCTCCCTGCTGGACTGAGTCCATGGGATTCTCTGGGCTCCTCCCTGTGACCTGGATGAAAATCAAAACCCAGCAGCCACCACAGGAAGGTTTGCTTTGAAGAGGGGCCTGGGGGTAACTTCTGAAACTGCCTTTAAAGTCCTAACTTTTTTTTAAGGGGGGGATTTATTTGTTTACTTTTTTATGATATGTATGTACCTGCAGGGTTTATGTGCACCACATGCGTGCAGAAGCCTATAGGGGCCGGAAGAGTATATTAGATCTCCTGTCACATTGGTTACAAGCTGCCATATAAGTGCTGGGAACTGAACCTGGGGCTTCTACAAGAGCAGCTAGTGTTTAATGGCTGAACCATCTCTCAACCTCCACCACCCGCACACCAGTTTTTAACTTTTGGTGAGAGACATGGTTTTCTGTCATAATAACCCAAGAACCTAGAGAGGCTCTTCTGCTGGTATAAAAGCATGGGAGGAACTAGTTTGAACCAGTGTGTCTGTATTTTCACACTTAGCGCCTCTGCCTCACCTTAGGCCCAGAGTTTCTAGAACGTTAGCTTGCAGGCAGAGCCAGAAGAACAGCGGCGACGTGCAAGGGAACGTGTGCGTGATGGGTGTGGGTGCACCTTTGCATGCGGTGGGGTTGGAGGAACAAATGCCCCTCTCTGGAGAAGGTCACAGCAGATGTTGAAAGCACACTGAGCAGAGCCCAGAGCATTACCGAGATCCACAGGGAAGCCCTTCTCTTTCCTCCCACATTGTCTTAATGCCTGCTGGGTTCCCACAGAGTGCAGAGGAGAGCACTTAGCCAGCCAGGCCTCATCCCCAACCCTGTCTGTGTTCAGTTCTTAAAGTAGTCTTGGGGAATGTAGGGACTTATAGGGGAGTGAGGGAAGCTGGGAGGTGGGGTGGGGGGTGGGAGGGGCGGGGAGGGAGAGTCTTGGGGGGTGGAGTGGGGGTGACACAAAAGCGTCAACTGCTTGGCTAAGGGCTGCAAGGTCAGTAGGAAGTGAAGGTCTGTGAGCCATGGTGAGCGCACTGGGATGCCACGTAGTCCTCCAGGAATCCAAGGCAGCCCCTGCCCTGGTGCTCTGGCTATTGCAAATAATCCTTATAAGCCCATTATCTCAGCGTGCCGGGAAGGAGCCGCAGAAGGCAAGACAAAACAGAGCCGTGGTATTTAGCACACTATGGTTGGTGAACAGCTTCAAGAGCTGCAAGTGGCAGGACATACAGCTCAGGGTGAAGGGCCAGCATCTAGGTTGTCAGTCAGCTCCGGGGTCCTATCAAAACTGTAGTGCATGCCATGCCATTGTGCGGCTCGTGGACCTTCTGTGGCTTTGTTTTCTTGCCTGGAGTGCTCATGAGGATCAGACGAGATGGGGTACGTGAAAGCCCTTCCTAGTCGTTGCTGGCTCACCTTTGAATCAGCAGGGGTTCTGCATCTGAGGCAGAAAGTTTCTTTTCAGCTCCCAGCACTCACCCATACTCCTGGGTATGGGTGTTATCACCTGTCCTCCAAAATGGTGGCTTGGTGTTGTCATCTGCTGAGTGTCCAAGACAGTAGCCAAAGGGCAGGGGCTCCTGACAGTAGTAAGACCCAAAGGATCCTAGCTGAAGCCTCATTTTAAGTGAACTCGGCCTCATAGGGAGGCCATCTTTGTAACCTGGAAGACCAACTCCTTAATCCTGAGGCAACATTGTGTGTGAAGCCTCCAAAACTTTGACCTTCCATTCATAAGCCCTGTGACCATCATCAAACCTCCTACCTTTGTGGGAGAGGGGCGCCTAACTTTCTTTTTTCTTTCTTTCTTTCTTTCCTTCCTTCCTTCCTTCCTTTCTTACTTTTCTTTTTTTCTTTTTGTAAACTGAGGACAAACAGAAAAAGTTCTATGTACACCAAACCTAAACCTCAGTTCCAACCACTGTCCAGATGGGTTACAGGGAATGACAGAGCCTGAGAAAGGGGAAAGAAGCCATAACACTGAGATGCATGGGGGACGTGGGGCCGCAGACGGCCCTTGGAGGCTACCCCAATGTGCTGGTGTAGGGGCCACCAGACGGCGCTCAGAGGCTACCCCGATGTGCTATTGACCTGACTCAGAAAGTCTTCTCATTTCAGACCCGCTGTGTTCTGTGAAAACCCTGCATTCATTTTTGCCTTTGTTTCACAGCATCCAGAGAGCAGCGTTGGTGGTTCTGGAAAATTACTACAAGGACTTCACTATCTATAACCCAAACCTCCTAACAGCATCCAAGTTCCGAGCAGCCAAGCACATGGCTGGCCTGAAAGTCTACAATGTAGATGGTATGTGCTTGAAACCATTTGTGGGGTGTGGGGCCACAGTTAGGTGTCTCTGTAGCTTTAACTTTATAGCGCATTTGCCTCTATCTGTGCTCCGTGCTGGCCTTATGGTCTTTTCTCACTTCAGAACAGTTTCTGTTTTTATTTTCAATGTAGGCAAACATGTTTTCCAGAGGGAATGTCAGTTTACAGTCTACACACATAGCAAGTTCATCCATTAGGGGACTTTGATATTGGAAACTGCAGTTGTGTTTCCTACCTCCTGCTGGGTACACCTCCGATGAAAGCCCTTAGGAGAGGAATGCTTTCCAAACATCTGAACATCTTATCCAAGGACCGAGAATGCTCCCCAAAGGCACCAGGCCTAGAAGTGTCCGGAGTTCAAGTGTCTGGAGCTCTTCTCAGCCTTCTCAGTCCTGGCTGAGAGCAGGAGTTGAATGGTGACAAAAAACTGGAGCCAGACTAGAGAAGTTAGGGCCCAGTTCCATTCAGGGTGTCAGATGCTCAAGTGTGAGAAACAGGACTCCTCGTCACTTCCTGCTGGGCTGGAACAAGACAGGGCTTCGCTTGATTCTCTCTCTCCAGAGAATCCTGTTGCCAACAGGTCACCTGACTTCCATAGGCATCAGGTTTTGGTGATGACGTCTTGCCTAGGTTTGTTTTTGTTTTTACTTTGCTTGCATAAGGTGTACAACTGATAAGTTTCACCCCTGATGGGAAGACTTAGTTCACCAAGTCCACAGAAGCAGGTCACCCAGAACAAAGCCTGAGGTCTTTCCAATAAGCTAAGGGGGGTGGGAGGGTAGTGCTCAGGGTGACACAGGACTTCTAGGTCTCTTCACAGATGGGGCGTTTTTGTGGTTCGCTGGGCTGTGGTGCTTGGGGTGCTAGAAGCCCGGCTTAGCTTGTTTTCCTGGGTGTGGTCACTGTACGTGTCCCTTGACTTTCTCTTCTCCCTGTCTGTCCTTGTCCCCCCACCTTGCTCACTCTCTCTCTCTCACTGTTTGCTGCATGTGATGTCCCAGCCGCCCTTATGGCCAAACTGAAACTTTGTGTAGCAGACGGTAAGTGACATCGTCGGCACACCCTGGCGGGTGTTGTTCTTGGCCAGCGTTGCGAATGGTTGAGCATCCTGCAGCCCCCTCCAAATCCTCTTTCCATTTCCCCATCAGACTGGGGTTAGACTCCTTGGCTATTGTGAATACGGAGGACTGTGCCCAGGGGAAGCCGCTTTTAGGATCTGTGTGTCCTCCGTAGGGGGCGGGTGGCAGAGTACCTCCAGATCCTGGTACTAGTTTTCGGTTCCTTTTCCTGGCCTTGGGTGTCAAAGCTGTTCTGCCATTCTCCTTTCATCAAAAGGGCCCAGTAACAACGCCACCGGCCAGTCCCGAGCCGTGATGGCCGCAGCTGCCCGGCGCAGGGACTCCAGCCACAATGAACTGTATTATGAAGAGGCCGAACAGGAGCGGCGAGTGAAGAAGCGGAGAGCGAGGTCTGTGACCCTCACATGCCTGGCCCCTCTCGTCCAACATTTTATTTCTTCCTCTTTTTCAAATCTTCCAGAGCTAACTTTTAGTTTTTAGACATGACCTGTGTGGGTGTTTACAGTCCACTTCACTGTCCTGTGTCTCTCACTTTGTGTGCCATCACTACCGGACATAACCTCTCGACACCCGGCTCCCAAAGCTTATGTCTGTGGGTCTGGGGTTGAGCCTGGGACTTTGCATTTGGAGCCCCACTCACAGTTTCCTGTGTTAGTTGAAAGTGACATAGGTGGCTTCCCTTATGCCTGCTGCCTCATTCTTCCTTTTCCTGAGCTGCTGGAGGGCTGTGTGAGGGGTGGGTGGACCTACGGGGCTAAGCTCTGGTTTCTTTTCTTTTTGTAGCCCAGGCAGATCTTGAACCCTGTGTAGCTGAGGATAACATTGAACTTATTTTTTTAAACCTTAAAAAAAAAAATCTATTTCTGTGTGTGTGCGCACGTGTGTGTACTTGTGCATGTACACGTGTGCCACAGTGCACATGTGGAGATCAGGACAAGGTTGGGGGATGGTTCTTTCTCTCCACCACATGAGTACCAGGGGTCAGATTCAGGACGTAGGCTTGGCAGCAAGCGCCTTTACGCTGAGCCATCTTGTCTGCCTGACTTACTGGACGTCCACCTCCCAAAGGGCTGGATTACAGGCGTGAGCCATCACATGTGCTGCTGGGGATTTGCCTCAGGACTCCGTGGCTCTTCCCAGATGGAGACTGAACAGAAGAAGTCTTTTGATCTTAACCTTTTATTGGAGAAATCCAAACCCAGGTTAAAGTGAGTTTTCTGAGCTCATTATTGGCAGAACTGAGGAGGCCCAGGGACACCGCCCCACCCCCACCCCCCTTATTGCTGCTGTAGCCGCTTTTCCAACTCCCAGGCTCATCACAACCCCTGGAGGACAGCTAGGAATAGCAGTATGGGAGAACCTTGGGGAAGCTGATGGTAGGCCAGGGTGTTGCAGTGAGCCAAAGACTCCCAGGGTCTAGTGGGACTGTCCCCAAACTCTACAGTCGGCACCGCCTTGATGATTGTGCTGAATCTCCTTCCAGATTGGTGGTGGCCGTAGAAGAAGCCTTCATCCACATCCAGCGTCTCCAGGCTGAGGAGCAGCAGAAGTCTCCCGGGGAAGTGATGGACCCCAGAGAGGCAGCCCAGGCCATCTTCCCCTCCATGGCCAGGGCGCTCCAGAAGTACCTGCGCACCACACGACAGCAACACTACCACAGCATGGAGAGCATCCTGCAGCACCTGGCCTTCTGCATCACCAACAGCATGACCCCCAAGGTGCGCTGCCAGGGCCGGCAGGCAGATAGGTCCCCGGGTTTGGCAGGTCACCCGACACCCTGTGTCTCCTTGGTTGCTCACCATGTTATCTGAAGACATCTTTTTTTAAAAATATTTTTTATTTAATTTTTAAATTTATGTGCATTGATGTGAGGGTGTCAGATCTTGGGGTTACAGACAGTTGTGAGCTGCCATGTGGGTGCTGGAAATTGAACCCAGGACCTATTGGAAGAGCAGACGGTGCTCTTAACCACTGAGCCAACTCTCCAGCTCCTGAAGACACCTTTTTATTTTTATTTATATGGACTTTGTGTGTTTCTGTGTGAGCATCTCTTGTGTGTGTTTGGATGCCTCCTACACAGGATAGAAGACTGTGTTAGGTCCCCTGGAAGTAGTTACCAGTGACTGGGAGTCTCCTGATGGGGGCACTAAACTTGGGTCATCTGGAAGAGCGGCACGGTCTCTTTAACTGCTGAGCCATCTCTCTGGTCCCTCCCCCTTATTTGTTGACACAGGGTCACTCACTGAACATGGGACTCAATGATCCTGCTGGACTAGATGGCCAGTGAGCCCCTGGGATCCTCCTCCCTCTGCCTCCCCAGCTCTGGGGTTACATGCACTTCCATGACCTTTTTGGTAGAGGGCTAAAGATCTGAAACAGATTCTCATAAAATCTCATGCTTGTACATCAAGCCTTTTACCCACTGGGCCAGCTCCCTAGCCCAATACAATTGGTATCTAATTTACATTTTAAAAGCCTCCAGATTCTAAAACAGAGGAAACAATTTCATGGTGAACCAGGGCAGAGTAGTGGTTAAGGGTGGGCACTAGAGATAAACTGGCCCATTTTAACATGGGTCCTCCACCAGCTCTCTGGCTATACAACCTTGGACAAATAGCTTCTTGTACTGTGCCTCAGTTTCCTAACCTGTAAATTGAGGATATTCTTCATACCACGTGTTAATTCACGCAATATACTTAAACTCCTCATTATCATTTGATAAGGTCTGACTAAACAGCAATTGTTCGTTAGTAGAAATCATGCCACCATTTTGGATGTTGTAGAATTTGTTTTTACCAAACCATCTTCTGAATTACGGCATTAGTACACCTAGGGATAGATAGTATAGTAATCATCGATGCTATTTAATAGAGGACTATGGCTAAAAGGGGAAGGGTGGGCGCATCAGGCATCCCGGTCTGTTCAGTTGGCTTGTACCTGCGCACAAGTTTTTCTTATAGTTGAATCCTCCCATATAAAATATGGATCTCTGCTTGACAGGGTTGTTGTGTAAGAAATGATGATAAAGGAGCTATAGAGCATGCAAATCACATGAAGGCATGCATGACTTGGTGCACAGGTAACCTCTCATAGCTCTTTGTCCTAAAGACATCTTACGCTTACACTGCTCACAGGGGTCAGTACTACTGGCTTGAAAATACCATGCAGAAGTGTCCAAAGAAGGAAACTGTAAGGTTTTCCATTTCTCTGACTCAGTAGTCTCTGACCCAGAAAAGATCTCCAGCACAGTCAGGTCCATATCAGCTCTGTATCCATGGCTCTGTCATCTGTGGACTCTGCCAGCCACGGATGGAAATGTGCATCTCCGCACTGAGCATGTAGACATGCTTTCCTGTCACACTGAGCAGGTACACAAGCTTCCCTGTCACACTGAGCAGGTACACACGCTTTCCTGTCACTGTCCCTTACACAGCACAGCGTAGCAGCTCCTGGGCATTGCGGTGCAGTAGGTACTGTAAGCCACCTAGAGATGCTGCATGCTAAAATGCACAGATGTCTACAGGGTACACGCAAATGTTGCACCGTTTTATATGAGAGACTTGAGCATCAGATTTTGATATATGAGAGGCATTCTAGAATCAGCTTAAAATATTGGTATGCACAACTATATATTAAAGGTGGGTTGCGCACCCCCCAGAATATTCTATATAGCTCCAAACCGGAAGGCATTTACAAATGGAAGAGTGTCTAGCGTGCTATGGTATATCATCTGTTGAAATGTGGGGCAAAGCTTGAGTATTTAGTTACAAAAGTCCAAGTACAAGAGAGTATAACCATGGGCTGCAATAGAGAAATCTGCGGCTGTGTGCACAGTAACGGCTTCTGGCGAGGAGGAGAAACAGCTGTTTTTCTTTCTTCAGGGTTTCTTAAAGTTGTCTGATCTCTTCCTATTTCATTTTTAAAACTTGTGCTTTATTAAATTTTTATTGTAAAAAAAAAAGAAGTCCAAATTGGAAGGTCACAGTTTCATCCAACCTGTGGAACATTATAACTGTAACCACAGTGCTTGGGGGGCTAAGGGAAAAAGGATCAGGAATTCAAATCCACTCTGGGCTAGGTAGTGAGTTTTGGTCCAACCTGGGCTATCTAGCAGAACTCTTCTCAGGAACAAAAACAAACAAACAAAACTAGAGCTGGATAAAAAGGTGTTTGCTGCCAAGCCTAAGTTCAGGTCCCAGGACCTACCTGCTGGAAGGAAAGAACTAACTCTTGAAAGTTGTTTTCCAACCAGCTACACACATGCCAAGGCATGGCATGCATGTGTGTGCACACACACAGAGAGAGAGAGAGAGAGAGAGAGAGAGAGAGAGAGAGAGAGAGAGA
>OU015753.1:57265398-57295179 GCA_907169655.1 Acomys percivali | reverse complement strand
AGAGAGAGAGAGAGAGAGAGAGAGAGAGAGAGAGAGAGAGAGAGAGAGAGAAAGAAGAAGGAGGAGGAGGAGGAGGAATTAGAAACCCAAAAATGAAAATTAAAAAAAAGTTTTGAGAGGGAAAAAAAGCACTGTGAGACACACACACACACACACACACACACACACACACACACACACACACACACACACATACACACTCCCTACAGTTCTCTCTGGTGTGGATCGCTGTATGTTCTCTGAACTGTGTCCGTGTTCTAGTTCTTAGGGGAGAAATGCTTTGATACCAGATACGTCTGCAGTTTGGAAAGCTGCTCTCTTCACTCAAGGCTTCCTGGGTCTTTCGCCCTGTACACACAGACCTGACTCATGCTGCTCCACTCAATCCCTGTGAATAGCTGCTCCCGATCCCACCACATATGCAGATTTCTTAACTGCTTGTCTGGTGATGCACATTTGAACTAAGTTTTATGAGTTGAAGCCAGGGGTTGGCTGTTTCTGTGACTCCGATTCACTGGAACCCAGCCACACCTTCTTATGTGCCTGTCACCATGACTACAGCTGCTCTCAGCGCACAGCAGAGTGGAGGAGTTACGAAAGAGAATTGCTTGAAAACCGAAAAAATGTCTTGACCTCGGCCTAGGACCAGATGGATACATGCCAGTATTTCTCAATTCACATTATCGGTTCATTTTCTCCCAACTAAACTGAGTCATGTGTTTAATTCTATGTCAGATACATTAGAGAATATAGTGATGGCATCGTTCTTAACCTCTCTGTGAGTATGAAGCCTGGTGGGGAGGTGGGGCCAGCCAGCCATCATAGTTCAGGAAGGAAAATATGACAGGAGATCACCCGTCTGGTTTCAGGAGCCTCGGCAAAAGAACATGTCGAGCTGTTTGAGGGGGGCCGAGGAGAGAGTTTCAGATGTGAAAGGCAAGGATGTGTGGGAGGAGCGGCCCAGGAGAGGGTGTGGTGGGGTCCAGGAACTTCAGTGTGCCTGGTGTCCCTGGAGCAAGAGCTCAGAAGAGGGGAGGGGCCATTGGTCTGGCCATCCCTAGAACTGGCCACCCAGGCATCATCTGTTCTGCATAAAATAGCCATCGCTCACAAGTGTGCCTGCTGGAACCGTGAGTGCTTTGTGCGAACTGAACCTTCCCACTTTGCGGCAGCCCAGTGAGTGCTCGCCCGTAGCAGCCCGTAGCGTCGTCTCTTGTCCTCGAGATAGGGCAGATGACTGAGCAGCGTCACACAGCCAGCGGGGTGGTAGGGCATGTAGTTTTGTCTGTGAGGTTGCTCTTGTGTGTCTGCCTTGGATTCACTGACTGCTCCTTCACGCCAGGTACTCAGCCCGCCCGCAGGGCTCTTTTGCTTTAGTGGGGGGGCGTACCTGCTTCTTCAGGTGGCATGGTACATCAAAAGTGGCTTCTGGCAGACATTAGTTAGGTACCCCCCTTCCCTCACCTCACCCCCTGATTGCAAATTGCCAAGAGAAAATGCGGAAGTCCAAGGAGTCTTCCTTCCCCAGGGGTGTCTCTAAGGTCTTGGTATAGTTGAGATGCTCAACTCCCGTCTAAGGTCTTGGGGTAGTTGGGTAACATTTCCGAGGGATAAGAAAGACAGCCCCTGGCCACGAAGCACAGCAGCCCTTTGTAACTTCCCGAATGTTCTTCCTTGGCTTTCAGGCTTTCCTTGAACGGTACCTCAGTGCAGGCCCCACCTTGCAGTATGACAAGGATCGCTGGCTCTCGACCCAGTGGAGACTTATCAGTGATGAGGCTGTGACGAACGGGTTACGGGATGGAATTGTTTTTGTCCTGAAATGCTTGGACTTCAGCCTCGTGGTCAATGTGAAGAAAATCCCGTTCATCGTACTCTCTGAGGAGTTCATAGACCCCAAATCTCACAAGTTTGTTCTTCGCTTGCAGTCTGAGACATCGGTTTAAAAGGTCTATACTTGTGGCTTTATGGAAAACAAAAGAAGAATATATATATGGATAGATTATATATGTGTTTGTGTGTGTCCAGGGGGAAGTTCTTTTATAAAGATTTTTTTTTAATTCAATACTGACTGAAACTGGCAGAGGATAGACCAGTATCCTTCGACCATCTGCACTTTATTTGGACAGAAGCAGATGTCCACCCTGACAAGCGACCGGTGACGTCTGACTTTAATAGATGGGACTTCTGAAGAAGCTGTTCCCTGGAGTTTCTGTGACAGCTGTAAACCAAAGTGTAGCTGCTGTGTCCTCGGGAGCCTTGCCTTACAACTGGTCCCTGCCTAAGGCCCAGTACCACATCCCCCTGTGTTTCTGGTCGACCCCCTCATAGATTCTAGTGGATTCACTTTATTCTGCTTCTGGAAACCAGACACTACACACCCATGTATGTGTTTGTACGTGTGATCATGCATAGCCACACCACCCTGGGAAGTGGTGGGCAGTCCAAGAAATGTTCCCTCACTTGAGCCTTTGTTCTTTGGGGCCTTACATTCCGAAGAGAAAGAGCTCAACAGGAAATGTGCACTGTCATTTTGCAGCTGTTAAGTGATTTGCTTTCCATTCCTCCTGTTTCTGCCCCTCTGTTGGCCTGAGGCAGGTAGCCCTTCCTTAGCCCTGGGATTGTCCACCAAGGCTCCTGAGTACCCAGACCACAGCCCAGTGGGTAGCCCTGGCCAGGCTAGCTGAGCCCTCCAGGCCTGACAGGGACTTGGTTTTCCACAGTATGCCCACACGCTCTTTGCACAGCCTCAGCCCCTCCCACAGTCTTTCTCTGGAGAAGTCAGGGTATGACTCTGGGGAGCCATTCAACTGCAGCGCCCCCTTTAGGCTACATCAGGGAAACCTATCCACCCTGCTTTACACAAACCAGGAGAGACCAACACTGTGACTCCCAGTTGGCAGGTGCACTTTAGAGCCATCCAATTTCCCAGGGAGACAAGTACCCATGAAGCTCATGTGCCAAGCTGCCCTGCCATGGGAAAACAAACAACGGCCACCACCCTGGCAACTACGGCTGTCCCATCCCTGTGGTTTGTGACACCCCCCCCCCAACACTGTACAACTTACTGCAAGGAAAAGGGTTGCTCTGCCCTTGCTGGTCAGGAAGAGAGAGGGAAAGGGGGTGCTGCAGAACTGGGGAGAGAAGAGGAGGGGGTCAGTGCTGCAGACTAGGAGGCCCCTTCTGTCTGCATGTTCTGGAGCTGGCATCAGGGGACTATCCCCTTAATGTCCTTTTTGTAGACATAAGTGCCTCCTGGCAGAGTCCTGTGCATGAGAGTACCCAAGGAGCCATGCCCTGACCCTTTGAAGTGGGCTGTCCCGGTCTCTGTTTGCCGTCCTGTATCTGAGGTCATGCTCCATGCACATGCACCCTTCCTGTTTATGCATTCAACAAACCCTGCGATGCTGTCTGTGTCATTTTTTAAAAAAAATCAAATTGGCTTGGGATATTCGTGATGCACCTGTACTTAGAAAGGCCAAAGTTATTCTTCGTCCAATAACTTCTGGCTCCAAAAGATGTGTTGGTGAAGGAAGGGGAATCTGTGGACAAGGTGCAGAGCCAGAATGCCCCGTGTCAACAGCATGGCTCTGTTTAAAACGCACATAGTGTACCCATGGTGCTTTGCTCTTAGTCTTTTCCCTTTAGGTCCCTTCTGACTGGAAGTCCCTCATGATATCTTTCTCAGGAAATGTTTTAGGAGAGAAGGTAACGGGTGGGCAGCCGGTGAGAGACTGGCTGTGTGTGGAGGGAAATGTCATGGAGTAGCTGCTCTGCCACAAATACCATTGCAGTTGTTTAAGTGCCATAGTATAAATAATGTAGAGTTAAAAGTAACACTACTCGTCAGCTTGTTAAAATACTGCGCTTCCAACCCTGTCTGAAATTAATGGGTCTTGAAGGGGTTAAATTGTAGTCATGTGTTGGTATGTGCATTTCCAGCAGGGCAAAGAAAGGTTTAACTTAAGGAATTAATTTATTTTCTCTCCTGACCCTTACGGAGAATTTCAGACTTCCTGAAATTATCGTTTTGGTTGTAAATTGAATATCGATTTTTTCCCCCCAAAACACTAAGTTTGTATCAATTCCTTCTTGAAAGAAAAGCAAAATCAAAGGCAAGATCCTTTAAAGGTCTTATGCTCCCAGCATCTTAACCGCCCGAGTCAAAGTGGGAAACGTGTGAGTGATATTTTGTAAAAGAAATGTAAAGTTGCAGAAAGCTGCATCACACAATTGAAGACAATAAATTTTTATTTCATTTCTTGGACGCTCATAGCCTGCTCTTTTTAAAAGATGTAAATTGTGCCCTAAGGCTCATAGGATGCAGGATCCTATTAGAGGACATGGGATCCCATTACCTTAAATGTTTATTGATTTTTTTTCCTCTATACCTTTCAACCTAAGTTATTAAAATTCTAATATTAAATGTGAAAGAACTCAATGAAGAGTGTAGGTCTGACACTGCTGTCCTCCCCCTGGTGATTTTCATTATCTACAGAGGTAGACAACTTTTGCTCAGAAGTGTGTGCTTTAAAAAAAAAAAAAAAAGGCGGGGGCAGTCTTTGACAGTCCATGAACCAAATGTTCAAGAAGTCTGCACCATGGGGGTTAGAATAGATACAGATTTTAAGGTTATAAGGCTCATTCATCCTTAGGTTATCTGTAGAATCAAAATCTTGTGGCTAAAGTAAGCTCCCCCAACAATTATCACTTCCCTTTGTTCCCCTGAGTCTTGACAGCAGAGTGTGAAGCCAGTGGCCTGGGTATGTTTGTCTCGTTGCAATCTAGTGAGTGAGGAGATTGGCCCTGCTGGCAAGTCTAAAAAGTCTTACAAAGGTGCTCATTCTTGCCACTTCTTGAGTCAGAGGTGGTGGTGACCAGTTCTACTTTCTGTGTCATTCTCTGGCATGCATAGATTAAATGTAACAGCTTGTCTTAGTCAGGGTTACTGTTGCCGTGATGAAACACCATGAGCAAAGCAACATGGGAGGAAAGGGTTTGTGCGGCTTATGCTTCCACATCACAGTTCAGAGGAAGTCAGGACAGGAACTCAGGCAGGACAGGGACTCCTCAAACAGGGCTGGCACCTGGAAGCAGGAGCTGACTCAGAGTCCATGGAGGAGTTCTGCTTACTGGCTTGCTCCTCATGGCTTGCTTAGCCTGCTTTCCTACAGCATCCAGGGCCAAAAGCCTAGGGTCAGTTCCACCCACAGTGGGCTGGGACCTCATCCATGAATGACTAATTTTTAAAAATGCCCTACAGGATTGCCTACAAACAGATCTTAGGGAGGCATTTTTCTCAGTTGAGGCTCTCTTCTCTCTGATGACTCTAGCTTATGTCACAGTGTCATAAAACTAGCCAGCACAGAGCTGTCTGTGAGTGACTACCAACATACTGGACCCTATGGGAACTGACTACACACCCCCTCCTCACTGTCAACCACTGACCCAGTGAAACAACAAAGCCGACTCCCTGGTTTGCCCTCCTCAGCCCTGGGCCTGCAAGACAACCCACCTGTGGGTGTGAGTCAGGGAAGGGGAGGGCTTATTTCCGGAAGCCTGTATTTCTCTGAGCACATGTTGCCAGGTAGACCTATGTTTGCACGTTGGCAATCATGACATCCACGTGACCAGTGACAAGTCGGTGTGTGTCTCATTTGACACGTGTGTATGGCTTTGCCTGTGAAGGTCTACGTCTCTGTTCAAGAGAGTTCCTCAGAGCTGGCTCCTTGTCTGTACTCTGCTTTATTCCTTGTACTGGCTTCTCCCCAAGGAGATGCCTGTGGGAGCCTGTTGTTACCCTGTGGTGGCCTGCCCATTATTTTTTTTTTTTCTTGCATTAGGACCTCTATGACTTGTAAACAGCGAAAAATAAATTTAAAAAGGGCAAACTCTCTGGGCCTCTGCTCAAGCTTCACCACCCTGGAATTTATTAATGTAACTTTAAAACAACCAATGATTACTTACTGAAACTGGCAGGGATGTCTGTATGATCCTTTAAAGAGTCCTGCAGCAAAGACCCTACGATTATAAAGTGGCATAAAGTATTTCTGGGTAGTGCTTGCTCTTTATGGATCTTGTTACATGTCACACACACATCAAAAAAGAAATCACTACTGTGAATTTACTAGTATGTAACCTTGTCATATCCCATTATAAATAAAACATGCCTTGTTTGTAAGGCGTCCACAGTGCAGTTCTTGAATGGTATTCAGCAGGGTCCTGAGCCGACACCACTTGACTCCAGTGAAACCACCTTCCTGAGCGTTAACCAAATGGGTGCTCAAAAAAAAAAAAAACCAGACTTGGGACCAAGCGTTTTGGTTAACTTTTTGGGGGGTTGGGGGCAGGGGTGGGTGGGTGTTAGTGTACAGAGTGATGGATTTCATTGTGGCCTCATTCTAGTGAGAATGAACAGAGTCCCCATTTGGGCAAAACATTGTATTTTTGTCATTTAAGGGAAGGGTGGGGAGGGGTGCCAGTACTCCCCAGGTATTACTCATCAGACACTGCCCTGCACAGCTTGCCCTCCCCACAGCCCGCCCTCCTCAGAGAGCCTTGTATTTGCAGGTGAAAAAGAAAGTTGGAAGAAGAGGCTTGTGGGGGGTAGGGGTGGGGAGGGGAGGAAGGGGCCCCTGGTTGATAAATGGGGTTCCAGACATGGCGTCAGAGCCCAGCCCCTCCTCCTACCCCCCACCCTACCCCCTCACCCTCCTATCCCCCCACCCCCTACCCCACCCACACTCTACCCAGGAACATGATCTAAGCAGTTTGGCATTTCTGGGTGTGGAGGAAGAACCTGGAGACAACAGCCTTGAGGGGGAACCCCTGAGGCGGAGAATTCCTTGGGAGAAAAATAATTTCATTCACTTTGGCCCCATGGGAAAGCCTCTGCACCTGACTGGCCTGTGGAGACATATAATGGGAGCAAATGAGGAAGGCCCTCTTCGCAGGAAAGCCCTACCCGGCCGGGCTTGGGCTGTTGGGGCATTGCTCCCAGCAGCCTGGACCATTGGCTTTCGACCTCTGCCTCTCCATGCTGGAGCTGGCCAGGGCAAGAGGCTCACTTGGGCCTCGGGCACAGGGGCCTGAGCAGGCTTTTGGGGGCGGGAGAGCTGAGTTAGCCAAGCTGGGATAAGAGATTGGCTGCAGCCCCTCAAGAATGGTGGGGATCTGGGGCCCCCAGGCCTGGCTCCTTGACTCCATGTTCTCAGTTTTCCCCCACTTCCCCACACCCACCCTTTGGACTGTGGGCAGAGTACCCATAAAGTAGAACGGGGGGGGGGGGTGAAAAGGAAAGAAGAAAAGGCCTGTTTTTTCTTCTATCCCACTGTAAATTACAATGTGGCTGTGCTGTTTTAGCGGGAGATGGGAGGAGATGGGCTGAGGGTGCTCACATTGTCACCCCCACCCCCACCCCCCAGAGGTGAACAGGGAGTGACTGACACTAGAGCTTAAGACACTGAGTCCCTTTTGCTCCATCCTATCCATGTTTACCGAAGTTACCCAACTGGCTTCCCCTATGAAGTGCACTTCTCTGATGGATTAGCGTGGACTCAAGGCTCCTGAAGCCAAGCCTGAGGCAATGCAGGCAAGGCGGGTTCCTCAGAAAGCCCAGTGATTTGTTCTCATCTAGATAAAATAAAGACACTTTTGTACTAACTCCCGGGGACAAATGTAACAACCTCCCAGGCTTTTATCTTGAGAGTCTGAGTCTTTTGACCCTGAAACAGCATTTGGATAAAAGCAATCGAGCATGCAGTCTGTCTAGCTTTGCCTGTCTCTCTGTTCCTCTGAGCATTCAGGCACAGCCAGGTGCGTTTTCTGTGAATTTGTTCATGTAGGACGGCGGTTCTCAACCTTCCTGACGCTGCAACCCTTTAATACAGTCCCTCATGTTGTACTGGCCCCCAACCATAAAAGTATCTTTGTTGCTGCTTCATAACTCTAATTTTGCTACCGTTTATGATCACCATTCCTTAAAATGGGGGCATGAGAAAAACCTAATGTTAATATCTCTTGTTTATGATGGTCACTCTGTGCTTTACGTTTCCAGCTCCTCTGGAACCCCAGAATTATAACCCTGCAAGTTAGTTTTCAAGCAGTCACAGATGAGAACAACCATTTCACAGAGTACAGGGCACCAGCAAGGATGCAACCATGATAGACACTGAAGTCTGGTGAGGATCAGAGAGATGCCTGGGCCAGGCCTTAGGAGAGAGGTTATCTGACAGATGATTTTGTTAGGAGGGATTCTCATCTGAACTTTGAACTCAGCATCTATCCTTAATCTGGTAGAGTCAACAATACAAAATAGGTGGCCAGGGACTGTATTCTTTGCTTTGAAACCAAGAGGGGCAGCTTCTGTCTGTACTTACAGTGAGCAGATACCGTGTGTGTATGACAACGCCTGGATGTATGCTGCTGAACTTATTGGGTGCTGCACTCTGCTTGGACACTTCTGAACATGTAAATGACTGAATGACATGGCTCATCGTCATGTGCACAGGTCCCTTTGTGTCACTAAGGTTTGTGGTATGAAATGCCCTCTCATCATGATGCTGGTGACAGGCTGATGTCTCATGGACACCCTGTACCTAGTATCCAATGTTATTCAGGGTTCTTTTGGGTTCTGCACTGATGCGCTCACCCCCTCCTAATAAACTATAAAGCATCTTATACATTGCATATGCTATAAGCTTGGAAAACCAATCGAGATCCCAAGTTGTACACTGTCTCCTTTTCTGATGTGACTATTTCCATTTTAAGCTCTGCTTGCTTTTCAGGGACCATTTTTCAACCTCAGTTTGATTTTCTGGCAACCTCACATGTTTCCATGAAAGTCAAGTGAATTCTGATGGAGGAGGAGGAGGGGCAGTGAAGGACACTGATCACAGTAATAAAAGTGAACAGCTGCCAATCATTTAATGGGAAGGAACATTCTAAGGAAATACATAGTGAAGGATGAAATCCTTAGGCCCTAAAGCCTGGAGAGGAAGCCAACCTATTGAGTAAAAAAAAAAAAAAAAATTGAGACAAGGAAAGTGGGATCAAACCGTCATGCATTGGATTAGGGCGAGAGGCGCACAGTCAATTGTGTTTGGTAATTCATTTTACTTTGGTAACTGGTTTTAAATTGTTGACTCACTTTAGATGAAGGGACTAGATTATTTGATGAAGAATGTTGATGCTTTCTGCTTCTACACTCAGCTACGCGTCACTTGCACGGAATGTTGAGAGCACACAAATTCTCACCAGTTGCATGGACAGGGATCAGAGAAAGCGATTGACTCGGAGATACTCATCATATAGATTAATGATAAGCTATTTCCTTGGGCCACCAGCCCAGATGCTCACAGTTCATAAGTTCACAAGCAGACCTTGCTGGGGGAAAAAAAATGAAAGCCACATGCAGACAGGAACCAAAGGCTCGTTTCTCTTTCAGTCCTTACCCAGGATGTAGCTGTAGAATGCAGAGGAGTTTGAGAATCCCAGGCGATTAAACTGTCACAGCAAAGAAATGGGAATTTAAGACATCAGGGCCCGCAGTAGGTAAACCCCAGAGCAAGAGGCAGGACCTGCTGCCTGGATCGCAGCCTTAGGAGAGAGCGGGATAGTCACCATTAGTGCCAGTGTGTCCTGTGAGCAGCCTCCAGTTACACCGGCTCATGCTGCCATGGAAAATCCAAAGTATAGGTGGCTTTGGACTCTGCTCTGCTGTCTGGGTCAATGTCCAAATGTGTTTCTGTGGTCCGAGACTTCATTAACGTTTCAGGAAATATGAAGATGCATTCTTCAGAGCTGAAGCCGGGTGTTTCCGTCATTTCTTCTCCCTTGTGTCTCTGCTCAGCTGCCCCATTTACAACCTAAACACAACAGAGTTTAGGAGCCTGGTGGTCTATTGACTATTAAAAAGGCTATAACTTTTTAATGAGTGGGTGAATGCGCGAGAACACAAAGTACACTCAACACCAAGGCTCTGACTGCTAACTAGCCACACATGAGGACATAGGAGGGCTGTTAGGGGCTGATGGGTCCCAGGGTTGTCACTCTGACTTGTTATCTCTGAAGAGTTCAGATTGTTAAAATAGCACATTGGTTGCTAAAGACTCCTCTTGATGCATCTTGAAAACATTTCGGTCTGCTAGGTGGCTGCCGTCATCCCAGTCCCAGATGGCATGGCACTCCACACACGCTCCCCGGCTACTGCTCTGTCTCTCACAAAGGTCATCCTCCAGTGCGAATATCCTCTGGAAGCTGAGGAAGTTCTGTGGTCCTATTTCTGGAGCAGTCGGCCATCCTAAGCCAATCTGAGCATCTGAGACCATGCTGCCAAAAGCATTCTGGCTAAGATCCGCTTTCAATAACTACTAGGTTTATTTTATGTATTCTTAATAGACATACTAGCCACGAAGGGCAGTTTGTATCCCTCTTACAGAGCTGTCACAGCTTTATCACTTGCTTACCCAAATTTGGGTAGAGTAGAAATAAGTACATCCTCCTTTCTTCTAAGGTGGCTATCAGAGGAACATGTGCTGGTGAAGTCGGGGTAGTCGGCACATGACTCAGTAATGACTCCTCCCAGGGTGACAAGCATGGAGAGCCGAGAGGGCACACTCCCTTCTAGAAAAAGACAAGCTCTTTTTGAGTTCTGAGATGGCGTTCCATTGACAAACACTGAAAGCGATTCTTTGTTCCAGACAGCACACTGAATCACACTCTTCCTTTTTAACAAAAGAGCAGCCCTTGTGTTTTTAGTTAGCCTGCATTGCTAGTCTCAGCATGGGAAGATAAGTGGGTTCAAGCAATAAAAAGAGTTACTGGTCCTGAGGGGGAGTTACCTCCCCCTGTATATGCTCATAGGGTATCAAGTCTCTTCTCGGTAACCTGCCGTCCTTCCTCTGAGTGCCACCAGGTCTCCCCCTCCAGGGGACATGGTCAAATGTGAGGCATCAGAGTACGTGAGAAAGTCATATCCCACTCTCCACTCAAGTGTGGAGACTGTTCTGACCATTGGCTAGATCTGGGTAGGGGTTTAAAGTTTACCGCCTGTATTGTAGGGGAGGGGAATAAGAGGAAACTGGGAGGGAGGGAAGAATGGGAGGATACAAGGGAAGGGATAACCATTGAGATGTAACAAGAATAAATTAATAAAAAAATAAAAATAAAAAAATAAAATAAAAACATAGAATAGAAAAAAAAAAGAGTTACTGGAAATCCCCTTGAGTCCGTCTTTGGACATGCTCTGAGGGGATAAAAAGAATGCAATGTTTTGGTCCTAAATGTAAATCCTTTTTACGTATAAAATGTGGTTGTATCTGTGTCCCTTCAGGGTGTTTGTAACATCCTAAAGCCCTCTGTGCTTTACTGGATTAAGAATAATAACCAGATGCATCTTCTAATCTGCTGTAAGGATTAGCTGGGATACCTTACATAAAGCACTGAACACTGTAATCCATCGTGCATGTAACAAGATGCTCAGTTCGTATCCGTTTCTAGAGGGTTCAGACTACACACTGAACAGCATAGTCCAGGCAGAGCCAGCTGGACTCCCAGGGATCCAAACGCACCAACATCCAAGTGCAATATCAGCTTTGCAGATATTTCTAGGCCTCTGAGAACACCAGATCTTCTTGGGCTGAGAAACAAACCATTTTCACAGTGGACACCCCCCCCCACATTCACCCCTTGAAAATTTAGCGTCAATGACTTCGTGGGACAATCACCTCCCCAGGAGTTTACTTGAGGTATAACTTGGCTTGGGTGGGTGGAACACAGCACAGCCTGCTTTTTTTTTTTTTTTTTGTGAGGGGAGAAAATTGTATTGAGGCTCTGAAGGAGAGATAAACCTGTTTTTGTTAAGATCCCAAGTGTGGGATCGCAATGGTCTTGTGAGAACAGGTGAGGTTAATCCACTAGAAGACAAACCACCTCATGCGGGAGCTTGATTGTTGCCAGCTGAAAAGATCCTGTGAACGGACTCTGGGAGGAGATGTATAAATGAGCCCAAAGCTGGAGCCTTTGGAGACTTGGGATAGTTTTGGCTGTTCACTGCTCCACTTCGAGACCTCCTAGAGAGAACCACTCCAGGGAAGGCTTCGGGGGCTCCCGGCTCCTGCTGAGGTTACGGGGTCTGGTTACTCCAGGCTCCAGCAGAAGAAATCCTGCTGATTAATATCAGGAGAATCGTTCCTCGGAACTGATATCCTTACAGTTTTGTTATTCTTTAATCCTCTTTTCCTATCATTTAGGTTAGTCGGGTTATAAGTGAAGTACACTCGGTTAATAAGTTCATAATAAAATATATTGGTTAAGAAAACTAAACCTACAAGGCCCTACATTATAAATTGAAATCTACATCCCCAGAATCATGCTTTTGAAGACAAGGCCCTTTCAGGTCATAAGAAATTAAAGTTGAATAAAGTCATGATGGCAAGGCCTTAATTTGACAAGACAGGCATCCTTCTAGAAGAGAATCATCTATCTATGTAGATCTATTATCTGTCTATCACCCATCTATCTATATAGCCATCTATCTCTACCTATCTATCATCTATCTATCTATCTATCTATCTATCTATCTATCTATCTATCTATCTATCATATGCAAACACAATGAGAAGCCAGGAAAAGAGCCCTCAGCAGGAAGCAACACAGTTGGCCACTGACATTGGACTAAACTGTGGGGAGGCAGACATTTGCTGCTTAAGCCACTCAGACTGTGGCATTCTGTGGTGGTGTGGATATGAATATTGTCACAGACTAATGTATGGGAAACTCAGTCCCTGATGCAGCTATACTCAGAGGTGGGGCTTTGATAGGTGACTGGATTGCGAGGGGACTAACCTCATCTTGGCCCATTGGTGACTTCATAGCTACCTGGACTATTATGAGGCTGAAAAGTAGGTCACCAGAGGGAGGGACCCTAAAGGGTAGTCAGGAATCTTGGTCCCTCCCTCTTTCTCTGTAGTTCCTGATTGCAGTGAGGCAAGCAGCTGCCTCTGCTAGAAGATGCTGCCACCATGATGTCCTTCCCCCTTAACTCCGGCCCCAGGCAATGGAGACCACAGATCTTAAACTGAAACCTCTGACACTGTGAGGTGAAATAAAGCTCCCCCCCCCCTTTTAAGTTGTTTCTCTCAAGCATTTGTTATGGCAACAGACACTACCTAACAAGGTGTGAGGCACCTAATGTGCCCTGTAAGCTTTACTACAACAGCTGGGCAGTGGCAGCTGCTAAGGCTGACCAGCTGTTCGCATAGTGATTCAATAAATAAGATCTGCCTTGTGTGGGGGATGGAGAGATAGCTCAGAGGTTAAGAGCACTGACTGCTATTCCAGAGGTCCTGAGTTCAATTCCCAGCAACCACACGGTTGCTCACAATTATCTATAATGTGATAACACCCTATTCTGGCCTGCAAGTGTACATGCAGACAGAGAACTGTATACATAATAAATAAATAAATCAACAAACAAACAAAATCTGCCTTGTGATGAGCAAAGTACCAAGTTCTTGGAATACAGAGGTGAGTAAATGTCTTCTCTCTTGTAGGCTGTATTTAGTGTAAGGATGGCTACACAATGCATTATTACCTAAATGATACATGCTGTGGCCACAGGCGGGTACCCAATAGGCACAAAGGTGAACATGGCACTTTCAGTCACCTAGACAATGACCCAGGTAGTGATAGCACTCATCCAAGCTGGGAATTCATGAAAAGGACAAGTTTAGAGTGGGGAAGGGAATGGGTTCAGGCTCTGTTGTGTTGAATTTGAAGTTCTCAGCTAGCATGCAAGTGGATCAAAGACCAAGGATCAAGGCTAGAGACTCACCGTGGAGGTCTTTGGAGGCCATTACCACATGAGTGGTAGTTGATGGACACAGATACTAGTGCCTGGAAACATGCACAGAGCTGAGAGACATAGTGAGCCACTAATTGTGGGAGGGCAAAGGGGCAGAGAGGTAGACCTGGAGCCAGGCAAGAGCAAACAAACTCTTAAAGGGCCAGGGTAGAATATCAAGATAACCTCAATCTTTTCAAAACAGGAGTTTAATGTCCATTAGTTTATTACTATTCCATAAAAGGACTGCCCCAGTTTCAGAAACAAAAAACACACAGAGTCGTCTCCATGTTAACAGATTTCAAGAATAAATTAGAACACTTAGCAACTAAAACTACTAAGCACAATGCTACTTTCAGACAGTTCAAAAGGCACTTGGGGGTTGCATTTTTCTCAGTGCCTCAGGGCATCATGGAGTCTAATTATCGCTGCCCTGGTCAACTGTGGGACTGTTGGTGAATGGAGAGTTAATTGACCATTGGATAAAGCAATTTTAACTCAGAATGGGACAGCTCACTAGTGGGGACAGAGAGGGGGCATTCAGTCCCCAGATCACTCTAGGAGGCCAGCAGACCCATTCAGAGACCTAAACAGTCTCCACCAGAAAAATGAAAAGCCTTTTCTCCTTCAGCCTCTTTCCTCTCTCACTGCCAGTGAATGTGTGCGACTTGTCAATTGATGGGATATTCATAGAGCTAACTGTCCCCAAAACAGCATCCTAATACTCCAGAAATGATGGTGATGCCCACACATTTCAGGAACTCCTAGTAGCCATGCCAAGGCTTGGGTCTGAATTCACAGGACTTCTAGGTTTGGGGGCTGAATTGAATAATTATGTGACCCTTCCTGGGCTGTGATTAGAAGGTCACTCCGTACTTGTGATCTAATAGCTAGCTGTCAGTTCCGTCCCCATCAGAATCAAAGACGGTGAGTAAACTTGAGAAGAGGTGTCAGGAGATACTGTCCCCAGACTCCCAGGATTCCGTGACCCCTGATGGTCTAGCAAAGAACAAGAGCTGTTTGTTCCTCGATAGTTAAAAGAAGCCAGCACAGGAATCACTCCCCTCCTGTCCCTGCTGAGTGGGATCGCTGAGTTTAGAAAGGCATTCACCGAAATGAACCGTTCCCGCCAAGAACGGACCAGAAAAAGATGCTGGAGAAAGGGAAAAAGTTGACTTGGTGTGGGTACCACTGCTTTCTGACCCCTTGGGCTGTCTGTATGGTAGAGGGTAGTCTTGATGTAGTTCTCATCCGAATCACCCGGGGTTGGAGCTAATCGTCGTCATCATCATCATCATCATCATCATCATCATCACTGTCATCATTATCCTCATCATCAGAATCATCGTCATCGTCATCATCATCATCATTGTCATTATCACCATCATCATCCTCATCTTCATTGTCATCATCTTCAGTGTTGATCTTTCCAGAAAGCACATCTTCAATCCAGTCTTCCAGCTCCTCGGCTGTGGGCAGGTCATCATCATCTGGGATTTCCATCCAGACACTGTCAGCCTGCAGTGAGGGGCAGAACAAGCTAATGAGTAAACCGGGTAGAAGCTGAGGCAGATCAGGGTGTTCCGGGTAGCTGTGTTGAGTGGGCCTCCAAGTCTCTCACACCTATCAGGAATAAGTACGGATAGGCAAATGCAAATGTCAAGTTGCAGAACAGTCCTGTGCAGTATTGTGTTTCAATAGCTGTAAAGGAAATGGGTATTCTACCACCCAAGAGAATACACAGGTGCACACGCAATTAATTATTAATTAATTATTCAGATTTCAAAACTGTCTCACAAAAGTCAAGATGTGTAGAGATTGCTGGCACACTTACCACAGGGTGAAGAGACATTGCTAATTGGCCCCTATTCAC
Source organism: Acomys percivali (assembly GCA_907169655.1). NCBI lineage: Eukaryota > Metazoa > Chordata > Mammalia > Rodentia > Muridae > Acomys > Acomys percivali. Next base: position 57,279,463 of record OU015753.1, on the reverse strand, counting down.
AAAAGCATCTGCCTGCACTGGCTGCAGTGGGCCCTCTATTATATAGTCCCGTCTCCTCACTGATTACCTCGTTAAATCGGTCTTGCTATGTATCAGATGTCTGGGCTGAGTCTACATTTCTTCCTACTCTCCTGGTTCTCCTCAGGAGACCTTTCTACCCTCACAGTTCATTAGGGCTTGACCTTCTATCGGAAAGGCTTCTCTCCTGTGATCAGGGTCTCCAGACTCTAGGGTATGTGGCTGTGAGCTTGGCCATCAACCTCTTATCTCCCTTAGGCGATGGTAGCTCCAGGCATGAGTTACCTTGTAAGGAGGCCTCATTCTTTGGCTTGGGGAGTGAGTACAAGAGCATATTCTTTGGTGGAAAGTTCTAGGTCAATGAGTTAGGTTGGACTAGCTTTATAAGCAAGGAAACACACTCCTAGAGAAGATGGGGACTGGCTCTTTGGCACTACTGCAAGAGTTTGGAAAGGACCCAAGAGTTTTTCTTGCTGCTGTGGACTCCAGAGTGATTCCGTGCTCAGGGCTGCCTTGCAGCCAACAGGATGGCTGAGGCCAGCTGGCCAGCCTTGAGGGGGGTACTCACATCTGTTATGTTCACCACCCCGATCTGTGGCTTGAACAGGTCAATCTTGAAAGTCTTCTCCCAGTAAGCAACAAGCTGCAGCAACGAAAAGGCCAAGGTTAGACAGTGGGTAGAGGGCTCTCCCTGTGGCTACACTCAGCTGCCAGCCTACCAAAGTAACTGGATTGCAGTCAGTTAAATGCTTTTTAAAACAGTCGTGGACACTTGGGAAACTGAAGGCCAGTTCTAGCCTTAAAGCACTTACTTTAAGAATTCAATAAAAGATACCATAGCACCAGCTGAGGCAGCATAGATACTTCCACACCTTACAGGGAGACTATCACAGAGATAGCCAGTGTCAGTCCCCAAATTATCACTTGTTCCTAGTTTCCCGGTAATGAAAAGAGCCATTTCTCGCTACCTCCCTTTCAACGTCCCATTCTTAAAGGCCCCTTATCTTGTGCCGCTCTGCCACATGAGATGGCTGGGAAAACACTGATATGCTGTGACTTGGCATAAAATGCAAACACAAGCCAGGTTTCTTCAGCCCAGCATGGGCTCCGTCTGGGCAAATCTCTGGCTGGGGCAGGCTAATGGAGTCCATGAAGCTAAGAAAATGGGGGTTTCAGGGGCAGGGGTCTCCCTGGTAAATGCAGGGCCTGGAACAGACTGGCGTGTTCGTGGATCTGGACATTAGAAATGCCTGGAAGTTGTTTTGCAAGAACCAAGGTAGATGCAAAACTGACAAAAGGAATGGCGGATCATTTGAAAGTTTGCATAATGAAATAGTCCAAGTAAACCGGAATATGCCGAGCAGAAAGTAAGTCAACAGGTTAATCCTGTGTGCTTATATGGCCATGCCTCTCTTATGCTTACCCAGAATTACCAGCAGTTAGCCTTACCAGAAGCACTCACTGGACCAAGCTCTGCTTTGCTCTGAATCCTGGCAGGGCTTCCACATCTGCTAGGTTTAGCATCCCCAGGTGTTTTTCCCCTTTCTCAGTGAGACGGGGGATTATAACAGCACCTGTTTTCAGGGCTGGTGAGGGAATGAGCTATGAGGGCATCTTCAAACAAACCAGCGTAACTCAGTACCCATGTGTTAGTCTTTGAGGCACTTGAAGAGACCCAGGTTCCACCTCATGTAGTGTGGGGGAGCCTGGCTCTTGGTGCAGCATGGAGCTTGGCCAATAGAGAACCATCAGTACGGTAGAGGACGTAGCATCCTCTGCTATCATCATCATCATCGCCACCATCACCACCACCACCACTATCATCATCATCACTGGGTTGATCCCTGGCATGGATTCTGTGTTCTTTGTTCAAAACTAAGAATTATCAAAGCTTTCTTGTTATTGTTCGTTGACACAGGGGTAGTAAAGCTCTTGTTGTGCCTTCTACAGGGCTTGTGACCAACAAGCCATGTGTGGTCTCTGCCCTCAGACAGGTCACTCCTTTGCTTTGTCAAGTTCTCTGTGTAGCTTTGGCTGTCCTGGACTCGCTATGTAGACCAGGCTGGCCTCGAACTCACAGTGATCCACCTGCCTCTGCCTCCCAAGTGCTGAGATTAAAGGTGTGCACCACCACACCTGGCTTCATCAAGTTCTTAACTCTGCAATTACTCTCTAATAATTCAGGTTGCCTCTTAGAGTCTCACGGAGAAGTAGGTGGCGATGCAAAGGGGTCATCCTGTGCTTAAAGAAGGAATGTTCCCTGCTCCCCTGGGTAGGTCTCTCCAAGAGTGGTCACCTCTCGGTGGTTAAGTCGGCTCACTACAATGACCACATGAAGGCAAGCTCAGTGCTGTGCAGTGGCCTTTGGGCTTCTTCAAGCACCTTCAACTATTTCAATTTTTCTCGAATGCTTAAAGGCTTGGTGCTAAACACAAATATGGGTGGTGACAGCAACCAGGGATGGGACCTTGGCCTGGGCCACTCACCAGTGGAAAGTCATCTGGGTCAATCCACAGGATGCTCAAGTCAGGGTTTTCAGTGTTGTCCCGGGCAACCTGTTTCAGGGTCTCCAGGAACTCATAGCCATCTGAATAGGATTCAAGAAAGTTGAGTCACCCAGCACATACACCGCACCTCACGTGGAGTGCAAGAGTGTGCTTTTTCCACAAGGCTTTCTTGGCCATCTGGTGCCTACCCTCAATTACAGAGTGAGTCTGTAAAATGAGCCAGATGAAGAGCCACAGACACAAAGGAGCTTCTACAGAGAAAAAAACAATGGCAATTTTAAACAAAGAAATCAAAAGGTCATAGGGAAATGGCCTCTTTCTAAACGAGGGTTCACCTTCATTTGTTCATCGGGAGATAAAACCTGAGTAGCCTTGGTGAAAAAGGGCAGTCCCAGAGCAGAGTCCCAGAGCCTGTCCCCAGTAACCCCTTGTGTTCCAACTGTGAGCCATCTCTGGATTCCCTACTTCTGCTGGATGGACCAAGAGCAAGCTGGAATGCGCAACACCTTCAAATTGGGCCTCATCCCTCTGTACCACAGTCCGTTTCTTGCCTCCCCTTACTCCAGCACAAGCCTTGGTACATCCAGCTTTCCCTGTACTCTGCCAGCAGCATTCTACGCCCCAGAGCGGAGCGATGAATCATAGGAAAGCAGAGACAAGCCTTCTACACTTTGAGCCGAAGCCCTGCAGCGTAGTTTTTTCCATAAGCACAATTTTTGAAAGAACATTAAGTAAGGGAAACTGTAAACCCTAAACACTCCCCTATACACACACACACACACAGACACACAGACACACACACACACACACACACAACTAGAGCAGATACAAGCGGTCTGATCCTGACAGATCCCATACAACAAATACTCTGTGTATGTGTGTGTGTGCATGTGTGTGTGCGTCTGTGTGTGTGTGTGTATGTGTATACATGTGAAGAACAAAAGTCATGTATGCACATGTGTCCACATGAAGAATCTCTGGAAGCTTAGGGAATCCAGAAAATAACTCATATTTCATTAGGCAATTAAATTCAGGGAAATGGAAAAATCAAGGCCTCTAGCACTCATGCCAGAAAGTCCTGCATGAGCCACCAACAGCCAATGCGTCTGAGGAGATGAGCAGAGAAATGGCAAATCTGCTGTTATCTTGCGGGTAGGAGGAGAAGGCCAGTGGTGACCTGCTGGGAACAAGGACCACAGAGCCAACAGAACAACAGACATCTCAACAGATGCCAGTGTGTACAGATGCTAGTGATCCCATGCAGCCATGTGTGGGTACCAGGGTGGCTGGGTGGGGCTAGAGGACCAACTGTCAGACCAGCATCCACTATTTACAACTGTACAGCTCAAGATAGAAAGTTTGAGTATAGTTTGTGGACTGGGATTAGCACCCTCTGCACAAACCCAGGGGCTGTGCTTTTAGCACCCACACACTTGTGGCTTGGAGGATGGGGAAAGAAAAGGTGCATTCTGTATCTGCCACACGCAGATGTGACTGGCAAAGTCAAGCTCCCCTGCCCCAGCCTAAAATGTCCTTGCTACTGTTTGGGTTCACTGGAGCTCCTCTTCTGAGCATGTGGTAATGTCCCAGGAGAGGGAGATATGGAGATTCATAGAGCTCTCTGTGGATTTATGGATCCAAATGCGTAGACCACAGGAGAGAATTCCTCCCACAGGTGTGTGACTGCACACCTTGGAGAAGGAAGGTGCAGCCATTGAGGTGATACGGCCAGGTCTCTGAAAAACGAGACACAAAATGTGAAAGGCTCTGTAATCATAAAGAGAGTGAGGTTCAACAACGCAGATCCTGTCCACGTAGACTTGAGGATTCGAGGGCTATCTGGCCGTGACATCTGTCATCCCATTGATTGACAGGGTTGATTCAGCTGATCTGGCTGGCTAGGCGAGTGTTCCCTTACCACTCCATGTGCGTCCCTCCAGAGGCTGCATGCTCGGTGGAGGACGACCTTACCTTGCCTATCCCAGTAATGGCTATCTCATAGGATGGTTGTACATTAAATGAATGTCTCTGAAAGACTTAGAGCCTGGCACAGGAAGGCTCAAGCAGGAGTTTTCCTCAGTAAGCTGCCAGTCTTCTGTCTGAATGCAAGGGAGCAGAGCATGTCCATTCAGGCCAGCCATTCATCCATTTGTCCATTCATGTGTCAGTAGGGTCACCTGAGGCCCATGAGAAGGTGAGCTACGGTCTTAGATGCTCACAAGTCAGAACATACATCAGGAACATCTGGCTCCTGCTGCTTGTTCTGTGACCGCAGCTGCTGTGGCTAGGAGGTCACTATCTCAGTGGCTGGCTGCCAGCCAAGCAGGTTTAACTGCCTGTAAAGCATTAGCCTGCCTGGCCACTCCCAACTCAGGGCTTGCTGGCCTCTGCCATCTTCAGTCCTCAGACCTATTTCAATGGCTCCTTACCCATGGGGCTGGAGAGGTGGCTCTGTGGTTAAGAGCACTGGCTGCTCTTTCAGAGGACCCAGCATCCACGTGGCAGCTCACATCTGTAATTCCAGTTTCAGGAGATCTGACACCCTCTTCTGACCTCTAGAGCGTCAGGCATACATTTATACAGACATCTGAGGCAAAACATCCACACACATAAAATAAAAAGCAAAATAGCTGGTGGCCCAAGCAATGGCAACAGTCACCATGAGTCTCCCTGTCCCAGCAGGAGGCAGGAGTAAGAGGCTTGTTTTACCTTTGTCACACATGGTGACCACATGGGTGGGACGCAGCTGGAGTCAAGTGAGCCAGTGGGTAAGGAGCAAGTAAATATGTTTCCTGTATCAATGACCTAGCTCAGAGGCCTTCTTAGAGTATGACCATCTGACTTTCAGAAGGAATAACCCATCATCTGAAATAAGTAAGTAGAGAGGAGGGCACCAGCTAAAGACTTTGAGGCTTGAAGTTGTCCAGCATAGACACCAGGGGCACACCCAAAGAAGTTCCCAAGGCCAGAAGAGACTCAGTGTACCTGGTAACCAAGCCGGTGGAGAGTCTAAAACCTCTACCTCTTGCCTTTTATTTCTAGGGTAGATACCTCTGCCCCTCCTGAAGTCTGACCCCAGAGCTGTGACTCCTGACAGCCACAAAGCTCCCTCTCTACACTACCTTCATCCTTGATGGACTCAGAGTCGGCCACATGTCACCTCAGTCATCCTCTCATTGGCTCCTACGGGATGGGATGTTTGCATTTCATCTTTGCATGGAAGATTTTATCGCCTTTACTTTCCAGAGCGCTCAAAGGAGGCAACTTGGCCCAGTCGTCTCTGAGGAAGCAACAGGAGTCTTAGCTCAGGTCTTCAATCTGCACACGCACAGCCGTTTACTATCCGTCCTCCCTCCTCCGAGGAGGAGCATCCCGACCACATCGCTTCCATCTTCCTTCTTTCTTCACCAGAGACTCCCAAGCCCTCTGTGAAACTTTGTCCTCAGGGCGGCCCAGGCTGGGTGAGGTGATGATTCACAGTGTGACTTAACGCTGAGGAGGGATGTGGGAGGGGTGGGGGCTACCTCTGCTTTTCTGACGGAGAAGCTGGAGCGCAGTCCCTGCCCTGGTTCTGTGCATGCTCCCGAGCTGCTGTGACTATGGGGTCAAAGCACTGATGTTTTAAGGAAACCTGGCCTCTCTAAGATGTCCTAAAAAAAGAAGGCTGTGAGAACCGCAGCTCCTTCCTAGCCTGGAAGTTCAGGACCCAGGGCCGAAGCGCATCTGTCTTGGGCCAGGTTTCCCACGACAAGCGAGTGGCCTCTGGGAATCACATCCTTGTGGGAAGAGAACCCGGTCATTATCCTGCATTGCTTTTCTGGCAGGGGCCGGTGGGAACGAGCCTGTACCAGGCCCTGGGGGACCAGGTCTAAGGTCACTAGCAGCCATCTAGGGAAAGGCCCCATTTACAGAGGTGATTGTATCTCAGGCCAAGCCACGGCCCAGGAGCAAAACAGGTCTATCATGCCGCCCACTGCCATTTTCTCCAAATCCCCTCCCGGTTGCTGGCTATGCTCAGTCCACGCAAATGGGAGGACGCCATTCTTGACTCCACGCTATGGGCAGCTGAGAACTAAAGGGTTTTTGCCTGTGGTGGCCTTATGGTGGCATCTTGTCATTGTCCATGTGGCAGGTGGGCAGCTAGGCAGGCAGGAGATCAGTATCAGCCGGCATGGAAGTTGTCTTGCCAGAACCAGACCCAGGCTAAGACATAAGAGGTGAATACAGCAGGCGGGACCCTGGGGCCTTCTCTCCGAAAGCGCCATTGGTCCTCAGTTATACGGAGGTCTCCAAAAGCAGAACTCAGAATTCGCTAGCCTTGGGCCTTGTGGGGAGTGGGAGGAAGCCACAAGGCTGGGAGCTTCCCTTTCCAAAGAATATATGCTGCCGCAAGATGGCCACTTGGTCTAAAAGACACTGAGGGGTCCAGTGGCTTTGAAGATGCAAGATGGCAGGTCCGGCCACTCCTTACCCGGCATCCTTTTTCTACTTTGACATCTTCTCCTCTCTGGATCCCAGAATTGGTGAGAAAACAGGTCTAATGATACATTTCCACAGTGCAGAGACACACGGAGATAAAGGAATGGACTGCTGTGTTGGTGGCCCAGGTCTACCACTTAACCATTGATGAGAGCTGCCAGGGACGGTTTAACTTGACGGGACTTATGGTGCCTCCTCTGTACACTGGGCAATATGGAATAACTGTCCAGATCTGCAGGCTTGGTATTTGCTGGGTGTATAAGCAACATTCAACACCCAGCGATAGTCCAATAGTGAGGCTGGTATATCAAATTTAAATTATAAAGCTCCAGGAAGCACTTGGTGTTCCTGTTTGAGACAATGAGTCTTCAACCATTTTGGCAAAAAAAACCCAGGGCAGGAAGAGCTCAGGTGCAGCAAGGCTTGACTCCTCCTTCCAGGGCCTGGTGCTAAATGTGGTCGGTGCTTACAGACAGCAGCAGCCTTGTGTCGCTAGCTTGTTAGTGTGACTATTCCCAATGCCCTCGGAGGCTTTCCATCTGCCGCGCGTGCGCGCTCATGTAGAAACGCCTCTTGGCAAACCTTTCATCAAATGTTGTAAAGAAGATGTCAGCCCAACGTAGACACATCTGGGAACAGCAAGGAAGAGGCTTTCGTTTTCAAACCTGTCACACAGCTCTGCTCCGAGCACAGCAGCCTCAGAAAAGGTGCGGGCAGAGGATGGTAGGATGGAACAGGCAGCAAGTGTAGAGGGTCTGGGAATGCCCTAATGTCCTTCCCAGCCGGCTCTGTCTCTAGGCACAGAGATGAGATCTCACAGCAAGAGAAGCCTGCAGGCCGTGCTGTCAAGCCCAGAGAGCAGGCATGGCTTCCTACCAGGGCGACCCTCCTCCTCTCAGCCTTCTGCCAAGGGGGGAACACAAACTCTGGCTGGAAAGGTCAGAGTTGTAAGGAGAGGTCTTGGCACCAAGTTCACAGTCTGCATCTGAGAATGTCAGGAGGCCTTAGGAGGGCGACACATCACCAATGAGATGCACAAGCTGCCCAGTGCTTCGGCTCTTGGCTCAGACTCGCTTCTGTGCCATGTTCTTCTGCTCTACCAGCCCTTGCTCCGTCCCCATAGCTGTCTGTCTCATATCCTCCCTCCCTCCTTTCCTCCCTCCCTCCCTTTCTTCCCCCCCCCCCCCCCCCCATCTCTCTCTTCCCTAGGGATGCCTTTCCCACTTCCTTGCTCCTCAGTATCTTATCTGTTACCTGGCATCTTTTGTTTTTTTTTTTTTAATCATTACAAGGACCACACCCAAGAGCAGGCCTCAGCAAGGACCACATCCCTCTCCTGCCATGCCTCAAACCCTGTGATCTTGTGCACACCACGGAAGTGTCTCCTGCCTCCTGAACTGTGACTCTGTTTTCTTGTGGTGCAAACGCTGAAGACAGAGAGGTGGAGAAGGGAAGTGCAGAAGGAGGGAGACACACGGAATGATCTCCTGGCAGTCAGATGTTGCCTGGGAGGCTTAGAAGTCGGCCTGCCCTGTGGTTAAGGGTGTGGGCTGGGAAGCCAGACAGCCTCTCTCCACTTCACTTCTCCCCAGCCCAGGAACCTCCCTCCGCCCTCAGCATCCTCAGTTGTAAAATGAGAATAAAAATTAAAGCCTCCTTATTGCCTCCTGATGCATTGGGACGTTGTAAGGGCTTGGCTGCCATGCCAACCTGGGCTTAGAGATGTACTCCAAGTAGCCTTTAAGACTCACTGCTCTCATTCAATACCAAAATAATAAATGATAATTGCTACACACATATCACAGAGTGGCCTCAGGGTTAGCGTGACCATCTATCTCGTCACAGTCCTCAAGAAGCATCTGCTGTCCTGGACTTACCACCTTCCCCTTTCAGAAAGTGGGTGCAGCCTGGTTAGGCCATAGGCTTGTGGGAGACCTATTAGCAAAAGCAAAGGAATGTGAGTAGCTGTCTGCAGGAAATGCACTGTCCAGGACTGCAGGAAACCGGGCCTGGGGTGAGGGTGGGGTTGGGGGGCAGATTGCACACCGCTGCCCAGCAGGTGAATAATGCCTGACCACAGAGTTGAGGTGAGGACTTTCATCAGAGCCCCTTTCAGTTAGCGCCCTGGATGCAAAGGCACACCCCACTGCCGGTGAGAGGCCACACTGCTGACCTCCCCACCCAGCACTGCTGGGCTCCCCAGGGACAAGCTCCAGCTTGGGATTTGGAGAACAGGCCCAGGGCCCAGGGGTATTTACACAGGGAGGAGGTGGAAGTGGTTTCAGCAGCTTGATTCATGACTGCAGCAATCTCTGTCAAACTGGTTTCTGCAGTTTAGGGACACCTCTTTGTTCTATTGTTCCAGACAGCCAGACAGGTCTCCCTGCAAGCCTGAGAAGGGGGCAGGGGACCAGCAAGGAAGCCCCCTGGAGTCTTGCCAGCAGGCAGCTGCCAGCGGCAACTCTGATCACACAACACCGAGGATCCCATTCTGCCTGATTATACAGCCTGTAAACCTTGGGAGCTGAGGGGAGCCAGGATCTGTAAAAAGCAGTTGACACTACAGTAAAAACAAAACCAAAAAACCCCCCAGACCCCCTTTGAGGATCATTCCCAGCTCCGCAAGTCTATGATGGGAAATCTGGCATGCCCATGGACATTTACAAGACCAGCTCCCAGATAATTTGGTTTTGATGCAATAGAATATTACTCAGTCTCAAAAAGTAGTCAAATGCTGATAGATACTATATATACTGGGAATATACTATATATACTGGGAATACATACATACACATATACATACATACATATGCACATATGTATATATATTATGCTAGATACTAAAGCCTATATATTATATGATTCCATTTACAGGAAATATCCAGAACAGACAGGTAGACCAATAATAATGGTGCATGTCACTGTCACTCATGGTGAGGGTCAGTAACGGGAGCAGCCATCATTGGGTATTGTTGGTAAAGGCCTGGAGTGAGACGGTGCTGACATCTGCACAGCCTTGTGAGTGTAAAATCCCCACTCAGATGTTATTTTAAAAGAGGGACTGTTCTGGTGTGTGGGTCATCTTGATTTTTAAAAATCACATGATTAAGAAAGGTCTAAGTGCTTGCTGCACAAACATTTGCTGGACCCCTGCGCTGTCAGGCTTGTGCTGGTGGGTAGGGACAATAGGTCCTTTCTTCACAGAGTCCCCGTGTCCTCTGCAATTGGGTTGAGCCTCTTCGACTCTGTGTTTCTTGGTCTGAAACTAAGATCTTTTTTTGTTCATGTTGTTTGGCTGGCTGGTTTGGGGTTGGAGATTGTTTGTTTGCTTGTTTTGAGACAGGGTTTCATGTAGCCCAGGCTAGCCTTGGATTTGATGCATAGCTGAGGAAGACTGAATTTCTGATCCTCCTACCTCTACTGAGATCACACCCAGGCCTGCACCCAGTTTTCTCAGTGCTCAGGAAGGAGGCCAGGACTTCATGCATGCTAGGCCAGCACGCCCCAGTCCTGGCCGAATCTCTGTTGGAACTCTTCTCCTGATATTGTCCTACTGCTATGGCTGAGGTTCCTGATGAACACCAGATAATTCCCCAGTAAGCTGGCGATGCACTGTGACTTGCCCCGGAGCAGAGCCCACACATTTTGCCTGTCTGCCCTCTCACCTTCCCCTCAGACTTGTGGGTCACGGGAAACTGGCTTTTTGCATCTTGCAGACACTGATCTTGCTCTTGTCTCTCTGTCAGTGTTCATCACAGGGACACCAGGCAAGATGTCCACAGTGCAGGCCTAGCGAAATTGCCTCACTCTTCCCTGGTAGAGAGCCGTTGGTGCTCTAAAAGCAGTCCGCTTGCTCTACCCTGTCCTCACTTTTCGGCAGATGTCTCTAGGCACAGATGTTTATAGTGGGAACACATATGTTTATCATTATGTTAAGGTAGGATTGGTTTATATAGGTTTGATGATAAACTGACAAATAAACATTTAATTTGAACAGAAACACACACACACACATACCATAAGACTAGGATTTTTTTTTTAGTGCTCTCCCTGTGTGCTCTTTCCCAATTTGAGTAGCTGAACACAATGTCTCAAGTTACCCAAGCTGGCCTCGAACTGCTGATGTTCCTGTCCCCTGCCCAAAGCTGGGATTGCATGCCCACTGTGAACTTTCTTTGAAATTCTGCTGTTCCCTTAGCCAAGTTTACCACTGAAGACGCACTCATAACCTACCAGGTGACCATTAGAGAGGTTGGTATCGTTTTTTTCTTTGTTTGTTTTTTTGTTTTGGTTTCTGTTTTTCACGATAGGGTTTCTCTGTGTAGCCTTGGCTGTCCTGGACTCGCTTTGTAGACCAGGCTGGCCTCGAACTCACAGCAATCCACCTTCCTCTGCGTCCCAAATGTTGGGATTAAAGGCGTGCGCCACGACGCCCACCTGAGAGGTCAGTATCTTGGTACTACTGAATTAGAACCCCGTAAAGGCTTGAAAAGGTGAGAAGCCAGTTCCTAACAACAGAAAAGCAGACTTGGTGTGGGAGGGAGATGGGGTGGAGACAGGGTGGAGAAGGGGTGTAGACGGGGTGGAAACAGGGTGGGGCTGGGGTGGACACTGGGTGGGGACAGGGTGAAGACAGGGTGGGGACAGGGTGGAGATGGGGTGGGCCTGGGGTGGGGACAGGGAGGGGCTGGGGTGGAGACAGGGCAGAGACAGGGTGGGGACAGGGCGGGGAGGGGGTGGAGACAGGGTGGAGCTGGGGTGGGGACGGGATGGGGCTGGGGTGGAGACGGGGTGGGGCTAGGGTTGAAATGAGGGGACGGGGTGGAGATGGGGTGGGGCTTGGGCGGGGACGGGGCGGAGATGGGGCGGTGGTGGGGAGGGGCTGGGGTGGGGATGGGTCAGAGATGGGGTGGAGACAGGGTGGAGACAGGGCGGGGACGAGGTGGAGATGGGGCGGGGACGGGGTGGAGACGGGGTGGGGCTGGGTTGAAGGCTGTGTTGTGAAGGGGCGGGAAAGGGGTGGGTGTGGGGTGGAGATGGGGAAGGCGTCCTACCTGGGTCACTCTTCTCAGCAAAGGCCACAATGTGGATCCCATTCAGGTCATCTTCCTGAAGGAAAAAAAAATCAAAGTTTCCTCTTAGGAGGAGAGACACACATGCAAGCTGGCAGGGAAAAGGGGACAGGGGAAGGATACAGGAAATGGGCAGGGATGGAGAATGGACACTAAGACACAAATGAGCAGGACAGGCACACAAAAAGAAAACAGATGCTAAAAACACTTAAAGAAAATGGATGCTGATGGGCACAGGGGACTTCGATAAGTGACTAGGATCAATGGGTTTTTAAGACAGGACAGCAGACAAATGCAGTAGCATTAAATATGTCTCACTCCTGTAGTCTGGCGAGTCCCAAGAGCAGCAGTAAAGAGAAAATCGGGAAGAGCATGATGAATCTGCCTTATCAGAGGCTCCACCGGCAACAGAAACTCCAGAAACAGCTCTATTGAATGTGACAGTTTCAAGGTGGGTTTGCAAGTGTGAATTTCGAGGTTCCCTACCAGATCACAAGGGCTCCTGAGCACAGCTGGCAGCTCCTAATCCCCCAGGGCAGTAAAGAACCCTCAGCTCAACTGGGATCAGGCCACTGGTGTCCACGCAGGAAGTGAGAGTTCAACCAAATAAGATTGTGGCAAATCAGGTGCCCCTTCTGATGTGCTGACGCTGAGCCCCAGGTGGTTTCTTTGGTGCCCTGTCTAGTCTCAACTGCGTATCAATAGGAATCCTTTGAAAAAAATATTTTAAAAATATGTATGTTCGCCTGCATGTGTGTCTGTGCACCACATGAGGTGTCTAAAGAGGCCAGAAGAGGGTGTTAGATCCCATGAAACTAGAGTTACAAGCAGCTGTGTGTGGCCTGATATGAGTGCAAGAACAGCAAGTGCTATTGACCACTGAGTCTCTCTAGCCTGCCACAGAAACATTTCTATGATTGTGGGAGGCTCCAAGGAGAGTTTGGAACCTGGGTCTATGGTGGTTTGGGGATGTCGCCGGGGAGGGAGTGCCAGAGCAAGGAAAGCAATCTAGGGGACCCATCAGATAGCAAAGAGCACTTCATGTTTGCCCATCTGGGATGGGAAGGCCACCTGCCTGTACCGCCTTCGTGTCAATTACTACCGCAGAGTCTGGGGCAGCCTTTTGTATAGGAAATGTGATCCTCTGGAGACTCCACGCCATGAGATAGAGAAAGAAAGCTGAGTGGTGCTGATGACAGCTGCTGCGAGAGAGGTATTCACTGCGAAGCTTAGTGTCATATCAGAATCCCGCTATGAGGGTGGGGCCCCCAACCCCCCTCTCTTCCTGTTGCCACTTCCATTGATTTTAATGCTGCTGCAATCCTATCTAAATGCTAATTTTTCCCTTTGGAGTTTGGGTTGAACAAAACCTCCAAAAATTCTAAGATAGATTAAATAGAAAATATTATTATTAAAAACAAGAGGGTGGGCTTTGCGTTGGCCAGATTCCCTGGGGAATTGAATGTTACAGACATATATGTGTGTGCACCAGGTTATTAGGGAAACCTGACAGTGACCAGAAAGAGAGTTCTCTGTCGTACACTGCCTATTATTGCCAGACAGACTCTCCCGATCTGGTCTCATTAGGTGGTCTCGTGTCTCTGTCGCTTGCCATCAGTTGGAATTGAGTACCCATGACTCCGTGAGGCAGGCTTCATTTCTGCCTGCCCTTCCAGAGTGCACTTGGAAATTGGTTTTAGAATTAAGAATCCATATTCATTTTCTGACAGGCTCTTCCAAGTGGGGCTGTCACCACTCTGTGGTGTTATAGGCCCTGGATGGAGTACCATAACTGAGGGACAGAAGAGCTCTCTGCAAGCATCTTAGGGATACGGGGCATGAGCCTGTATCAAACACCTGTGCAGATGAAGGGCCCAGCCAAGTGCTAGGAATTTTCCTCAATAAACTCATGAGGTAAGAACCCAGGAGCAAGCCCATGAATCGGGTGCTTGGTGAGCATCGATATAAAATGGGGGGGGGGGGGGGGTA
>OU015753.1:57237314-57265298 GCA_907169655.1 Acomys percivali | reverse complement strand
TTTATTTTATTTTATTTTATTTTATTTTATTTTATTTTATTTTATTTGAGACAGGCTTTCACCATGTAATTCTGGCTGACTTAGAACTCCCTATGTGAACCAGGGTAGCCTCAAATTCACAGAGACAAACCTTCCTCTGCAGAGATATGTCACCACTCCCTGCTGGAAAGTTTTCTCTTGACTTGGAGAACTCTTCCCTCCTCAGCCAGATGATAAACTCCCTGAGAGACGAGACTATGCCTTAAAACAACACTCACTAAAATGGCAACAATATTGGCCACTGGCGGCCCCCTTACATAAGATTTCTGTGGCTATGATCGCAAATGCACATTGTATTCCTATTCGTATCTTAAGGAATCCCAGCAACAGCCCGGCAAGGTCATGGGCGTCTGTAATCCCAGCACTCAGGGAGGCAGAGGCAGAGATCTCTGTGTGAGTTCAAGGCCAGCCTGGTCTACAAATTCAGGGCAGCCAAGGCTACACAGAAAAATCTGTCTAAAATATATATATAATATATATATTATATATATTAAAAATAAAAATAATAAAGACACAGAGCTAGCAGTGACCTCAGTGGGATTAGCTGGTTCTGTCTAGCCCAAAGCTCTCAGTGCTAGCCCACCCTCTCTGCCATAAGAAAGGGTCATAAACTGGGTAGTTTATCAACAGCAGGAATCCAGGAGGCTTATTTCTCACTGTTCTGGGGCCAGGAAGTCTAAGGTCTCCTCTACCAAGGGCTTGATGATTCTGTGGTCTTTGTTCCTCTTTATCCTTCTCCTTTTTTCTCTTTTCTTTGTTTCTTTCTTTCTTTTTATTTTTGGATAGCAACTCCCTATATAGCCCAAGCTGACCCTGAGTTGACTATGTAGCCCAGGCTGACCTCAAACTTACTAGCCTCCTATTGGGAGTACATGCACGATGCACCATGCCCAACTTGGGTCTTCTTTCAAAGGACAATCCCAACTATAAAGGTTTGTCATGGTGACCTGTCACCTTCCAAAGGCCCTGCCCTTGACATCAGGTTTTCAAACATGAATTTGAGTGAGATGCAACAGAGACCAGTGAACGGCACAGCAAACTTTATGAATAAGGTTATTGCTCATGCATGCTGTGAAAGTGCTTAAAGAGGCTAAAAAGGGCCTGCATATGCAGTGGCCATGCACCAGACTCCAAAGAGCAGGGGACATGGGACCCTCTAGTCAATGCCATCCTGCAGATTCCTCAAGTTTCTGTATGTTCTTGCCTTACAGTGAATGTTCTGGCTTGGGACTGTAGACTCATCATCATCATCATCATCATCATCATCATCATCATCATCATCGTGTGAGCATGATGGGGGAAAGGGAGCATGCCACAGCATGCATGTGGAGGTCAGAGGACAACTCTGTGGAGTCAGTTCTCTCCTTCCAATTTTATGTGGGTTCTGGGGATCAAAAGTTCCAAGGCCTGTGCAGCCTTACCGAGCTCAGCCATGCCGCACACCTCCCCCAGGTGTCAGGCTTTGAGACTGTTTTTTTTTTTTTTTCTATTAAACCCTCAGTATTTAAAGGCAAGAAAGCAGCATTCATCCTATCAACTCTCTTCTGATCATAATGTAACAAGTTCTTACTTGTACACAATGTCTACCAGCTCAAAAAAAGTGTCCCCATCCCCTGCAGGAAGTTACCAAGGACCCTGGCTATTGACAAGTGGTAGGAGAGTCTCAGAAGAGTGACAGACCAGCACTCGGTCTGGAAAGGCTGCACCTTGGAGTTCTCTGAATACTGTAAACAATGGGTTCCCCCCTCAGATTTCACTAGCCACCGTTTTCCTAGGCGTGGTATGGTTTTGTGTGGTCTGTTGGCTTAAAACCCAACACAGCTGCAAAGAGCTAAAGATAAACTGTGCTTTAGCCCCACTAGCTTTTTGTCATGTCAGCAAGAGTGGATTTAAGTGAAGACTTTTAAGTCCACAAACTGGTCCCTTTCTACAACATCTGGGCTTTAACTTGATGTGGCCAAGTGGCCCCTGGAGATGTTGCTCTTTAGGGCAGTGACCCCTAGCTTGCCCTAGTGACTTCCTCAGAAGTCCTTCTGGCCAACTGTTGTCTGCTTCTCCTTTTCAAAGATGTAAAGATGGCCATGGAAGGACCTGTGCTGCCCTCTTCCCTATTTGGGAACATGGATGAGTGCTGGCCAGATCATGTGACCAGCCCAGAGTGCAGTTGAAGGAGAGATAAACCTGTTCTTGTTGTGATCCCAAGTGTAGGATTGCAAAGGTCTTGTGAGAGAACAGGTGAGGTTAATCCACTAGAAGACAAACCACCAGGAGCTTGATTGTTGCCAGCTGAAAGGATCCTGTGAACAGACTCTGGGAGGAGATACATAAATGAGCCCAAAACTAGAGGCGGGGCCTTTGGAGACTTGGAATAGTTTTGGCTGTTCATTGCTCCACTTCGAGACCTCCTAGAGAGAACTGCTCAAGGGAAGGCTTCGGGGCTCTGGGCTCCTGCTAAGGTTCTGGGTTCTGGTTACTCCAGGTTCTAGCAGAAGAAATCCTGCTGATTACGACAGGAGAATTGTTTCTCGGAACTGATATCCTTATGGTTTTGTTATTGTATTCTTTAATCCTCTTTTCCTATTGTTTAGGTTAGTTGGGTTTTAAGTGATGTACGCTTGGTTAATAAGTTTGTAATAAAATATATTTGTTAAGAAAATTGAGCCTGGGCTGGAGAGATGGTTCAGAGGTTAAGAACACTGTCTGCTTTCCCAAAGGTCCTGAGTTCAAC
This sequence comes from Acomys percivali, assembly GCA_907169655.1. Lineage (NCBI taxonomy): Eukaryota > Metazoa > Chordata > Mammalia > Rodentia > Muridae > Acomys > Acomys percivali. Next base: position 57,262,531 of record OU015753.1, on the reverse strand, counting down.
TCCCAGCAACCACATGGTGGCTCACAACCATCTATAATGAGATCTGATGCCCTCTTCTGACTCACATGCAGGCAGAATACTGTATAAATAATAAATAAATGAATCTTTAAAAAAAGAAAAGAAAATTGAGCCTACATGCAGTGTTGGGAAGGAATGAACCATTCTAGATTTCTTTTTCTCTTTTGATTAAACGTACTAAGTAGAAAGAAAGCTGAGAGTTTGTCCCCACAGGGCCAGACAGACATGTTCTTCTCACTCTGCCTGTGCTGGGAGGGGTCGGCTTCAGAAGTTCGTGGGCTCAGAGTCTGGGAGGGGACATGGGCTGGCCAGCTGTGGACACCTTGTTTGGGGTGTGATATGGTGTTAGAAAGGAGAGTCCCAGGAATGGAAATGTTTCTGCAGTTGTGTTCTGTCTCTTCCCAGAGTCTAGGAGTCAATAACAGCTTCAGGATAAATAAGGGAAAAAAAAAAAAAAAAGACTGAAGATACCACAGATGAGAAAAGCACAAGTGTTCTCAATTTTAAATGGTATTCTGAAAGACATGATGGAAACCTGCTCTATGTTCAAGGGCAGTGAATAAATATAACAACAAAGTATGGGTGTCAGAATGTTCACTAGATACTGGGCCAGGGTCAAAATAAATAATTTTTAAAAGGCTTTCTCTTGCAATAAAACTAGCAGGACCCCTGGCCAATTTGAGTAAAGTCTATACAGTTAGGTGAATATTGATTTCTGGATTCTGATCACCAAGGCTATGAGAGAAAAGCACTTAAAATATTTTGGGGTTCTGGATCAGCTACAGAACTCTCAAATAGCAAAGAAATATATTTACAAGTCTGTATATATGAGAAAAGAGAAGAAAAAAAACAAGGTAGTAAAATATCAACATTTTAGGTCTCTGAGTGAAGACGTAATGGAAATTTTCACACTATTTTATAAATATGAAATTATTTTAAACTAAAAACATTTTTAAAGGGAATGTTGGCTTGTGCATCTTATAGCCCACAGGCCATATGGGAACCCATATAGCTAGGTGTGAATGGGGTCTGAGACAAAATCATAAACTTACTTAAAATATTATGAGATTTATGTGGGGCAGGGTGTTGCTTTGTTTTGTTTTGGTTTGGTTTTTATTTTTATTTTTAATTTGATCATGTGCTTTGGGAGGCTGATCTTTCTAGATGATATCATGTCATACTGTCAGAAGGCTGAACAAATGTTATGGGCGTTTGATATTCCTTTACATTCATTGTCTGCTGTGCCTTCAGAAACCAAAGCAAGTCTAATGCTAGGAGTGTCGCATTACCCCCTGTTCATCTATTACACCCAATTATAAATTTAAATTTTAAGTAAACAAATGTTTCTATTTTAATGCCCAATACCACAGTAGCAGCCTATGGGGACGTGGCCACTTTAGAGAGGGATACTTGAAAAAACGTTACATTCAGATCCAGATAGCTTTGCACCCCAAGAACTAATTCTTATTAGTTCTGTGTCCTGAGTAATTAGCACTGGATGATCAAAGTTTTCCTATATGTAAAATTGGCTAAAATGGCATTTGTCTTGTATCATGAGGGGGAGCTGGCAGTCCTAAGTAAAGGATATCAGCAATAGCCTCAAAAATGTCCACAAACTCTGGTTGTTTTTATTTATAGACACCACGTGAAGCTGAAGTGGGAAGGGGGTGCCTCTCCAAAGCCTCTGGATACTATTTAGACCACGTGACAGAAAGTCTGTAACACAGACCTGGCAGAGGACTTGACTTAGCCACCTTCCACCGTCTTCAGTTGACACTTTTTTAAAAAAAAGCTATCATTCATTAACCAAGCACCTGCCATGCCCTGAGTACCCCATCTCTCTTGTCCTTATGAAAAGCTCATTTTACCTGGGGAAACAAAAGTCAGAAAGACCACATGCAAGATTTAGACACAAGAGTACTCAGTGACAGATGCTGAACTTGGACCCACAACTCAGCGACCTTGTAGATTTGGGCTTCTTCTTCCACTACGCTGCCCTAGGTAGCTAGTGGCTCATGAGCGGAAGCCAGAGACTAAGAGAAATGAACGTGATTAGTACTCAAGAGGATCACACTGGATCCACAGAAACTGGGGTTTTATATGACCATGAAGCCATCCATGTTCCCAATACTTCACTTCCTAGATGTCCCCCCTACTCAGTCAGACTTCGTAGTTAGAGGGTCACACACCTGACCAGGCTTTGCCATTTCCTTACCCATGTTTCAAACATGTCCTCTGGGCGCAGGCGACGTAGGGTAGGTCTGGAAAAAAAAAAAAGAAGAGCATCCTTGAGAAGGGATCACCATGACAGAAACTGAGCCTCAGCCTGGTGCAAATGAGAAAGCCCAGACCCAAACAAAGACAAGGAGGTGGGACAGATAACAATTATTCTGATGCACAAAGCCAGTTTTTGTGACTCAGGGTCATCTATGAAAACACAATAGCTGCCATGTTTGCCCTCCCAGTGCGGACTCTCTGCAGGGACAGTGAACACATTTGTCCATGTTGGGGAAGGAGAAGAGGCGAGACAGTGGGCCCACTACTACAACCCATAATCCCAGATAGCTCTTCTCCCCCAGGGCAGAGCAGAGGACTCCAGCTGGTGGGCCAGACCAAGCCAAGGCCTCTTGTTTGTGTAACTAGACCCTGCCTGGGACATTGCCACACCCATAAGTTTACACAATGAGCAAGGGCTGCTTGTGTGCTCCAAGCGCAGAGCTGAGCAGCTGTGACAATGGCCATTTGACCCCCAGAAGTGTGTAAATATTTAATATGTGGTTCTTCAGTGAAAAAGCTTGTGGATTCCCTGCTGGAGATGCACCCGGGTCCTAGCAAATATCCCTACTCCGGAAGTTGTCCGTAGAATGTGTAGAATGGTCCCTGGTTGTATTACTTAATTGCTCTCTTATCCCATGGCCCTGTGATGCTGGGAGAATAACAATTCCACAAGGTTGGGAAGGAGCCACCTCTGCTCCCATAAAGCACCTGGAATGGTGTTCCACATACAGGAAGTTGTCTTCATAAGCATTGAGTCTCCTCTGTGTCTTACTTTGGCTAGGGGTGGGAGGAGGCGCAGAAACTAGAAGGCGGTCTAACCCTACCTGCAAGTGGAGCGTCTCATTCAGAAGCGGCATTGACACTGGGCAGCGGCTGACGAAGCCTCACTGGCCAGCTCTGTTCTGCTGGCTGCCTTACCTCTAGATTGTTGCTCTTCACGGCTCTGGATTGCCAACCGTGAGAGTCTGTCGACCTGCCACCCACCCCCATCCTCCGCGTGTCTTCTCGGGTACCTCTGATGTTCCTTCACAAACTCCACAATCTCCTCTTCTGTGTAAGGCTTGTTGGGGATGACAGTGGGCTCGTCCATAAATGGCTCGTAGAAGCCAACTTCATTCATCTTCAAGGACATCTTCTTCGCCACCTGTAACAGGCAGGAACCAGACAGTTGTTCCTTTGAATGCTAGCTTACAGCGGCAGCGGGCTCTCTCCCCTAGAGACGGTGCTTGTGTTCTTTGGTAATGTGAGAGCTTATGAGTAATTCTAACATAAATGTTGAGGTGGTAGCAGGGACCTGTTTCCCTCACGGTCAAGTTTGGCTTCATGTTCAATCAAAGAAAGCTCAGTAGAAAGAGACTCGTCTGGAGAATGAGGGTCTAAACGTGACAAGGAATGGTTGGGATAAACCGTGGGGAATTTAAGTAGCCGGTTATCTTTCCCTCTGCTGTGTTAGCTGGGGCTGGAAGAGCGAGCGGATGGTAAGGCAGCATGCTCACCGGGTGGCTTTAAGCGAATTAATTTGGATTGAAAAGGCAATTGATGGAAACAGAGTGCGCAGAATCACAGAATCCTTCACCCATCCTTGACCCACTCATGTACTCTAATTGCTAGTTAAGCTGGGGCGTGGAACCTACTAGGGTTCAGTCTCTGTACCAACCTTGCTAGGCCTTCTGTACGTCCCTGACAACTGCCCAGGGCTGCTTTGCATTGGAGAGAAAGGCTTCCTGGAACATAGAACTTTCAGTGCTAAAAATCTAGATTGTTACCAGGAAAGCAGGATGAATGGCTCACCCGATAACTAACCTCAAAGAAAGCGCCCGCAGCCTGACAGAGATTTCTTTCTTGGTTAAAGGGACCACATGCCAGTACGTTGTTAAAGCAGAATGGTTGCTGTGTTTGCCTGCGAAGTTGCTGAGCTCAGACGCCTCTTTGGGACGTGCTTTGAGAGGCCTGGAATGTGCAGGGCTCAATAGGAAGCTAAATGCCATTCTCTAGCACAGAGCCATGGTCCAAGAAAGCACAGGAGGGAACAGTGACTCCTTTTAAACTGCACAGTACTGCCTAGGAGCTGACACCTTGTGGTGGTACCCACAGTGTGATGACCCAGTAACCCAGGGGTTAGGGCTTGTGTGCAAGGGTGGGCATTACACAAGCTCTTGCACGAGGCGGTCCACTCTGTGGAAACACTTATGTCCACAGGTGTCGTCGTCACCTGCTATTAATTCCAGGTCACTATATTCCAAAAGACAAGTTTTAATTCCAGCACCCTATGCAGAGTTAAAGCAAACAGGTCACATAAGGAGCTGCAGCCAGGCTGGACCTCGGTGTAAGGCCCAGCACCAGGGAAGCCGAGGCAGGAGGATCACAAACTCAGCATCAGAGTAAACGAGCGTGAGGTCAAGGCTAGTTTCCTTTATGAAGATCTATGTGCTGGCCACAGCTGCAAAGCGGTTTAGGTTGGGTATGCTGCATGATGCTCGCTTTGATTGAACGGGGGCAGGGCTAGCACTCTGCTCTATTTAACGTACAAAGAATCACTTGGGTGAGCGATTCATCAGGATCATGTACGGAGAGGTGGGCAGGGCCACGGTCTAGGCACAGAGGGTAGAGGAAGCATCCTCTCCAGGTTCCCGCATTCCAACATCCTTTCCTTTTGAGAATCCCCTTCTCCTTGGCCTTGCAAAGAAAGGAATCTGTAGATATTCCGTGGACACTACATGGGCCCCATACCTGTCCTTCTGTCATTAGTTCTCATTAACTCATCCCACATCCAGGGAAGTAAGTATGAACTACTGAAGGTGAGAGCTGTTCAGAACCTCATTGTCAAGCAGCACGTGCACGCCTGTGTGCTTGCCAGTGTGTGCATGTGTACCTGTGCATGGGGTCTCTGGTCCCTGGGTGCCACTGCCGAGGTCTGCAATGGTAAGTCTCTGAATGCAGAGTTAGAGTGTTGAGCTCTTAAGTTTTAGTCTGGAAGGGGCTAAGTAAAGATTTCCACAGCCTCTGGATTCTTCCTTCCTGACCACCTCCACACAGGGCCCTCACCCTGAACTTCTTTTTCTTCCAGCCTTATATAATCGTGTTTTGGACAGCAAGGACTGAAGGAGAGCTGACTGGCTGAGGAATGCATTAGTTCAGTTTGCCAGTGAGTTTTTAGCAGGGTGTTCTGTGTGCAAGGCAAGAGTCTAGCAAAACCTCACTCACAGGTGTCCCAATTACATAACGATGCATTGTCCTCTCAGATACCAGATAGTCCTGTATGAGTAAAAATGCCCCCTTGCTTTTCTTTTTCTTTTTCTTTTTCTTTTTTTTTTCCCCCTTTAGTTGGAATACATTTGGGCACTTTCAAGCAAGCTACAAAGGACAGTGAACATTTTCCTGGCATTTGCACACACGGGGGTTTTGACTCATGACTTTGCTGCAGTTTAACAGGCCACTTCTGTGGTGAGCAGCGAAGAAATCAGCTGAGTGGGAACTTGAGCTTTGTCCATGTCTCTCTTCTCCATCTGCCCCTTCAGGCCCCGGTGTGACTCAGAACTGATTAAGTTCACGTCTTCCCAGTGCCCAGGCTGGTAAGTACAGGCCGGAGTGGTGCGAGCTCCTTAGAGCTGACACACCTTGGGCTGCTGGCAGTAAAGGTGGACTCCAGCCTCTTGCTGCCATCACTTTACATGGGCTGAGCTTCAGGGTAGCCTGATCTATACCACGGGGATCCGGGTGCATCCTCAACACGTGTGTCCTAGGAAGAGCTTGCTTTTGCTTTAAACTTTCCATTCCTGGGGCTAGAAAGATTGCTGAGTGGCTAGGTGCTCCTGCAGGGGCCATCTGCTCCCAGCACGCAAGTTAGCGACTCAAAGCCACCTGGAACTCCAGTTCCAAGGGAATATGATGCCTCTGATGTCTGTGGGATTCTGCACTCTCTCTCTCTCTCTCTCTCTCTCTCTCTCTCTCTCTCTCTCTCTCACTCTGTCTCTCTCTGTCTCTCTCTCTCTCACACACACACATACACACACACACACTCACAGAATTGACATAAAATAAATATCTCAAAAACTAACTCAGACTCCCATGTCTTCTTACAACGCTAAAAAAACTAATTTCCTAGAATAATCCCATAGATTAAAGTTCTTTTTTTTCTTTTAAATTTTTTTGTCAGTAGTGTGTGTGTGTGTGTGTGTGTGTGTGTACACATACATGTGCCAAATGGGTGTACATGGAGGTCGGAGGACAATTTATGAGAGCTAAGCCTTTCTTTCACCACGTAGGGCCCCAGGACTGAACCCCGGTCATCAATCATTTGATAGCATGCACCTTTGCTGCAGAGCCACCTTGTTGGCCCCAAGACTTTTAAAATCTCATTAGAGAAACCAAGGTGCAGTGACTGCAGTTGCAAACTACTGATTTTCAAGTGCACACCAGCAGCCGTGCCCTCTCACTGTCTTTACAATTCACCTCTTGATGTGTTCCTGGGTTTTTACTAATTTTCTGCCCTCTCGCCTGCTCTCCCACATTAAACTCCAAATTCTACGAGGCCAATCGCATGTCTTCTTGATGCTGTTGTGTTCTGGGAGACAGGAGGCCACTCTGTCAATACTGAATGAATAGATGACTCCGCGAAATAAAGACCACTGTGCTGAATGCTTTCTCCATGTGTGAAAATCTGGACCCAAACTGAAATCTTATGTTCCTAACAGTGGCTTCTTCCCGGGCTTTTTAATGTCCTCAGTAGTTTCAAGTCTTTTTTTTTTTTTTTTAAGCTCGGAGTTGCAATATCCAATTATTTGGAGATTTTCTTTCTTTTTTTTTTTTTTGCTCAGTGGCCCAACGTCCTTGCTGCAAACAGGACTGTCTTCTGCTTCCCTGGTTTTATTACTCCTTCTGTTCTTCAGCTCTTTCTCCCCCTGCTGGACATTGCTGGCAGTGCCTTCTGCATCCCACCACCTCCCTCTGGGCACCACCTGCTTTGGGATGGGTGCAAGTCCCAGGCGGCATTAATCTGGTCCCTACCCGTGTTCCACAGCAAGATGCAGACACCGCATCTTTCCAAAGAGTACGAACCTCACAAGACCATGTGAGCAGCGGCACTTAGGACTCTTTTTTAATTGTTAGTAAAGCAGCTTTGGAGGGTCTCCGGCCTCCACAGACACGGAGTCGCACTCTGGGTAAACCGGAAGGAACTTCTAAAAACAAATATGGTCCTGAGCTCAGAAAACCAGAGTGATTAACCAAGCCCACCTGCTAGGATTCTCTCCTTTCTTCCCTTCAGAGGAACCCTCTTTATATATTAAAAAAAAAAAAAAATATATATATATATATATATATATATATATATATATATATATATATGCTAGGTTATATAAGACCATTTCATGCAACTGTATAATCTCTTTACACATTACTGCCCTTGCCTTTCAATGTCCCCTTCCCCGCCTTCCTTTTTGTTTTCCTAAGAAAGTTTCACCTCTACTTTCATGTCCTGTGTACTATGGGATTCTTGTGTATCTGTATATAAAACTCCATGCATGAAAGAAAACGCGGTAGCTGTATTCTTTAGACTGACTCAGTTCATGCCATATGCTGATCCCCGATTGCACCCATTTTCCTGCAAACAACTTCACTCCGTTCGTCTTTATTACTGGGGGAAAAAAGGCTCATTAGGTGTATATATCACTTTGTTTTTATTTTATGTGTATAGATGTTTTGTACATCGGTTGTGAACCTGGTTTCTAGAGAGGCCAGAAGAGGGCATCGCAAAGCCCTGGAACTGGGGTTGTAGATAATTGTGGGCCACATTATAAGTGACTTGAACCTAGGTCCTCTGGAAGAGCAGCCAGGGCTCATAACGCTGGGCCATCTCACCAGCTCCCACGTTCCTTTAACTACGCCTCTGTTGATGAACACCTGGGCTGGTTGTATTAGATTAGTTCTTTTCTTTCCAACAGGGTCTCGAGTAACCAGGCTGGCCTTGAACTCCCTATATAGCTGAGGGTGACCTTGAATGCCCTACTTATGTATGCCGTGTTGGAGAGCAAACCTAGGGCTTGGTTCATGACTGGCAAGCACTATACCAACTGAGCTACAACATCCTCAACTCTCACAGTCCTTGTAACCTACAGTTATGCAGTCGCCCCGGCTCAGCAAAGCCAGAGGCCAGTGGTGGATTCAACTCTGGCTTCTGCGCTCATCCATGCCAAATACTGTGTTGCAAACTCCTCTTCTCCTGGGTCCAGACAGCTCTTTGGTAACAGCGGTTCTTATAGCTAGCTAACATCTGCATGCCTGCAATGGGGGGTGGGTGAGGGGGGTGGAGGGGGGGTGGGGGGACTCCAGCCACACACTCTGCCTGTGGCTTCCTTCTCTGAGCATAGCTGGACAGAACAGAGCCTTTGACATGAGGCAGGACTCGGACTCCATCTAGTCTTACCAGTTGCTGACTACCTGACTGTGAGTGAACCCATTTCAGTCTTTGCCTTGATCATTCCCTCTATACTGTAAGAACACTGGGCACCCTTTTATGGGCCTTTGAGAGGCTGGGATGGGACCCTGCCTATAATAAGTACTTAAGAAACAATCATTATCACCATCTTGCTGGTTTTGCTTAAAAGCTGTCCCAAGTCTAAACCTCAACCAAGTAGGGCAAACATTCCTTGAATTTAGATTATATTGGAGTCATTAGCTAGCACTTCCTGGAGGATTACGTGCTTGGAGACAGGGAGCCATATCCTCAGGAGTGGTTTTCCAGCCTCTTTAACACTTCTGGACAAAGAGGCAAAGAAGGCTGGTGGAGAGTGCAAACCTTAATTGTCTGTGTCACTGAACGTGTTCAAATGGGGTTTTCAGAGGTACTTACCCCCTTGTCAAAGGTGGCGAAGAACTTAATGTAAGGCTGGAAGTGCTCGGCCGCCTCTTGGAATGCTTTGTAATCTAGGAGGGAAGCCGTAAGAGAGAAGCATTTGCAAGAGGCAAGCTCCACACTTGGAGAGACGAGATGAGCATTAGATGACTGTTTAATACCATTTAAAAAGATAGTTGGAGTTGAAATTGACTGGCGTGCAGTCACCCAAAAGAAGCCCTCTCTCCCACACAGGTGTGTGGAGAAGAGCAGGAAATAGGAGAAACTGAAGAAGAGGAAGAAAAAAACACATGGAATCCCCTCCCCCCAAAAAGAAAACTCCTTTTACCCAAACACATGGAGTTGAAATCTCACCTGCTGAAGACACAATTTCTGCATAAATGAGCCAGGAGTAGGAAGGAAACTCCCTGTGCTGTGTTTACAATGAAGAGAAAACATGGCTCCATAAAGCACTTTAGGCTTTAGGCTCCTCAGACCAGCTGATGTTTGGTTTCTCTGTTTAAAAGCAGCTTAGTTTCACAGCACTCCTTTCCAACCTCCACAGCTTATATTCTGTCTGCTCCCCTGGCCCCCGCCCCCTGCCTTCCACCATGTTCCTGAGCCCTGGGGGACGGGTTGACAGAGATGTCCCATTGCACTGACAGTCATAGGGATGCCCTGTCTACACTAAGCACTCAGTATCGTCTTCTCTAAACTTACCCACTGCATTAAGAAGCCTTCTGACCAGGCTTGGGAGCTGCTCAAGTTTATGTGTATAAACTTAAGTTTGTGTGTGTGTGTGTGTGTGTGTGTACCTAATTATTTATTGTTTTGTATTGATTTTGTTTTTGTTTTTGTTTTTGTTTTTTTGTTTTTTGTTGTTTTTGTTTTTGTTTTTGAGATAGGTTCTATCTCACTATGTCAGTTTGACTGTCCTGGAACTCACTCTGTAAACCAGGCTGGCCTCAAACTTGTAGAAATCCACCTGCCTCTGCTTCTTGGGCAGACTATGACACCACACACAGTAAATATAAATATTTAGAAGGCAGTTTGATAACATGAGATATGATGGGGGGGCTGGGAGGCATTCAGGGTGACGGTGATCAAAATACATTGCCTTATGTATACGAAATTTTCAAAGACTAAAAAGAGGTTTACTTTTAAATCCTGATTCTCTGAGAAGATTGTTTTAATTAAACCAAGCCTAAACTTGACTCCGGTTTCAAATATGTTTCCAGATTTGTCACGGAAGGAAGAAGCCACACCCATGTGAGAACACTTACTACATTGAGTACGTCCTACCTGGGCAGGGAGAGCTCAAAGTGTCTGAAGTCAGGCCTTCCACTCAAGGAAGCGTGGGCGGGGGGGGGGGGGGGGGCTTGTTGTAAATGAGTCCTGTAACCCAGTAATCCTGAGCCCATGCTTGCTCTTCAGAGGACTGACTGTCTTCATTGAAATTCACTGAATTTCATGACCCTTACTTGAGAATTAAGTAGACTTGTATAAGATTCGGCTGTAGATTATTTCAGAATAACGCTGGACCAGGCGATGCTCTGGTACAAAGGACAACGCGCTAACATCAAAAGACTCCTGGCCTGGGGAGGGCCTTGGCTTCTAAGGGAAAATATCTCAGTGGGTTAAGTATCTGCCTGAAAAACTTCAGGAGATCTGGGGTTCAGCCCCCAGGACCCACATAATAAAACCAGGCAGGGTGACAGATGCTTGTCACCTCAGTGTTGGGGAAGCAGAGACAAGTGGATCACCAAGGTTGCTGGCCCTGACATGGAAAATCCCAGGTTGCAGAGAGACTTCGTTTCTTAAAATTTTTAAAAATGATAATAAAATCTGTTCTCTACTGCACCCACACCTACAAGAACACACACACACACACATTCACACACACTCACAAAACACATACACATGTGTGCATACACACATACATACATACACAGTCACATACACACACACACCTATATACACACACAAAGAGCCACAATACATGTATCACTTGTTCTAAAAGAGATAACAACAGCACGCATTTGAGTAAGGGTTGAAACACAGGGGAATGCTGATCTGGTACCTACTAAGAATGTGCGTTGATACAGACATCCATCCCATCAAATCACAGACAGTCAGAACGATGTGATTGTGGTAGCTAAGTGTTTGGGGTAGAGGGCAGGGTTGAGGTAGAGGAGGTAGGTGGACACATTTGAAAGAGCAGAGAGAAGAATTAAGCAGAGGAAGAGCAACAGCGAGAGCCATACCAGAGCAGCAGAGACTGTCAGAAGCCCCGTGCGTCCCAGTCCCTGACATCTCTGGCTAATCTCATGCCACCTGCATGAACCATGACCCCCTAACCCAAGAATGACCTGGACCTCAGGAAGGCGCCTCTTTCTTCTCTGAGAAGCCTGGTCCATATTGCTTTCAAGATTAAGGGTGGAGGGGTGGACAGACATATCTTTGATTTCAGCACTCAGGAGGTAGGCGGAACTCAGTGAGCTTGAGGCTAGCCTGGTCTACATGTCAGGTTCCAGGCCAGCCAGAGCCGCATAGTGAGACCCTTTCTTGAAGCAAACAAACGAAAAGATTAAAGATGGAGCAAGGGACTCCCAGACAGGTGACTCAGAATCCGCTAGCTTTTCATTCGGCCTGGTCATCCAGCCAGTGTCTTCTAGGAGGCCTGAGTCTGCCACTTGCCTTTCTTGGCCCCTCTGCGGTCCGCCCCATCTCAGTGCCTCAGATCTTAGTGACTGGCTACCAGCAGGAGTTAGAGTCCCTGAAGAGGGAGTCCCTAAAGGCCATCATCCACCTTACAAAGAGGGACAAAACCAAGCTATTTGGGGTACAGCATTCAACAGATAGCCCTGACACCATTCTGTGTGCCAATAGTGTGGCTGCGGTGGCCACAGGTCATAAAGGACTTCATACCATGGCCCCCCATCCCCCACCTCAGAAAGTCCTGAGGTTTAATCTCCACAACAAGGCTGTCATGAAGGCTTCCTTGTGACTCTGAACTTCACATATTGCAAAAACGTGGCCCTGATAACATCTAAGCCTGGCCATGTAATCCCTTTTCTTTTAACCTTTTGCTCAAAGTTCGCTCTACGGTTTCACACTAATATTAAACAGTGTATTAACCGAGAAGAGAACTGAAAACAAATCAGTGAGTTATAAACACCGAAGAGCCTGGGAGGTTATTTGTCTTAGCTGAGCATCTAAGTACATTTAACTTTAAATTACACGGTTTTATGTAGCACAGGCTGGCCTCGAACTCATGATCCTCCTAACCCTACCTCCCAAGTGCTGGAATTATAGACATAAACCATCACTGTCAGCTAGTATTTAACTTTAATAATTACAAAACCAGCTGGGGAATATCTGTGCATATATTCCTAAGTAAAGGCACCATTGCTATTTTTCCATACATAGTATGCTATGAAAGGATATAATGGGGTTTCAAGCCCATTAAAGGGTCATAAGAAGTAAGATTATAACTGTGACCAAAAAGAAGAGTCAGTTATCTGGAGGTAAAGATGCTTGGGTCCATAAAGGGCAGGGACCAAATCAGCTGAACTGTATCCAATGATGAGAAAAGAATGTTATCGGTGAAAGAAAAGGCAACCAGGGTGCTCAGTTCCTTTACCACCATCCAGTGTGCGAACACATCTAGCATCAATGCTGGTTTTCAAGGCATTGAAGAGCCTGGCGCTTCAAGCCCACTGGGAAGTGCATGCCACTAGTTTAACTCTAACATGTAAAGTCACAAAGCTGTGTTCTTGGAACTGACTCAAGACTCTCCTTCAAGATTGGAAAATGTATTATGCGATCTAATCCACAACTCGTATCTTATTGCTACCATTATATAAGGAAAGTAAAAAACAAACAAACAAACAAACCGGAAGCCCAAATCCCTTGCCGGTTACTCTCCTTTTATGCCTATAATCATGACCACATCTGCCATCTTTCTGACGCGGTTTGCAAGGCTTTGCAAGTAGAGCCCACTAGTTAGGTGTGTGAGTGCCAAAGTCAGGCTCCCGGAACATACATCCTGGCTTCTGCTTCCGTGAGTGACAAGAGACAGTTAATCAGACCATGTGCCATCGTTAAAATGCAGACATCCGCCTGGGCATCCCAACCTCACAAGCCTGTCATGAGGCACTCCTAGGCGCAGGCCCTGGCTATCGCAGATGGTAATAGAAATGGAGCGATTCTGGGCTTTGTTAGCGTGGAGGAAAGGAAGGAAGGTACTGGAAAGCTCTTTTGATGCCGCCCTTGGCCTTGGTTTCCTCCCTCCCCCCCAACCTGTCACGTCATGGTTAGTGGAGGAGGAGGGAGATACGGAGGAGGAAGGGCCGAAAGGAAAAGAGAAGTCGGAAATGATAGAAATGAGGAAATGAGGTAAAGGAGAGTGAGCAGCATGGTCAGGAGAAGCGCTCCCCACGGGAGCAGCACCCATTGGACCCCCTTCTCCTGTTTCAAGCACTGCGCGTTCTGGGGAGCTTTGCGAGAAGCACATGAGAAGAGAGAAGCAATTGGGAATGGAGAAGGGACGGCAGGCAAGCTGCTGCTGGGCAGGAGACTGGGGTGTTGGTGGGCGGACTAGGTAAATAAACAGCTCTGAAAACATTGAAAAATACTTTGAGATTCCAGAAATAAGCACTGGATACATTCAGTCCCTCGTTATATAGTACGGAGAGAATTTTCTCACCATTATGCCCGCAGGCAGAAGGCCACTGGTCCTAGGGGGACCAGATCATTCTTTTTTCATTATTTGGTAATTTCATACATGCACATAATCCACCCTCACTCCCTCCCCTCCAATTCTCGCCCGATGTTCCTCACTAATTTCACCTCTCATACCATGAGGTCTTTTTCTTTGTTTGCTTTTGAGAATGGGTCTCACTATGTAGTCTTGGCTGTCCTGGAACTCACTATGTAGATTGTGGGGGTCCTGGAACTCGCAGGAGTCTGCCTACCTCTGCCTCCCAAGGGCTTGGATTAACGGTGTGTATCAGTTCCCATAGCTCACCCGTGTATCTCTTTAAACCCGTGGAATCCACTTGGAGCTGTTGGCATGTACATGAGTGTAGACAGCTTCAACTAGCGCGTGGCCAGCATCACAAGGCCTGAAACCCTAAAGGAAACCAACTCTCCCTCGCTGTCATCAATTGCCAATAGCTCCTTTGAGAGTCCTCTGGACCCATGCTGGAATCATGGCTGCCTTGATGGCATGTGGGTCCTGTGCATGCAGTCACAGCCACTGTCGGTTCATGTGTGCAATGGGCCAGATCAGGTTTCTGTTTCATTTTGCTTTTTAAAATACTCAGCAAATTAACCTTTCTGCTCCCTTCCCCTACTCTTCTAGACTCCCACCTTCCACCCTCTCCTGCCTGCACAGCCCACTGCTGTGATGCTGTGCAAGGTCTTTTTTGCTCGCCCATAACCTGGCCGCAAAGCCTTCACAAGAATCTGCCCAAGGGTGTGGTGGCGTCTTAGGCATAGACTGGTGGCCAGCTGTGGCCTTGGCCAGCAATTTTCCATATTCTCTAGCAACTACTGAGCCCATCCCCACCCAGACTTCCTATAATCCTCTCCAGCTGACCAGGAAGTTCTCCAGCTGGTGAGCATAGGGATGCTGGTGGCATCAGGGAGATGGCCACTGTGTGTCCCATTTACAGAAGAACCGGATGGAGAGGCGGACGAGTGGGAGAGTGGAGGAAAGAAGGCATTTATTTATTCAGTAGAATACACATACATAATAGCACGCAAGCGTGCATGCACACACACACACATACTCATACACACATAATAACACAGATAGTACCACACATTCACATACACAATCCACATTCAATTGTTATCACACAAACACACGCACACACACATCCTCATGGCTAAAGAACTTGGTCTGATTTTAATGTTCTATCACTCACTGTCTATTTTGCACAATTTCTGCACATTTGTCCCTTTGCACAGGCAACAGGAAGAAATTCAGTTTCGACTGTCTCCAGAAAAAGAGATATTAAAACTGTATGCTCAGTTGAGATAGCCTGGACCACCTGGTTGGAGGCTGGCCCTCAGACCCACAGGCCTGTGTTGACAACTTACGTTCCGAGTCCTCATTCTTGAAAAAGCCAAGGAGCTTGATCTGGTCCTCAATGCGCTCGAAGGCCTGGACTTCCAGCTTGTTCTTCACAATCTCCACTGGGTCTTCAATGAGCTGAGATCATATACAGAGACATGGACATGCACACACACAGAGAGAGACACAGAGATGTTTAAATAAGAGAGATCATCTCTCCCTGGTGGGGAGATAGAACACTTTAGAGTTGGAAGAGACACATGTGCATTGTGTAAAATAGGCAGTAAGACAGAAAGATTAAAGTCCAGTCATGTTCTCTAGCCTTGGAGGTGTGTGCGTGTGTGTGTGCGTGCGTGTGTGTGTGTGTGTGTGTTTGTGTATGTCATTGTATGTGTATGTGTGATTGTGTGTGTGTGACTGTATATGTGGACACAAAGGCTAGGATATTGAGTAACCATCCTATCCTGCCCCAGTGTGCCTGGCAGCCGTCCCCCAGGAAGACTTGGTCCCAGCTTGGGGATCATTGTTCTGTAAATTATTCTTTTCCTCTTGCCAGTTACATTTTTTTAGATTGTATCTTAAGTTGTAAATTGGCAATTATTACTATACATACATATATACATCATACATACACACATATATATACACACATACACACATACGGAGAGAATGTGTGTATAAGAGAGGGGGAGAGACTGAGTAGTGTGCACGCATGAGTGTGTGAGACCCCTGTGCTCAAATGTGGAGAGCAGAGATCACTGTCTCCTTCAGTTGTTCTCTTGCCTGGAGACAGGCTGTCCCACTGGACTGGGAGCTTGCCTTTCTGGCTAGGCTACCGGCCAGCCACTCTCAGGACTGCCTGCCTCTTTCTCCCAGCGCTGGGTCTCAGGCACAAGAAGACAGGACAAACTTTATACGTGGGTGCTGGGCATTCAAATCCAGGCCTTCAGATCACTGTGGATGGTGCCACTTTGAGCTGTGGACATGGGTGTAATATGAAAGCAGGCCAGTAAGCAGCACCTGCCATGGTCTCATCCTCAGCTCCTACCTCGGGTGTCTGCCCAGCTTGAGTTCCTGCCTTGGCTTCCCCATGAATTCAGGATATGTAAGCCAAATAAACCCCTGCCTCTCCAGGTTGCTTCTGGTTATGATTTTTCATCACAGCAATAAAAACCTTAACTTAGACCACATACTGAGAAAGAGTTCTCTGTAGTTTACAGAGATAATAGCCCCACTGAGTAAATCTAAACTCTACCCTCGCCCTGATTTACTTTTGTGAGTCAGTCACACTGATTATTGTTTAAAACATGTAGACTCTTGCTTCTAGAAACTTCCTCTCAGCTGGTAAGTTTGGAGCAACGTCATCATGGCCTAGACTTACAATGTTGCTCTTCTGGAATATTCCCCAGGACTTCTAGGTGTGGGTCAGTAAGCTAGCCAAGCAGAGAGTGTGGACACTATATTTAATGACCTCCCTCTGCCCTTCTCTGGCCTTTGAGAATGTGGAGACAACACAATAGCCTGCTTGGTGTCTAGTGGAGAACTGCCAATGCAGATGGTCAGCTGTGAGTTCTGTGTGGTACTGTTGCTGCTTGTTTTAGGGACAGAGTTGCCCCTACAGAGCCCAGGCTGCCCCATAGAGTCCTGCCTACTCCACAGAGCCCAGGCTGGCCACTCATGCATGCACTATCCTCCTGCCTCAGCCTCCCCAGTGCTAGGGTTGCAGACGGATCATCATTCCCAACAGGACTGGGTTCTTCGTCTGTGCAGAGCATGGGTTCCAAAGCCTTTATGACTGGCAGTGTGACTTTATGCACGGTAAAATATTTTGTCCTATTTCCCCCTCTGTTGGAACTTATGGATTTGAGGATGTGATACTTCCACGGCTGAAGGAGAATGTGTGGAGTTTCTTTGGGGGCGGGGGTTGTTTCCTTAGCCATATATTTTCTTAAAAACAAAAAGCAAACATTTTTTTGTGTGTTTGTTTTTCATTTGCTTATATTGTGTGTGGGAGGGCCAGTGCACACCATTGGGAAGGGATGCATGTTAGAAGACAACTGGAGAAAGTTGGTTCTCTTTTTCTTCCTTGTGGGGTCAGGGAATTGAATGCGGGTCATCAGGCTCGGCAATAAGTGTGTTTGCCTTCTGAGCCACTTCACCAACCCACTGTCTCCCCTGTACACAGATCAGAAGATGACTCAGAGACTGGGCCTACAGTCCCCACTTCATCCTGGGTAAGTGGTTAGCTCCCCCTTTCTCCACATTCCCTGGCTTTTTCTCAGTGTCACTGCACCAATATCAAGGGACTACTAGTCTGTATCAGTGTGTAATGTATAGCAAGAGAACACCATGTCACTTCTCTCTCTGTCTCTGTCTCTGTCTCTGTCTCTGTCTCTCTGTCTCTGTCTCTGTCTCTCTCTCTCTCTCTCTCTCACACACACACACACACACACACACACACACACACACTACCCTTGGGTCACTTACAATAGTTTCTATGATTACTTACAGGCCTGCTTTCCAGTAAAAGCAGATTCCACTATAATGCACGCACTCCTTGCTGTTTGGGGGAAGCCAAATGCCTTAAGCTATGCCAGAGTCCCCAGTCCCTCTGTTCTTGCATCAGAGCTGGATCCTCTTCTATAAGGAACAGTTTCACACAAAGCCACATGCTACATACTTACATCCAAGAGAAACTCCACCAAGACATCTGCTGCGAACTCCCCATCAAACTCAACCGTGCGATCACCCTTCAGAACATACAGGCTGCCTTCTTCATTGAAGCCTAAAGGAAAAGGGGGCCAAGGTCAAGGTCATTCGGGTGCCAAAAAGCCTTCCCTTTATCCCTGAGTGCCAGTGGGGTCGGGATCATTGGAGCTAGCATCAATACAGACGGGTCCCTCTGTCAGGACCAGCATTGGATTCGGAAGCTGCTCTCTCCACCTCACCAATGCTTTAGTTCCTACAAACACTGCTGACCCCTACCATTCTCCTTATCAGAACTCGTCATGTCCACTGTCTACCTGTCACCTGAGCCTGGCTGCAAGTCCCTCAACCACCTAATGCCAACCCTACATCTCCTCCCACCTTGACCGGACCAAGGAGTCTCTCCTTGCTTCTGGGCAGAATGCTGCTATGAAAGGGCGTGGCCAGGAGAGGCACAGAGCAAGGAGACTTCTCTTTTCTTTTTCTCTAAACACAGAAGATTGACCTCCAGCCCTGACTCCATCCTGGTGACTCGCTCCTTCAGGTTCCATTTCTGCACCTGTCTGGAGCTCCCGCTGTTATTGGTGTCCCTCCCGCTCCTGTCGTTTGTGGGTGCTTGCTCTAATAGGACAATCTCTAACAACTGGGGTGTGGTCTTCTCCCATAGAGCCTGGACATTTGGAAAGACAGCCCTTCTGGGTTGCATGCCTCTTCAGTCAGGTCACAGGAAGACTCTGGGAGGGCAGACCACAGGAGCTTCATGGTTGTCCCAGCACTCTTGCTACAGTGTGATGTACTTTAACCAATCCTTGTGGGATGCAAGGTATCTACCCCACCCCCACCCCTGCTGATCCTGCCCTGAATAGTAACCAGCCAAGGCTGACATCATTGCAACTCCAAGTTAGCTGTATTCAAACTTTATTACTCAGGAAATGCTTTCTCCTGGTGAATCACAAAAGACAGGCCAGAGCGAGGGCTGGGCCACTGGCTGCTGCCCTGCAGCCCTCCTGAGGAGTTCCCTGGCACACCCCAGCACTGGACACACAGACTCTCTTGACTTCTGATCTCAAAATGTGCCCCAGGGAGCATCAATAAGCATCTTGCTCAGGAGTTTGCGTGGGAGTGACACCAGATCACAGCTTCACATACAACGTTGGCCAAAGTGAGGCAACCGGGAGAGGGGGTAAGGATAAAGGGGCAGGTTCTCAGCACACAATCACATCCCGAAGATCTTTCATCTAGAGGGCAGCTGCTTTCACAACCCCACGGCAAGCTTAGAAAAAATGTACTTAGATACACCAAGGCCAAGCATGCCCTGAGCCAGTCTGATCTTGTGAATTCTTGTTCAGCTTGTACTGCCTAGATTTGAGTATTTCTAGAACACTAGCGTTTTTTTTTCTTAATTTACTAAAAATGCTCCCAAATATCACCTGCTCATTAAAACAGTGATGGGTTGGGGACAACGCTAGGAATCAACAAACTGCTGGGGCGGGAAAGGCAGAACTCATTACATTGTTTTTGACTCTGGGATGAGTTGAATGTATTTTACTTCCATGTTCTGGACAGAAAAGGTAATCCTGATATGTGTCCAGGGAAAGAGAAATATCAAGAATACACAATGCCAGCCATTTTCAGTAAGTCACCATTTTATAGGCATGAATTCTTCCTTGTGTCTAACTTAAGTAATTTTCTATAGTATAAATCTTATCTTTAAGAATGCCTGCTCTTCTAAGAAATAGAATAGGAAGGAGTGGTTTTTAATTTGTTAGGATAATGCACCTACATGGACCCAAGATAATGCACCTGCATGCACCTGGGGTAATGCACTTGCATGTACCTGGGATAATGCACCTGCAGGCACATGGGATAATACACCTGCATGCACCTGGGATAATGCACCTGCATGCACCTGGGATAATGCACCTGCAGGCACATGGGATAATACACCTGCATGCACCTAGGATAATGCACTTGTGTGTACCTGGGGTAATGCACTTGCATGAACCTGGAATAATGCACCTGCATGGACCCAAAGATGTCCATTGAACCACCACTAAGCTTTTTTTCTGTGCTTACTACTCCAAACTCAATTAACCTTTCTTCAAAGGTCCTGTTTCATAACCTCCTGCTATTTTTATTAGCCGTTCTCTACCAGTCATGCAGAAAAAGCTAAATGGAGAGCGTTGGGGGGTGGTATTTGGAAACCAGAGGGGTTCCCTGTGCCCTTTCTCCTTGGGATTAAGGAGCAGGCATCTTAAAGGGCACTTGATTGGGACATATTGACACGAGAGATTTCAGCTTCCACCCCGATGTTACTTAACCATTCTCACCTAAATCCATCCAGGTTACAAATTCCAAGGTGAGGTTCAGCCTTAGCTCTGGGACCTCTGCAGACTCTGCTGTAAATGCACCCTGAGCTGGCTGCTCCTGGAACATTCCCAGAGAGGCCCAGAGAAGCCACTGAGGCACGAAGATGGAGAGGCTGGGCTTCTAGCTGCTGCGAGCTGTCAGTAAAGGCTCAAGTGCTTCGAATTAGTTTCTCCAGGAAGAACTTCTCCTGCCTGATACTGGCGCAATGAGAAATCAAGTGACTGCTGGCAAACTCTTAGATGGAAGCCTAGCTTTACTTTTGTCAAGCTCTTATCTGACCCAGAAATGGTATATGCAGTGTCGTTTTATAAGTGTTTGAAAGTAACCCAGTTACCACGCAAGATAAATATAACTGGGTTTTGTTTTTTCCTAACAAGACACATTTGTTTTTTTTTTTTTCCTAACAGATTTCAAACACTGAACTCACCCAGTCTCTTGGCGAGCCTGGCTTCTTTCCTTGCATCCACCATCACAAAGCCTATGTTTTTATGTTCCAGGACCTGGGCCACGAGCTGAAAGGACAAACAGGTAGAGGAAGTGAGTTCAGGGGTGAAAGACGGTAGAGGCCATCACAGGGGTCCGTGTCCTTCGTACACCCTGCCACGCTGACCACTGAGAGCCAGCAGAAAGCTGAAAATCTGAGGAAGAGGTTAAGAGGAAAGACCTGGAAAAACACATCCTTGGCCACAAGCCCTTTTCTGCCCTTGAGAAGATAAAATTGGGATGCAGAGAATCCGAAAGGAACCAGGGGTGCTTAAGCACCCAGTGGGGACCTAGCATGGGGCCTTGAGATCTTTCGCAACTGCCCAGTGAACCTGTAAGGGAGAGCTTTCAGTAAAGGAAGCCTGAGGGCTTCCTGGCCATGGCCTGGTATGATGCAGGTGCCCTTTGGCATCAGGATGCTTCCTACAGCCAGCAGTGAGGAAGTGTGTCTGGGGATGAAGGGTACCATGGGCCTGAAAGTCCAGGAGGACAGAGCAGTGCCTTGGATGGAGAGGTGGCCCCAAACCACTCTAAGCAGACAGCAGTGTAGGAGGTGACACCATGTGTAAGATTGGCATCCAGCTAGCTTATGAATAAATACGGACTCCAAATTGACAGAGTATTGTTCCTCTGCCACCTAGCCATCTCACTCAAATGGGGAGATCATAAACTATGAGGTGTCTGGGGATTGGAGCTGGGACCTTACAAACGCTGGGCAAACTGAACCATTGTGCCACGCTGTGATCCCTAATACCACTTTTAAAGATGCATGTGCTCCTATGTCATTGTCATACGTGAGATCTCTTGAACATGCCTCGGGTTTCCTACCAACGTGAGATCTTGTGGAACTGAGGCACAGTATCACAAACTAAATAGTGCCAACAATAGTTAAAATACAAAGTACGTCCATTACCACAGGAGCCCTCTGTTGTCTTGTAGTTATACCCACTTTGTGCTGTCTCACATCCACTTCAGCTCCGGGAAAGCCGAAGTCCCCCATTTGTCGGCAACCGTACAATGTCATCTAAACAGGCACTCGTGTGGCAGGTAGCATTTTGAGATAACTCTTTTTTTTTTTTTTTTTTTGGTTTTTTGAGAGACAGGGTTTCTCTGTGTAGCCTTGGCTGTCCTGGACTCACTTTGTAGACCAGGCTCGCTTCGAACTCACAGAGATCTATCTGCCTCTGCCTCCCGAGTGCTGAGATTAAAGGCATGCACCACCATGCCCGGCTTTGAGACAACTCTTTACCCTTTGCATAATTACCCAGAGTCTGTCAGGTTGCTGCCTGTACCACCATGTTTGTTCTTTTTCCCTGCTGAGTAGATGTCCAGGGTGTGGGCATTCCACAGTTTGCTTAATCGTTCACCCACTGACATGTATCTGAGTTGTTTCCAACTGTTGGCTGTGACGAAGAAAGTTGCTATGTGGGATTTTGAGTTAAACGTTAGTCTTAGTCTCTGGAATAAATGACTAGGAGAGTAATTTCTGACTCATATGGGAGTTTCAGGCTTAGTTTTCACTGACACTACCAAACCATGTTCCAAATGGCTGAACTATTGTACATCCTCATGAATTATGCATGAGGTCCCCTAGAATCGTGGCAGCATTTGGTGTTATCAATGTTTTAAATTTTAGTCATTCTTATAGGTATATGTAGTGATGTTTCCTGGTGGTTTTAATTTGTGACAGTTTATTTGAATATTATTCCATGTCTCTGTATGTTTCCTTCAGTGAAATGTCTCTTCATTTTGTTTTCCCATTTTTATAGTGAACATTAGCTTTTCTTCCCTCTGACTTCCTTTCTTGGATACCCAGCACCTACATAAAAGTGATATGTGCTTGCAACCCCAGCTCTGAAGGTGCTGAAACAAAGGGATCCCCGAGGCTTCTTGGCTAGCTAGTGTGTGAGTCAGCGAAACTCAGGTTCAATAGCAGACCTTGTCTAAAAAAGCTAAGGTGGAAAGCAGTTGAAGAAGACACCCAACACACATCACACATGTGTGGACATGCACACACCACCTCCAACACACAAATGGAAATTTTAATTTTGATGAAGTTTAATACATCATTTTTAAATTTATAAATGGGATTTTGCTGTGGTTGCTTTTGTTTTGTTTTGTTCTGGTTTGTTTTGTTTGAGACAGGGTCTCAATGTGTAGGTCTGGCTAAACTCAATGTGCCCATCAGACTGCTCTTGAACTCACAAAGATTCACCTACCTCTGCTGGGATTAAAGGCATAGGCCACCATGCCCAGCTATGAATGAGATTTTTAAGGTTAAATCTAAGTGCTAAATTCTGAACATTTCTATCTTTCCTCTATAAGCTTTTCAGCTTTACATTTTGTTGTACAAGTCATAGACTATTCAGATGAGATTCTGGTGAAGCCATGACACAGCCTGGCATCCTTTTTTCCGTTTGTGCTTATTGGCCCCAACACCGTTTATGCATGGCTCTGTCCCCTGAACGTTGCCCAGGCCTTTATCAAGACTCAGTTGACACATCTGTGGGTATTTAGCTCTGTTGTCTCCAGTCTGTCCCATCGATCCATGTGTCTGTCCCTCTGTCCACACCACACAGCCCAGGCTGTAGCCTCTGTGAGGTGAATCCTGAAATCTCACAGGTTTTGTGTTACTACTCTGTTCTCTTTGTGAGTTGCCTTAGCTAGTTATTATATTCTCACACACAAGCGTTATCTTACTTATACACACAAAAAGTCCTACTGGGCTTTAAACAACTATCCTATCATTGTATTGTATGCATGCACGAACGTGTACCATATATGTATGTATATAATATAAATAAGAGTTAATTATATTCACGTGGTTCTCCTCTTCCCTGGGGAGCTGTTGGTCACCAGCTCACCACGGCAGGAGGAGCAGAAGGTGAGAGGCAGAGCTGGGAAGGCTGTGACGATGACAGAGATCAAACCCTCTTTATCCTTTTCCCCAGTCGTCTGACTTTTCATTTTGTTATGTTCCCTTATTCCACCAGCGAGAGCTCTAGCCCCGTGCTGAGGAAAGTTCCTTGCTTTCTTACCTGGTGCTTTTGTTCTTATTTCGTTTTGTTTGTTTGCATCTCAGTCTTACTATTTTCCCTTTCTGTTCTTTCGCTTCTTCTATACATTTTGCAGTTTGCTCCTGTGTGTTCTACAATCCTTTTGGGGTTTCTTGTCTCCCCCGAGGAATGTCCCCCCCCCCCCCGAGTTACTGAATTGCTCTACTCTCTGTTCCGTGGCTTTGTTTTGTTCCACCCTCTACTCCTGTGTCTTCCCTGCTTGTACCCAGTGTCATCTTCTTCCTTCTATTCTCTTTCTAGTTAGACTTCCTCCGGTTGTTACCAACCTATCCACACTTTCTTCTCATCTGCTCTTACTCTCGCTTTTTTCCTCTGCCTCCAAGCCACTCCCCTTCCTGTAAGACTAAGGATCCTACACAGAACATGGATCTGAGAATTCCTCCAGGAATGCCTAGGTAGCCAGGGTTAAGGAAGGATCCCAGGCACAGGTGACAAATGACACCCTGCCCACCCCGGAACTTTCTTTGCTCTTGGATTTTGTCTGGGACTGGGAAGGCTGAAAATGCATATCACTACCAGTACCACACTGTGAGTCACCATGAGCTTTCCTGTGGTCCCCCAAGACAGTCTTTCTGCAAAATCGCTTGGGCGTAGTCTATTGCATGCAACCCACCAGATCATGTTGTGTTTTCTTTCCCAAATAAACCTTTTTTTTTTTTTTTAGTGCAAGGTATCCTGTCCTATTTACTGAAGTCAAAATCTTAAACAAATGTCCCCCTGTCAATCATTTAAAGCCACAGGACCCAGCTTTGCAGTACAGTAAGCTCCCTTCTCTTCTCCAGCAGGAAACCCTCTGACAGCAGTTTCTAACAGCTCTTACACATCAGTATTCACAAGGATGACCCAGGGCTATGTTAAAATGGGGGTTTCCTGTCCTCCGCACCAGAGAATAGAAAATGGAGCTGGGGTGGGGCTCAGGAACCCACATTCTCATAAACCACACAGCCACGCCCCATGGTTCTGATGCTTTAGCTCTCATGTCATGTTCTGGAAAGCACAACCATTAATGGCTACCCCTTCTGAAAGCTACCCAGCATGTGCCAACTGTGGGCCCATGCTGGCTTTCTTGTCTCTCTCCATTTAGTGTGGGAGACGAGTATTAATAATGATAATTTTTAAAAGGAGGCCATGGAGATGGATCATTGACCACTGAAGGCCTTGTTCCCAAGTCTCACATCCTGAGTTCTACCCCCTGGAACCCATATAAAGGTGGAGGAAAAGAACTGATTCCATAAGGCTGTCCTCTGACTTCTGTAGGCATGCCAGGCCATGTGCCTGGTAACAAGGAGGTGCCACATTCCTATCTCTCTCCTCCACATCCCCTCCACCCCTTTCTCTGTCTCTGTCTCTCTGTCCCTCTGTTCCCCCCCCC
>OU015753.1:57226357-57237214 GCA_907169655.1 Acomys percivali | reverse complement strand
TCTCTCTCTCTCTCTCTCTCTCTCTCACACACACACACACACACACACACAGAGCAGGAAGAATGAGAAATTAACTTGGAGAGTGTTTGGTCCAGCCTTTTCCTCAGCACACACCATCATCACATTTATTTGCTTTTAGGTAAGCACAAATGCGTTCATCTCCTGGGCATGTGAAGCATGATATCTACATGGACGTTTTGAATTTACATGAGTGATAAGCACCTATCCTGTCTTACGCCATAGATGTACAGACAGAGCCGACTGTCACAGATAGGCTAGAAAGCCCCGTTGCCTGAGATGTACCTTCTTCTTCCTCCTCCTCCTCCTCCTGTTTTCTTCTTCCTCAGCATCCTGACTCACAATCCCTGCAGCACCTGAATCACTATCGATGCCCATCCTCATTAGACCTGCCCATCTAGGCTTCATCATCACCACCATCAGCTCTAGCACACACCATTCAGAAGCTTAAATCAATAGTTACCAGGGTGAGCTAAAGGTGCTGTGGGGTTGAATGGGGAGGGTGGCAGTGGTGAGGTCCTGGGACCACTGGGATAACTTTTGATGTGACTGGGTCCCTGAGGACCAGCACTGTCTGGGGAGGCTTGAGTAGGCAAACAGGTCACTGTTACTACTATTTGCATGTGGCTTGGTTTCCTCCCCTCCACTCCTGCCACCCAAACCCCCACCTCACTTGCCTTCTCCCGCTAGTCTCTAAGCCTTAGCCAACCTTGGATGCCAAGAGCAGCCCCATCTCATATTTCACTCCAGTCTTCTTTCTATAATTCCAGTGCTCCATCCCGGGGAGCAAATTCGGGCACCTTGTCTGCAGTCGCCAGCACTGAGTCTGTACTGTGACTCTTCCCTTGGTAAGGAGGAAGGCTAGCATCTTCTGCATTCTGTGCAATTCCTTGGAAACAGTCAGCACCTCTGTGTATTCAGGGATAGGTTGGTCTGAGTACTTCATAAGTTCAAGGAGTTTGCAGGCCAGAGAGACAAGAAGCAATTACCACCAAATACTGAGTCCTGTGTGAGAAAAAAAAGATTGCCTCCACGTTTCTTAAATCGCCCCCCAGAAAACCACTCTTTATACATGACTGCAATTTTCTCCTGTTAGCTTGCAACCATTCCCTTACTGGCTTGCTCTGGTGGGCTGAGTGATGGGCTCTTTCTGAGTCTTGCCTGAGAGTCCATCTTAGAGACTAGCCCCATCTGTGCAGCTTCTGGAATGGAAACATCACTCACTCAGGCACGTTGGGATTTGGTTAGACCTTTGCTGATTCTCTCGAACACGAAAAGACTTCTAACAAAGTTCCATGTAAATAATATCATAGGTAACATAATAAATACACAATTCAGTAGCCAATAAGTGTATGTTTCCAGTATGTCTTTCTCTTTCTGGTATTATATATTTTAAATTTATTTATTTATCCATATGAACACTCTATTTGTATATAGAGCTTGCATGACAGAAGAGGGCATCAGATCCCATTATAGATGTTGTGAGACACCATGTGCTTGCTGGGAATTGAACTCAGGACCTCTGGATGAGCAGCCAGTGCTCTTAAACGCTGAGCCATCTCTCCAGCCCCCTGATATTACACTATATAGATGATTACATCACCATTGTGGCTGTAATGATGAGGTCCAAGTGCATGTCATCTCTACAAATGGGTAAGTGACCTATGCCTGCTAGACCCCAGTGATGAAGAGCATGGGACTTAGTGTCAATTCCTGGAGTGCTGACTTTGTCACCAGCCTGTGCTGTGTTTGACTTCACTACACAACGCAGACAGTAACGCTTATCTACGCCGCACGACTCTTTTGAAGATTAACCTAGATACGTGCTTGACATTAAGCACACAGTAAGTGCTTAATAAACGCTACATCTCCTCCTTAATAGTACGATACCTGAGTAGGGTTCTGGATCCTTACTGGCCTGCAAATGACAAAGCTTGGATTATCAGAACGCAAGTAGAAGTAACCATCGTTGGCCAAGAACAAGTTAATGAGGGAGGTGGCTGAAACAGCGGAGCTTGTGGGCAGGGGTGGGGCCAAACCATACAGAGCCTGGCAGGCTGAGATGAGTGCTGTGGGTTTGGTTTCCATGCACTAACCTTCCCTACATAGCCACACAGCCCTGCATGGTGTGGCCTGCTGCCCCTTCAGCCTCACTAGGGACTTTTCTGTATCCTGTGTAATACACTACAAGGACAAAAAAACATGCCCTGCATCTGTCTGTGCCCTACATCCCATCGAGAAGACTCCCTTGACGATGCTTCACCAACTGTGCTACCTTCAGTGCATTTGGACGTGTTAGTTCCCCCAGAAGGGACCCCATGAGCCCCACTCCCAATCAGTGCTTGCTTAGGGTGCCCTGAGCATCTCCCCTGCAACCCCTCCCTCGTTTGTCTGTGACTACTGTCTCTTCACTGTGGGTGTTGAAGCCTACAGGCTCTGTGTCTACATGTGCCTTCTCTCTGCGCCATCTCTAGCACTCAGGAGAGTATCTGGGCTGACCTGGAATTAGTGCCTCAAATAAATGAATAGATTAAAAGGGAGACTGCTTGTAAGAGCAGAGGCTAAGGAGACCCTGGGCCAGGTCAGGCAGCAGGAGCTTATACACCCAAAACGGAGAAATTGTAGCAGTTTAGGTTTGAAGGTGCGCATGTCAAGGGTTGGGCCACAACAAGCTAGCTTGGTGGAGCAAGTTGTATTTGGAGAAGGTAAAGGGAGTCCTGTGTTATTCCAGACTTGATGGTGCACACCTTTAATGCCAGCACTTGGGAGGCAGAGGCAGCCTGGTCTACAGAGTGAGCTCCAGGGTTACACAGAGAAATCCTGGAGAGAGAGAGAGAGAGAGAGAGAGAGAGAGAGAGAGAGAGAGAGAGACAGAGACAGAGAGAGAGAGAGAGAGAGAGACAGAGACAGAGACAGAGATACAGAGACAGAGACAGACAGACAGACAGAGAGACAAAGAGACAGACAGACAGAGAGAGTCCTGTGTTTAAGATGTGTAAGAAAAGTTTGGATATTGTGGTTGGAAGTTACGATTTGGAGGTGAGTGGAACAAAGAAGCTGATCTGAGTTCAGAGAAGGTAGGTCTGAGCGAGCACTCAGACCAGACAAGGAAGGAATACAGGAAGGAAAGGTATCTGGGTGGTCACCGGCAGGTGATAGATGAATCTGGTCTCAGACAAAGGGTTGGGACCACGGAGAAGCATCTGCCTAGGTGGTGGGGTGTAGTAGTGTGAGCTGGGACCAATCAGAACCAGTTGCTCTTTCTTGGCTTTTGAGAGAGAAAAGAGAAAGAACAAAAAGGAGATGCGTCATAAGGTGATTGAGGCTTTCCAGCCAGAAAACAGAATACAGAACAAAAAGGTAGCATCAGAAGAATGTTCCAGAACTGGGTTGAACTTCTTAGAACAGATAGAACTGCAGCGAGTTCATGATCATAGAAGGCACCCAAGCTACCTAAAGGAGCTGAGGATGTGCGAAGTGGAGACACATGAGAAAGTCCGGGGCCAGGACTGCCCATGTTAGAGGCAGGTACCCGGGGAAGCACCCAGCCTGTGCCAGCAGGAGCTGCTCACTGTGGTACCCTGACTCCAAAGTCACTAAGGCATGGTGTCTCAGAGAGTCCAGGATGCACAGGAACCCCATCAGGGCTCCCTTCTGGGATGCTAACTCATGTACAACCTTTCCAGAAAAGCCAGGACAGAAGCCAAGGCGGGGAACTGGACAGTCGAGTGGGTGGTGAGGACAGGCTAGTGCAGGTTTGGCTTGCTGGTTGCAGAAGTTTGTCCATGAAAGGGAATCAGTGCACAAGGCTGTGAGAGGGGCAAGTCCCTGCTGCTGCCTGACTGTGCCCTGGGCCTCAGAGGACAGGGCATCCAGTGGGTCTCTGTGTCTCTCCCAAGTCCCCGAATAGAATTTGTCAGCTCTCACACAGGGAGAGAGAGATGAAGACACTTCCTAAGAACTGTTTGCAGGGGGAGTAAGTGGAATTTCTTTGGAAATGGGAGAGATGTGAGTAGTGAGGACACTGGAGAGAGTCAGTTGAAAGGAGGAAGCTTGTGCTTTTGTTTTCCTGCAGGCTCAAGAATCTGCAAACATCAAAATAAAGACCCTGAGAATTCTGCAGATATCGGTTCCAAGCGAATGTCCCTAAGACCAGCCATTAAAAGTACCCACGGCTGCATGGCTGGCTGCTCGTTCCGAGCAAGCCACGAGCTGGAGAGTGTTGTTCTCTCTGCCTCTCCCTGATCCCATCTGGCAATACGTCAAACTCTTCAAAACTTTGTGTCCCCTGAAACCCGAGAGCCCACGTTTATCTCCGGTAATCTCCTCTCGCTTTTGGCCACGCTCAAGCAAGGCCTGGGCTATGTATAGCAGTTGACACACATCGTGTCCATCATGGAGGCTGGCTGAGGAGGGGACAGCTATTTATGAGACTCAAGCAACCACTGAAGCCCTTTGAAGCTGGTGTTGGGTAGCCCTTGGAAGTGCTGAGGGTCGGGGGAGGGGGGCTACTGGTTTGCTTTATTAGCATTTTGGGGACTATCACCCTACGTAGTGCCAAGACAGAGAAGCCCAAAGGCTGCTGCTATGTGCTCTCTGCACCCCCGTCTGTCCCCAGGCTGAAAGTCTATAAAACAACTTCAATAACATATCAATTAGAGGAAGAGTGGAATGGGTCGGCGGCAAAGGCACTTGCCACTAACCTTGGTAACCTGAATTTGATCCTCAGTACCCACATGATGGAAGAGGACAACGGACTCCACAAAGTTGTCCTCTGACCTCCATATATGCACCATGGCATGGGTACACACACACACACACACCACAAGCACACACACACACACACACACACACACACACACACTTAATTCAATTAAATGTTAAAAGAAGATAGCATTGAACAGTGTTCACTGTGCCAACTACAGCACCAACTAACCCATATGAATTTGGAACCTTCATGAAAGCCTCCCAAGATAGAGCTTTGCAGACGAGGAAATGGAGGAAATAAAGGGGCTGTCCAACTTGTCCAGGACCCTGGGGTTTTTTAAAGCCCAACCCTGACACTGCTCCAAAATCCAGAATCCACTGCAACCTGCTTCTGCACAGGGAACCAGAGGGAGCTGAGCCCATGGCCTGGGTCTGTGGATCAGCAGCTGAGAGCTGAGCGACTTAGAGCTTCCTTGATCTTCATGTTTCTATTTTAAAAAAGAAGCAAAAGCCAAGTATTGCCAGCACAACCTGTATGCGAGTGCTTAGTGAAGTTTTGTTCCCCATAGAACTATTGTAGGGCAAACTCTATTTTAAAGCTGTACCCTGACCACGAACACACATCAGCATCTCTTGCAGGGAAAATGGTGCTAACGCAACCTACGGAGCCCACCCAGCGCACAGCCTCTCATTGCACAGCCTTGGGTAAGATCCAATAGGACCTAATGAGGGAGGCTGTCCCTGGAGGTCACTGCTTCTGTCTATCCATTTCATACTAACAAGAGCATTTTTGTGGAATAAAAAAACAAATGGGACTTGATTCCCAGTAACACACACACACACACACACACACACACACACACACACACACAGTGCTCAGAGCCTTTCAGGGAGCAGAAAGAGAAGTTGCAGTTCTGAATTCGCTTACTCTCGGTTTCTATCATCCTCCATTAGAAAGGGGAGGAGTGATGCCCAGCCTGTAGAGAGACCTCCTAGATGTAAATAAAGGGTTTGGACTGCTCCATCATACCGTGCACACTGAAAAGCAGAAGTCTGTTTCTGCTTGGCTGAACTTTATGGGATGCTAGCCTGACTGCATCCCTGAACCCAGGAGGCTGAGGCAGATGGATCTGGACCATCAGTTCAAGGTCAGCCTGGATGACCTATTGAGACCCTGTCTCCAAAACCAAAACAACAACAACAAACTCTGGCTAGAATATTTTGGTAGCATCTACTAATGACAACAGATGCGGTGGAAAACTAGCTTGTGTGGAGAGAGAGAGAGAGGTTTTATGGGTGTCACATCCATGGGAAATTCAAAAGCGGTCTTTACATGTACTCTAAATATGTGTGGGTCACTTTACACGTGTCTAGTGTCTCTTTAACCATTATAAGATGGCCTGAATAGAAAGCATATATTGTGGACCCTGAACTATGTGACAAAACAAGCACTCAGCCTTGGAGAATCCTGTCTTGATGCAGCCACACGGTTAACACACAGAGTCAAACTCATTTGCTTCATAGGTAAACGGGGCTCCGAAGGCTGTAGGAAAGGGGCGAGGCAGAGGCAGGTGAGCCTGGTAGGGCAGACCCAGCATGCAGCAGATGGGGAGGAGGGGCTGCCTGGTTTGGGTACCTGGCAGCAGGAGGGAGCTCCTGGAACCAGGCACCTTGGACACTCTGATGCCTTGCCAGCCCACTGCATCGCAAGATGGCGTGCTGGAGGCCCTCCTGAGTGGCTGTCCAAATAGGAACAGCTCGTGTGCATAATTCAGGCCTGTGCATGTAGCTTAGAAGCCATGGAAGGCTCTGAGGCTTCTTCAAATATGCTGGCATTTCAGGCAGAACTGCCTTTCTAGGGAGAACAAGTCATCTTAGGTGTGCAATGAGACTGATGGTCACACAGCATACCCCATGCCAACCTGCAAAGCGCAAGCTGCAAGAAACCAGGGCTCATGATGGGAATGAAAAGTCTTCTGACTTCTCCAGCAGATCCTATCTCTTTTTTCTTCTGCTGCTTTGTAGTATAAAAGTTCTTACTGTGTTTCCATGATGCTGGAAATGGCCCCATTTAAAAATGTGTGACTGTGAGAGGCTAGCTACCCCAAGAATACAAGACAGTGTTCCCAAATGGAGAAGGTTCAAGGTAAACTTTGCTTCTCTGATGAACACAGCAGGACTTACATATCCTGATTAGGCCTGAGTGTCACTGAGGGCTTCGGGGGATCGGGCCAGTGAAAAGGAGACAGGTTTTTTTCTGTGTAGCCTTGGCTGTTCTGGACTCGTTTTGTAGACCAAGCTAGCCTCAAACTCAGAGTTCCACCTCTCTCTGTTTCCCTAAGTGCTGGGATTACAGGCATACACCATTGCGTCCAGCATGCTTCCTGTTTTAAAACAACTATTTTTATCATTGCGTGCATGTGTACAGTGTGTGTGTGTGCACGTACATATGCCATTGGGTTTATGTGCCATAGCATGGCATGTGTGTAGCGATCAGAGGACAACTTTCTCTCCTTCTACACTTACAAGGATTCTAGGGGTCAAACTCAGATCAATAGGCTTATGTGGTAAGCAGCCTTACCCACTGAGCCATCTTGCCAGTCCTCCATTTGTACAATCTTTATTTCTTTATTAATTCTATACAGGGGAGGCTTATTATTATGAATCCATAGTCCCCCAGTAGCACTTCTTGTTTCTTTACCCCCTCACTCACCCAAGATCTCCTGCACTACATAAAATGCCCTGTGAAGGTCCACTCTACAGTCCCACGGCACCGGAGTGTCACATGGGCTGGGGAGGGATTCTCCTGGGATAGCACAGGCTTTGTGCTGGGATTCTTTCTCAAAGCCAAACCAAAATAAACCTGACCTCATCTGATTCTGTTCAGAGTGGAGCAGGTGTGGGACTGAAGAGGGCTGTCTTTGGGCGGGGAGCAGTTGGAAACGTCCCCGAATCCTACGTGTGTTGCTCTTCTCTGCCCAGTATTCCCACATCATTCCATCTGTGGATCTACTTGACTCCAACCACTTCATTCTGCCTTGGGGTTTGGACGAGCAACTGCTGGGACATTCGCCAGTGCTAAATAGGCTCGGGATGCAGGGTCAACCTTAAAAGGCTCGAGGCTTTCTGCCCATGTGTGCACAGACACATGCTGGACTGAGAATCCCATGGTTTGGGAAAACATGCAAATAAACAAGAGAACAAGTTTTAGTCACATTTCAGTGGGAAGAAGCAAAGAAGACCACACAGATCCCTGGGTCTAACAAATTCAACCTCTTTCTATTCTGCAGAGAGAGGGGGGAGGGAGAAGGAGGAGGAGGAGGAAGAGGAGGAGGAGAAGAAAGAAGAAGGAGAAGAGAAGAGAAGAGAAGAGAAGAGAAGAGAAGAGAAGAGAAAAGAAAAGAAAAGAAAAGAAAAGAAAAGAAAAAGGTAGCTGGAGAGAGTAAAGACACTTGCCATCAAACCTGATGACCTAAATTTGATCCCTATGACACACATAATGGAAGGAAAACCTGTCTTCCCAAAGTTGTCCTCTGCCCTGTGCATCATGGGATACATGCCCCTCACTCACCAAACTAACAATGTAATTTTTTAAGGAAATCAAGAGAAATGCATTTCCCACATGCACACCATGTGTCTAAGTCCTTCCCTTTCCCATCTCTTCTCCACCTACTGTTTATTTACCGGTCACCATCTTCTCATTACAGTCCAGCTTGGGGTTAAGCATGTACCCATCCATGTAAACACAGGGGCCACCTAGGAGCCACACAGAGCCCAGTGGTTCATTTAGTATTGCTAAGTGTAGGTGGAAATCCAGGGTATCAATGCATTCTTTCATACCTTGGCTCTGTTTACAAACCCAAAACTATCCATCCAGCTGCTCCGTGGCATAGTAAAGGAACATATCATTTGAACCAAACAGGTCTGGGTTCAAATCCTGCCTCATCGCTATAATCCTGCCTCATCGCTATATTGTCACTCCATAGTTTTGTGATTTGGGCAGTTTTTCCTTAATTCTCTGACTTAGTTCTCTGTGATGTGGGAAAATAAGAATTATATAAGCTATAATGTGCAAGGCTTCTGCCATGGGCCTGGCTCACACTGCAGAACATTTCTAGTCTACTCTGAGCCACCTCTCATGATTCCCATTGGCTGTCATGGCATCTTCATACCCTATATCTGTATGCCCCAACTGTCTTCAGGTGGCTCTTTTCTCTAGGGAAAGGAATAATAATGCCCAGAGGTCAGACAGATGTGTTCTTTTTCTCAGCTAACTCCTGAGCCCTTCCTAAGGGTATTTTGAAGATCACCTTCTGATCTGGTCTCAGAAATCCAGGCAACTCAATGGAAAACATATCAAAGATGGCAACACTCCCTAGACACTCATATTATTCTCTTCTGAGAAAACTCTTTCAACCGTGAGGTAGGGGTCAGTACAAGAGACCCGAGAGACACTTGGCTGAGTCCCACAGTAGTCCTGAGTTACTGTACATCCCAGGATTTAGCTAAACAAAAGTCAAATGTAGACCAGCAGGCCAGCATCATCCAAAGGAGTCCAAAGAGCAAAGGTCAAACAGTTGCAACATGATCTTTGGTCATATGGATAATTTCTTCAACCCAACAGACCCACTAAGTGCTTTGCAAACCTTAGTATGCCTACAAATCACCTGGGGAATATCATTTAAATGTGCATTGTAGTTCTAGGATGGGCCTTGAATGCCTCCATTTCCAACATATTCGAGAGCAATACAGTGCTATTGGGTCTATGCATTCAACACAAGGCAGTGCTGTTAGGTCAATGTATTCAGTATGAAGGCTTCCGTGGTCCTCAAACTTGGCTGCATGTTAGCATCATCCAGAGAACTCTCTACCTTATTTACAGTTGGACATATAATGACCACCATGGATGGGGAGATGGCACAGTGCTAAAGCTCTTGCTACCAAGCCTGGGGGTCCAAGCTTCCTCCCTGGAGTCCACAGAATAATAAGAGGAAAGAACTAACTCCCACAAGGTGTCCTATGACCATCACATGTGGCCCTGCCCCCACAATAAATAAGAGGTCAAACAAACAAATAAATACTAAGGGGACTGAGAGATGGCTGAGTGTTTAAGGGTACTTGGTACTCTTCCGGAGAAAGAAAGTTCAATTCCCAGCACCCATGCTGTATGGCTCAAAACCAACGGTAACTTTAGCTCTTGGAGAACTGAAACTGTCTTTGGACTCCTCAGGCACCCACAAACACATATCTTACACTCACTCACACACACACACACACACACACAAGTAAATAAACAAATGTAAAAAAATTGTAGTGTCTAGACAGGCTCCATTACCTATCCCAATTAAAGCAGAATCTGGGGCATGAAATGTGGGCATTTGTATTTTTAAAGTTCCTTAGGTGTTAGTTGAGAACTACTGAAACAGTCTAAGAAGATGCTGGAAAATTCCAGAGACAGGTGAAGGGATCCACTTTGGGCGAGATCAGCTGCATTCCACAGAGATGAATTCACTCCTATGTATCTGGCATCGCAAAACAAGACACCAACTCCTGTACAGCCTTCATAGTACACAGAATTGTCACTCATTTGCTGTCACTTGGTTCTTTTAATTCAATGAGTTCAAAGCCAGAAAGTGTGATGTGCGGAGGTGCATCTTTGTGGCTTGCTCCAGATTAGTAATAAGTAAATAGCAGAGAGTTCAGTACTCTGACCTCCAATTGTCTGCTCCTCCCCAGCATCCTTATTTGCATGCAAAGATGGGTATGTAAGTATGGCCAGGGTTTTAGAGCACATGCATGTGTCTTGGTTACTTTTCTATTGCTGTGATGAAACACTACAACCAAAGCAACTTACAAAAGAAAGCATTGGACCTGAGGCTCATGGCTCCAGAAGCACACAGTCCATGACCATCATGGTGGGGAGCATGGCAGCAGGCAGGCATGGTGCTGGAGCAGAAGCTGAGTGCTTATATACTGAGACAACAACCATGAAGCAGAGAAAGGGAAAACTGGAATTGCATGGGCTTTTGAAACCTCAAAGCCCACTTCCAGTGACACACCTCCTCCAAAAACGCCATACATCCAAATCCTTCCCAAACAGTTCTGCCAACTGGGGACCAAGCATTCAAACGT
>OU015753.1:57172342-57186357 GCA_907169655.1 Acomys percivali | reverse complement strand
CTCTGAGTCCTCCTGGCAGATTGCACATCATATTGACATATTCTGTCATCTGACATACCACACACATTTTCTTCTGAAGCTGAACCCTGAACTCATCCCCTGAGCGAGCAGAGAGGAGTGCTGGCAGGGAAACCCTGAGGACTTGGGCTCTTGAGCAGGAATTCTTAGAAAAATGGTCCCTTGAGTTTCATCTCCCACTTGGGACTCGGGCACATTCATTTCCACTTGATGCTCAGACTCAACAGTGGACAAATTTGTTTTCCCTCCATTCCTCATAGCACAGCTGGGACAGCTGACATTTCCAGAAAGAGTTTAACTGAATGCTAAGGGGGAGGAGGGGCGAAGGAAACAGTAGGCAGTGCGGACACTGGTTCCAGACTGCACTGCTTGAGAGCATGGCATGACACCCATGAGTGTGGAGCAAAAGCCAGTGCCCTGCCCCTCCCCACAGGGGGCGCGATATACACTCCTGTCCCATTGGTCACTTTATTTGCCCCATGGACTGCTAGTGGACGTAATGTGAACAGAAGCTCACATTTGTCAGGCGTGGCTTTATGTCTAGTCACCTGTCCTGAGAAGAGCTAGCCGTGGTCACACTTGTCTGTGGTCAAGGGACCCACACCCTGCTGTATCACCTCTGCTCTATTAACCAAGTTTTAGGTCTTCATGTAAACATAACCTCTCCCATCTCACCCTTCTGCAAACCTGCTGATGTCCTTAATGAAGGACAAAGTTGTACAGCAGCCTATTGTTTAAAATAAATGTCTTTATACTCTATTATCAGTAAATGTTGGCAAAAGCGATGATGAGTAGGAAAAGCTTTAAAAACCCCAAGTATACCAAACTATTCCTGCTACTACTTATGGCAAGGGGTTGGGCTTTTTATTCCTGAGCAGGGAGGCAAACTTATCCTTCAGCAGAGGGTCTCCCTAAGCTGTCTGGCTAAGAAGAACCAGGTAGAAGTGGCCTAGATTAGCACCTCAGCCACGTGGGCGGGACTTGCCTCTTGGCACTGTGCCAACTATATATGTCATAATTCCAAGAAACAAGTCCCCCAGCACTTAGAAGCCACTGCAGCTAGCCTTGCCACATGGCTAGGGTGGTACCCTGTAGTTCCACTGATCTAGAAGGGACTGCCTCCAGCCCCCAACCTCCTTGCTGTAAATGCTATAGTATGGAGGTAATCAGACTTCCGAAGCCTTTCCACTTTTAATCCCTTTTGCTTGAGAAAGTTTTCCATGACTCCAGATACACAGGTATATAAAACAGGAATACAAATTGAAACATTTACTGGTAACAAATCATAAAGAAATAGATTTTAAAATAATTGGCATATAACTAATTTTGTCAAGTATTAAAGACAAACACATATTTGCATGCTGATGAGGTATGCCTTTTTAATAAAGAATATTTGAATATTTGACACTTCAGAACACAAAGCATCAGGGTTGACCTGTGTCTTGATTTTATAATCTTCAATGATGAGACTTGTGCGTCCCACAAATGCAAAGCACAAAATGGCAGAAGTATGTTTAGGCTCATTTCTGAAGTTGTTGGAAATTCTGTTCTAATCCAAAGCCAAACCTCAATGACTTATTAAAAAAAAGAAAGAAAGAAAGAAAGAAAGAAAGAAAGAAAGAAAGAAAGAAAGAAGGAAACTCAAGCCAGCAATTGAAACAGTTTTCTTTAATTAGACACTCTAACACCACAATACGAGCCAAGCATAACCTCATTAGGTACTTGCAAACTGAGGAAACACAGTGAGAAAACACTCCAAAGTCTGCTTTCGTAATTAAACGGAGTTGTTTCTCGAAGGCATAAAACATTGTTCATATAGCAAAACCGTAGAAGTCCATAACACACGGCTGCCTGGACTCTGAGCCGAGTGTTTCTGGCAGAGCGCCTTGGCCTCGCATGGCTTGGTGGCATACAAAGTCAAAGGGTTCATAACCAAAGTTGCAGCAGTGTCACACTGTGCTAGCACTGTCAGACATGCCTGTGTGCTTGCTTTTGAGTCTGGCTGGGGTCACTGTGTGTTCAGAAACCCTTTCTTTTATTTCTTTTTTTTTTTTAGGTGCAGTGAACTTTATTGATGGTATTCAAGAGAGTAGGGCTCCCTGGGCCCCTCTCATTATTCTGGGGTCTAGGATGGAGACTGTGAGGGGAGATACTTAGTGTCAGAGGCAGAGTTGGAACAGGGACTCCTCAGCAGCCGAGGGCCTCTCTCTTGTTCTTGTGTCCTTGCTGGGGTGGGGGGTGGGGTCCAGGGCTTCTTACTCCTTGGAGGCCATGTAGGCCATGAGGTCCACTACCCTGTTGCTGTAGCCAAATTCATTGTCATACCAGGAAATGAGCTTTACAAAGTTGTCATTGAGGGCAATGCCAGCCCCAGCATCAAAGGTGGAAGAGTGGGAGTCGCTGTTGAAGTCACAGGAGACAACCTGGTCCTCAGTGTAGCCCAGGATACCCTTCAGTGGGCCCTCAGATGCCTGCTTTACCACCTTTTTGATGTCGTCATACTTGGCAGGTTTCTCCAGTCGGCATGTCAGATCCACAACGGACACGTTGGGCGTGGGAACACGGAAGGCCATGCCAGTGAGCTTCCGGTTCAGCTCTGGGATGACCTTGTCCATAGCCTTGGCAGCACCAACGGATGCAGGGATGATGTTCTGGGCAGCCCCACGGCCATCACGCCACAGCTTTCCAAAGGGGCCATCCACAGTCTTCTGGGTGGCAGTGATGGCATGGACTGTGGTCATGAGTCCTTCCACAATGCCAAAGTTGTCATGGATGACCTTGGCCAGGGGCACTAAGCAGTTGGTGGTGCAGGAAGCATTGCTGACAATTTTGAGTGAGTTGTCATACTTCTCCTGGTTCACGCCCATCACAAACATGGGGGCATCCGCAGAAGGGGCGGAGATGATGACCCTTTTGGCTCCACCCTTCAAGTGGGCCCCCAGCCTTCTCCATGGTAGTGAAGACACCAGTGGACTCCACAACATACTCGGCACCAGCATCAGCCCATTTGATGTTAGCGGGATCTCGCTCCTGGAAGATGGTGATGGCCTTCCCATTGATGACAAGCTTCCCGTTCTCAGCCTTGACTGTGCTGCTGAACTTGCCATGGGTAGAGTCATACTGGAACATGTAGACCATGTAGTTGAGGTCAGTGAAGGGGTCATTGATGGCAACAATCTCCACTTTGCCAGACGTGAAGGCAGCCCTGGTAACCAGGCGCCCAATACGGCCAAATCCGTTTACTCCGACTTTCACCATCGTGTCAAGGGACGAGGCTGGCACTGCAGGAAAAGATGCGGCTGTCTCTGGAACAGGGAGGAGCAGAGAGCCGAAACTCTTTCTTTATTACAGGCTTTTTCTTTCTTTCCCATACGCAGTTGCAGTTGCTTCAAGGCCCAGTGCAGTAAACTAGGGTCAGCAGTGTGGCTGAGCTGAACTTCAGCAACACCATGGAGTGTGAGCCTGGGGGTACTGCTGCCCCCTTCCCCCCCCCCCCCCCCCCCCCCCCCCCGCTGCTGGGACACTCACACTTCTAGCTCAGCACAGTTGCCACCTTCTCACTGGCCTTCCCTGGCTGGATTGAGTCCACCCCCAGAGACATTCCATTCCTTCTTTGTAGCACTTTTCAGGCATAGTTTTACACTGTCTTGTGTGAGTCTTTGCTCAATGTTCATTCACCCCCA
Source organism: Acomys percivali (assembly GCA_907169655.1). Lineage (NCBI taxonomy): Eukaryota > Metazoa > Chordata > Mammalia > Rodentia > Muridae > Acomys > Acomys percivali. The sequence continues at coordinate 57,182,656 of OU015753.1, read as the reverse complement.
AGGCCCACGAGCCTCATGAACACAACACACTCAGGTCTCTTCTGCTCAACACCATGTGCCTGGTGCCCAGCGCTGTGCCTGACACGGAACCCTTAGTAGTCACCTACTGAATACACCAGGCCTGTAGGAACCAGAGCTGTCTCTCTTCTACAATAATCTATTTCCTAAACTTTCTTGCTTCCAAGCATTCTTTTTCACACAGCTTGCAAACTCGGAAGCTTTTAGCCACAATTGGAAAGTCCCTTCGGGGGACCCCAATGTCACAAGTACAGGAATAGAAATGGACTCTTGTCCCCGGAAAGGTGAGGGGGGAGGAGCTATTACCATCTGTATCTTGAAGGTGAGAGCACGTCCCTCTCAGTGACTAAAAGAGGAACCGGAGGCACGTTGTCATGTATCTTTAAGCAGCTGGCCATTTGCAGGAAATTGAGTCTGCTCTCCTCTCTTGCAACTGTGGGTTCAGGTTATTCCTCCTGTCACACTTATTCTGGGACTAAATGCCATGGTATGAAGCACTCCCTTTCCTTGTTAACCCAGCCTGGCTTCAAGGGCTCTGTGGGTGACCGCAGACAGTCGGGAGCCGGCCACTGGCCAGGTGTTCCATAGCAGCTGCTGGTCTCCTTCCTTTGTCTTTTCTACCATGTCTGGTTTTAACCCTCATCTGCAAGGCCACTTTGTCTGGGACGGGGAGATAATTTAGTCTCGCGTCTGTTTGGCAGTTTCCTGATTACCAGCTGAGCCTGATTACACAGTCTGTGTGCCCATCCCAGGACAGATGTGGTCTGCTGCGCGGGGAGGCAGAGGCAAGGTCCAGTGAGAACCACACTTGGAGCCTCCTTCCAGCACCTCTCGGTGCCTCGGCTAGCTGCCATTCAATTTACCTAGGCAGCCATCTCTGGTTCCCTGATTCAAGTCAAAGCTGCCTGCACCTCCTTCTCTCTCCAACAGGGGCGGAGTGCACAGATCATATCGTGTCTCCAGACCTCAGATCTACCATCCATAAAGGGATCCTTGATTTCCACAGGCTGCCTCCTCCTTTCAGGAGTTTAATAAATCTAGCTAGAACTCTCCGCAAACATTTCTGAGGGGCTTCAGTGAGGGGAACTTTAGGTGTTGGAAGTTGGGTACGCCGGACGCCTTGAAACAGACAGACATGTTTGGATGCTGGTTTTGAAAAAAAAAAAAAATCCACTAACTCCATTCATACCTACATGGCAAAGCAGGATGGAAACCTGATGTCTTGTGCCTGGATTAAGCTGACATCACCTAGATGGGCTATTTTAGACTTTCCTGTTAGCCTACAACTTACTTATTTTCATAGCTGAAGCCTGGCACTCCTAGGCTATCACTGTACCAGTCAGCTAAGTACCTAAACCCCCTCCCCTCCCCTTTCCCTCTTGAGTCACCTTGAACTCCAGGAACAGTGGAACCTCTCAGGACGCCCCACACTTCACCAAATGAGGCCGGCCAAGCACCCAGCAAGGCAAGGCTGCTGCCTCAGCAATTAAATAACTTAGCTGTCTATCAGCTTCAGACTACTGTGAAATACCAGAGCTCATCAATAAGGGTCAATAACAGGTGGGGCTTAGTTCAGCAGCTTAGATCAGGAGTGCTTAATTATGCATGCCTCTGGTCTTCTGTTCAAACCTAACCCCCAGAAGGCAGGCTTAGGCAAAACGGGTCCTACTGTTTGTCGGTCTTTCTGAAAAGGCCATAGTGAACAAATCCTCTCTAATTCTTACTGTTACCTGTCTCTTTAATTGACATGTCAGGGATAGGGAGGCAACTGTAGTCCATGGTGCTTCCTGGAACCCAAGGTTTTGGCTTGAAATTTTTGGTAGCAAGCGGGACATGACGGGTGCATACCTGTAATCTTAGCATTCAGAAGACAGAAGCAGGAAGGTCACTCTCAGCTGAATAGCGAATCTGAAGTCAACGGGAGATATCATCTAAACACACACACACACACACTCACACACACACACACACACACACACAAAACACACAGGGGCTGGAGAAATGACTCAGCAGGTAGGTGCTCTTGATGCTCTGGCAGAGGGCCTTGGTTTGGTTCCCAGCACCCAGGTTTGGCAGCTTGCAAGTGCCTGTAACTCTAGCTCCAGGGGGCCCACACGCTTCTGCCCCTGAGGTCATCACATGTGCTCATGTGCATAATCACACATAGACACACACACATATACACAAAAATTAAAAACAAGTAGGTCTTCAAACAAACTCTGATAACAATCCCGCATCGGGAGCTTTCCTAATAAAGACAGAGGTGGATAAACAGGCATTCTCACAGTGGGGACCCAGAAGAGGGAAGGGGGCAACTCTGGAAGGCTTCACAGGAGAGGTACCTGGTGCTAACAAGAACGGCATGAACCCCAAAGCTGGGAGGTGGGAAGAACACATCCTGACCCACCCCACCCCCAAACTGCCATTCTCCCAGCCCCCACAACACCACAGGAACACTACAGCAGGAAGTGAGAAGCCCACACCTTCTCTCCTCCCGCACTTCTGCTAACCCCTGTGTTTAAGAGCTATGTAAAAATGCCTTTCAGTAAGTCTGACTCTGCTTCATGCTGGCCTGTCTCTAAATTCTTCCCCCCCCCCCCTGGCAAAATCAGTGATCTGGTTTTACCTAAGCAGTGGTGCCTAAAAAGATTAAGGGGACTCTTTAGGCTGCAGATGGCAGTTCTGGACTGTCAACTCCTGTGCCACCATGGCCACTTGGATGTGCCCACTTCATCTAATCCATAAAGCAACACGAAGAGATGAGTATCTTTGTTTTTGTTTTTCTTTTTGTTTTTTTTTTTCAAGACTGGATTTCTCTGTGTAGCCTTGGCTGTCCTGGACTCGCTTTGTAGACCAGGCTGGCCTCAAACTCACAGAGATCCACCTGCCTCTGGCTCCCTGAATGCTGGGATTAAAGGCATGCGCCACCGCATCCTGCTGACGAGTGTCATTTTTGTTATTGTCATATGGTAACATAAGAGAATGCCTACAGTGACTGTCTGGGCCTTTGGTGAGTAGATGAAAAGCATCTAAGGATCTATCTGTTGTTTGGGAGACAGGATACTAAGTTACAGAGTAGAGAGCCACACAGGGCAGTGAGCTTGGGGAGGAGGGGCACTAGGTGGGGTCTAATGTGTTGCCTAAAGCCTCTCTTCCATGAATAGATAAAGAATAAACTCTTTCACAGCAGGGTAGTAGTAGTCAGAAATGGGACCCTGGACTCTGGAGTCCTAGAAAGATCAGGCTGGTAAGTCTCAATTTCTGAGGAGAAGGAACCAAGCCACACTTGAGTGGCAGGCACTGGAGACAACTGGCTAGCTGTATGCATCTACAAATGGCCTTTTTCAGGTCCCCATGGCCAGGACCGTGGCCTTCCAGTCTTCTTTGTGCTTTCAACTGGGTCAGGGGAATCCGACAGAAGAGGTCCAGGTGAGGTCCAGAAGACATTGCACAAAGGCTGCATAACTGACACAGGAGAAGGACCTGCTGGCAAAGAGAAAGACTGGGGTTGTCCCCTGCCCTTTCCCTTCCACCCCTCCCCTGCACGTCCGTCCCTACTCCTCACTGCCCCCTCTTTGCCCATGCTAAGCAGAACTGACTGGTGAGGTGCAGAGGCACGCTCGTGTCAGACTGGTGACCTGTGACTCATGATAACCAAAGCGCATCCCCCTGGGCGAAGATTTACGATGCTAGTGAGACAAGCGATGTATGAGATTGTATGTAGAACTACATATAAGAGACAAAGCATGATGAGTAAATCCTGCGCTTGGCAAATGACCTCAAAAGCCTTTACTGTGTGACATATAAAGGGCCCATTCTTTGGACACCATTATATCTAAGCTACTAAACTCTTTCTCTATCCTGGCCACAGCTTCCTCCTTGGCAGTAAGCACACTATCTATTAATCAGCAGGCCCTGTCCCTGCTGATGTCCATGTATTTTTATCCAGTTCCATGCTCTGGGACACTAGAGCCTGGAATCCCCCCAAGAGGGACCCATTGAACCCTGATATTCTCTGATATCCCAACCACCATTCACAGGACACATTCATGAACTCAGACACTATCCCTTAAATTCCTTTTGTCTTTTTGAAAATTTTTAAATTAAAATTTTATGTGTGTGTGTGAGTGTGTTGCCTACATGGATATGTGTATACCATGTTGATGCCTGGTACACAGGAGATGAGAGAGGGCATCAGATGCCCTGGAGTCAGAGTTACAGATGGTTGTGAACCACAGCGTGGGTGCTTAGAACTGAGCTAAGGTCCTCTGCAAAAGCAACACATGCTTTTAACTGCGGGGTCATCTTCCAACCCTGCTCCCTTTTTGTCTTTTTGCAATTTCCTTCAGCAGTCTAACAACGGTGTCTTAGCTAGGCTGTCTTAAAGCACCATAGGCTAAAGGCAACTTGCGGCAGGAAGAGTTTATGTCAGCCAGGACTCTCAGCTCACACTCCATCACCTAGAAGGAATCAAGAAGGAACCAAGGGCCTGAGAACTGGGAGGTAGGAACAGAAGCAGAGGCTATGGAGCAGTGCTGCTTGCTGGCTTGCTCACCTTGGCCTGCTCAACCTGCTTTCTTATGCTGTCCGGGGCCACCTCCCGACAAGTGGCACTGCCCACAAGGGACTGTACCCTCCCATATCTATCAACTCAAGGAAAAAAAACGCCTCCACAGACTTGCCCACAGGCCAATCTGATAGAAGCGTTTTCTAAGTCAAGATTCCATCTTCCCAGAGTGGTCTATGTTGGGTCAAGTTGACAAAAACCAACCAGCACAGACGGCCTCACAATCACTGGGTACAAAAAGACCTTTACCCTGCTGTCCAAACACCTAAGACAACGCACGTCTCCCAGCAAGCAGAGCCCAAAGCTTGCCTGCATTAAAGACCCTTGCCAGGGCACTTTCAAATCCCTGTAGTAAGTGGTGCTATACCCAGCTGGGCTGAAGGCACCACTCTGGGAGTCTCTAGTCCCAGGATTCTGGGCCTTTCTAACCACCCTTCCCAGCAGATGAACCTTATAAGCCTCTTTCCGTTCTTCCCAGGGAAGTAGCCTGGTGAGTAGCCATCGGCAGAGTCGTTTTTATGTGGCTTCTCTTTCCCTTTCAGGTAGGTAATAAAAATATTAAACAGGACTAAGTGTGAGTCTGACCCTGCTACACCCTGCCCGGTGCCTCCCTTTGAGAGGAGCAGCCTCTCACCACTGGCCTTTCTTCCTTACAGTTGTTTGTTCAGTTTATCATCTGCCCTCAGCTGAGCTGATGGTAGTAATGATAACGTGACTTACTCTTCCCTTTCCTAGTAAAAGTCTGCCTCTTTGCCTTTTTCCTTGCAGAAGGAAGCAAGGCAGGCAAGGCCTGAGCAGCTCGTATTGAATATCAACAGCACTTGAGGTCATCCGGGAAGTTGACCGGCTCATTTCGAACAGGTCGCTGGGAGTCTTGAGTTCATGGCTTAACAACTGCTGAGAAAACTGTCCTCAATCTCCTTTTGATCGCGAACTCAGGCTGGGGACTTATTATGTCATAAAATGACCTCACCTGAATATAACAACAAAGGCCAATATGTTTGATACAACTCCAAGGGATTGATTATCCTCTGGAAAAGCTTTGTCGCTTGAGACAAATATTCCACTCCTCTTGGAGAACCCAACAAAGAGGCCAGGCAAGGCTGGAGAGATGGCTTAGAGGTGAAAATGCCGGCTGTACAAACCCGGCAGCCAGAACTCAATCTCTGGAACCCCTAGTGGGAGGAGAGTCACTGCTCCTGACATCTGGACTCTGGATTCCACCTGTGCACTTTGGTGCATGCACATGCACACACACACACACACACACACACACACACACACACACACTCAGTCTCTCTCACACACACACTCACACATGAAATTAATAATAATAATAATAATAATAATAATGCAATTTTAATACTACAAACAAAAGAGGCCAGGCAGTCCATTTTGTGTGTATTGGGGAGAGGGGAATCTGGTTCTTCTGAAGCTCCAGCATGCACCTCATATCTCAGCCCGTGTTCTGATGTTAGACGGTTCCGGATGTATAAATGCTCTCTTCTAACTTTCCTTTCTGGGTACAGGCACATGGCACTGGAAGCTCATGTGTTCTGATCCCTGTAGTGAGGACAGACAGAAGGACAATCAAGAGGGCCAGCAGCTCTCTCTAACCCACACATCTGGCCCTGAATGAACTCACCAGCAGGGACACTCTCACTTCATTCTGTGAAAATGTATTCTTCCCTTCAAAATACACTGGCATTCTTTCAGGGTATAAAGGAGAGATTTCAACATTCAGACCATATTTTTAATTTTTCTTGATTTTTTTTCTTGGTCAAGACTACTATAATAGTTCTCACTCACATAGAGAACTTTAATAATAATAATTTTTATATCACATTAAAACCAAAGAGCTTGAATTACTCTGGCTCATCATTCTTGAGATTTTTAACTTTTTTACATAGTAAAAGAGCCAAATAGTTCACAGAATAATTTTGCCTTTTCCCACAAATCTATTATTTGTATGCATAGGATATCATTATATACAATGAAAATGATAACTTTAAGCACGGAATATGTTACGGATTGATGTATTTTATTTAAATAGTGATTTCCTGTGTCATATGTTAGGTGGCTACATGGGTGAGGTTTTGGTCTTTTGGTTTTTGGATTTTTTTTGGATTTTTTTGCTTTGTTTTTTAGTGTATTTCAAAAACCATCCATAAATGCACCTTCTCTGGTTAGCAGCCTCATTGATATGGTGACGTGTGTCCTCAGCACTCCTTTCTTTGTATCTCCTACTTGGGGTCTCAATGGCAATGGGGTGGGAGCTGTCTCTTTTCTAGGTCCCCGAAGCCCAGGTTGTGTTTGTGTATGGGGAGAGTTAATGAGAACAGAATGCCTTTCTTTCCCCAGCTTCCCCAACCCCATCTGTTCAAACAAAAGGCTGAAAGGGAAGGCGACCCTGCTGGTCAAGGGGGGAGGAATAATAACATATATCCTTGGGCAACATTTCAGCACATGCAGCCCTTTTACTCTGCGCTTAAGCTTTTATTCAGACAAAAGAAGTCAGGCCAATGTAGTTTTCATTAAAAAAAAAAAAACTGTATTAAAACACAAAACAAAACAAAACAAAAAAACCTACATTAGGCCCAAAGGCTTAGGTTAGCTTTTTTTTTCCCCTTCCAATGACTACATCTGTAAGTCTAGATTGGAAAATGGAAATTATAAAAAGGATGAAAAAGAAGCAGTTTGATTGTGATGAAATGTATGGAGTAACCCACCTATGCAGGCCGTTGTACTAATTTCATTTACTTTTCATAAAAGTCAAATACAACCAACTCACACTGTGACAAAAGGAATGAGAAAGAAGCACCTCCCTTACTTCCCAAGGAGAGTCTAGGAAAACAGTGCAATTTCCAGTGGACAAGAAAATGCGTCTTCCAGTCAAAGTCGCAGAAGAGTCGCTAGCATCCCCAGGGGTCAGAATGACTTCCCTGGAGCGGTTCCCTGAGGTTCCCTGGCTATGGGAGGCCAGCCTTGTGGGATTACATCACAGGCCTGCTAATGCTCTGCTAAGCACTGCCTATCCATCAGGGCAGGAGAAGAAACAATTTCCTGGTTTGAGAGCATCACATTCGAGCTATATCCATTAGGTCCTCTCACCATGATGGGAGAGTGACTTTGCCGTCAAACAGGTGACTTTAAAAAAAAATCTGTATGACAAAACTCACATTTCTGCTGTGCCGCTTCAGGTGCATGCAGGCTTGTCGTTTTCTCTCTTTTAGAAAGTGTGTAATTTCTCTTGAGTTAACTCTGATGGTTGTATTCTTACGAGAAGAGACACAGAAGTGGACACTGTCAAATTAAGCTGTTTAAGTTCCTACGTGTTTAGGGAAGGGGAGAGCTTATATCTTTGGATAACTTCAGATATCCTTTAAAAAAAGAAAAGAAAGAAAAAGATGAAAAAGCAAATGTGAACTTAAAGAAACATTATCAGGAGGCTGGAGAGATAGCTCGGAGGTTAAGAACATTGGCTGCTCTTCCAGGGGACTGGGGTTCGGCCTCTAGCACCCTCATGGCAGTTGACAAACATCTGTGACTCTCATTCTTGGAGATCTGACACCTTTTTCTGACCTCTGCAGGCACCAGAACAGACACGGTGCACAGATACTCATGCACATAAAATGATACACTTTTTTTTTTCTAAAAAAAATAAAAAAATAAAAAAAAAAAGAAATACGATCACATGATCTCCTAGGAACTGACACCACCCAAAAACGTTTCGTAAGGAAATATATTCAGGACATTGGGGAGCGTGGCTCCTTCTGAAGAAGGCTCACCAGCTGCCAGTGCAGCAAACCAGCTCAGGAAATCAGGGCTGTGTGGTGTCTGAAAGGCAGAGAAGACCCAGATTGATGAGGGATTTTTGGAAGTTCAGTAAAGCACATCTTGATTGTCTTGGTAGAATGCTTTTTTGTTTGTTCGTTTGTTTTTGGGTTTTTTTTTTTTTTTTTTGTTAGCAATCATGCATACAAACAGGAGAGGAGCAGGAGTCTGAGCAAATCGTCATCGCCAGCTTTCAAGTTATCCCTCTGTCTCCGCCCTCTGTCTCTCTTCTTTCCTCTCTTGTGTGTGTGTGTGTGTGTGTGTGTGTGTGTGTGTGTGTGTGTGTGCCTGCGCTCCCACACTCGCGCTCATGTGTTGTTGCTGTTATTGCTGAGAAGCAAGCCCAAGGCCTTGTACAGGTTAAGCTCTCCCACTCAATGGCAGCACCAGTTGTTTTTGTTTTTGAACAAGGCATTTTCCTTCCTCATTATTTATTTGTGCATGGGCTAATTTAAAAATGCGCTCTTATTCCCCCAGGTACCCAGGTCAGTGTCAGCCCAGAATAAAAACCACGCCCTGCCGGTCCTCGGGGGAATGCAATCCTCAACATAATAACACTGAGCTGAATTCATTTGCCCACTCCTCTTTCCTCCTTTGTCCCTGAAGGAGACTAGGAATTCGAATTCGCTGGCTTGGCAGCAGAGACGCCTTCTTAAGGTCTCCGCTACAAAAGAATTTTGCAGGTTAACAGAATTAGGTTTCCAGGAACCTTCATCGCTAAACAAAAATGTCATGCACAGTGTGCACCATCTTGCTGAGGGTGAGATGAGACAGCGACCGTGCTTTAGGAACGCAGGGACTCTAAAGATGGCACTGTACATGCAGAGAGATGCTGTGTCTCCTCCTCTCACAAGGTCAGAAGGGCCAAACACACCTACCACAAAGGGCAGGTTAGCAAAACTGTAACAAGTGTGCAGCCTCCCAGTTTTACATGACAAAGGAGACTTCAAACTGAAGACTGCAAGACCCAGGGAATACTCTGTTGTGATCTTAGTATCTATATATATATATAAAGGCCTTCTGTGGGGAAATGGGACTGGGCATAGCCTAGTGGGAACTGTCTGGTGGCATTCGTCCTGAGAATAGACATGGCTCCTCCTGAAATGAGAGTCTTACGAGAGTTTAGGGAAAACCACTGAAAAGATAAATTTCTGGGCTGGAGAGATGGCTCAGCGGTTAAGAGCACTGACTGCTCTTCCAGAGGTCATGAGTTCAACTCCCAGCAACCACATGGTGGCTCAAAACCATCTATAATGTGAGCTGATGTCCTCCTCTGGCCTGCAGATGTACATGTAGGCAGAGCGCTGTATATGTAATAAATAAATATTTTTTAAAAAAAAAAAAGAAAAGATAAATTTCTGTTCTTATATCTCTGATGCCAAAGACAGGGCCCAACTCAAGATGACTATCTGGAATGCTTATGGAGTGTAAAGAACAGCTCCTGGCCCCTGGCTCTTGGCAGAGGCTTAGTTTGTTATGTTTTAAGATTTTATTTTTAAGTGTGTGTGTGTGTGTGTGTGTGTGTGTGTGTGTGTGTGTGTGCCTGCACTCACGCACACACGTTGGTTAGCTTTTTGTCAATTTGACACAACCTAGAGTCTTTTGAGGAAAGGAATCTCAGTTGAGAAAATGCCTATACAGATTGGTGTGGGAGACATTTTCTTAATTGAAGATTGATAAGGGACAACCCAGCCCACTGTGGGTGGTGCCATCCCTGGGCAGGTGGTTCTGGGTTCTATGAGAAAGCAGACTGAGTGAGCCACGGGGAGCAAGCCAGTGAGCAGCACTCCTCCATGGCTTCTGCTCCAGTTTCTGTCTCTAAGTTCCTGCCTTGAGTTCCTGCCCTGACTCTCTTTCATGATACTGTTATGGAGAAGTGTAAGAAAATAAGCCCT
>OU015753.1:57151245-57164362 GCA_907169655.1 Acomys percivali | reverse complement strand
AGAGAGAGAGAGAGAGAGAGAGAGAGAGAGAGAGAGAGAGAGAGAGAACAAACTGGGGATAGTGTGTGGCTTTAAAATTTCAAAGCTTAGTGACATATTTCTCCTTGCAAAACCTTACACCTCCTAAGCCTACCCAAACATCACCACCAGCTGGAGCCTGTGGGGGACATTTTAATGAAACCACCACAGCCCCTTAGCATGTTTCATTATTGGGAAACACTTGCCATATTGAGAAGATAAAGTTCATTTCATTTCCCAGGCTTTGCTTACAATCAGGACCTTGCATGCAATTTAGGCTCTGCCACTTACACACATGAGCAAGATTTTAGTATTGGTAGTGAGGTAAGGAGCCGTCTTCTCATTCTATTGGCTGCTGTTGGTGGGGATAAGGTCAGGGACTCAGAGTGTGTCCTGCGGCTATGCCAGTCCCTTCATTTCTAGAGATAAGAGGCAGCAGAGGGGAGGCAGGTGAAGATGCAGACCTTTGCTTAGCTGGCATGGTGGCATGTTCCTGAACTCAGCAGGCCCTGTTTTGTCTGTCTAGAGGTACAGTCTAGAATCAACTCCTTTGGTCCTACTAATGACAAAATACCGACTCATCTCCTGTGTTGAATTCTCTTCTGCTTAAAATGACCGTGTTGTGCACTGAGCCCTGACTCATGAGGTCATAAGCAATGAAGAAACTCCTACCTTTATGTGGGTCTAGAAGCAGAGCCCTAGTGGTATTAGGGGTGAGAGATAAAGAAGAGGGTGTGGCATGGCCAGAAAAGGGGTGTATGCTGAGAGTAGGATATGGAGAACTCTGAAAGGCTTTATGAATTTGGACAAGGTTGTGTTCCTTAAAGTATGTACTTAACTGAAACATTGTAGAAAGTTCCTTGTTCCTACTCTTGCCATTAAAAACAGGGGTAGGCTTAGACTACACAGGGAACAGAAATACTTATTAATCTAAGTCCTTTACCAGAGAGATGCAAAGAGGAAGCATGATGGGAAATATGTTAACTTGACAGGACTCAGGATCACCTAGGACACAAACCTCTGGGCTTGTTTGTTGGGGAGATTCTAGAATGAGCTAATTGAGGTGGGAAAACCTACCCTAATTATGGGGTCCCAGAGTGAATTAAAAGGCAAAAACAAGCTGAGCCCTGGCATTCATCTCTTTCAGCCTCTGACTGTGGATGCCCTGTGACCAATTGCCTCAAGATGTCTGCCCGGCCTTCCTCATCATGGTGAGCTGTCCCCTCAGACTGTGAGCCAAGATAGGCTAAGACTGTGCAGAAGCATAGGGTGATTATTAGGCTTTCTGTCAGGGGTGACATCCATGCTGAGAAGTCTAATTTCCCCCACTGCATCACAGTGGGCTTATTCGGGTAACTGTTGTGCGGTATATATCATGTCTAGGGCCTGCTGGTGCAATCGCTAACCTTGGCTGTGACCTAGATAAACCTGGGAAGAGGGAACCACAATTGGAGAATGGTCTCCATCAGACTGATCTGTGGCAAAAGCTAAGCTGAAAGCCAGGAGGCAGCATTCCTCCATGCTTCCTGCCCCTGCTGCTGCTTGAGTTCCTGCCCTGACTTGCCTCAACAATGGATGGTGATGGAGCTATGTAAGACACATAAACCCCTTCCTCTCTAAGTTACTCTTGTCCAGAGTGTTTATTACAGTAACCAACAGCAAACTAGGGCAACTGGAAACTCATGTTTGTGGTTCAAGGAAAACTCTGCAGTATCAGGAAGTTGTACAATGTTGACGTAACTATCTGCTAAAAGAGACAGACTGGAGAGATGGAAGGGGGCAGATAAAGTTTGTGGAAAAGCTGAAAATGAAAAAGTATGCTATTCTGTTGGATAATAAAGTAAGAACCAAGCAAGAGCACTCCACCCCCAGACCACTAGGAAAAGGGCACAGTGTCCCTGAATGACCAGGAGACATCAGCCAGCACTCTCCAGGATTGTCCACTGCAGCCTACTATGTCAGACCTATTTGCCCTGGCTATGTTTTTGTCAACTTGACACAGCTAGAGTTATTTGAGAAACGAGAACCCAAGTGAGAAAATGTTTCATAAGATTGGCCTTTAGATTGGCATTCTCTTAATTAATGATTGATAAGTGGGGGGAACCCATTGTGTGTGGTGTCATTCCTGGGCAGGTAGCCCCTGGGTGTATATTGTATATGAAAGCAGGCTGATGGGAGTTGTAGTTCATGCCTTTGATTCCAGCACTTGGGTGGCAGAGACAAGTGGATCTCTATGGTCTGAAGGCCAACCTGATCTATGTAGCAAGTTCCAGGTCTGCCGGAGTGACATGATGGGACACCGCAAGAAGGGAAGGGAAGGGAAGGGAAGGGACAGGAAGGGAAGGGAAGGGAAGGGAAGGGAAGGGAAGGGAAGGGAAGAGAAGGGAAGAGAAGGGAAGGAAGCAAACTGAGCCACTTATGGAGAACAACCCAGTGATCAGTTCTTCCATGGCCTCTGCTTTCGTTCCTGCCTGTCTTCCCTGGATGACCTACTATAAACTGCAAGTCAAAATAAACCCTTTTCTCTTCAAGTTGCTTTTGGTCATGGTGTTTTATCACAATAGAAATCCTAACTGATACACTACTCGAGGGATGAAATGCCAGGCTCTGTATGTTTTCCCAACTGTCTGTTCCTCCAGCATGGGAGAGTGAGGCTTGTTTCTGACAGCCAAGACTTGCCGCAGACTTTCTGACTCACTAGTGGAGCTCCCCAGACTCAGGAGAGTTCCTTTACTCTGGGTCCCAGGGTTCTGCAGCAAACAGATGCAGATTAAGGTTAGCAAGTGGAGAAGACACATAGGACAAAGTCCAGAGACCTGGTGGCCTTTATGTGGTCCTCCCAATGGAGCTGTTGGGAACATGTTGGGTTCTCTCAGTATGGAATCACACGCTAAGGAGGCTCACCCAGCCCTTCGTGACCAGGCACACTGCAGTTAGGTGACTGGCTTCAACTATTCAGTATCCAGCCCCAAACAACCAAAGCCAGTGTCCAGACAAGAACATTCTGGCTTGAACTGCCTGAATCGTATAGAAACCTTGCAGACCCAGGACTCCAGTATATAAAAAGCCACGGCCTAGCAGAATATTCTGGAGGTTCAGAGCTCATCTCCCATAGGCGTTCCTAAAGTCAAAGTGTTCTTGGGAATGGGCCTGGTTGAGGAGCCACGGGCTCCTGAGCTAACCCAAGAGAGAGTACCTTAAAGATGGGCTTCCTGGTCAGAGGTCCGAGCAATGGAGCTCCTGTCTGTCCTCTCAGTGGTGTCTTAGTAAGGTGTCCCAGCATAAGGACTGACCTGTGGCTGTCAAAGGCTCCTGGTGCCCTAGAAGATGAAACTCAAGTTTTTTTGATTGTTGGCAGATCGTTCCCCTGCTCCTGTCCTTGCACTTGTGCAGCTCGCCCAGGTCTCTCTACTCCTCTGTCTGGCTTCTGTCTTTGCCCTGGCTCTCCTGACTAGAACATCAGCCATTTCCCTTCCTTGCCTTAGCCTAGGCACCATGTGCTCCCTCCAGACAGAGTCTGGCCATCACCTCAGAAAGTCTTCAGCCCCCTCCTCACCCCTAACACCAGGTTATCTGCCCTTCTCTAACCATGCTAGTCTGCTCTCTTATTGATTTCTACTTCTAGAATATTCTTGCTGGTAACAGACAAAATGTTATCTTTTCTTTTCCTAGACACCTAGCACAGTTTCTGCCACATAATTGGTGCCTGATATGTGTTTAGCCCAAGAATTAAAGAATGTAAATTAACAAACCTGTGACCAGATGTAGGAATAAACCAGACTTGACCAGACTTGTCTTCCCAGCTTCCTGACAATTTGTTTTCTTACACATCCACTCAGAGGTGTGGACCCCAGTGTGTGCTTCTTAGGCCTGATGTTTAGGAGCAAGAGCTCAGGCCAGTTGCTTGGTCCCTCTGAACCCATTTCCTCAGAGTGAAGCAGGGACCACAGGCAAAAGACTCTTGACAGCGTGAAGTGAAGGGGGACTTATGAAATGCTTAGCTCGGAGCTGGCCACATGCAAAGAACTTTTGTTACTCCTAACCAGCTTTGGCCTCCATTCTGGCTGGCCTCCCATCTGGCCCAACTAAGAAAAAAATAGCCTCATTTCCCTAACTCTCACGAACCTCCAAGTCTTGGGTTCAACTTGGGCCTCTAGAGGGACGCATGGGAGCCAGGCTGTTGGAACTAATTGTCACCATGTTTACCTAATCCCAGAACTCTTCCTACACTTCTCAATGCTTGTAGATGTCAAGCCATAGGGAAAGGAGCCTAAACTGTTGCATCCACTGCCTTTCCCACTGCCTCCTCATTATTCATGCTGGCCTGGCTCATTCCCAAACCTGTGCACTAGCCTCCTCATGAGGTCAGTGTGAAGGCCTGGACCAACGTCAGGTGATGGACAGTGTCAGTTCCCCTCCGTTGCCTCCTCGGAGGCTGTTGCTACTCTGGCATCATTTACAGAGTGTAGTCCTGAATCCCAGATGCAGTACTCAAGGCCCTGGGTGACCAGGGCTCCACGTGCCCTAAGCTTTGCCAGCTGCAAGCTTGTCTTGTGTCATTCCTTTCACTGAGAGTGCCTTTCCCTCACTCTGCCTGTTGAAACCTGCCCATGGAGCCCCAGCCCGAATAACATTCCCATGAAGTCTTTCCGAAGTCACTTAGCAACAATTACTCACCTTTTTTTTTTTTTTTTTTTTGGACTTCCTTGGGCTTTAATTTATTCATCCGTTCAACTCTTGTCCTCTGCTTGGGTTGGTGACGGCTGTTGTCATCCTACCTCCCTCTAATGAGGAAACAACCCCCATAGCACCAAACATCGACTGGATTGCTGAGTGGCGAGATGCTGGCAACAGCAAAGGGAAATGTGTGGGTGAGGCCTAGCCAAGCCCACAGGACAGAGCTGCACCGAAAGCTGTCTGCCAAAAAATAAGCATGGATGCTTAGCAGAGTCAAGGAAACCAAGCTAAGCTCCTAAAGGCCAGAGATTTCCGAAAGGTTAATTCTGGAGGGTTCTTCAGACCTTACATAGAGTGGAGAATGACCTGAGATTCCATGGCTCCGTGGCTTTAGCTACCACAAGGACATAAAATGGTGGAAATCCTTTAACCCCGTGCCTCCCTTCTGCTCTCACTTGTAGTTCAGGCTCGAAATCTCTGAATAATCCTAAATCCAGTAGAAGGGAAGGCTAGAGGTGGACCTTGGTCTGTCAGCATCTACCTGGTATGAGCTCTGAGAAGAGCCTGATCCTATGCCTAAGAAAGGTAAGAAAGGGCAACTTGGGTAAAAGACCAACTCATGCCCGAACTCACATAGTTTCATAGCTTCTCTTAGTTAGGGTTACTATTACCATGACCAAAAGCATGTTGAAGAAAGGGTTTAGTTGGTTTGCACATCCACATTGTAACCCATCACGGAAGGAAGTCAGGACAGGAACTCAAACAGGGCTGGAACCCGGAGGCAGGAGCTGATGCAGAGGCCATGGAGCGGTGCTGCTGACTGGCTCACTCCTTATGGCCCGCTCAGCCTGCTTTCTTTCTCATAGAACCCAGGACCACCAGCCCAGGCATGGCACCACCCACAATCCCCCTGTCAATCACTAATTTTAAAAATGTCCTGTAGGTATTTTATCGCTTTAGGTTCCCTCCTTTCAGATAACTCCAGCTTGTGTCAAGTTGACATAAAACTAGCCACCACACAGCTCCTCCTCTGACACAAGCCTGCCAGCTTGTCCTTCCGTCATCCTGGGCTTTTCTCTCTATTTCTCATTCATGTTTTTCCTCCTTGCCTCTGTCTCCCTTCCTTCCTTATATGTGGGTCACCTTAGTTCACCTCGTCTTCCATCACTGCCTCAACACTCAGATCAATAACTTTCTTCTTCCTAGCCCATGTTTATAAACATAACTCACTCTCCTGGAAAAAAAAGCACACGGTCATTCCCAGTGACAATGGCAAGAAAACCCAACCAGCTGCTTTCCAACACACGTTGCTCAGGGATCAAGTCCCTGAGAATGAAACATCCTGGGATGAAGGTTCAGCGCTCAACCAGCAGCCCAGAGCACAAGTGTGAACATGGACCATCTTATTAGTTCAGTCTTTGTGGACACCTTCTCTCAATGTCTGAGATGTTCCAAGGGCCAGTGCGACGCTGCAGACAGGAAGCTGGTGGCCAGCACAGTTTATCTCTATTTGTAGGGGAGGCTGACCTTCGGCTTTCTTTGCTTCTATTCCATACTTGCCTATGGGGAAGAGAGGAACCCTTGCGTAAATACATAAAGAACAGATGAAGTCCTGGTTGAAATGGCACAGCCATCTCCAGGACTGACACCGTCCCCCTCAAGAGTGTGGCAAAATCTTCCCCTGGGGTGATATAAGATAAAACCTTCCTCTGGTCCAAGTGCAAATGTGGCAATGCATGCAAATACTTGTGTTTACTAACAATTTACCAGTGGGTATGTCTACAGCCTGAGAGACTGCTCAACCTCAGACACTTCCCACCAGACTAGCTAAGTGCCCCTCTCCTGGTTCTAGGTTGTGTAGTAGGTGTGCTCCATTAGAGCAAGCACAGACCATCTGATCTCAGCTTTTCTGCACCTGGGTCTGTGTGTCTGTCTTTTCTTCAGCCCCTCAACTCATACAGGACGCGACACTCACCAAAGTTTTTTTTTTTAAGATTATAATTAATTTTATCTCTTAAGTTTACCATGGGAAGAGGTCAGGGTGGGCTGCAACCTGAAAACTCAGCCTATAGAATAAAGTCTTTCTTGTGTGAAGGAAGGGATCCGATAGCACTGTATGCCAGGGGTCCTCAACTTTCCTAATGCTGCGACCCTTTAATACAATTCCTTGTGTTGCAGTGACAATCCCAATCATAAAATTATCTTCCTTACCACTTCGTAACTGTAATTTTGCTGCTGTTATGACTTGTAATGCAAATAAATATTTTTGGAGATACAAGTTTGCCAGAGGGGTCGCGACCCACAGATTGAGAATCCCTGCTCGAGAGCGTCGTCTATCCTCAGCACGGCACAGCTTTTTACCTAAGTCAATAAGCAGATACCCCAGGAGGGTAGAAATGAAAGACAGAGAGCTGAGACCAGAGGGGTCCGAAGCAGAAGGGAGCTGAACCAGGGCCAGGGAAGAATGCAAGGACCGCTTACAAATGGAAACGTGGGCTTTTTCTAAACAGGAACAGAACATCACTCTCCACATCACTACTTGGGACTGCAGGCTGAATTCAGACAACTCAAGGCGTGAACCGACGGCTTCCTTTCCTTTCCTTTCTTAGTATGGAGTTTTCATTATGCATATGCCTATGTGGGAATAAGCGCATGCGTGCGGGTACCTACACAGGCCTGAGGCGACAGATCCCCTGGAGCTAGAGTACAAATGGTTGGGAACCAAGTGATGTTGGCACCAAAACTCAGGTGCACTCCAAGAGCAAGGTGTGCTCTTAATGGTCGAGCCATCTCTCCAGTGCCCATAATGGTTTTTAAACAAAATGGAAAAGATATTTAGTTGAATAGATGAGTCCCACTCGCCCAGTCGTCCCCCAGACAGACCGGTGCTATGCTTTACAGCGGCCCAGCTTTGTTGTTTAGGAGAAATCTCTCCAAAACAGCTTTGACTCAGAAAGTCTTGGCCTGACATCTAATTCCCTTTTTTTTTCCCTTTTCTTTCTGAGACAGGCATTCATGTAGTTCAAGCTGGCTGCTGACTCGGTAGCTGATGATGGCTCCAAACCCGGTTCCTCCTGCCTCTGCCGTCCAGGTGCCGGGATCACAGCTCTGTGCCTAGTTTACTACGTAGGGCTAGCAACCACACCCAGGGCTTCTCTGCTCACTGCCTGCCTCCCTAGCCCTAATGACTAGTGACTCAACTGCTTTCGCTTACTTATTGGTCTGTTTTCTATCACTACAAAGAAACGCCTGAGGCTGGATGACTGTGAAGAGGCACTTTTAACTCCCATTTCTGGAGGTTCAAAGGCATGGCACCAAGTCGGGGATGAGGGAGGTTTTTTGTTTTTGTTTTTTGTTTTTGTTTTTCTATAACACTAACTCCAGGTCTCATGGGAACTGTCTTGACTCCTTCAGAGGCAACACCTGCAGCGGACCAATCAACTCTCACTAGCCTCTACCTCCTTAGGGTTCTAGAACTTCTTACATCCCTGCACGGGATCAACTGGACCTACACCCGATCCATACATTAACCAAGTCAAAACGCAGCGGAAGTGTTGTTACTGATCTCAATGATCAGCTTGACTGGATTGCCAATTACTTAGAAGATACACTTTCTAGGCTTGCCTGTAGGGGCTTTTCCAGAGGGTGAAGTGAAACAGGGGAGACCCACCCTCAGTGTGAGCTTCACCCTCCTGCAGGCTGCCCAGATGAAAAGGGCCCGAGGAGACAGCAGTGAGCATGCGCCTGTCCGCCCGTGTCTCTTCTGAGCAAACACCTGTGATGCACTTCAGGCCATGCTGTAGCTGCGGTGCCTTTGCTGTGTGGACTCAACCTCAGCGATTCTCTAGGGAGCTGCGAGGCGTTCCATCGCTGGACTGAGACTGATGGGGTGTCCAGCTTCACGGACTGAGCAGGTCCAGGTTCTCAGCCTCTCCAGCTTGCAGGAGATCATTGGACTGCCCTATTGTTCAAGCCAATCTAATAAGCAGCATATGTATGTATATATGTATGTATGTATGTATGTATGTATGTATGCATATGTATATGTATAAATGTATATGTGTATGAGATTTCTTCTAGAGAACCATGCTTAATACAACAAGACTTTTATTTTTTAGTTTATGATATATTAGAATTATTTCTATGTTGGTGATCTGTTTAATTAATCCAACTGAACAGGCATTTATCATGAGATGCACAAGCTCTTTATATATGTGTCTGCTGCCTAGAAAGCAACCAAATTTTGTTCTTTCTGTGTTTAATTCTGGCAGAGATTCCTTCTATATCTTTAAGTCACAGCATTATGATCTGTGTCACTTGTGTACCGGGTGCCTGAAGAGGGCGCTGGCTCCCTTGGAACTGGAGTTTCAGATGGTTGTGAGCCATCATGTGGGTGCTGGGGATGGGACTGGATCCTCTGCAAGACCTCTTAGCTACTGAGCCATCTCTCCAGCCCCAATTTCCCTAACTTGGGTAAAAACATATCAACCTTATTGTTATAATGGATTTAAATGTGGAAGATTTCTCTAACCCAGCTAGCTCCCAATTCATTCAACAAGCTTTAAAGCATTAGAGCTGGGCAGACAGCTCTATTCTATTCATCTATTTTAACCCTGTATCCTTTTTTTTTTTTTTTTTTTTTTTTGCTATTTCCTATCCATGCGCCCCGAGTTACTTGCCAATTTGCCCCAGCTGGGCTGCTTCTGCCATAGCTCCCCATCCTCATGGTGAGCTTCTCTTAGCTTACATGCTCATGGTCCATCCTGCCTCATGGCAGCCTTCTCCTTCTCCCTCTTCTTCTCTCTCTCTACCTCATGGTTCCTACCTGACACCCGTCATTGGATTGGCAATCCAACCTTCCTATCTCATCTGTCTAGTTATAGGCTGTTAGCTTTGTATTAACCAATCAGAGATTTTGGGAAGCAATCTTCACACAACATTGGTTATTACAATGCCCACGTCTGGGCTGTAACCAGACCTTAGGGCACAGAAAGCAGGATCTGAATGCACAGCACAGCAGAAAAACCCCAACACCTTACTCTCTTAACTTGCCAACTCCTCTCTGAGATAAGGATATAAAAAGCCCCATCCTTCTCTCTACCTCATCCACTCTTCCTTTCTCCCTCAACTAGAATCAGCTGTGCTTTTCCTTCTATATTACCAAAAATTGAAAACAGTTGTTTAGTGATTGTTATCAATATTTCTATTCAAGAGATAAAAATTGATTTCCGCCCAAATCTATAAACTTGACATAGTATAATAAATACAGCAACACGAATTTTAAAATTATTTTTATTTTAGTGTATGTACATAAATGTTTTGCCTGCGTGTGTGTCTGTGCACAATGTGTATACGTGATGCTCAAGGAGACCATCTCTTCAGCCCCAGGAAGGATTTCTACACTAACCCACCCCTAATATAGGCAAGTTGGTCATGAGTTTCAGTTAAAAGGGAAAACTTAGGAGGCTGGAGCTCCTAGTTGCTCTTCCACATGACCTAGGTTTAATTCCCAGCACCCACATAGTGGCTCACAACTATCTGCAACTCTAGTAGTATCCAGGTATCCAAGACTGTCTCTGGTATGTGTGTGGGCAAACCACCACTCCTTCCTTCATATATATTGAGAATAAATAGAAAAACCAGAGAGAAATAGGGCTGGGTGAGAGTTGAAATCTATCAGAAGTCACATGTCTACACACACATACACACACACACAAACACACACACACACACACACACACACACTAATATGTCACCATTCTCAGGGGCCCAGTCAAAACTTACTGCAGCCTGCCCAATCGTGGAACTCCAAAATATTCAATAAACCATCTTGCCTTCCTAAGTAGGGTCTCCTGACAGTGTGTTGTAGTAATGTGAAGCTGAGGGATACAGCTCTGCTCTAGATAGCTCTGCTCAGTGTTAAGTCCTTCCTCTACTGCCCTTCTTTCAGGACACTTGTATGAAAAACAAGACTTTCCTGCCCACCAGAAATACCAAAGCTGGTGCACTGTGGCTCACACTTGTAATTCCAGCACCTGAGTGACAGAGGCAGGAAGATTTAAAACCGGCCTGAATTACAAAATGAGTTCCAGGCTGGCTTGGACTCCTTAGTGTGACTCTGACTCAATAAAACAGAACAAAACAAAACAAAACAAAACAGCCATTATGTTTACACTATACTGTTATCTATCAAATGTCTATTATGTCTACATAAATAATTATAAGCTTTACTTAGATGTGATTAAAGGGTTGAAGAGAAGAGCACTGTGACCCTTGCAGAAGACCTGAGTTCAGTTCACAGCAGCCACAGTGGGCGGTTCACAGCCACCTGTTACTCCAATACCAGGGCATCCAACCTCCTTTTCTGACCTCCGTGGGCATCTGCATGCACGTAGTGAATATAAGCACACCCAAGGGTGCACCCTCCCCAGTGTTTATATAATTGCTGGAGGTAGCTGAGGCACATTGGTCCCAGTGCAGAATGACAACGATAAACTCACTTAACACAGAAGCCCTATTGCTCTTCAACATGCAAAGCTTCATACATGTGAAGTGGAATAAAGGAAAGAATAATAATATCTCTGTGTAGTCACATGTGCAGTCACATGTGCACTTAGATATTCTTGCTTACACACACACACACACACACACACACACACACACACACACACGGAAATAACATGGAAGCAGTGATGAGAATACAGGAAGTAAATTCTTTCACTGTATACACAAAGTTTTTGAATTGTGCCAAAAAAAAAAAACCTCCATAATTCCAAAGCAAGATTAAATTTTTAAAAAATCAATTATAAAAAATTGAAAGCAGAATGAAAGAAATTATTATAACTATAAATCCAGTTGGTGGCATTGCTACACAAGGAGAAACTGTTTTAAGTAAGTTTAAGATGCAGTAAATATGACAGTGTATCCCCCGGAGTCACATGCTCTGAGACAAAAAGGATTCTAGGAAAATAATCATAGATATTCACAAGAATTTTGGTTCTTTCGTTCTCCAGATTACACTTTGCTTTTATGTAGGAGGAGGCAAATGAACAGGTCACGGTGGCCGTGGCATAGAGATCTGGTATATTAGCTTAGAAGAGCAGAAAAACATAAAATCTCAAGGAGGCAACCGTAGCCCTAAGTCTAGAATTTGAATCAGAAGTAATGACCTTTCCGGGAACCAAACAAGCAAACACAAGAATCTCCTGGCTCTTCATGTTGAACGTGTTTGGTTCTGGGGCCATGTCAGGAATAGTGAGACTCGCTTAGCAGCAATGGCCAAGCCAGCCGCAGCAGAGAGCATCCTTGCCTGGGCTGTGGTCCTCGAGTACCACTGTGTCCTTACAGGAACTAGAGCACCGCAGAAAAACTGCTAATTTTAGAACTAGGGAAGAGAGTAATCAAGATGGTCTGAGAACAACTTGTCAAAGGGAAAGCAAGATGAGTAGGAAACACTACAAAAGTCATGTCAAAGAGACTCAGAGGCCAACCTCTGAAGGATTCTTGCTGGCCGGGCATGGGAAACACTGAACACAAAGGAAATAATAACAGCAACGGGCAGAGACACATCAATGGCCTGAAGTCTGTGGTTTTATGAACATATTAAAGGTCTCTTCAATCTCTTAACCCTGTTATGTTGGGTCTGTTGCACCTCAGGACACTGTAGGAAGCCTGTTCACCTCCTGGCAGTAGGAAGCAAAGAAAGATGGGCACTCAATGCTTCTTCAAAGGGAAGCCTCCGATAACCTAATACCCACCCACAAGCCCCATCCCCTCAGAGGTCTGCTGTCTCCCAACACTGCCACAGCTGGAGAGTGAGCCTTTCACACAAGGCTCTTTGAAAAACTCACACAGTCTAAGCTACAGTATGTACCAACCCACATGTAGAGTTTATTTAAGACACTGTTATTTATACCAATTTATTTATGGATGTATAGTGATAGAAAATTTTTTGATGTATTTACAGATACCACAGGGAATAGAAAGAGGACATGAGAAAATACCCCCCTATGGGATGGATCACAGAGGAGAATAGGTAGGCATATAGTTCATTGTAACATATGATACCTCTGTAGGCATCCCAAGGGGTTTTTGTTTTGTTTGTTTTGCTTTTATCAAAGTGAAAAAATAAACTACAAGAACCACTAATATTTTATTACCATGCAAATATTGCTCACAGCAAAGTTAGGTAACATATTTTTTTTTGTTCTAATCTAGAGCCTCTCAAAAAAGTCTTCCTCTCTACTGCTTTAATTCTTTATTGCTTTTTGCAAGTTTGATTTTGGTCAAGTCCTGTAATTTTTTGTTTGTATTGCTACTGGCTGCTTCATATCTTAACTTTGACATTTTAATAAAGCTTTTTATTTTTCCAATGATGTGTGTGTGTGTGTGTGTGTGTGTGTGTGTGTGTGTGTGTGTGTGT
>OU015753.1:57137291-57151235 GCA_907169655.1 Acomys percivali | reverse complement strand
TGTGTGTGTGTGTGTGTGTGTGTGTGTGTGTGTGTGTGTGTGTGTGTGTTACTGGGCATGGATATGATTCCCAGTAAGCTCTCTTCCACTGAGTTGAGTTACCTCCCTGGCACTTCTTTTTACCTTTTATTTTTGAGATAGGCTCTTGCTAAGATGCCCAGGCTGTCCTTGAACACATTCTACACTGCAGGAAAGGCACTGGACTTATGATATTTCTGCCTGGGCCTCCTCATAGCTGGGAGTAGCTGCACCATCAAGCCTGGCTTCTCATGACCTTCAAAATTGTTCCAGCACTCCTTTGAGCTGGTCCTTCCTCCAGTCTAATGTATATACAAAGAATCCTTTGTATAATCACAGGTTCCCATTGAAATATCTCCTGTCTTTCCTCCAAACAGGACTAGCTTTCTTGGTTGGTTGTAACATTGTCATACTGGAAGTGTGTGTGTGTGTGTGTGTGTGTGTGTGTGTGTGTGTGTGTGTGTGTGTGTGTGTGTGTTTCTTTCCTAAGTAGGATACACCCTTTTAAAGAGAACTTTCATATTATCCTGATTTTTTTCATTTAAGCCATCATTTTTCCTTCAGAATATATTCAGATAATTTACTAAGAACGGGTATGGGAGAGGCAAACTTCCTAAGGCTGTACACATTTAAAGAAAGATTTCCTTTTGTCTTCACACTTGATATATAGTTTAGCTGGGTATTGAAGCTCTGGAGTCAAAATTATCTTTCACTCAAGCTTTTGAGTGTATTGCTCTTCCATTTTGATATGATATGTTGCCCATTCTATTACAAATAGTGAAAACTCCTAAAACTTTGTCTTTATTTTTTAAGAGAGCTAATTTTTCCTAAAAATGGACTTATGTATGAATGTGTCTGTATTCATCTTGCTTTTAAATAACACAAGTGCAAAAATGGGATAAAGTTTACTAAGCATTTATTATTTTTCCGGCATTATTCAAAGTACATTAGACATGCTATAGTATCCAACAAGCCTGCAATTTTATTATGCATCCCACTTTACAGATGTAAAATTTAAAGTAGAAAGAATTTTTGTCTAGTATTCTTTCATTTTGAATAATGGTGTATCCTTCTACCTAGGAAAATTTTTTTTATTGCTTCTTTATAATTTTCTCCCTTCTGCATAGTTCATTATCTTTTCAGAATTATTGGATTTGTTCTTCTGACATCAATATCACATGGCTTATGTTTTTTCTTATACTTTCCATGTTTTTAGAAATATCATAAAATTCCATGCTTGTGTTTTAGTCATGGTTTTTATTCCAAAAAGTTGTGTTAACCACTGACTTTTCTTTTCCTTATTTTTTCCTTATCTTTCTTATGAAAATGTCTTTATTAATATAGTAAATCTCTTAAGGATTCTACTAAGAGCTAATAAGTAGCATCTAATTTCTTAATTACCCTTTTAAACTCTCTTATTTTTATTTTCGTTTTCAAGACAGCTTTTCTCTGTGTATCCCTGGCTCTCCTGGAACTCACTCTGTAGATCAGGCTGGCCTTGAACTCAGAGATCCAGCTGCCTCTGCCTCCCAGTGGTGAGCCTAAAGGCATGTGCCACCGTGCACACCTTCTTCCTTACATGAGAGTGACACCAGCAAGATGAGAGGCTATGACTCCCCAGAGCACTCATTTCAGCACAAAAATATCAATCTGAATATTTATACATATGCTAAAATAAGACATAAAGAGTCCAGGTGAGAAATTATAGCACCAGGAAGCTCACAGGAGAAAAGACACACTAAAGAGCATGAGAAGGGACCCTACAGATTCTTTCCCAGTGGGCCATACCGATTTTTCACTCCTATTAGCAATGCATGAGAAGTCCAGTTATTCACCGAGAATGTGCCTGCCAGTGCTGGGTAAGCCTGAAACATGCGTGGCTTTCAGGGTTCTAATTGTCGTGCAGCAATATCCCATCACAGGCTTGATGTGCATCGTCTTCGGTGAAGTGTCTGCTTTAAGTCTTTTCTTTGTGTAGTGTGCTGTCTTGCTCTTCACTCTTGAGGTCTCCACACACACCGGGTCCCTCCTTTCTAAATTATGGTTTAGAAATATTTCCTTTCTTCCACAAGTCCCCTGAAGAAGATACTGCCTCCTTTGGAGTGGAAGGGCAGGCGACATCAAGGTAAGAACAGTCAGGTGGGGGGGTAGTAGGGGGGCAGGAGGGGGGGTCAGGTCAGGGCCTCTCTTTGAGTCTCAGGGCTGCTAGGTAGTGGTGGCCTTGGGCTTCCAGAGCAGACACCGGCTCTGAACTTCACACTCTGCCTCCGGGTTTGGTATGTGTTCTCAAAAGGGACAGGTGGTGTCAATTTTAGGTTTTGAGAATTGTTAAGTCCCGGCTGCCCCTGCTGAACCCCACCACTGTAGTTCCAGGATAACCACAAGGAAACATGAAGACCAGGTGGGTATGGCCATGCTCCACCAAGTTTTGCCAAAACTTGAATGTTCCATAATTTGAACCACGGCATTTATTCACCCTTAACCTGAAGCATGGTGTGCAGTCTTCTCTATGTGAACTGTTGACGACATAGATCTGGTTTCTAAACAACCAGATCTGAAGTACTTTCTATAAGATACGTACTGACTTGTCTTTAAAATGTGCATTTCTTTTGCAGCTACTCCGATTTGTGGTCCAGGCACAGTGGCTCAGGTGGTCCCTGTGCACCTGCTGAACTCAAATAACTGGATTCAGTGGGTGCACGGGTGAGACAACACACTTCATCCTTGAGACTCTTCCCAAATACTTTCTCCTGACTGATTGCTACCAACTACCTTTTCCACAGCTGCTGTCTTCACGAGTCATGTCAATTATCCTCCATAATAGCATGTTTAATGGTTTCATCAACATTTTTCTTCCTCCTGGTCAAGTTTCCATGTTAAAATCCTCTTGAACAGTTTGTAAAGTTTGCCTCTGTGTCCTTCTAGTTCATTATTCAAACATTAACAGAGGGTTCGTCATTCACCAGGCCCATCGCAGGCACTAATGAGTCAGACTGCCTGCTTCCAGCAAGCCCATAACACAGAAGAAAAGTCAGAAAAAATAATATACGCCCACATGTACATCTGTATCCATATTATCGTAAAAGCTGGTAGAAGCGGTTATGAGCACATATACAAGCCTCCTACCTTAGGAAAATCACATGGCTGCATATTGGCACTGTAAGACACAATCTCCGGAGAGTAATGATGTGGAGGAGGGGCGTGAAACCATCACTAGAAATATCCATTCACTCTTTGAATTGACCCTCCCTTTGGACAATTTAATGACTCTCCTTTGTGTTACCAGTGAAAGCATCACCTGTGCTCTGGTCCTCCTCATGTGTTTGGGAAATCCACATAGCTGCGAGACTGGTCCATTCCCACATCAGTCAGAAAGGTGGGCAGATGGTTTAGAACCCCACTGAGTTCCCACCCAAAGCCCAGGTGCCTGCTCCATGATGGAGGCGGAATTCACATTCACTGTCAGGTGTTCTGCCCATATCCATGCTCTGGGCCTCTGCATCTCTTAGACGGGCTTGCTGTTACCTGAGACTGCCTGTGGCTCTTTGCTAGGGCATCTCCCTGATTTTGGTCTGTGTGGCATTGGCTTTGCTGCCCTCCTTCTTGGGTAGACCATGTTTATTAGTAAGTGAGAACACTGTCACCTGTGAGCATGCAGCCTGTAGCAAGATTAAGTCTGCAGGAGTGTAAGTCAGCTTTGCAAAGGGAGAGTGCTGCTCGGGCAACAGGTTAGCTCCTGCCTCAGCTTCAGGGTAAGGAAGGCAGAGTGGCTGGGGACCATTGGTACAGGGAGTTTCTGGTTACAGCCCTGTCACTTACATCTTCTTAAGTTAATTTCTTATTATTATGGCTATAATTACATTTAAATGTTTTGCTTTTTGATTGTACCTTTCCCCTGGAGCCGGAGAATGCAGCTTCTTCTACAAATCTCTCTGTGCTTGATGCCAGAGTTTATATTATCTCTCAGTGTCACCAGCTCTTTGAGGGGCAAAGCTCCAAGAGATAGGCTGAGCAATAGACGAATAAACCTGATTTTTTTTTTAAATCCCTGTTCTTTGTACTAGGAAATAATTTTAGCATCACACTCTGTCCATCTGGACATCATTAATATTGTCAGCCACTCCCTTCAATGGCCTTTAATGTCTAAATAATTACTCCCTGTGGCCGTAATCCGACATGATGTCACTCCCCTCCTGATTTGCATTTCATAGATAACAGACAGCTTGGGAATTACAGAGCCTTTGTGAGCTGTTCTGAAAGCCTAACACTTACTCCTACCGTCACCTCAATCACATCATGTCTCCTCCCCTAAATCTGTCACCAAACCACACAACCTTCCCCCACTCGACTACCCTGTTCCTTCTGTTACTCTGTCCTCAGCTCTGAGGACACCCAGCATCCTGATGGATAACTGGGAGCGAAGCTGACCAGTCAGCATACCTCAGTGTTTTGTGTACTGCTGTCCTTGCCTGGAGTCTTGGCTTTCCTTTCCTGTGTGCAGTGGCTACTCCCTCGCCATACACTGACTCTCTGTGGCCTCACACAGCTGGCCTCCCTGGGCAGCTTGAACTAAGTAAGGTTAGATTTCTCCCTGAGTTTCATTTCTTGGTCACTCTCGTATATTCTCTCCTTTGTCACCCAGATGTAGACAAGCAGAAATGTGTCTCAAGGAGCCAGGTAAGAATGTAGCAAAAAAGTATGAGTTATTAGGAAATGGAAGGTTCTTCTCCTTTTGTACTTCTAAAGTATTTTAACGTCTCTTTGTTAGCATTCTGCTTCAGTCCGCCTACCTGTGATGTCATTGCTTACCTGCCACGGAGGTGTGGCCCTGCCCAGGGTCATATAAAAGAACAGACCCTCCATGAGGTCTCTCTCTTAATCTCTCTACCACCACCACCACCTCCTCCTCCTCCTCCTCCTCCTCCTCCTCCTCCTCCTTCTTCTTCTTCTTCTCCCTCTCCTCCTCCCCCCCTTTCTCTCTCTCTCTCTCTCTCTCTCTCTCGGGTACCCTTCCCCCTATTCCTTCTCCCCCCCCATGCTCCTTTAATAAACTCCTCTACAACATATCTGCTGCCTGGTACCTTATTATACCTAATCATACCTCATATATCTTATATTTTACTGCCTCATAATTGTTAAAAATAACATTGGTGCCAAAGCTCTTCACATATTTTTTCCTAGAATTTCTCCCGGGCTCCTACCTACTGGGCTCCTCCTTTCTTGTCCTTTTAACCCTTTCTTGCCATTTCTCTCCCCAGTTTGGGAGTTTTGTTTTCCCGTGTTCAGGTTTGCTTTTTGTCTGCAAATACCAACCATCTGGATGTGTAGTTTGAAGCATGCTGTCAACTATCCAGATGTTTGGAAACATCTGGGTATTTGGGCACCTCACAGCAGTAACAGCTGGATAATGGAATTAATTTTTCACTTCTTAGTCATCACTTGACATCAGATGGACAGAGTCCTATCAGCCACAATCTAAGCAAGGCCCATTACCTACTAGCTCTCCTCCCACGTGAGGAATTATCTCTGTCAATCATTTCATTGTAAAAAAAAAAAAAAAAAAAAAAGAAAAGAAAAAAGAAAGAAAGAAAGAAAGAAAGAAAGAAAGAAAGAAAGAAAGAAAGAAAGAAAAAGGAACCCTGTCTCTTCTTGGCCTTGCTGTAGCCTCCGTAGGTCTAAGCCTTGGTTCTTATTGAAAGAAGTGGTAGGAACCGACAAGTTCTTAATCTTTCCTGCCCTAGAGGTAGGGCAAAAGAATACTGTGTATCAAGCATACAGAATTTTTACAAAACCTAATCGTCTCTTCATAGAAACACTCTTTCTGGTCATGTCGCCAGCCTGGCCCCAACTAGCTGCATTGCGTCATGTCACTCCACCTACAAGAGAAAGCAGAGTGCTGGCAATTTGTTTTTCCTGTCCATGGCGTTCTGCAAAGGACCTGCACTGTCTGTTTGTGTTGTTCAGCCCCCACTGGGACCAAAGATCTTTGAAGACGCCACTTACAGCCTCCCACCCCCCCCCCCCCCCAGCAAGATGCTCCTGGTCCTCAAGGTAACTTCCCAGTGTTAACAAAGCTCCTGACACCACCAAGGCGGAAGGTCAAATCTCAGCGGAGGGACAGCAGCTGAGGCCACCCAGGTTAAGAACGGAAGCAAATGGCAAATGTTAGGTGTTAACTGGACTCAGGACCTAAGTGCGTGGACCTGCTGGTGGTTTCTTTTTCGCAGACTAAAGACGGGGTCCCAGTCAGGACAGTCGGGAAATAATAGATCAGTCAATTTAGTGAAAGTCAATTCCAGTTTGACGCGGGGCCGGCGCCGCGCCGACGAGCCCGAGGTCGCACTGTCCCCGCGCGAGGTCGCGGTGGCGGCGGCGGTGGTGGAGACGCTGGCGGGCGCCGCATCCCTACTCGGCCGCCAGCAGCTCAGAGTTTCATTCCCCTCAGGCCCTCCCCTCCCCCTCCCGCCCTCCTCGGCTTCCGACCCCCTCCCTCCTTCTCCCAGAGGAGGTGACAGACGGGCCTGTAATTTGGTTCCATTCGCTCGACTGGAGCAACACCTGCCCCCCTCCCCTGGGACGCGAGGGTCTCATCCCAAACCGTACAAGAAGCCAGAGACAAATCCGAGCCCACATGCAAACAGGACCCGGAGGAGAGTCGCAGCCTGCAGCCACAGACAGCTAGAAACAACTCAAGTTCAAACTCCTAAATGCCACCAGAAGTTCTCATTTTCAACTCCTCACCTAAACAAAACAAAACAAAACAAAACAACAACAACAACAACAACAAAAACAGACAACAACAACAACAAAAATCACAGAGCTATTCTTATAGTAAACACCATTTCCTCCCTTGGTTGCACAGTATAAACAGAGTGCCTGGCAATCTGCTGCTACTCTAACCAAATTTAAAATAGGAAAGAGGTGGGGAGGAGGAAGGGGGAGGGGAGGGAAGGGAAGGGGAAGGAAGAGCAGAGGAGACAGACAGAGAGAGAGAGAGAGAGAGAGAGAGAGAGAGAGAGAGAGAGAGAGAACTAGCTCTGTATTTTTCTATTAGGTAACTCTATCTACTTGGCCAGACCAAAATCTAGACAGAGTCCAGGCTGTTTCAGAGAAGTCACAGCGCCACTTCCAAATGTAGGTCTTTTACCTCCCCCCCCCCCCCAAAAAAAAAGAAAGAAAGAAACACACGCACTGTGTAGAAACATAAGACTTTACATTTTCTTCTTCTTCAGGCTCGCTTTCTCATTCAGATCCTTCCTAGTGAAGTGGCGGCCTTGGGCCTTTAACCTTGAACTCTGGGTGTGATGACACCATCTGTGATTTAGGAATTAGTGCCTCCTACGGTCCTCCTGAGTTTCCAGAAGACTGAGCAACTGATGAGAGGGATTAGGACCCTGCAATAGCGTTTGCCTCTGTTACCCTTCTTCCCCACGCTGCCAGCAGGGGGAGCACATGGGTCTCCGCGCGGACAGAGCACAGGACTGGTGGCAGAAGACTTGTGTCTGCCCTGCAGGGTAAGCTTCTGCAGATGGGACACTCACCCTCAGCACCAGTGGTCTCCTCCGAAGTGGGGCCTGAGGGATTCCCAGAGCCACTCATGCTTCCACAAGCTACCGCGGTCAGGGAAGATCCGCTTTCTTCAGTCCCCAGAGAGCTCCGTGCTCCAGATCACCTCCTGTTCCCAGTGCCTGGTCAACATCTAAGAAAAATCTCCAGGCTTAAAACCAGGAACATCTGCCCAAAGCAGGTCTGACTGTGTTCTAGCCATTTCTGATGTGCTCTTCATGTTTGCTACCAACCACAGGCAGTCTTGGGCTGTGGCTGGGCTTTTTGGACCCTTTTTTGAGGTACATCACTCATGACAGGAAAAGGAGAGAGGGATACACATCCAATGTGAGGATGGACAGGGAGGGGACCCAATGGACTGGGGGCAAAGGACCATCTGGGAGAAGTGAGTTGGGTCTTTAGTGAAACTCCTGTCAGGAAGGTGGGTGCTGGGGGGTGGGGGTGGGGGTGGGGTGATACTTAAGGAATGCTGTTAGCTTCTCTCTTGAGGTGGCAGTATTTTGGGTGTGCTATAAAAGGAATGAACGAACCTTCGGTGTTTTAGAGATACTTGCTAATGTTTTCATGGATGAAATGATGCTGTCCTGTTTAGGGTTTTCTTCAAAAGGCAAATGGTTGTTTTAACTTACTGTTTACTGATGCCTTGTCGTTTTACAGGGGAAAAGCTGAACACAGAATCCCCAAGGGCCTTCAGACAGCCCCTTTGACATCATTTTTATTTGGATGAACACATCCCTCCTAGATAATGAGTGAATTTCCAGAAATAGTATAGCTTTCAAGGAGAGGGCCTTAAAGGCACGCTGGCTTCTGTAATGAAGATGTTACATAAAGTTATGTGTGAGTTATATAAATGCTCACTTCCCGTGAACCCCGCGGTCACACATGCATGCTGGTTTGCAGGTTCGTATTTCACTTACAAGCATAGAATTCAAATCCGTTGAGTTTGGGTTTTTCAGTTCTCATGGTTGGAACTGCTTGTTCCCAGTTCCAAGGTGGTTAGACATATGAATGGTTATTCATCCCAGTGTTTCTAAAAAGTAGTTTAAATTCTCCAAACTTAAAGTCCCTTTTGAAGTATTTTAGGCTACTATTTATTAGGTTTAGTATGTAATGACATATTTCTTTTCAAAATATTAAGACTTAAATACATAGTTATTTGGTTCTATTGCTTTGATTTAATTTTAATCCTAAAAGCAATAAACATTAGAGATATTAAAAGGGATATTTAAAAAATTAATATCATGATTTACTTTCAAATGTATCTAAGCAGGCCTATTTTTGTTCTAAAGATGACCCAACACATTTATGTTTTAATCATCTTTTAAAAATTAAAACATGAGGTGGGTGTTTATTATTAATTATACAGGTATAGCATGCTTTAATATTTATAGGCAGTAAAACATTGTAAAGTCCAAAGGGATCACAGAAGGGAGAGAATTAGATTATAAAGGAAGTGCACTCACTAAAGGTAGATGCTGGGCACGCTACAAGACGTTTTTGCCACCCTAGCTTTGTAGATGTGAAACACTCTCCTCCCTAAGAGGGCCTTTGAAAATGTTGTGCTTGGTAAGTTCCTGAGGACGATGGAGCCTTAGCTACGGAAGGATTCACTCAGGCAATCTCTTACTCTCAGGACCCCACCTCATGGCAACTCACCTGCCACACACAAGGAAGTCTCCAGGCCTGAGGACTCATCTCTGAGGGAATTCTTTTCATTTCCAGCTCCTCCCTCAATTTGACCCTCTCTTCCCTAGGAGGCTGACCTCAGTGACCTTTCTTTCAGGCCATCAGTCTTGACTCAGGAGATCCTAGAGAGACAGACCCCCTTCTCCTGAATGTGACCCCGCCCCCAATGCCTTTCTGGATAGCTTTCTAGACTGATCAACAAAGATGAGAAATTTCCCTTTGGACCTGGACGTGCTTAGCAAAATTGCACAGGAAACCCCTCAAATTTTTCCCTCTCCATTACTTTATGGATATTTTACTTACTGTTAAGTCCTATTTTTAAAAAACAAGGTCAAAAGATGTAAGACACTTAGTGATACTGCGTTTTTAACGTGCACAAAACATGTTCCAAGTGCGTTACATGAACTAAGTGACTTCCCTAAAAACCACTACCACCTAGATACAGCTATTGTATCACTGCGGCTGAGAGATGGCTCAGCGGTTAAGAGCACAGGCTGAAAAAAAAAATAAATAAATAAAAATAAAAATAAAAAAAATAAAAAAAAAAAGAGCACAGGCTGTTCTTCCACAGAAGAGTTTGGTCCCTAGCCCCCACATTGAGTAGCTCACAACCACCTGTAACTGCAGCTCCAGGGGATCTGATGCTCTCTTCTGGGCACCTGCATATACATGCACATATGTACACATAGATAGGTAGATAGATAGATAGGTAGGTAGGTAGATAGATAGAAAAACATTTTAAAAATTAAAAATTAAAAAAATTAGACATTATGCCCCATCCCTACCTGGCCCCCCCCCCATTTAACGGATGGAGAAACTAAGAGACAGAGTTAAGTAATTTGGTCAAGGCCATGTTCAGTTGTAAGAGAGATTAGCAACGAGCTCGCTTTGCCAGCACCTATATTCCTGACCTCTAAGATTAGCCATCACACTCAAGGATATGGGAAAAACTGTAAAAAGAGAAAAAGTGGAAGTCCAGTAGTGTAATGAAGCTGTCAGAAATGTAGGTAATTTAAAAACTATGCGTTTATGGTAAATTCCACTGTTCCCTGTTAAGCATCATCAGAGATGATTTCTGACTGTTTTTGGATTTGTTTTGTTTTGTTTTTTTGTAGAGTTCATAATGTGTCACTTGCAGATGGATGCACAAACCATAGAGCGTTCATGAATTAATACAAGCTGGAGAGATGGCTCAGTGGTTAAGAGTGAGTACTGCTCCTCAAGTAGGTTGGAGTTTGGTTTCCAACACCCACGTCTGGTGACTCACAACCACCTATAACTCTAGCTCCAGGGGAATGTGGCAACCTCTGCAAGCGCTGCACTCACGTGCACATACCAACACACACACACACACACACACACACACACACACACACACACACACACGCTTTTAAACTTAAAAAGTAAAATAGACTTTAAGAGGAGTTGGTGATGTCGTCAATGACTAAGTCATGGGCAGTATCTGATCTTGACTCTAGAGTTTTGGCGCAGTGGTGAGAGAAGCGGTGAACTCTCATATAATGAAGTGTGCAAGTAGGAACCAAAGAACAGAGCAACTGATGCTGTCTGAAGACATGGGGGAAGCAGCAGCAGAGTACTCCTGTGTAAACTGGATCACAGTGGAGATGTGAAAGCCCTGGTGAGGAAGGACCAGGTGTGCCAGGGTGTGTGCATGTATGCTGCGTGAGCATGTGCATGTGTGGTATGTGTGTGCATGTGCTCATGCGAGTGTGTAGATCCAGGCTTAGCAGCAATGTTTAACCTTAAGAAGATGATTAAAGACAGTGCTAGCAAGAGTATAGAACAGTGGTTCTCAACCTCTGGGTTGTGTCCATTGGAAAACACACATTTCCAATGGTCTTGGGAGCCCCAAGTGTAAATTTATATTTGCTGCTACTTCTTAGCTGTAATTTGGCAACTGAGCGGCATCTCTGTTCCGAAGACCATATAGGTGGAGAACCACTGGTCTAGAACAAAACAATGAAGTATTTCTATAACTACATCATGAACTGAATCTCGCCCCAGCCCCACCTCCATTAGGAAGGCACTGACAGATTTCGTGCAATGGAATGGCACACTAATTTTAGAAGATGTTTCTAGGGCCAGTGTGAGAATGAGGTGGGGGGGCAGGGGGAGCGCAACAGGTATACTTAGGTGAGGTATGTGACTGAGAAAGACTGAGGAGCCAGAAGGGAATAGCAAAGGCCAGGGACAGTGCCAGCCTAGGTGCAAACAAAGTCCTTCCCAGAGGCAGCCCTGGTCATCTTGCAAATTAAAAAAAAAAAAAAAAGGTCCCCATCCCTCCAGATCCATAAGCTGCTCATTAGGGCATCCTTGGCTTGGCTATGGGCACAGCTCTGACTTGGCTTCAGTCATTCTTTCTGCAGCCCTGTGCTGTCCAGTCCCTACACTCCCTAGGTGCTGCCTGTGCCGCCGAGGCATCTCATAAGTGTGTGAATGGACAATGTCTGTACAGGGGTCAAGGGGCAGGTATGCACATGGCATGGCCACTCTGATGTCAATGAACAGCTGTAGAATGTGACAAGTAAGGACATATCGGTTAATCCACTGACTCAGGCAAGTTGTTTAGCTGCTTGAGTCTTCAGTTTCTAGTCTGTTAAACGGGACCAATCCACAGTGTGTACGCTGCTGAGTGGTGGCAATTACATGAAACAGTGCATGCACAATTCCACTCTCAGTATGTCCAGCATCTACACTCAACACGCAACTTACTGAGGTCTCTACCAGCATTAATAATAATAACTGAGAAGTCCATTTTAACCTGGGAGAGGGTGCTAGCCGGACATGCTCTCAAGCTGGCTGCTAAACTGATATGATGGACAGTAGAAAGGGCGTTACATAAGTCCCAGCCGCACGGAAGCTAGCAACTTACCTCCCTGTGCCCTGTAGGGACTGTAAGAGGGACTCACAAGCAAATAACTGCTTCTCGCTCCCCATCCTTTGACGTTTCCACCTATCCCTGGTCATTTATGCTATAGAGAAGCCCATATCAGGTTCAACTTAACCAGCTGCCAAAGTGCAAAATCCACTGTGAGGTTCTAGCCAAAGGCTAAAAGGCCTGGCTCTCTGCATGACAGAGACCACACCCAGTGTGTGGACTTCTAGCCATTGTTGCACTGTACTCCTCCTTTTTGGATTTTCTATCATATCAAAGCTTGTGCCCCTAAGCCCACTGGGAGAGATCTGAGATAGTTAACGGTGTCATCTTTAGGGCCAGCTTTAAAGAGACCTGTTTCCTTCCGTCATTTATCTCTTATATTTTCTGTAGGGAAGGCTATTGGACCCTTCATATTCCAGAGAGTCTTAGAGAAGGCTCCCAGCCTGGGGGTGTTCCCTGACCCTCTCTCACTCTCCCATTCTTCCCATCTAACCTGGCTCTACCATGTCCTCTCTCCTCAGTCTGCCCCTCCTTTCCCACCCCACCACACATATGCTCCCCATCTGACACTCTTGGGCTCTCCCCCTAGAAGGAGCATACTTGTGCCCAGCACTTTAGTTCCTAATGTGTGAGAGTCTACGGGCAGTGATAGGACTAGGGAGAATCTTTCTGAACAAACAAGCATTTGGCCTAGTGGCCTGTCCACAGGCCGGGGTGGAGAACAGTGAAGTCCAGCAAGTCACTGGGCAGGCGAGGCACAGAGCAGGTGAGAGGTAACTGTGTTCTACATCTGGGCAGAAGAAGCCACACTGGGTGCAGGACAAGGCTGGAGCCATCAGGGAAAGATGGGTGTAGTGGACATCCTCGCTGTGATAGCTTTCCCTTGCGGCACTTTTAGAACAAGGACTGTTTTCATTCTTTTCTTTTCTTTCTTTTTTTTTTTTTTTGTTTTTTCGAGACAGGGTTTCTGTCTGTCCTGGGCTTGCTTTGTAGACCAGGCTGGCCTGGAACTCACAAAAATCCACCTGCCTCTCCCTGCCCAGTGCTGGGATTAAAGGTGTGAGCCCCCATGCCCGGCACAAGGAGTGTTCTCATGGCATGAAAAGAAATTAAAAGGCTGTGAGAAATGCACGTGGCAGCAACTGTGAGAGCTGGTTAAGTAGAAGTGTATCTGTATGCAAGGTCACAAGGCCTTCCATAATCCGGTTTCACACACTGCCCACCACCACATCTCCACTGCCCTTCTTCCATTCCTCGATTTACAGCTCTTCACAGCATTTAATGCCATTCAACATTAATGGTTTAACCATTTGTTGTCAGCGTCTTGTTCGGCCTTGTCTAATTTGATGTCAATGTTTAGGATCTAGGGCGTTCCATGGCACACAGTATGTCCTCAGCAAATGGTCAACAAGAGAGTGAACTAGTTCGCTGTCATTATTCAGAGAATCCCCTCTCAGTCCTCCCACCCTCGTGGTGATGAGTCCATTCTGCCATCAAGGGACAAGCCAGTCACCCTCTGCTCTAGTGAGACTCACCATGCTTTGCTTCTCTCTGGAGGATTTGAAATGGCATTATAAAGATCCTCTTCTGGGACCCTGTGGGTTGTGTACCTGGGGATGTTGCCTTTTGTCCTACATCAAGGACAAGGACACATTTGGTGCCAAGAAGTGAGTGAATAGATTCCTGTTAGGTATGCTGGTCAGTTAGATTTCAACTCACTGCCCAGGACAAGGTCCATGGAAGCATAGGTGTGTGTGTGTGTGTGTGTGTGTGTG
>OU015753.1:57123237-57137281 GCA_907169655.1 Acomys percivali | reverse complement strand
GAGAGAGAGAGAGAGAGAGAGAGAGAGAGAGAGAGAGAGAGAGAGAGGGACTCTGTGAAGACTGGGAGCTATCACCTCTTCCACTTCTTGTTCCCTAGAGATGTGCACAGCCACAACAGTGTCACAGACCACATGTGTTTTTGCAGCTCTGAGACTGAAGAGCCACTGCTGCTGTGGCCAAGACCTTGTCCAGAGAGGAGTGAAAGAGAAATGCTGTTCTTTTTGATACCCTCAGCAGGAAGTGCTTTCATACCAAGCACCTCCACATAGAAGAAAACGCAGCCTCGCTTCCTAAGTATTGGTGAATCTTACCACAAGAAACTTGGGAGAAAAAAAAACACTATGAACCCCCTGACTGTATAGACATAAACTGAGAATCCATACAATCACTTTTTAAAAGAAAAAAAAATGGAAACCAGAGATTTGGTGTGATGCCCTTCATATCAGTCTATATGTGCATACATACTCAGGAATCCGATCATGTTATTCAAGGGTTTTGTATATAAGTTCATGTTTTGGGCCAGATACAGGTTTGTGCAGATTGGCCCTTTTCCCATTTAAGGTTGTTTTAATGCCATTTCTCTTTGCAAGTGTGTTGTGTGCTGAATGTGGGTACCAATTAGACGGTTCAGTAACACATACCTCGTGCTTAAGTGCTGGAGGCAAAGCTGTCACAAGGGTCTGCTCACTGTCACTTTTCTTTTTAAGGCAAGGTCTCATGTATCCCAGGCTGGACATAGCTCAGGATGACCTCGAACTCCTGGTTCTCCCATCTCCATCTCTCAGGAGCTGGGACCATGGGTGTAGGGTACCACGCCCAGCTTTTTCCTGCCACTCAGTGCAGGCCCTTTCTTGGCCCTGAGTTTTCCCAAGAGCTTGGGTTAGACAGTTACAAAGCTTTCCTTTAAAACAAGAAAGACATTTATGATACATGTAATGTTTTTGCATACACACCAACCCGCTTTTCTTCATGGACATGGCATGATCAATACCATCCCAGGCTGTGCTATATCCAGATTTATCAAACCTTTAAATATATATATATATACACACACACTGCTTTGCTCTTGTTTTGTTTGACTAATTCCTTAGGAATTAGTCCGTTAAGATAGTTCGAGCTCAGCCAGTATGTTGGATTTCTAGACAGATGCTTAAAATAAAGAGGAGAACTTTAATCTGATACCTTTATTTATATGCAAAACAGCGCACCAGTCATGAGATATGAAAAACTCGTCAGGTAGAAACCAGGTTTTATCTATTTTCACTACAAAATATTGCATTATATAAAGCAACAGAGACACAAAAAAACCCTGAAAAAGACTAAAATCTTTGGATAGCAGATGTGGTTTTTTTTTGTTTTTTTGTTTTTTGTTTTCTTTTCTTTCTCCCTTGTCTCTAAAATGCAGCTCTCCCATTAAGAGTGTCGCAACTGAGAACACGAAACATCTCCAGGTCATAGACTTTTCTTTTTGGTTGTCACAGAGGAAAGTAGTTCTGAATTCTTTTTTCTTTTCTTTTTTTTAGGAAAATAATGTAATTTCCTAAAATCATCCCACACATGAACGTCACGCACGCGTAAGTACACACACACACACATACACACACACACACACACAAAGAAGCTACTCTCCTTAAAAACAGCTTGTAAAGTACTTTTCAGACAGATCTACTGGTAAGAATAACAACACTTAACTTTTTATAAAACTATAATAGTGAAGGGCTAGTGTTGCTGATCCACAACAAAAGAAGCAACTTCTTGATATATAAAATATGCTTAGAAATAGGGGAAGTGGGAACCCTCTGACACAAGTGCAATATAATCAGGGGGTGAAAAAAGGAAAGACCACAAGATAATCTCAACAAACACACAAAGAGTTAGACGCAGTTATTTCACGGGGGAAAAGTGTAAACACTTGACTATAAATAAATTGGCACAGAGTATCCAAAGTAAAATTATCACCACTCTGAAAAATAAATGTCTTGAAAAAAATACTCTACTCCTTCTAACATAAATAAAAATAGGTTGTCTTTCTCTACCTGCATCTATGGGTCCACATGTTAAGGTCACAAGTAGATGGGGTGTTTTTGGATATTTAAAGGGGCCACTTTGCCCCCAAAAGCAATCAGATGTTAAATTTTCTATTTAAATATGGATTTTTCTATCTACTTTAGTGTCCTATCTTGGGGCTAAAGTCTCACCAAGCTCAAATCCTCCCACAATGTGTCTGTCTGTTCTGAATTTATTTATTTATTTATTTTTTGGTATCTCACCAAATAGTCAGGATTTTTATTTAAATTTGAATGTAATTTTTCATTTGTCAAAGTAACAAAAAATCTGCTGGTTCACCTTTCTCTGTCTTAATCTCTGCACTGGAAAGAGTTTTGTATTTTCTTTTCTCCCCAAGGTTTAGTGGTTTGCCAATTAGAAAAATCCCAGATAGTCATAGCCCATGAGCCTGGGCTGAGCTGCCCTCATTCTTTCAAAACGGGAAGATGTGGCGGATATAAATATAGGGGAACTCAAAGCCTCCAGGGAGGCCCCAGGACAACTCATTCTAGGTGCTTCAAGAAGGTTCTTCAGGCCAGGAAAATACTCTTGCAGTCCTAGGTTTTTCTACCTAACCCCACCTCCCAGGCTCGGAAAACCTTTCCCTGTTGCCTTGCTGACCGGAGAGAACAGGCTGAAAAGCTTTCCCCCGCGTTTAGGTGTCTCTGGGTGATGCTCCGACCTGGTAGTCCGGGTGTGTCGCCTTTGGCAGACACTCGGACCGGTAGCCTCCCGCGGCGTCCCCCTCCCTACACGTCCAGGACATGGTTGAGATAGGAGATGTAGCAGATCGCCAAGCGCAGGATCTCGATCTTGGAGAGCTTCTTGTCCGGGGGCAGCGTGGGCAGCAGCTTGCGGAGCTCGGCGAAGGCCAGGTTGAAGGCCTCCACGCGGATGCGCTCGCGAGTGGCGTGGGCCGAGCGGTATTTGGCCGTGGCACGCCGGCGGCGGCGCTTCTCCTCACGGCTCAGCTGCTGCGGGTGCGGGTAGAGCGAGGCCCGGCTGCCACCCTTGCCGTCCCCGTCTGCCTCCTCCACCGGCTCCAGGTCGGACACGCTGCCCAGCACCTTGGTGTCTGCGCCGCCCAGAGACTCCGGGTCCGAGTGTGTCGAGCTGGGGTGATCTGAGTCGGCGGCTTGATCCGGACTCAGCATCATTTTGGAGGCTGATGGAGAGTCAGAAAGTCAGTCAATAAAAGGAGTCGAACTATTCGTTTACAATGAAGGGTGGCGGGCCTAGCAAGCTTGGACTCCTAGAGAACCCATGTCCTCGGGTCCCCTCCTCGCACCAGGCCCACGAGTGTGGAGAGGCAAGGAGCAGGCACCAGAGCGCATTCCTCACCCCACACCAAAGCCTGCAAGTGATAGAGACAGCCAGTAGCCCTGGGGGTACCGAACGATCGTGGGCCTTCGGGGCCGGTTGGCATCTTGTGCCTCTTTTGGCCAAACATCAGCGGCTTTGTCCCGCCTCCTTTGCCCTGTCCCCTTCCTAGACACACGAAATATCCCGAAGGATGGATGCATCTGTGTTTTAATGGAGATGCGGAGTGTGCTTCGTGCCTGAGGGGCTGGGGCCAGGCAGCTGGAGACTCCCAGTGCCTAAGGGTCTGTGCTGAATTGGGGTGCGGGCAAACCCCATCCTGGAACCTAGGCCGGAGACAGAAAAGCTTCCCCTGCCCCCCCCCCCCCGCCACGGCCCCACGTTTCTCCGAAATAATAAAGAAATGACCGAGCACATGTGTTCGGTCCTTTCAAAGAAAATTGACTCCTCGGCCCTCATACGCTCCCGGAGCACCATCTGTCACGCAGACTGCCACACACATTGGGGACCTAGGGATGTGGATCACACAATGCCGGGCAGTCTGCCGACCACCTCCCGGGAAAACTCAACGCCGGCGACAGGGTCGCTGCGGGCAGAGAGCCTGGGAAGGGCAATGAAGGGATGGGCGCAAGCTGCATCTCTGCAGGTAAAGTTCGTGAGCTCCTGGGACCTGAATCCCACAACGCACCGCCGGCCCGGGGAGGCCTGGCCGCGGTCCCGCGTCTGCGCTCAGCTTTCCCTAGACGATGCCCTCCTGGAAGAGCCACCTTGGGCCCGCTGCTCCCGCTCGCCTGGAGGAAGGGCCCGGCTGCGCATCTTCAGGAACCACTGGGCTTGAGGGGAATCTGGACCGGCGAATGGGGACAGGAACCCGCCCCAGCTGAGCGCACGGGCCTTGGCCGCCAGGAGGGACGACCCGGCTGCGACCCCTGGGCCCGGCGTGCCCCTCGCAGGCAAAGGCTTCCGACCTGGTTGTAAGAGGCCCGCTCCATAGAAACAAAAGCCAGGGCATGTAGGTTCGGCTCCTGGCCTTGCACTTGCGCAGGAGCGCCCTGAACTCGGAAACAGCTTTCTGTACAAGGAAAACGGTTCCTCAAAATAACAATAAATGGTCCAAACGAAGCGCTTGCGATCCCCTACGGGCTTTCCTCTACGTTTATAAGTGAAACAGCTCGCACCTACGCAGTTGGCACGAAGGGGCAGAAATACATAGGGAGAAAAATCACAACGTAGTTATAGATCGGACAAAAAGTTCCCCGGGTTGTCTTCCACGCGTTTAAATTATGAAGATACTTAAATAGCCATAGATGGTATTTCTCGTGGGGCATTTATGTCTAGGACCATGAGTGGGGCTGCACCTATAAAATGCACTATGAATCAACTTAATTTCAAGAAAAAGACACGTAAAGATGTCTTACCTTGCAAAAGCCCTGCCGATAATCTTTTCGCCAATCTTTTGGAGTTAAAATTCCAGGGAACAACGAGGAGAGATCCTGGTAAATATTAAAAGCAGCTAATATTTATTACATTCACAGATGAAAAAGCAGCTGTCATCTCGCCGCCCGCCACAACGAGCGAGCGGCGGTGTCTTAGGGGTGGAAGGTGCGGTTGCTCACTTAGTTGATAGATTGAAAACGCTCGTCCTTTTTAATTGTTCTTAAACATTTCGAAAATTTCGTTGTTGATCTTCCTCGGGCGAAGTGTTGAAGTCTCGCGCTTCCCGCTCCCAGGGCTCTATAAATAACAAAAGAGATGCAGAGATAAACACAATCTCATCAAAGGGCTGATTCCTCCACTTTCTAATAGCAGAATAATCAATAAGAGAGATGGTGAAGACAAAATTCCGTTCCTTGAGGACTCCTTCCCTTCCCTTAATCGGGCTGGGGCGAAACTGGGAAGTGTGGGCAGGGATAGCTGGGGCTCAGAAGTGATTTCTTTCTTTCTTTCT
This sequence comes from Acomys percivali, assembly GCA_907169655.1. Taxonomy (NCBI): domain Eukaryota; kingdom Metazoa; phylum Chordata; class Mammalia; order Rodentia; family Muridae; genus Acomys; species Acomys percivali. Next base: position 57,131,966 of record OU015753.1, on the reverse strand, counting down.
TTCTTTTTTCTTCTTCAAGATAACGCTTTGTTCAGCGGATACCTCCCCAGTCCCCAGGAACACAATACAGTGAGTGGGGCTTAAGGTTGCTTCTGTCTTGTCTCTCATTTACTTATATGTTGTATAAACAGACACCTATTTTCCAGTTTCAAAGTCTTTCAAGGCTTGGTTACACCCCTCCCCTACCCCACTCCCTCCGCTCTTTACCTTGTAGGAAAATATATATAGTCAGTAGCTTGGAGATGCTTGAGAGAGAGGTTGGTGAGACCTGAAGTCTTTTGGAGTAACAGACAGGCAAGCAGATAAAGGAGAGGTTGGGAGAACCAGAGCAGAGGCAGCTGCTTGTGTGGCTTCTTGGCTCTTCGGGTACCAATTGATTTAGCCTGGAGATGGTGGAAGAGATAAAGGCTTAAGAAGGGGGATGGAATTTTCCCCCTAAATTGATATTTAATGGGAAATCCTATTGGACAGAAACCTGGACATGAGTCACTTAATTGGACTTGACATCTGTCACAGTGTGGGAGTTTTCACAGCCCAAATATTTTAGCAGATCAGATTCTCACTGAATCTGTGCCATAAAATATAGCAGTTGAAAGCAGTCCATGATAGAAACCATAGTGTCTAAACAGTGTCTGGCCACACAGGAGATTTCTTGTTTTCAGATTATCAATGCACTATTTAAGTGCAAGTAAACGTTCTATGAACATGGGAAATTCCTCATGCATTTTGTAAGCCAGCATCTTTTATCAATGGCTAGGTAACGTGCTCAGCAGGTGGAAACATATACTAAGGTGGTTTAATTGAGCTGCAGTATTCAGATAGGTATTACTAACATTTATTAGAGGTGGGGGTGTCTTTAAGAAGACACTTTAGTCATGATTATTAAGCATATCGATGTTTTGGAGAAATGTTCTACTATGAAAGCAACTTATTTATAGGTGATTTTTTTAGAGACCTTTGACACATTAATTTAAATCACTGGCAGAATTGGACCCAAGTAATTAGGGACCACTAGATCAAACAATTCTAGCTTTAAAGTAATGTTTGTTTTTCTCTTCACCCATTTATTCATTTGTTCATTATTTGCTGTCAAATATGACTCACTGTATGTGTCAATTACTGCACACCGTTCTTGCCCATCTTAACACGGCAGTGGGCATAGTTAACCGGGTGGCACTACTGCATTTTGCTAAAACATAAATACAAAATATCCCAGCATGTAATGCCTTTGCCTTATATGACCTCCAGCCCCAAATTTATGTATTTTACAAAAATAAGGGGAAATTACTGTTAGTTACTACCAAGTACTATCAGTTATCAATAGCAATTATTATTTGCTACTAATTACATATTACCAGTGACATCATCAGTTATGTCTCTTTTCATTCCCTTCCTTCCTTCCTTCCTTCCTTCCTTCCTTCCTTCCTTCCTTCCTTCCTTCTTTTTTGGTATTTTAGACAGAGTCGTACTATGTAGCCCTGGCTGACCTGAACCTCACCATGGAGATCAGGCTCATCTCAAACTCTTAGAGTCATGCTTGTCACTGCTTCCCAAGTGTTGAGATTGAAGTCATGTACCACCACACCCGGCTATCATTTTTTTTTTGATCAAGCTTAAAGGAAATAAGAGTATTATTATTAAGGAGCCATCCTCCTGTCTTCCTATTCCTGGGTGAATGTTTGCCAACAGGAGTCTTCACTTTCTCTCCATAATCATCTTTGATCTATAAAGAGGTATTCTCCTCAGGGGAGGGGCTTGGAGCCACTTACCTAGAGCCTCACCTCAAGCATATCCCCAAGTGTAGGCAGAAGCCAGCCTCATGCAGATGGCAAAGGAAGCAGGTGAGTAGGTAAGCCCTTCCTCTACAGGGCTGGTGGGGGAGGGGAGGAAAGCTATGGGGAAAAGGGGGGTTTTCCAGCCTGGCAAGCAGCAGGCAGCCGGCAGCACTAAGCACTAACACACAACAGAAGTGTGCACACAGATGTGCACCCTCAGATGCTTGTGCCTCCTCACCATCCAGCACTCACACAAGCTGTCTGGCTCAATCAGATGTCGTCTGGGCAGATGGATTGAAAACTGTGGTGGGTTTCGTCACCTGAGCTCTAGAAAGCACAGCTGCTAGGATAGGAGCGTCCAATGTCCCTGGTCACCCTAGTGGCTGAGAGTTGGATAGCTGAGAGGATGCTCCAGCCATGGCTGGCCTGATTCTGCTATGGCGAGTATGAATCCAGATTCATTCTTTTGTAGCCATGCCATTGACAACCTGCCTGTTCATAAATTAATACACAATTAAGGTTGTGTAGAAATACTTCAGATCCATACACAGCTATGCCTAGACACTCCATTATAGGCACAGACATGGATCACACACACACACACACACACACACACACACACACACACACACACATTCTCTTTGGTGGGAAAGCTCCCATTCCCCTCCCCCTCTTGCCTTTTCCAAGATATCCCAGTCACAGATGGCCCTTTCTCTTACATCCCCCTTGGGGACTATATATTCTGTACAGTGGTTCCTGATTTCTACATCCATGTCCCCACAAGGCTGGGGCATTTCCAGGAAAGGTCTGCAGCTTACATCTTCACCTCTCATATCTGACCTTGACACATTGTATGTGCTAAGTTCATTTGTCGAAGGTAACTTCCTGAGTGCAGAGGTTCCCAGGAAACAAAACCACTGCCACCCACAGATGCCCAGCCTTCCATTTTGACCATTTCTATTCTTGAAAGTGAGTGTCACCAACTAGCTGTGACATCAATGGAGGGGCAAGCACCTGGCAAAACGCTAAGCACCATGTAAATTAGGATATCCCAATGTGTAAGGATAATATTAATTAACACTAAGGCAAGAAGGTGGTAAGCAGTGGCTTTGAATGCCGGCTTTCCTGGCTTCTCAGGCTAGCTGTGGAACTTAAGCTAGCTAGGAGCTATTGTGGCCTTTTGGACCCCAGTTTTCTAACCTGTGAAGTGATAATAATGAGCATGTGATATGTGGTATTCTATGGAATGCTGTTATAGTGCATTTTTTTTCTTTCAAAAAGGATCAAGATAATACATGTGTTGATGGAGAGGTGACTCAGTGGTTAAGAGGACCTACTACCTTTGCAAATGACTAGAGTTTGGTGCTCAGCATCCATGTTAGGCAGCTCATAATGACCTGTAGCTCTAGTTCCAGGGGATGAGACACCTCTGGCTTCCATATGGGGCACCTACATTCACAAGCAGATACCTACACCACACACACACACACACACACACACACACACACACACACATACACACACACCCCTTAAAAAATGACCACCCTTAGTAACCACCCTTTACTGTGGTTAACTGTCCATGCGCCTTTAAGTACTTCTTTCACCTCTATTAATAGTATTAAACCAGATAAGACACAAGGTTTAAATATGTTTTAGTCCTGTTACAGATCTGTTTTCAGTGTATATTTTTTAAAATTTGTACTGTATCACCAAAGTTTTGAGCATATATAACTAGCATTTGTATATTTATCATGAATAAATTATATACATGTACTTCATATAGTATATTTCATCATAAATGTACAAAAGCATTTTAAAATATAAACAAACTTAATGTATACAATAACTGATTTTATTTATAAATACAAAGGCATATGCACAAGATACTGGTGGTACATGATTCTTGAGAGCAATAGTCTTTTCAGTCATTGTTTAGCCCTTTATGATAAAGTGATTTGATGCTCTGCTTTTAAACTCAGTTTATTATATCACAACCCAGTATTTATGGCTAACATGGGAGGTAAAACTGTAACACAAAGGTTCAAGTGTTACCAAATTCACACACAAAACAAAGCAAAACAGAACATGACTACATATGAAGTGACTGGTGGGCACTCTACAATATGGGTGCATTAAATCTTAAGTCTGTGCCTAGAGAGATGGCCATGAGTTCAGGTCCCAGCACTCCTGTGAGGCAGCTAACAACTGCCTGTAACTCAGGAGACCTGATGCCTTCTTCCAGCCTTCTTGGGCACCTGTGCTAACTGATACATACCCACTCACGGATGCACTTATATACACATAACTAAAAAGCAAATTTAAAAGTTATATACACCTAACTTTAGTTACATACACTTAACTAAAAAAGCAACTTTATATACACTCTAAATGTATATAATTGTAAAGATAGTGATAGAATGGAATGAGAACTAAAAGCTCTTCAACTATTGAATGGATAAAACCCCATGTGAAATATTTTACAATGGAACATCACTGCATTGATAACGTGGAGCATAATTCTGGTGTGTGTTGAGGCATGGGTGTACCTCAACAGCATGCTGAGTGAAGGGAACTAGACACAAAGACCCTATACAGTATTAGCCCTCTCACATGAAAGGTCCCTATAGACAAGCCCCATAGAGAGGCAGAATGAGGCATCGATTGCACAGGGCAAGCGTGTAGGAGTCATGGGCACATAAGCATTGGTGACCACATTGTCACATGGGATGCGGAATTGCTGTATAATTTGTTTTGGCAGTGACGTCAGAGCTCTCTTTAAATATGCAGAAACAGTGAGCAGTGTACATTCAGGTGTTACTTACGTCTTGGTAAAGCTGTTAGAAAACTCAGAAGGTGGTTGCTGGAGAGACAGCTGTACTACTGGCTGCTCTTCAAAAGGAGCTGGGTTCAGTTACCAGTCAAAACCATCTGGAGGCAGAGGCAGGCACATCTCTGAGTTTGAGGCCAGCCTGGTCTACAAAGCGAGTCCGGGACAGCCAGGGCTGCACAGAGAAACCCTGTCTCGGAAACAAAACAAAACAAAACAAAATGAAACAGCCATCTGTAACTCCAGCCCCAAGGGATCTGATGCTGTCTTCTGGCTTCCTTCAGCATCTGGCACACATGTCTGCATAGACAGACATGCAGGCAAAGCATCCAAACACATGAAAGGAGATACAAATGAAAAGGAAGAGAAAAAACTTCAGAAGATGAAGCACACTTATATCACACTTATATCACACTCTACTGTCGCTATATCAGTGTTTACTCTCTTACCTATAAGTAAATCTTTTTATTGCCACTTATTCACTTGATTTCAAATGATGAGGATTTTATCATTATACTTTGATTTGTTTATTTGCGTTTTTTTCCTTTCTTCAAAGGAATAAGACAACTGTTGAAACTCACAGTCACATGATCTGAACAGCGACAGGGTGCAGACAGCTGCCACAGGAAGATGGCCATGTCTCCCAGCACTGTGATTATTTGTGTGTAGTTCACCCCTTGCCTTGGTGGGCAGCAATTTGCAGGAAGGTAATTACTTCTGATGTTGAAAAGCCTGCTAAAACATTCTAAATACGTCTTATATAGGCCAATAGCATCCCATTAGTAATAATCATAGGGACAGAATTAAAACCTTTCGTGGGGGCTGGAGAGATGCTCAGTGGTTAAGAGTGCTTGCTAGCTGGGCGTGATGGTGCACACCTGTAATCCCAGGACTCAGGGAGGCTGATCTCTGTGAGTTCGAGGCCAGCCTGGCCTACAGAGTGAGTCCAGGACAGCCAAGGCTACAGAGAGAAACCCAGTCTCGAAAAACCAACCAATCAAAGAAACAACCAAAAAACAACAACAAAATCGAACAAACAAAAACCAAAGAAGAGTACTTGCTGTTCTTCCTGAGACGCTGAGTTCAGCTTTTAGCACCCTTGTCAGGTGGCCCACAACCTCCTGTAACCCTGGCTCTAGGGGGTTTGATGCTCTCTTCTGGACTCCAAGAGAATTGCACACATGTGACATACACATGTGAGCACACGCGTGTGCACACACACATCCCCACAACACAATTAAAAACATAAATCTTTAAAAGAAAAACCTTTTGTGACAACCACATGACTCTGAGCATATGCCATAGTGGGAGGACATGACTACTTATTTATCTTCACTAGAAATACACTAATAAATGTATTTTTAATCCTTCATCAATTGTCACATATGCACATTGTTGTGGAAGGATCATTTATTTTTGTTAGAGAATAAAGTACGTATTGTAAGAAAAATCTTTTCTGAAGGTCTGTCATCTGTTTATCTACATTATAATCTCTGTTTTCTATCTTGTTTATCAAATAGGCCAAGGTTTTGTGAACTTCAGTGAGCAGCTTCTTTTCTAATTAGATATTCTTCTTACAAATGGGTTTTAAAACCCCCTGAAACCATTGGTTTGGAAGTTTTGTAGTAGCTTAGAGGTTTAGTTATTAGTTTCCAAGTGTGATAAGTGTTCAGAAATATGAGATGTTAATGTAAGACGCATTTCCATGACGTGGGACAGAGAATCAATACAACAGCAGAAAAATGTCCAATAATTTCTTTTTAAGATGACTTGGCAGTGATCCAGATTTCTCTTTTACATTGTTAAGACAGCAAACTATGTACTTAAAGACATACACCGACTATGTATATGATTTCAAAATATGCAAGTGGCATAGTATTGGCATTGTCACCAAAGAAAAATGAATTTGTCACATTTATTTTAGAGCTCAGCAATTCTGTAAGCATTTTAGTGCTCATAACCAGAGTCTGCCATTAAAGGTGTGCTCCACCAGGGTTAAATATTTCTAAACGTGCAATTTTATAGAATCCCAACACTTGGGAGGCAGAGGCAGGCGTATCTCTGTGAGTTGGAGGACAACCAGGGCTACATAATGAGACCCTGTCTCAAACAAGCACCCAACCCCCCAAAACATAAAAACTAAACACTTCCTTTCTTTGTGTACAGTGCAAAATCATAGTTTTTTCTACTTTATTTACTCTAAAGTCAGCATATTTTACTTCTTTAAAGTTTATTTTATTTGTGTGTGTGTGTATGTGTGTGTGTGTGTGTGTGTGTGTGTGTGTACATGAGTGTAGCTGACGATGGAGGCCAGAGGCATCAGCTCTCCCAGGAGCTAGAGTTACAGGCAATTCTTACCCGTCTGACATGTATGCTGGCCACTGAACTTGGGTTCTCGGCAAGTACTCACTCTAAACAGTCTCTTTTTCTAGTCACAGTATATGTTTTCTTCCTTTTTTAAATTATTTTTCAGAGTTGCGGACCAAACCCAGGGTCCTGTTCTTGCTAGGCAAGCGCTCTACCACAGAGCTAAATCTTTTATAAATTTTATTGTTAAAAAAAACCTTACATATAAATAAAAAACAACACACACACACAAACACATGCATGCACATGCACACATGCACGCACATGCACACACATGCACACACATACACACATGCGCACACATGCACATGTCCATGCACACACATACACATATGCACACACATGCACACACATGCACACTCATGCACATGTCCATGCACACACATACACACATACACACATACACACACACAAACACACACACACACACCACACACTATCCAGACCCAAATTTATACAACTCATTGAAGGGTGCAGAACAGAAGCCGTGGGGCTGGAGAGATGGCTCAGTGGTTAAGTGCACTGGCTGCTTTTCCAGAGGCCTAGGGCTTGGTTGTCAGCACCCACAGCACCTGATGCCTTCTTCTGGAGTCCATGGGGATTGTGTACACATAGTGTATTTATATACACCCATATATATAAACATAAATAGAAAATAGAACTGTGAAGTCTCATATTAAATTCCACACTTTTAGCCGGGCGTGGTGGCGCACGCCTTTAATCCCAGCACTCGGGAGGCAGAGGTAGGCGGATCGCTGTGAGTTCGAGGCCAGCCTGGTCTACAAAGTGAGTCCAGGACGGCCAAGGCTACACAGAGAGACCCTGTCTTGAAAAACCAAAAATAAAAAAATAAAATAAAATAAATTCCACACTTTTGGTAATTTATCATCAGATATGTTTTATATACCTATCTACCATCAAAATACAAAAAAAAAAAAAAATCCATGACCAAATTATGAAAAGAATTAGCTTTTTATCCTCTCTTATAACTGGTGTCCATCACCTGCATTCAGTCCTTCCTTCTTCCCTTGTATTGACCCTTTCTTGTGATCTTTTCTGTATGTCGTATTGGACCCACATGTACATTTGTTTACACATATTATTTTTAGCTAGATTCCACATATGCTAAAGAATCAATGGTTTGTTTCTTTCTGGGACTGTGCAGGATCATACGAAGCTTGTTAGACACATGTAGCCCTTCATTCATTCATTATTATTATTTAGTAGAATTCCACCATATAAATGAAGTAAGTTTTAAATATATTTACAAGTTAGTAGACATTTGAGTGACTTCTGGTTTTTGGTTATGGTGAAGATAGCTAACAAATCTGGGATAACCATATACACACAGGTGCCTTTTAAAGTGTGCACTTCTGTCCTTGTGAGTAAATAGCTAAGCATGAGAATGCTGGATTGTACCACGAATGTTTGTTTAATAAGAAACTCCCAAGATTTTACAAAGTAGCTGCACCATTTTGCATTTCTACTAACACTGAGCTACTCCTTATTTTCAGGAATGCTTATTATTAGCTTAAAATTTATTTTAGGGACCACAGTGACGGCTCAGTTATTAAGAAGGTGTATTGTTCTTGCAAAAGGACTGACTTTGGTTCCCAGCATCCACGTCTGGTGGCTCACCACAGCCAATAACTCCATTTCTAGGTAATCTGGTGCCCTCTTCTGGAGTCCATGGGAATCTGCACTCAAATGCATACACACACACACACACACACACACACACACACACACACACACACACA
>OU015753.1:57063076-57101115 GCA_907169655.1 Acomys percivali | reverse complement strand
AGAGAGAGAGAGAGAGAGAGAGAGAGAGAGAGAGAGAGAGAGAGAGAAATGTTATTATCTTTTAGACAGCATTTCCCTCCTACTTAATTTAATTGATGCCTTATTAAAATGTAACTGACTCTTTGTGAGAGAAAAAAAAGTTTGGTAGAAATAATGGTGAGAGTGGCAATGACTTACTGTAGTTTTAGCTGCTGTTTACAGAGCACAGTCTGTGTTGGCCACGACACTCCAGGCTTACACACAGCTCCTTTGTTCTCATTGCTGACCTTTGAGTTTGAACAGAGCCCAAGGTTAGATGGACAGGTTGCAGGGACTGAGGTGACAAGGGTTGACTGTAGCGCGTCGGTTGTAGTGGTTCTAACAACCACATCAACTGCCTGAGGTTTAACAGGAACAATAGTATTAAAGCAATCACTAAGTACTCTTCCGTTTTCCTGTAGTTGCTGTCTGTCCGATTCTCCTTTGAGGGTTTGAGCCTTTGGGGGGGAAGATGTTAGGTGCTGCCCCACTCCATGCACATACATATACAAGGAAAATGTATGTTTTAAAACAAAGGTCTGGTTCAGGTGGAAAGTCCTTTGTCTGCTGGTGAGAATGTTGGTCCCAGTGTGGGGCGGAGACAGGAAGTTGCTGGACTGGTTGTCCAGGTATCACAGACCTGGTGCGTTTGGATGGCAGCAATGCAGTGAAGGTGGACTCTTGGCCCCAGGAGATGAGATACACTTCAGAGGAGGGCTGGTGGCAGTCAAGGCAGATTGATGAACGGCAGGGTGGACGCAGCGCGTTAGTCGATGGCTTGGTGTCCATCTCCAGAAGGGATTGCTCATTCCACCAGCTTCTGGCCTCCGTCTCGCCTTCTTAAGCACTTATTAATGTCTTTGATGAAGACGTTGATGGCCCAGTGATAAAAATTTGTTGGTGACAGGAAGCTGGAAGGGATGGCTAATACTCTGGACAGCAGAACCTCAGTGCAATAAAAGATCTGATAGACTGAAAGCCTGGATCCGATCCCAGGAGATTACACATGGTTAAACTAAGCACGCAGATGCAATGGGATGTGTGGCAGGTGGGACAGGAGCCGTTTGATCACAGCCTTGATGAGAATGATAGAGATGGTTCCATTGATTCTAAGTTCAGAATGACTCGCTAGCACCAGAGAGCTTCAGGTGGAACAGAGTCCCAGGGAGCCTCTGGGCTTGACAGCATGTCTGCAACCCCAGCACCTGGGAGGCAGGGGCAGGGGCAGGGGCAGGGCCAGGGGCAGGAGTAGAGTTGGCCCTCTGTTCAAGGCCAGCCTGATCTACATGGTGAGCTCCATGAAAGCCAGGGCTGCAGAGTGAGATCTTGTCTCAACATAAATAAGTGAATAAAAATACGAGCAAGATGATGCACACACGGATGGCTGGATACAGGGCTATGACCTCTGTCCTGTATATTACAAGCCTATCTCCTTCCTCACTGGGGACTGGTAGAGCCAAGGATAAAGGACATTACAAAGGACACCAAGCCCAGGCTTTCTAGTAACAGAGTGTCCCTGGCAGTGAGGCTTCAGCATTAGGGGACCTCCAGCAGAGCCATCCTGAAAAGTTTTCAAGGACAGACACTGGACAAAGTGACTTTGGGGTTCTATATCAGATCAAAGACACTTTTAGACCCAGGGGGTTTCTCAAGGGTTTCTAGCGTCTTCCTGCTTATCAGTGACCTTGATAACTTGTTTCTTCTGGGAAGTTTTGTTTTTATTTTTCTGATGTTTTGGCCTTTACTTTGTCTTAAGTCTTTTTGTTTGTTTGTTTGTTTTGTTTTTCAAGACAGTGTTACTATGTAGCTCTGGCTGTCCTGGAACTCGCTATGTAGACCAGGTTGGCCTTTAACTGACCGAGATCTGTCTGACTCTGCCTTCAGAGTCCTGGGATTCAGAATGTGTGCTACTTACACCTGCCTCCGTCTCCTACGCTTCTGGATTGTTTTGCCTGGCTCTGCCTTTTTACCTTAATTCTCAGGGATTCTGAAGTCTGAGCTACTCTTTGCTCACATGACAAAAGCCCCGTAGTAACGGGCTGCTGTAGATCACCCCCTTGCGTGGAACAATTAAAGGAACCCAGACCCCGACTGAACAGGAAAGCCTCCACCTCCCTGTGGTGGGCTGTCATCTCACTTCCTGTCACTGAACCAGATAACTCTTGTCAGGATTTCATTTGCATGTGACAGCCTTCCAATTGGGCCTCCTCAGCCCACCGTGGCTAAGCCATTCCCACTAACAGAGGGAACTGCAACAGGAGTCATTGTAATTGTAAACTGAGCATGAGTAAACAGGTGCGGCACTGGGGCTGAAGACATTGCATCAGTAAATCACATGATCTCGATACATGGACATTATATTATCCATTTTGATTGGTTGGGACCTCCTTTCCCTTCCAAAACCTTCTAGAGTTTCTAAAAACAAAAACACATCGTTGTGTGGGTAATTATGATTAAAATACAAAATAGTTTAAATTATTGCCCTTTTCTCCTAGGAAGGGAAGAAACAATGAGTGCCAGTAAGGTGGGCATCTTCATTATCCACCCAGTCCCCATAGCCACCTGAACAGTTCCCATCGCTCACCCAGTGGTGGAGAAAGCAGCTCTGCCCAGCATAATGAGACAGCACCAGACATTGTAAGTAAATATTCTTGGGACAGCTCATGGCAGTCTGAGGCTGCTGGCACATTTTGCAAAGAACCTCACACCATCTTAATCATGCCTGCCAGTGAAACAAGTCTCTTTTTTTCTGTTTCCCACCCTCCCACCAAGGCACATTTTCCTCCATATCATTTAAACATATTAAATCACTGTTGGTACGCAGAACGGGCATCGTGTTAGCATAAGATCTAATCAGTGCACGGCTGCAGGTCTCCCAAGGCTTTATTCTTTTTGTCTCTTTCCTCTGTTTTCTTGTTAGGCTGAAGAGCCTTTTTTTGACATCCTCATTTGTTCTGCTGTGTAATAGCACAAGATCTTTCAGAGCTGTCGACATCTGCTCCACTCTGGAGAGCTGCAGAACCGAGCCAGCGGAGCGATCATAATTATGCCCAAATGGACTGAAAGGCTACAGGAGCTGAGGAGGAAGACAAGAGAAAATACAGCCTGTGCGGGTACATGTGTGTCCAACCTCTGCATGTATGTGCACACACTAAGGTCATATTTCTGAAATTAATAGACCAACCACTAATAAGGCTCAGAATTTTCAGGTTCCCCTCTCCACCCTCCCTCCCTGGGCAGACCATGCTTAGTTTGGGTGTTGCATATGAAACCATGCATGCAGTTGGACACTACAGTGCATTGTGGGGGAGAAGGCTTTCACCTTGAGTTCCTCACTCCTTTTGGGAAGAAAGCCTGCAGATGTGTCCTCTCCCCGAGAGACTACTGTCTGTGGGAAGAGATCATGCTTGTTGGAAAGATGCTATGAATCTTCCTTAATTGTCAAGATATTTGTTATGAAATAACTGTTCTGGTGACTTTCTATTGAAAGTAAAAAGAACATCTGGTATCTATCAGATGCTAAGTGATTGCCGGGCATTCACAGCACTTTAAGGATGTGATCAGTTGTCCTTCAATAACTCTGCAAGAAGCCAGGAGCGGCAGCACATGTCTGTAATCCCAGCACTGGGGGAGGCAGAGGCAAGTGGATCTTTGTGAGTCCGAGGCCAACCTGGTCTACAAAATGAGTCCAGGACAGCCAGGGCTACACAGGGAAGCCCCATTAAAAACAAAACCAACCAACCAACCAAACAAAAGCAAATGAATTCTTCAAGATGAGGCCAGAGAGATGCTTTGGTGGTAAGAGTGTACACTTGCAGAGGACTCCAAGTTCAGGCCCCAGTACCAACAGTATACAACTGCCTGCAACTTTGCTTCCAGGGGACCCACTGGCCTCCAAGGGCACACTCATGTGCACACATAAGTATGAAGGGATTTCTAACAGGCCAAGCATGGCAAACATAGCACTGTCCTTTATCCTTCTTTCTCTTTCTTGCCAAAACAACAACAACAACAACAAAGAACAAACAAACAAACAAACAAAAAACCCATTAGATTTAATTCCTAAGGCTGGTCCTGAGGTCTAATCTGTTATTTGGCCGTGGCCTTATTCTTGAGACTGATCACCAAGGTCCAAATATCAAAACACCATGCTCCAGCAGTCAGAATTCACTGTTTGGCTACACTGTCCAATCAGGACTCACTAATCACTATAGCACAGATGCCCCCCCTTCTTTAAAAACCCACTCCTGCAAAACACACCCGCTGCTTGCTATCTGCCTTTGCCCAATCTGGAGGCACCTCACTCCAGCCCGTAGGAGGTAATAAATTCTCCTGCGCTGAGAATTTGGTGTCTGCATACGTCTGTCCTGACCTCAAGAAGGCTCCCAACAAAGATGAGGAAGCCAGCTTTCGGAAGCCAGTGGCCACACAGTTAACAGAACCAGCCCTGCCGTTCCTTTTGTAAGTCTTCAGCAGGCAGGATTCTCAGTGACAGACCAAGAAACAACCTTTCAGCGAAGAAAACAAAGGAAAGAGTTCTACAAACAGAGGCTGGGCTTTTCCACTGGACCAACAGACAGTTTTGCAGAATCCAAGAATCCTACTGAGGTCAATGAGGGGCCAGGGTGAGTTGTGACCAATCCTTCCTGAGTCTTGGGAGGCCCAACCCTCAGCAAAGGTGCAAAGTGAGAGTCGCCTCAGCAAAGGTGCAAAGTGAGAGTCACCCATCTTGCCTCTGTCTTCCACCTCACTCAACCTGGTTCCTGTGTAGAGCTGGAATTACTGCTGCCCTCTCCACAACCCTGAGTTCCATAGGCCTGGCTTTAGAAAGTCATGTGACTTGCTGCTTTGAAAGGAGCCCTCTTTAAAGTATTTATTTGAACTAAGGAGTACCTTACAAGGCCAGAGGGAGTGGCATCTCATTGATCCAGTAACCATGATGGAGTTTAAAGGGAGAGTTTCACCTGGGCCTGGTGGCACTCACCTTTAATGCCAGCACTGGAGAGGCAGAGGGATCTATGTAGGTTCAAAGCCAGCCTCATCTACATGGTGAGTTCCAGGCCAGCCTGAGCTACATAGTGAAATCCTGTCTCAAAACAAACAATTAATAGATAAAAGTTTCTGTCAGTCAGCTTTTATCCTTGTGGATAAAATGTCTGGGACAAAACTGTGAAATGAAAAGAGCTTGGACCAGAAGTTGCAGCTCATGATGGTTTAGCCTGTCGTGGGCCTATGGTAGCTTAGATGGTCACAGAGGGAACACGCAGCAGAAAGCTACCCACCCTAGTACACTCTATAATGGTCAAGGAAGTGCGGCCACAGGCAAGAAAGTCTGAGGTCCCAATGTACCCTTCAAAAGCCCGCCCTTAGGCCAGGCATGGTGGTGCACGCCTTTAATCCCAGCACTTGGGAGGCAGAGGCAGGTGAATCTCTGTGAGTTCAAGGCTAGCCTGGTCTACAAAGTGAGCACAGGACAGCCAAGGCTACACAGAGAGACTCTGTCTTGAAAAACAACAACAACAATAACAACAACAGAAACAAAACAAAACAGAAAAACAAAACAAAAAAAACCAACAAAAACAACAAAAAAACCAAAGCCCACCCCCAATGACCTTCCTTCCTTTGTTTAGGCTCAACCTACTAAAGGCTCCACTAGCTGCCACTAGTACCACCAGCCTATAATACCTGGGCCTTTGGAGATGTTCAAGATCCATACTCTAGCTGTCTCCATGACATTTTGATCATCACTGTCTGTGGAAGAAGGAAGGAGAAAAAGGCCTTGGAATCTGTCTGTGTACACGGCTGGATGAGGCTGGGATAGAGTCCGAAGCGTCCTTGCTTGTAAGCCCTGATCAAAATCTTTTCTTTTAAAATTTATCTTTAATTTATATATTCACTTTATACCCTGATCATAGGTCCTTCCCTCCTCTCCTCCCAGTCCCTCCCTCCCACCCTTCTCCCCCTCTCCCCCTCTCCCCAGAAAAGGGGAGCCCCCCCCCCCCACACAACAATGACCCACCCCAGCACACCAAATCGCATCAGAACTGAGCTCTTCCTTGTCCACTGAGGCCAGGCAAGGAAGCCAGGTTAGAGTGAAGTGATTAAAAGCAGTCAACAGAGTCCATGTCATAGACAGCACCCACTCAACTTACTAGGGGACCCACATGAAGATCAACTGCATCGGTTACATGTGTTACATAGGCATAGGGGCCCTAGGTCCAGCCCATGCATGCTCCTGGGTTGGTGCCTCTGTCTCTGTAAGCCTCCATGAATCTGTTAGTTGCCTCTATTGGTCTTGTCAGGCATTTTTGCTTGGGAATGCATTTGCAAAGTGCACGTACAGCATCCAATGATGTTTTAGAAAGGAAAGAGATAAAAAAAATCTTAGGATGAAAAAGAAGAGGGGAAAGGATAAAAAAAAAATAGGTGAATGGGGATTACTCTTGGGAGAGAGAAGAAAGTCCCAGAGCCAGAGAAGTAGGGGCAAGCAGACCATTCCGTCAGCAGCTGTGCTACTGAAAGTCACCCAACGGGAAGAGCAAGCCACCAGAGCCGTGCAGACTGCCAAGGCAATAAAATGACAAGAGAGAGCCAGGGCCAGTCTGAGCTGAAGATGAAACTGGAGCACACCTGGGACCAAGGAACGGTGCCACAGTCCTGGAATGGAAGTTTGGGTTCTTTGTAAATTCAGTTGTGTTATGTCAATATGTGTTTGCTCTAATCCCAAGTGTGGGATTTTTAGTTTGAGATTTAGCTTATCCACATCTGTTAACTGTCTAGTGAGGTGTGTGGCTTTTTCCTGCTGGTAAAGGCAGCAGGAAGAGAGGAGAGAGCATGGTGGGGCTGTGCAGTGTTGGTGTATGGATTTTACCAGTTTGAAGAGACAGGAGGTAGACGATGTGGCAGGTTAGAGTGGACAGAGAGAGGGAGAGAAACACTTCTGGATGCAGCAACTTGGAGGAGACCGCTGGCTGGTGCTGTTGGCAGAGAGATGAGTACAGCCCAAAAGAACCCAATTGACCCTAAACAGCCAGGAGAACTAAAGGGGTCCCCTCTCCCCACTAACCTTCTCTCTCCCACATAGGGTTGGGAGGAAGTTGGAAGGGAGGTTGAGGCCTAAACACCCCAAATAAAGTAGAGTTTGAAAGAAAGAGCGCTAAACAGTCCCTCACAGCAGAATTAACATCGATCAGCATTAACGGGCACAGCATCCTTATAATCACTGACAGGGTCACAAGTAGTCCACCAAGGAGGTATACTGAGCCAACCAAGCTTGGGTTGAAGCACACTCCATACTCTGTGTGGGCTTTAACTTCTTCATACAGGGAACCTCCTGCTCCACCACACGCACCACCCAAGAACTCTAATGACAGAGAATTCAGAGGGTCTTGGTAAAAGTCTATACAGCCTCCCTGAGTCCTGCATTAGTCATGCAGTCCCCTACTCCATTTTTTTTTTACAAAGTTCAAATAGTTCACCAAAATATTTCCCCTGGCCCCTACCCTGAGGTAGTGAGGTCTTTGAGATCTCCCAGGGGTGAACAGACACAAGGACCTTCCTGTGAGGTGCACAGACGCACAGGAGCAGCTCCTCGTGATGTCCCTTGCAGCCAAAGGCTCAAGTCCTGGCTCAAGTCCTGGCTCAAGCCCACTTCGATGTGCACATTTGCATATCGCAGCCCTGCGGGATGATGCTCCTGATTTAATTAATAGTTTATTTGTTTGCATAATTTCCCTCAGAAAGGACCATTAGCACATCCAAAGGGTGTTAACAGGGCCCTCTGCACTGAGGAGTAAATACACACCTACCCGATCACTTTTACCAGTTTAAAAAGACACAACTCAGACATGTGAACTTTCCCAGATGGAAGGCGGGGGCAGGTCCGGTCTGGAGCCAGTAGGTCATAAAAGGCAAAGTAATTTCTAGAATGGATTTAAAAAAATTTTAATTTATTATAATTTATTCAGATTACATCCCAAATGTTATTCCCTCACTTGTATCTTCCCATTCCCACCCTCCCTGTCTCTTCCACCCTATTCCCCTCCCCTAGAACTCTGACAGAAGGGGGGCCTTTTTCCCCATCATAGGACCACAGCCTATCAGGTCTCATCAAGGTTGCCTGCTTCCACTTCCTCTGAATGCTGCCAGGTCTTCCCACCAAGGGGAAGTGATCAAATTGTGGGCACCAGAGTTCATGTCAGAGGCAGTCCCCACTCTTCCCACAACCCTGGAGAATGAGCTGTCCATTGGCTAGATCTGAACAGGTCGTCTAGGTTTACTGCATGCATTGTCCTTGGTTGGTGCAACAGTTTGTGCAGGCCACACCGGGTCCAGATCCACCTGCCCAGATGGACTCCTTGTGGGACTCCTGAACCTTCTGGGTCTTTCCATCCCTTTATTCTTCCATACCACTCTCAGCACTTCACCCAGAGTCCAGCAGCGAGTCCCAGCATCTGTCCCAATCCCCTGCTAGGTGGAGTGTTTCAGAAGTCATCTATGTTGGGCTAATATCTACTTATAAGTGATTATGTATGATGCATGTCTTTCTGGGTCTGAGTTATCTCACTCAGGATGCTCATTTCTAGTTCCATCCACTTACCTGCAAATTTCAAATTTTCCTTGTTTTTAATAGCTGAGTAGTATTCCATTGTGTAAGTGTACCAGTTTCTTTATCCATTCTTTGGTTGAGGGACATCAAGATTGTTTCCTGATTATGGCTATTATGAGTAAAGCTGCTATGACCATAGTTGAGCAAATGTCCTTGTTGTATGGTGGAGCATACGACAATGTCCTTGTTGTATGGTGGAGCTATACCACGTGTGGTATAGCTGGGTCTTAAGGCAGAATTATTCCCAATTTTCTGAGAAAGTGCCAGATTGATTTCCAAAGTGGTTGTACAAGTTTTCACTACAAAGTTCCCCTTTCTCCACATCCTCGCCAGCATGTGCTGTCACTTGAGTTTTTGATCTTAGCCATTCTGATGGGTATAAGATGGAATCTTAGAGTCATTTTGCTTTGCATTTCCCTGATGACTAATGACGTTGAGCATTTCTTTAAGTGTTTCTCAGCCATTCGATATTCCACTATTGAGAATTCTCTGTTTAGCTCTCTGCACCCCATTTTAAATTGGATTATTTGAGTTCTTTTTATTTTTTGGATATTAGTCCTATGCTAGATGTAGGGCTAGTAAAGATCTTTTTCCAGTCTATAGGCTTTTGTTTTGTTCTGTTGAGAATGGCCTTTGCCTTACAGAAGCTTTTCAGATTCATGAGGTCCTATTTATTAATTGTTGATCTTAGACCCTGAGCTATTGGTGGCCTTCCTGTTCAGGAAGTTTTCTCCTGTGCCAATGATTTCACAGATCTTCCCCACTTTTTCTTCTAACAGATTTAGTGTCTCTGGTTTTGTGTTGAGGTCTTTAATCCACTTGGACTACACTTTTGTGCAGAGTGATAAATATAGATCTATTTGTATTTTTCTACATGTAGACATCTAGTTAGACCAGCACCATTTGTTGAAGATGCTATCTTTTTTTCCATTGTATGGATTTGGCTTCTTGCAAAAAAATCAAGGATCCATAGGTGTGTGGGCTTATTTCTGGGTCTTCCATTCAATTTACTTCATCAACCAACCTGTTTTATGCCAGTGCCATGCAGTTTTATTACAGTTGCTCTACAGTTTGAGATCAGGGATGGAGATTCCTCAGGAAGATCTTTTATTGTACAGGATTGTTTTAGCTATTCTGTGTTTTTTTGTTTTTCCATATGAAGTTAAAAATTGCTCTTTCTAGATCTGTAAAGAATTGTGTAGGTAATTTGATATAGATTGCATTGAATCTGTAGACTGCTTTTGGTAAGATGGCCATTTTTACTATATTGATCCTCTGGATTCAGGAGCATGGGAGATCTTTCCATTTTCTGATATCTTCTTCAATTTCTTTCTTTAGAGACTTGAAGTTTTTTCATACAAGTCTTTCACTTGCTTGCTTAGAGTTACTTTATATTATTTGTGGCTACTGTGAAGGATGCAGTTCCTTTCATTTCTTTCTCAGCCTGTTTGTTATTTGTATTCAGGAGGGCTACTGATTTTTTTAAATCTTGTATCCAGCCACTTTGTTGAAGGTGTTTATCAACTGTAGGAGTTCTCTGGTGGAATTTTGGGGGTCACTTACATACACTATCATAGCATCTGTGTAAAGTGATGCTTTGACTTTGTCCTTTGTGATGTCGATCCCCTTGATCTCCTTTTGTTGTCTTATTGCTCTAGCTAGAACTTCAAGTACTATATTGAAGAGATATGGAAAGAGTGGGCAGCCTTGTCTAGTCCTTGATTTTAGTGGAATTTCTTGGAGTTTCTCTCCATTTAATTTGATGTTGGCTATGGGCTTGTTGTAGATAGCCTTTATTATGTTTAGGTATGGGCTTTGTATCCATGATCTTTCCAAGACTATAAACATGAAGAAATGTTGGATTTTGTCAATTTTTTGGGGGGGCATCTAAGGAAATGGTCATGTGGGTTTTTTTCTTTCAGTTTGTTTACAGGGTGGATTACATTGATGGATTTCTGTATGTTGAACCACCCCTGCATGCCTGGGATGAAGCATGTGTGGTCATGGTGGATGACATTTTTGATGTGTTCTTGGATTTGGTTTGTAGGTATTTTATTGAGTGTTTTTAGAATGGATTTTTAAAAATTCAAAACTGCTGCAAAGGAGGGGGATTACTGATTTTCCCTCACTCCATCTCTCCTCCCTTCTTGTAACTTAAAGCTCTTAAAGGAAACCTGCTGGGGTAGCTGCTCTTCTCTGTGTCTCATGGAATCCATGAGTAATATTTTTGGAGCTGGAGATATCACTTAGTTTGCACACCACCAGCAAGCACCAGGCCCTAGGTTCAATTCCCCAGGACCAAAAGCAGGGGAAAAAAAAAGATGTTTTCAGAACACTGGTTTTCATAATACTGTGTGGGAAAGGAAAGAGCAGAAGAAGGGAGGAAGGAGAGAGAAGGACATAGGGACAGAGGGGTCTTTACTTAACCTACACCGTTTTCTGCCAGATTTTCAAGCAGAAGAAAAATCAGTCTCTTTGAGCCCCTGAGAGCCACATGAGTTTTTGGTTTTTTTTGTTTTTTTGTTTTTTTGCTTTTGTTTTTAACTTTTGAAAGAGCAACTTTATGCATAGCAGGGCAGTGTGCATATTAAAGAGAATATAACAGAATGATTTGCTGTCATTTTAAACATGGGAAAACTGGGGACAATTTTCAGGTTACAAAACTCCTGCTCCCAAAACAAACAAAAAAATTAAAGCAACTTTTTTCTAAGTGGGTCAGCGTAACAAATGTATTCTGTGACTAGTCGTGTCTAACTCTTACTGCCACTAATGGTTGATGGAATTAAAAGCAATCTTAATTCTTACAGTTGAAGACAATGTAGGCTTGTTCTTTTGGGATGCACAAATGCAGGTTCTTGCTACTTCAATTCCTAGAAAGCTGGATCCACAAGGCTGCGATGGTTCCCCCAACAACAACAAACAAAACCTAGGGCGGAGTTAAAACTAGTGTCCCTATGCCTGCATTTCGCCCTTTATCGTCACCTAACATCACTCTTTCTTCTTAGTCTCACTTCTAGACTGTAAACTGCACCTAAGGTTCAACTCAAGACAGAGTTCCCCAAATCAGGAAGCAGAAGATGAGATGGGCAAGCCATCAAGATGCCCGTTAAACCAAATCTGACCTGGGGCTCTAGCTCACTGTAGAGATGAAACCCTGCCGCAGGACCGCAAACAAGTGGTCCCAACAACCAGGGGTGACTCCACCAGGTCACGTGGTCTCTGGGAGGCTTGCAGAAGGTGCCTACTCAATCCTTCCTGCCTCTCTGCAGGCAGCCAGGTGGGCAGCTAAGCTTATTTCCCCTCTTTCCATGGGGTCCTTGGTTAGTGGGCGCGCCCTACTCTCCCAGGAAGCTCAAGGGTCTTCCTCAGCCTATGTCCCCAATCTCCTTCCTGCTCGGCTACCCAGGGGAGGGCCAATGTTAGTCACCTCAGCTCCTTGCAGGCAGCTAGTTCAGGCTAGTGAGGGTAAATGTATCCTAGGTACCTTTGCGGGAAATGATCCTATTCTTCGAAGACTGAACAACTGTTATTTCGGGGTGTGAGGCCAGCTGACAGCTGGGATGAAGCCTGACTGGAAGAGGACAGATGGGAGGGACCTGCAGTGTCATCTTCAAGGTCATGGGACCAAGGCCTTGGCCCTCCGTCCACTGGAAGCTGGTTGTGCCAATAGATTTCAGTTTGGTGAGCTACTTGTCACCTTATCTTATAAGCCTGCTTGAGTTTTCTGCTGCGCACACATGAACTTGACTACATGTTTTCAATGACCAAAGCTTCTATGTCATGTTGATAACGAAGGCAACACAAGGTTGCCTGCACGGTAAGGAGTGCAGCACTGACTGATGGGTGAACCGGTGAGGGACAGATTGCTATGAAGTCAGGAGAACTTCCGCAGTGCAAACGACTGAGCTGTGATTTAGGATGGAATCTAAGACACTGGCATCATGTCACATATCTAGAAAATAATGGAGTAAAATAACCTGGTGCCATCATGAACTTCGATACTCAACTTTGGTATGTGTGATGCTGTGTCCATAGTGTCAGTGTGATGGGATTTAGAACCAACTAGGAGACACACATCTGGCCATGTTCATGAGGGCATTTCTAGAGAGATTCATGTGAGGTGGGTAACCCAACCTGAATGCAAGCAGCCCCTTCTCATGGGCTGGGTAGCAGAAGAGATAAAAAGGAGAAAAAGAGGTCAGCTCCAGCATTCCTGTCTCTCTGCTTTCGAACTTCACAGGCCAGGCGACCTGCCACTTCATGTTCCTGTCACCATGCCTTCCCCATCAAGAGAAACTTTTCACAGAAACGAGAAAACTAATACAGCACAGGTCTGTTTGCAGTGAAAAAGGTAGCTATGACCATAGTAGGCAGGTTAAAATGACCCTCAAGACATTTAGGTAACAGACTTCTAAAAACCCGAGCCAGAATAGTGTGTTTTCATGTAGAGAGGCACGGAGAAGGACAGTAGACAGCCTGAGTTGTGGACATCAATACCAGTTTAGTACCTAAATATAAACAGAAGGCTGCTCCCCCATCTGGCATGCTTCCCTAGTCCCTGTGTTTGGAATTCTGTCAAAATGGAGTATGAAGAGTGCCTTAGCAGACATGAAAGACCCACAATGTAAATCTTCCTGAAAGCACTGACCTGATGATGCTAAGGTCTCAGCCACTGTAAAGGTGGCAATAGGGTTCTTTCTGTCTCATTGGCCCTCCACTATAACTTCCTGTAACCCTAGTAACTAAGAGGTACCTAACCTGTACAGCATGCAAAATAAACTCATGGGACTGAAGGAGCAAATGATCGATCCCGAGTCCTCCCTATTGGTAAACTTAACAGAAAGGACGAAAACATGAATGGAAGAATTGAAAGGAGCTAGAAATGGGCAAGAGGTGCAAAGGCAATTTCCTCCCATTGCTCTACTCAGTGCAAGCCAGACCTTGACTGGCTTCTCATACTAAATTTTCCATCAGAAGGCTGGAAGACGTTGTCTCCCTTCCCAAACATGATATGGAGAGACGTGGAACCAGACTGGGTAGAGGCACCTGACAGCCACACTGCCCTCTGCCTACCCAGCTTCACCAGGCTTTCCAGCCCCAGCCCCTCCCACCTTCAGAACTGGAGTTACCCAGCCACTGGCTTTGATTTGCAAGGACTCACATCAGCGTTGTTCATTATATTTTTGGCAAAAGTGTCAAAGTTGGTTATTTTGGTGACAGTAATCCAGACTGCTGTCCTTTCTTTTCCAGCGCCTTGTATCAGGTGGTGCCTTGCCATTTTGAAGAACAGGCAAGCGGGTGGAAATGGATATACGTTACTTTGGTGTGATAGGTGTATTTATGCAACTGCCAGACACTTGCAAGTGTAAATTTTGGTATATTGGTTTGTCTGTTTCATTTTTTTTCTCTTTTTGAGCTTATGTAGCTCTTGCTGCCCTAACACTTACTATCTGCTAGGCTGGCCTAGAACTCACAGAGATCTATCTACCTCTGACTCTCAGTTGTTGGGATTGATTAAAGGTGTGCACCACTATGCCCAGAAAGTATTTCTTTGTGTTTCTGTGTACACATGTGCTGGTGCATGTGGATGTGTGTACATGTATGTAGTAGATAGGAGACACAATCTTGGGTGTTGCCCTTGTTCTTCAAGCATTGTCCCCTATGGTTTGTTTGTTTGTTTTGCTTTTGTTTTTAATGAAGTCTCTCACTGGCCTGGAACTGGCTAAGTAGGCTAGGCTAGCTGGCCGACAAATCTCAGGGACACACCTGTCTCTGCCTCCCCGGCAGTGGTATTACACCACGATGCCTGGCTGGCCATATTTCTTTCCTTTAAACATGGGATGCTGGGGGTTGTATTCCAATTCTTGTACTTGCAAGACAAGCACTTTACTCGATGAGCTCCGGTGTGTGTTAGATTCCAATGACTCACTTAGGAAACTCACTTGGTCTGATGACAGAAGTGGACCGATCTACAAGTTGTACTATAATCAGAATAGTTTGAAGACTCTGGTAGAAAAGACGCAAGGTTGGGAAAGGATGGAGCCAGCTGTTAGTGTGCGGGAGATACCTCCCAGTGATTACAACCGAGGGTTCTTCATTATTTGGTCCTGGATCTGAACCCAGGCCTTGCTCTTCAGAGGCACATACTCCACCACTGAGCACTACCCCAACTCCAAAGGATTGAATTTGATTGACACATAATCAAAGCAAAGTGTCTCCCCTCATATCCCCATCCCCACTCCCACCCCTCACCGCCCGCTTTTGGGATGCATGTGAAGGAGCGCTGGTATGCTGTTATCTTTTCTGCCATTTAATAAAATTATTTTCTATGGGTTTGTAACAAAGTCAACAGAAATTATTCTAGTACTCAGAAGTAAACTATAGCAAAAAAATTATCATTCTTGTAAAAGTAGGAACTCATTAGGAGAAAGAGGATTAATTGCTAATAGACATAATCAATAGGCTCTTGGAGGCAGGAGCCGACGCAGAGCCATGGATGGGTGCTGCTTACTTGCTTGCTTTCTGGGGCTTTCTCAGCCACTTAGCATCAAGCAAAAACTCTTACAGGTTCCATTTCTGTGGAAACTCCCAACTTTGCATTTCTGGATTGTGTTCATTTTAGATATCGCCAAACTGACAACTGATAATAGCCATCATAGTTATCAAATGATTTAATCAGTCAAGAAGAGTGAGCTAGATGAACATATTTCAAAATATTTAAGTTGGGCCAGGCGTGGTGGCGCACACCTTTAATCCCAGCACTCAGGAGGCAGAGGCAGGTGGATCGCTGTGAGTTCGAGGCCAGCCTGGTCTACAAAGTGAGTCCAGGACAGCCAAGGCTACACAGAGAGACCCTGTCTCAAAAAACAAAACAAAACAAAAAAATTAAGTTGGTTTGAATATGGCAAGACTATTCCTATTGAGAGAAATGGTACGAGGATTGTGGATGTGAAGGCTTGGCTCAGTGAGTGCATAGAGTATGTGAGGACCTGAGTATAGTCACCAATATCCATTTCCTAAAAAACTTATAGGGCCGAGGAAGATGGCTCAATGGTTAAGAATGCTTGCTGTTCAAACATGACGACCTGAGCTCAGAATCCTAACACCTATTAAGAAGCAGAGATGGCAGAGGCAGGAGTATCGCTGGAGCTTGCTGCTTGTCATGCAGTGAGAGACTCTGTCTCAAAAGAATTAAGTAGAGGGAAATAGAGCAGAACACCTAATGTCCTCTTCTGCTCCCTCACACAGAGGTATATACAGACACACAGACACATAGACAGACACACACAGAGAGAAAAGAGAGAGAGAGAGAGACAGACAGACAGACAGACACAGACAGACGCAGACAGAGAGACAGAGACAGAGAGAGACAGAGAGACAGAGAGACAGAGAGACAGAGAGACAGAGGCAGGCTATACTTTGAGCCCACCACTCCAAGGACCCTGAAAACGAGCTAGCGGTGAAGGAAGGCCAATACATCAAACATACTTAAGAGTAAGCCTTGAATGACGCCATAAACCAGAAATGCTTTGAAAATTTTAGTTTACGTATTACAAGAATTTGGTAGAATTTTCTCGGAGCTGATGATTATCTTAAACATGAATGTGATAATGCTGTGAATGATTTTTGAAGCTCATAGATGCTTTTTTAAGCGACTGGCTGAAAATGAATTTGATCAACTATATTGTGGGCAAGACTTGCTCCTTTTTATATTCTCTTAGCAGGATTTATCATAGAATATTTGTCCCCTGGTCAAATGGGGAAAAGTTACGGGACCATCAAGGAGGTTAAGCAAAAATAAAAACATCTGTTAATTTTTTTTTGGTCCTGTTTGGAATTCTGTGGTGCTTGTGGTTTAGTTTTTTCCCCAAGACAGAGTTTCTTTTTGTAGCTTTGGCTGGCCTTGAACAAGTTCTGTAGACCAAGCTGGCCTCAAACTCACAGAGATTCACTGGCTCTGTCTCCCAAGGGTTAGGATTAAATACATGCACCATCAGGGCTAAATATTTTTAAATGCACAATTTTACATAAATAATCTTGTTTCCTTCTCTTTTTCTTACCCTCTTCTCTTCTTATGGGTTTTTGAGATATGGTCTTATATAGCCTGGGCTGGGCCTGAATCCCTATCTGCCTGCCTCCGTCCCAACAGCTGGATCTGAGGCAAGCACAATCACATCACAGTGCTTTCCATCTTCTTTTACTCAAACCTCTAAAATAATATGCATGTCAGATGCCAAAAGCAATAAGTGACAAGGGAAAGCTCCTAGACCCGCCTCCTTGATTTCTCATGCCAACCTGGATTGATTATGTCATTTTTCCAGTTTAAAAAACCACATCAAGCTAGGTGAGGTGGCGTACATCTTTAATCCTGGCACTCAGGGAGGCAGAGGTAGGTAGACTTGTGAGAGTTTGAGTCCAGACTGCTCTACAAAGATAGTCCAGGACAGCCAAGGCTACACAAAGAAACCCTGTCTTGAAAAACTAAGAAAAAAAAAAACCCACCACCACCAACAATAGCAAAACAACCACCACCACAACCACCAAACAAAACAAAACAAAACAAAAAAAACACATATCAAACACACTGAAACACAAAAATAAAATAAACTGGGTGGATTTTTGTCATCTTCTCAGTCTTGGTGGCACAGATTGGGACACGGCTCTGGGGTTTGGTGCTGGAGCAGTGGGATGCTGGTGTGTTGAGGTGGAAGGTGGTGAAGGACAGGGTCCTGAGTGCAGACGTCTCCTTAGGCTTGTACAGCAGAAGATACCCACAAGGATCACCTGCCTTGGTCTGTTTGGACTTTGATGACAAACTAGATGGATTATAAACAGCAGGAAAGTATTGCTTATAGTTCAGGGGATTTGGGAGGCCAAAACCAAGTGAGCATCAAATTCAGTGTCTGAGGAGGGCCAGCCTCCAGCTGATAGGGGCTATATCAGTGGGGAAGGAGAGAGGGAAGTTTTACAAGGTCGTTAATCCTATCTCATGAGGGCAGAGGCATATGGCCTCTCAATGCCTTCCTCCCATCATACCATCAACTTGAAGGTGAGGATTTCAGCACGCCAGCTGTGAAAAGAAAAATTTCGAGCCCCTAGCACGGCTGTCTAAAGAACAGAGGAAAACGTGACTTTGGACAGTCTAGGGTTTAGGTCCCAGCCACAGAACTAGAGAATAGTCTTGTGTTCACAAGCCATAGATTCTAAATCTGCAAAAACAGACAGAATATTAGATGGTTGTTTAGAGTCTTGTGAAATTGAAATGGAGCTGCAACAACTGCTGAGGGCTGTTTAAAGAGAGGCCATGATCAAAATATGTATTCAAGTGTGTTTCTTCCTTTGGGAGTTTAGGACATGGAATACCATGTAACACAGTGTGAATCTGTTCTGGTCATAAATGCCAATGCAGTTTCCTTCCTCACAGTGCCCGTGAATCTGAACGGATTGTTAGGATTGTGTTTCATCTTTCTGCCTTATCCTAGGGCTAGTACTAAACATGACACTGATGACATATATGTGCAATTTACAAGAGAAGTAAGAGTGTTTGGTGACAAGGCAAGATTTATTTAACACATTTGCTTATCGACCCAGTGTAAACATGCAGGTGCTGCAGCATCTTGTAGACTAAGAATGGGAACGCCCACTTGCTCTTGTCAGGAGAGGAAGGGAAGGGCACACGTAAAGCATTAGCTAGTCGGAGTTCAAATGGGACACTTTTGAAGAACAATGCAAATGTTGGTTTGCATTTTCTCTGTACTAAAAGCCAAGCACTTGGTGATAACTAGTTACCCTCCCAGCTTCCATAAGAAAAGAAAAATCTGTCCAGGTATGGTGATATATACTTTTGTTTTTAAAACCTAATATTTTTTTTGAAATTAAAACACAATTTATCATATTTTCTGGTATATAAGATGACTGTGCATATAAGACAACCCCCAACTTTTCCAGCTTAAAAATATACTCACCGTATAAGACTACCCCTCTTCCAATGCACACCCTGTAGAGTAGACTCGGGCATGTGTCTATTTGCAGGCAGGGCACAGACAGCCAGGTGCTTTATTAAATGCTGGCAGACAGCCAGTGCCAGCCTACAGTGCCCCTTTAAGGCATGCTCCACACTCAACCCTAAGATACAAAGCCCTCAAGTCGAATGGGCGGGTTCTGGATGGAGAGCCAATCCACACTCATGTCCTTTTCCTAGAGGTACAGGAAGAGGTGTGCAGCTTGCTCTGCCTTGCTTCATACTCCTTGCACAGAGCCAGACATATGAAGCAAGCCTGGCATATAAGACGACCCCCAACTTTGGCACGGATTTTTTTTGGGGGGAGGGTTAAAAAGTCTTCTTATACATCAGAAAATACGGTACACCATCTTCCCCTTTCCCTTCCCTCCCATCAAGCCCTTCCATGTAAGACTCTGTCTTGTTTTCTCTTAAACTCATGGCCTCTTTTCTTCAGTGGTTGCTAGATAAAAAACGCAATCTTCTCAGTCCATTTAATATTTTATTTTATGTACATATGATTTAAGGGCTGACCACTTGCTATTGAATAATGAACGGTGAAGGGGTGCTCTTTCTTAAGGAAAATGATTTCCCCTGATCGCAGCATTGGTGTTGCCTGTAGTTCTTTGTCTAGGCTGAAGCCCCTTGAGATGTCCTGCTCTGTGTTAGCGTGTCTGTTAGTTGTCCTTGTTCTTGGGTTTAGGCGGCCACATTGATGAGACCTGGTGGGTGCAGCTTTCATGACACTTCCAGGGGATGCAACCTCAGGACAGACTTCAGGTTCCTCTGCCTATTACGACCTTTCCCCTCTCCTGAGGTGTTTCCTGAGCCATGGGTACAGGAGTTATGCTATATCAGTTGTGTCTGGGCTCCACACGGTGTCTTGTTCTTTGCATTTTGATTGGTTGTAGCTTTCTGTAGTGATATTCATCTTTACAAAAAGAAGTTTCTTTGATGAAGGGTGAGAGCTATACTTATCTGTGGGTATAGGGTGAATATTTGGAATGCAGTTAGGAGCTATGCTGCCTTAGGAAAGAGGTTATAGTGACCCCAACATATAGAAGGTGGGGCTGTGTAATTTTGAAGGCAGCCTGGTCTACATAGTAAGTTTCAGGCCAGTCAGAGTTACATAGTGTGTGTGTTGTGTGAACGCCTAAAAGACATTAAAGAATATTCACATCAAGTTTATTCATAACAGCCTAAATGTCTATCAAAATAAAAAAAAACAATAACTTGCGTTAAAAATAGAACAAGGGGCAGGAGAGATGGATCAACAGTTAAGAGCACTGACTGCTCTTCCAGGGGACCTGGGTTCCATTCCTAGAACCCATCTGTAAATCCAGTCCTGGGAGATTTAGTGCCCTCTTCTGGCCTCTGGAGGCATGGATATGGTGTGCAGACCTATGTGCAGGCAAAACACTCAGACAAATAAAGTAATAACACAAAATTTAAAGCAGAACAAAAACAATAAGCTACTGTTAGACACTTCAGCAAAACTGATCTAACAAACATTATATTGAGGGAATAAAATCAGAAACAGAAAATCACACTCTATGATTCCTTTTATGCCAAGTTCAAGAGCATAGATAGGGCTGATTGATTTGGAAGAGCATAAATATTCTGGGGTATCACAGAGATTTTTCTGTGTTGACCTGGGTGATGGTGATGTAGTTGTGTGTCTGCAAGCATGTGTGTGTGTGTGTGTGTGTGTGTGTGTGTGTGTGTGTGTGGTGTAGAGTGTATATATATATGTGTGTAATTATTCAGCTGTCTCAAGATTTGTTCATCTTATTGTATATGATATATATCAATTTAAAAATCTTCAGGGAAAAAAGCCTCTTTGGTTTAATATTAATGCTTTCACTCCAAGGAAAAGGTGAGAAGACACTTCCATGCAAGATCAGTGATCATAAGACTATTGCTTCTGTTGAATAACAATCTGACTATGAAGAAATGAGGATGCCACTAAATAAATTATGATACATTCGAAATGACAAATTCATCATTAGCTTCAAGCATTGCTTTGCTTCAGGGTGCAGCCTGAGCCTCCTCTTTACTATCGCTGACTCTGTGGCTGTGAAGACCTGGCTGCCCTTTCTCCCTTGAAGAAGGGCCGAGGTGACAAAACACACCCAGGCTTGGCACGCCACACCCATTTGTCTGAAAGGCCTCATCCGACCTGACCAGTGACTCTCATTCTGAGAGCCAGGTCTGTGAATTTGATGGATGCATCAGGTTCCAGTTGTCTCTCGGAGCCACGCAAGGTCAAGCTTGTGTGTCTCTCAGAGAAGCCTTGGAGGCCTAGGTTCTGTGCCGCTCTTTGTCACTATTTAGACAGACAGAGCGGCAGAAAGTCGGGAGATGCTGGTGTCTCTGCCTAGAGGATTTTCCCTCTGCAGCTTGCTCCAGAGCCCTGTTGCACAGTTGGGTTTTAATTTCATTCCCTGCTTGTATCTCCTCTGCCACTTGCTCTGCTCTCCTTGCCTTCTGTGTGCATCTCCACTCTTCTCCCATTTCTGTCTGCTTCTGTGTCCTTCTCCTTGTCTGAGCTCCCCCCACCCTGTCCCCCACCCCCACATCTCCCTTCTCTCTCCTTCCTTCCCTTTTCTCTTCCTCTTCGTCTCTCTTGAGACAGGTCTAGTGGCCTGGTTGCCATCTGCTGCCTTTTTTTTTATGAGGTTGAGATCAGATGGCATCTAATCGATCGTTGCAGTCTCCATGGTTACCAGGGTGACAGAGTACTTGGGAGAGACACATTCTCCAGCCTGGGGCTGTCAGACCATTCCTGAGAGGGGAAGGAAAATAAAACCTCTTCCATCATATTTATACATTTACATCTTTCTCAGAAGCGACAGAACACAGGTCCTGGGTGTGGTTTTCACACAGCTACCCAGTGGCTTGAGGCTTCAAGTACTCTGTCACACACAAGCAACAATAAAGGTAACACACACTACACACACACGCACACACACACACAAACACATACACACAGATACAGGCATAGATTTTTTTTTTTTTTACCTTAGAGTCCACTACCCAGACACAGAGACAATTCCCTCTCCATCTTACTCCTTTTAATGGCTGAGAATTAACTCACTCATCTAATGAGTTGCTAGTCTTCAGTGTACTCCCAACACTGACATTCAACAACTATTTGCTTCATGGAAAGAAACACCAATGCAAAATGCTACCAACACTTTAATCTTTGATTGGGATCAAAGGCTGTATTAAAGCTAGTTGCCCTTTGTCCAAGAATTACTTATAATTCAGGAAGCTATATAATGAGATATAACCAAAATTATCTCTATTGTTGCTTATTTGAGACATGGTCTCTTGTAGCCCAGGCTGGTCCCAGACTGATTGGCTGCCGAGGATGTCCCTGAACTCCTGAATCTGCTGCCTCTAACGTGCTGGGATTTCAGGTGTGACCCAGAATGATCCTTCTTAAAGCAAAAGGTTCCTGGGCCTGGCTGTAGTCTGCCAGGCTTTAAGTCTCAGGGGCTTCCCAATTTGGCAGACACATACTTGGGCCATACTATAATGCGTTGTGGCTCACAGACCAGGTCTGATAGACAGACAAATGAGGACAGCCTTGGTACTGAACCAAAGCTAGAAATGTGGAGTGCCTGTAAGACAGGAAAGCAACCACGATGCTATTAAATAAAGTCAAAACTACACTGGGAAGTGTCCTTGACCTAGTCCCATGGCGTTAGCCCTAAGGACAGATGATGGCGGGCGGCTACAGCCTGTCTTTCTCCCCTTTCATTGCAATTTTCCACGCTTTGGAACACATACCCAAAATTCTGTTATTTATCAGCTTCCTAGAGAAAAATCATAAAAAGTAAACCTATCATCCAGAAAGGGACCTACAGATAAGTACAGCTGCCCACTTAAAGAACAGATACACCTGGCAAGGCTTCTGGCTTCCCTCCTGTCTTGGATCCCTCCAGGCCTCCCGCCTCCCCTCACGCACAGTATCTTAGCAAAATCCAGATAGATTCATCTGCGGCGCCTTCGGCTGTTAAGCAAATATCACACTGGTATTTGAAATAGAAATGATTCCATCAATTGAGGGAGAGACTTTAATATAAAAGGAAAATAATTTGTTCTGGACACGAACCTCCTATTCTCTCTCTTCTCTGCATCTCGGCTAGTGCCGGGCTTCTCTGCACTTCCTCCCACCGCCCCACCCCCACTTGTTGCTACTCTCAATGGTGGAATATCCCAGAAAGATGTTTTATTGAAGCCCTGTCTTTCCAGTGCCCCATCCCGGAGAGCTGACCCCCCAACGCTCAGTCTATGCTTCTCACTGAGAGCAGCCGTGGAATTCCTCCTACCTCTCTAACTCGTGAACTCTGTAGCATGGAGACCACCCGCATCCCCTACGCTTGTGGTCTGACTATGTACTGGCATAACACTCACTACAAGTTTACTGAAGATACTAGGAGCCTGTGAAATCTTAAGGCACCTGGCTTCCAGAGTTTTTGTTTGTTTGTAGACATCCATTTATGTATTTATACATTTGCATCTGTGTGTGTGTGTGTGTATGTGTGTGTGTGTGTGTGTGTGTGTGTGCTCACGCGTGCGTGCACGAATGCATGGCAAGGTCCAAGAGTGACACACTCTCTTCCTCAACTACTGTCTACCTTACTTCTTGAGATCGGTGTCCTCCTGTCTCTGCTTCCCCCGCACCAGCATTTCAGGCACTGGCCACCATAGCCAGCTCTTCATGTGCATATCGAGTATCTGACCTCAGGTTCCCATTCTTGGGGCACAAGTGCTTTCTAGACTGAGCCATCTCCCCAGCTCTAGTTTTGTTCTGTTTTGTTGAGACAAGCTGTCTCTCAATGAAATTAACACTGGCCTCAGACAAGCAATCCTCCTGCCTCGGCCTGTCCGGAGATATTTCTTTCTAAAACTCAGGACCACATTTCGCTCTGGGCATTTCTTTGGCTTCAGTCTGCCAGGAGCCTTCTCTTCTCTCCTTGCCCACTACCTGCTCATGCATAAGCCTGCTCCTCTGAGAAGGCGGCTTCCACCTTGGAATGAAATGAATCATTTGCTCCCTTCAGGACAACTGCCACAGCATGGTGTCAACTCACGCTTGCCTTCTGAAAATTGAGTTTGTCAGTACCCAGCCCTACAGCTGAGTGAAATGTTGTGTGATGTGGGGGTGTCTCCTGGGAGAGAGAAACTGGCATAAACCACGTCCTAATGGGACCCAGAAACAAAGAAGCGTGAATGAAGTGTTAATTGCATTCATAAAGACATTAACAAAGGAATTAAAATGGCAGAAGCTCCCTTTCCTCACTCAGGAGTCACATGGAAAGGGCGGAAGGGGGCAAAGAGGGCTTTAACAATAGCCATCAGAGTTTAGTGCTTGCCCTTTGACCGAGAGAACTCTCAAGAAGCACTAACTTTTTAATAGAACACTTTCAGCCCATGGTTTTGAGTATGTGAAGGAGCAGGCATGTGCACCCACCTCACCTCCACTTCTCTCTTTGATTTTGTGTGCTTTAAATTTCCAGGGAATCAAGAGGCCTGGCTCTGTCGCTTTGCTAATCAATCCTGCAGTTCTTAATGGGGTAAGATGCTTACTGTCTGCGAGATTTTGTTTTTGTTTGTTTGTTTGTTTGTTTGTTTATTTGAAGAAAAATGACCAGCCTGGGGACTGTTTGTAATTCTTGAATATTCTCAAGGTAACGTGCAGTGAGGGTTTCCTGCCCTTTGGCTGGACCTGCAGCTGCTGGCATTGGGACTAAGTGTGCAAAAGGTCAAAACGGTGCATTGACTGAAGGTGGGTCACTAGGTGAACTTGAGCCTGCTTAGTAAAGTCAAGGGCACAGATTTGAGGCCTTGTATGGGTCCTCTTGTTACACTCAATTTCACCTTCACAGATCACGATACTAATCCCAGACAATCACTCTGTTGCCTGTATGCACCTGGTGACCAAGAGACTAGAGAGGCCAATGGATCCCAGCTAATCCAGTGACTGGAAATCTCTAACGCCCGACAGGATTGTAGCTGAGGGCTGTGTCCACAGAGGGTGTGTCTGGCGACCTTCGTGAACATTCTGAGATACACCGACAGCAGGTGAGAGAACACATGTGTCAAGCCATTAAGAAAAGCACGGGATCGGAATTCAAGTACTCTGACAGCTTCTCTGCTCATCCCATGGTGTGCAGGAGTGTAACTCTCCCAGGGTCTCATTTGGCTCAAATAAGAACCTCGAGAAGGAAGACGAGCTGGATAAACAATTTTTATAAACTACGGGTCAATTTTTCCGGGAGTTGCATCAACCTACCCAGAGGAGCGGCCCTCTCCAGCTCACCCACCACCAGACTCGGGCTGACCTGCCTGGTTACCTAAACCATCACATTTCTCTGTCTTCCCTAAATCATATTAGTGGACGAGGCCCCAACCTAATGGTTGATTTAAAAGCAATAATATTATTGCATGTTGGGTACATCTATGCTGATGGGTACAGGGCAGTCTTTGGGGGGGCAATGGGGGGGAGGATGCACAGAATTGGGGACCTCACTCTCCAGCCTTTGGAATCAGCCTTAGGTAACTTCCAGACCGGGAATTCTGCAGCAGACACTGGGAACACTTCCTCCCAGACATGATCTTTGTGCTAATTTTGGAGATATCACAAATCCTAAACTGAAACTCTCTTGACCATTTGTGGCTTTGCATTTGTTTTGTGTCATTTTTATATGTGATATGTACATATATATGTGTAAATAGCCATCGTTATCGAGTTGTACTTCATCATGTATATAAATTACCATGTACTGTAAACAGACTGTTTCCCTCACTGCAACATACTGTTTATAATACTTGAATTCATAATGTTCAAAAATGTCCAATTTAATTCAATGCAGACCAGGATCTAAAATTATCTGGAGGTTATTCATATTGTTATTTACATTCATTTACAGTAGAGTCTCAGGTAGTTCCAGTTTGCACGAACTAGATATATAGCCTAGGATGATCTTGAACCTTGACTGTCTCATCTTCCTACCAGCTCTTCTAGGGGGCTGGGGTTCTATAGAAGCAGGGTCTCCCATCGCTGAGGCTGGTGTAGAACTCCCCATATAGCTGAGGATGACTGACATCTCCTGATGTCTTAAGTGTCAAAATTACAGGTGTGTGCCATCACACCCAACTCTGTAATTTGGCATCTTGAGAGTCTTTTGTGTTGCTTTTAAGATGAAAAAAAACTAGTGAAATAAAAAGCTTATTCTTACTTGTCAATGGCTAGGAATAAGACAGAAAAATGCAGACTAAATATATATTTTTTATTTATAAATGTAAATATATAAATATATTATAGCGAGTGATTGGCAACTTAAATATTAAGGCAAAATGACTGGCTTTCAAGTCCTGCTCTGTTGGTAGCAGCAGCCCTGGATATTTCTCTTCTCTTTCCTCTTTTATTATGTCATTCCTCTTTTCCGGAAGTCAGAAGACCGAGGACAGAGAGAAATCTGGCTGTAATTACCTACTGATGTTCAAAGCACTGGCTAACAGATCTGGAATTTTCAGCTATCTTACCTTCATGTTGATACTGGGATGTTGAAGATGCGTGGCCTGAGATACCACCTAATGCTGGGAATAAAACATTTCAGACATTTATGTATGCCACCTATGTCAGAACTATGAGAATTAGCTCATGTTTTCTGAGTTATTCTTATAGGGTGATCACAGATCCTTTCCCATCCACAGAAATCCAAATGGACGTAGTTTCTATCATAGTAGGTAGCACTCATAATCATTTAAGTTAAGATGGATTTAAGTTAAATTAAAATTAATAAAAAGAAACTACTGAGCATCCCAATTTAGGCACTTCCTAGCCACATGTGGCCAGTAGCTACTGCACTAAGCAGGGCAGATTTTTCAGGATATTTTTGTCTCCAGCCAAGCATGCTATTAGTCAGAGCTTGTTTTTTGTTTTTTGGTTTTTTTTTTCTTTTTTGTTTCACAAAAGACTGGACCCCACATACATTACAGAAGTACATCGTACTTAGTCCTTTGGAAAGCAATATGTAAGTTTTCACTGACAATGACTGCGGGGCCAGTCTGCTGGAGCCTGGCATGAAGGGGCGGCCTGGAGCCTTCTTTGTCGGAGTGTGAACTGGCCCTGTGTGTCACAGCGGAAGGAAAGCCAAGTCTCCAGAGAAAGGGCAGGTGCAGATGAGCCGTTTCCATTTTCCACTCCTGCAGCTCCCCGGACCTCCATCCAGACCTGCCGCCAAGACATGCTTGTACAGAAGCCCAAAGCGAAGCTCGGTGCAGATTAATTTTCTGGCCGACGTTTCTTTGCAAAATCCAGCCCGCTCCTCTGATTAAGGGCTTTCTTTCTTTCTGTCATGAATTTCAATGACTCTGGACTTGAACAGCATTCCCTACCAGCCATGACATTTAGCATCAGCACTGATCAAAAGAAGTAAGGCCTCAGACAAGTCAGCACTGTATCCGAGACCTGAGGACAAGGGCAGGGCTCTGCAGTGCCCATGGCTACGTAAATGCCAGTGGCTCATAGTGGCTGACAGTCAGCAATCAAAAATATCCTGCAGACTGAAGAAAGGTCTCTGCCTACAAAGATAATGGGGATTTTCTCCAGTCATTTGCCATTTTAGACTTGTAAAAAAAAAAACTAGTAGCAAAAAGCAAAACCTTCAAGCTACGCCGTTCTCCAGTGTATCTCAGTTCTGAGAGTATCTTTCAAATGTCAGGAGAGTGGACAAGATGCCTCTACAGAATGACATGGCTCAAAGTCATTTTCAGTGATATCATAAGATGTGCATCTTTATTGATTCTTATCCATTTTATTGCTCAGAGTGAGCTCATTAGACCTGTCTTATTTTCTTGATAGTCTGTAAGTTCCTTGAAACTGATTTTCACATATCGCTTCTCACCCTACCTGACATGATGGGAGGTGCTGAGACTTATGTACTTTTATTTTTTTATTTGTGTGTGTGTGTGTGTGTGTGTGTGTGTACATGTATATGTGCACATGCATATGAGCAAATATGTCAAGGAGATGAGAGGATAAATTGGGGGGAGGGGCAGTCAGTTCTCTCCTTTCACCGTGGGTTCTGGAATAGAACTCAGGCCCTGAAGTTTGCAAAGCAAGGACCGTTAGCCACTGAGCAACCTTGCTGATCCCCCAATAAATATTTATTAAGTCAATGGACAAGCAAAAGGACATCAGTGACAAATATGTCAAGGCAGAAATGTGTCAACTTTCATCTGTTGTCTATGGAAACTATGGAGGAGGAAAGAGGTGCAAATTTCAGAGCACAAGCTGTCTGGAAAGGTGTCCTTCCCAAGCGTCTCTGAGCCTTCGGGCAGGGGCTAGGATGCCTTAAGAACTGCGTGGGGCTGCAGAAATGGCTCAGAAGACGGCGGACTGCTTCTCTTCCAGAAGACCTGGATTCAATTCCCGGCACCCACACGACAGCTCACAATCCTCTGTAACTCCAGTTCCAGGGGATCTGGCACCCTCTCCTGGCTTCTGAAGGCACAAGGACCTTGGATCTCAGTACACAGGAAGCAAAGGCAGGCAGGTCTCTGTGAGTTCAAGGCCAGCCTCGTCTACATAGCATACCAGGCCAGTTAGGATAGCATAGTGCATCCCTGCCACAAACAAACAAACAAACAAACAAACACAAACCAAAAAGTAAACAGAGACTGGAACTACTGTGTGGGAGAAAACAAAAAAGAACAACTTTGTGTTTCAGTTGGTAGAACTAAAGCTCTGAGAAGGCCAAGTCTCATATCTCCTCTGGTTCAAGGTGCCTCCTGACATTCTTTTAGGATGTTGGCCCTCAAAGCAGTGTCTTCATTTGTACTGTTTGTACTAATGGCCAGCTGTAACAGTGATGGAGTTGACCGAGACAGAGCCTGATTGGCATAATTGGATTCAAGCCTGTACACCTTTCCAGGCAGAGTGAGAACGAATCCTGAAGGTGAAGTGGCCACTGGCCCACTGCTAATCCACCCACCCTACTCCTGAAGTCAACGTTGGCAGGTCAAGATCCAGCCATCTCCAGCGGATTCAAGAAAACAAAATATCACGGGTATGTTACATGCCGTAAAGGGGAGTCAAAGCACACTTGTAGCCTCTTCAGGGTCTTGACCCAGCGGCCACCAACTTTCCGTGTGACTCTTGTGATGCAGCTTTTCAGTTTGCGTGTGCCTTTAAATCCCCGCAGCTCACATTTGTTCCCATTCCAACTGCTTTCTGGTGTCTCTCCTGCCGAAATGGTTTCAATTAGAGCCTGGAAAGGGTTGATACAGAACTCTCGCACCATGCTTGCCAACATGGGAATTGGTTTTTCAACACTGCTGTTTTTCATCCAAAAAAAAAAAAAAAGCCCTTCCCACCCTTGAGTTAGAAGAGATTATTCTCAGACAAGCGTTTAGCTGATTTTTAATGTCAAAGAAACTTAATTTGCAAACTCGTTAGAAACTCTTTAGTAAAAAGCAGCCTAGTAAAACAGATGATTAATATTGGTAAGCTCCTCATTTGCATATTAATTAGTCTCCATACTCAACTAATTAAACCCATGCTTTGAGGACTATTTTCTAGATGGCTCCCCTTGTTTCCACACATTCAACGTACTTTAACTCAAATAGGGCGTACTGAGTAAGTCCGTGCTTATTACACTAATTTTTCTATCTGTATCACTTGGAACACCTCTAGGTGGCTAAGCAGCTTTTTCATTGGTCCTCACTGCTTTCATCTCAGGTATTTGTTCTTCTGGTTTGAGGATCGGGTGGGTAAACAGCTGAGCGACACAGCGGCTTGTGATCATTAAAATCATTAAAGGTACAAGAAGTACCAATCCATATCAATACTTATTACCTTTAGGTCTCATTTGGTAGCGCCCTCTGTAGTGACACAAATACAAATACATACGTGTATCTACTGGGGAGTGGGGAGACAGGGTCCGGGGATCAAGGCCTTGTGACCAGTACATTTGGCTAATGTAATAACTTACTCCACCTTTTCATCTTTCGTAAACAAACAAAACAAAACAAAAACAACAAAAAACAAAACAAGCAAACAAAAAATTGTTCTGCTTTAGACAATTACGCCTGCAGAAGCCTGGCTGCCCAGGACTGTGGGAATTTAGTTTACAGAAGTTGAAGAATTTAGTTCACAGAGGCTCACTGGTAGTATATACTTGTCTGCAATGTACAAAACCTTGTGCGTAGTTCCCAGGACCAAACAAAGAAAAATGCCAAGAATTTAGCTCTCCTCAGTGAGAATGCATTTCCCTGCAGGCAAAACGAAATGAAACAGATCAACAAAACCCCACAATAATTTTGGAATCAACTTTTGAATGTATAGTCTTCAACTGAGATGCAGGCAAAAAATAACATTAGTGCCAGTAACCAAGTGACTTTAGCCAAACTGCTGAATTTCTGTAGTAACTAAAACCAAACAGCTGCACGAGACACGTGGAAGGAAGGGCATGAATGAGAGACCAGAAACAAGGACAGGACAGGCCCCAGACATGGGATTTTCACAAATTCAGTTCATAAATCCCAAATGGAAAAACCTTGACCTACAGCCAGTCTAGGGGGAGTGCCGTGCCTGGCAAAGGTAGGGCCCAAGCCTCTGCCACGAGACTGAGCTCTGATCAGCCAGGCCTTCCCTTATTTCCGTGACCCGTCCCTGCACGTCAGGGATTTTATACGTGGAAATTGTGTGCGTAGCAGCTGAGGCAAACTATGCACTGACTAATATAGACTACAACTTCATCCTTTGATGGTGTGAACTACAAACCAGGAAACGGCACCCCAGGAAACTGTCCCTAACTGAACACATACTCTAAAATGGAAATCCCAGCTTCTTCCCCAACCTCCAGTGCACCACCTCAGCCTGCAGGGGGCGCCCCGGAGCAATCAACAGTTCTTCCTGCTCTTCTTGAATGGGTGAAGGTGTTCTTCTGTCTTGTTCCTCCTGGTATCTCTGGAGTAGATGCAAGCACACACAGACAATAAGCAAAGCATGCATTGTAATTGCTGATTACACTATAATACAAAGCCCCCAAATTTAGAGAGACTAAACCCAATTATTTAGTAGTTCTCATAACTGTGTTTTGGGAACAGTTCTGCTGTCTCACCTGGTGTGCTGCTTTGACGTACTGTTGACTTGACATACCTGGGAAGGGGGAACCTCAAATAAAGAACTGTCTTCACGGACTTAGTCTTCCAGGTGTGCCCATGTGGCATTTTTCTTGATTGCTGATTGAGACACAGGAGGACCCAGGCAATGTGAGCAGTGATGCCTCTAGGTGGGTGGGTGGGTGGGGCTGGGCTGTACCGGAAAGATAGCTGAGCAAGTTGGTGGGAGCAGCGTTCCTCTGTCGTCTCCTCTTCAGTTTCTGCACCCACAATCCTGTTTTGATGGTAGACTATCATCAATAAGACAAATAATCCCATCCCCTGTCAGTTTCTTTTGTTCAGAATGTTCTAGAACAGCAACAAAGAAGCAGAGTAGGACAACTGGGCTTGCTCAAGGTTCTACGCTCACCTGGGCCCTCTCAGGGTTGTTGAGAAGGGTTGAGAATGCTGAGAATCTGATATTTCTCTCCATTATATCTTCCACCCTCAAGTCAGCTCCAAAGACTTCCTGACATGCATGACTGTAGAGAAATTTTAATCCAGAAACATGGCTACTCTGGCAAGGGAGTACATCCCAAAGACCTAGCTAGGTCTGTGTGATCCTGCTGGAATATAGACACGCCCTTAGTATACACCTTTAATCCCTCTGGCTGGAATACAGAAACACCTTTAGTACACATCTTTAATCTCAAATAATGACATCTAATTGAGTGGCGGTGGTCAAAGTGAGGAGTCAGAGAAAGATTTGGCAGAATGAGTCAGCAATAGGATATGCTCCAACTCTCAGAGGAACAGCCAGGAAGAAGAGGCTACTTAGAGAGTACAGACGGAGAAGGAGGCACAGTGCAAGAGCATAGTAGAGTTTGGGAGTATAGGCAGGTTGGTGCAGGTCAGTACAGTTGAGTGCCCTTCCGTTGAATGCAGTTGAGTTTGTGCGCTTCAGTTTGTGGAGTTCAGAGGAGTTTTTCCAAGCAAAGCAATTCAGTGAGAAGTCAAGAGAAGCCAGTTTGAATCAGTCAGCTTGGAGAGGAGTTTGACCCAGAACAGCTGAGTTGAACCAGCCAGTCAGACCTCCGAAATGCCCTGGCCTGTGGGGTTTGACTAAAACTCAGGAGGAAGTTCACAAAGAAGGAGAACAAGCCTGATGATCAAGCTCTCAAACTTTATTAGTCAGGCAGCAGCTTTTATAAGTCAGAAGGCAGGGGAGCATATTGCTATAGCAACGCAGCTGCAGGCTTTTCTCAAAACACAGGGAATTCCAGGCAGGGTCATAGTGTCCTGCCACAGAGGATATCTGGCTCCCTCTTTGTCTAGTCTAACTGCTAAACCATAACAAGGTCCATCTCTATCTGTCTTTAGTCTAACTGCTGACCTACAACAGGGTCAGCTAGTTTCTGGTGAAAGGCAAGCTCTGGGAAAAACACAGACTTAAGGTGCAGGCTCTGACAAGATGGCTGAACATCAGCCATATGGCCTATTGTCCCCAACACTGAAAGAACTAGAAAGGCTGAGCTTACCCAGCAGTAAGTCTCAGAGGCTGAAAACATTGTAGGCCTAGGTTAGCAGACAGAGGCTGGAAGCTGAAGCCTTCAAGGTCCAGATTTGGAGAAGATTAGATTGTACAGAGGCTGGAAGCTGACACCTTTTAAAGTCCAGGCTTGCAGGAGGTTATTTTGTACGGAGGCTAGAAGCTTCCAGGTCTAGGCCTAGGCATAGTTAGACAGAAATGCTCTGGGCACAGCTCAAGCCATGTATTTGTAGAGCTTGGGTGCCACTCTCATCTCATCCCATCAGCTGAGGAAATAAAAACAACCTTTACAGATGACACAGAGGCATGACTGCATGGGAAACCCCAAGTAGTCAGCCAACCACATTCCTCAACCTTAAGAAAGTCATTATTCAAGGCAGGTAAGTGAATGCACAACCAACCTACACTGGCGAATGTGCTGGAGTACAGCCAGCTCCTGGGAAATACCAGCGTTTATCATTCTAACCATGGACAAAATAACCCTTATTTTTCTCCAGTAGCCACAGTTTTCCATTCTAACTCCATTAGTGCAGTAGGGGTGATGGGAAAACTGTTTTAAACAAAATTCTTAATACCACATAGACATGAGTTTAAAGATATGGGTTTTGTTTGGTTTTTCCTTAAAAAAAAAAAAAGCCATTTGAAAATCCAGATGAACCCTATAAGTGAATTAGATGCCAGCTAGAATTCATAAGAAGAAAAGAATCGCAAATCTGAGCAATTAATTATTAAGCACTCAATTGCCAAATATAGCACCTGTGAGCACAGAGGCCTCTCCTGTGAGATGGTGCAAACTAATCGCTAAGCAGTCTCAGGGAGGTCACACTGGGAAGCATGGGGTGCGCAGTGGGCTCTGCTCGCCTGGCCACATTAAAAGGAAAAGTGGAAATTTAAGAAGGAAAGTATTTAAGCCCCCATGGGAAATCTATTCACTAGGCAATCATGAGGAAAGCAGGAGAAAAAGAGAAAGGAAGAAAGACAAAAAGACAGAAAGACAGACAGACAGACAGACCTAGGTAATAATGAGAGCCAGTAAGAAAAAGGGAAGGTGATGAGGATGCTTACCATGGCCGCAGGACCTTGGAGCCTGAGGATTTCAGACCCTGAGAGAGCATAGACTTGGCACACAGTAGGTAAATGGAGGGCTGTTTGTTCTCCACTTGAGAAAACAGAATCCTTTGATATTTATACATATTATTAAACATAGCACTTAGTGTGGACTGATTTTTTTCCTTTTCTTCTTCTTTTTTATTAAATATTTTTACATATACATTTATATTATTACACATAAATACAATAAACTACCTATAGCAAGAAGAACCACAAAACAATCAGGAATTATATATACATATATATATGTATGTTACATTCATAGTGTTTTGACTATTTGTCTTTGGCAGGCTTAAAGAAAACATATTTCCTATCTTGGTGAGTCTAAAATTCTGACTGTAAATCAGTATCTATCATATCTCATCATTATCAACTTAAAACATCTATCTAGACCTAATAACATCTAAACCCCTAAACAACTGAGCTTAATTGTAAAACTAAACTATCTGGTCTTTAACCCCATCAGAGACTTGAGAAGGAATAAAATTAATTACCTGAATATACAGGGAGTACAGGTTAGCAGCTTCCCAAATGAGAAGATGACAGAGACAGTTTGCTGCCTGAACAGTCACCCAAAACTCTCTATAACATTGGAGCATCGTCTTCAGCCTTCTGGCCCAATATATCTGACATATTTGTGAGGCCGGAACTGAATGTTTACACTTTCTCTACGATCCCAAAATTCAGTGGTAGAGACCCCATATATTGGAGATAGGGCCTGTTGAGGTAATTAGGGTCAGATGACTTCATGAGGGCCAGGCTCTGGTCTGATGCACTTAGTGCCACTGAGGAGAAGACAGCAGAACATGGTCTGTGTTCCTGTCTGTGCATGTAAGCACAAACATGGAGGAAGGTCATGTGAGGGCAGCTGTCTGTGAGCCGGGAAGAGAGCCTGTTGGCTCTGATTCCTTAATGATTTTACTTTATTAGTAATTTATTAAAGGCATGTACCTCCCTTACAACCTGACTACCCTAAACAGGAGGGAAAGGAGATTAAGAAAAACAAGAACGAAACCTTCTAGGTATCAGTTCTGAGGGGCAAATCCCCTGGCATAATTCTCAGGAGTCAAGCAGATCCTCTATCCGACAGAAGAAGCCGCACCTTCCTTCCGTGGACCAAACCTGGAACACTTCACTGAGCTCACTGGTGAATCTTCCAACTCAGCTCGAGCAGCACTGTAGGGCAGGAGGCTCTGATCTCTCACATTCCAATGTCCTCCTCTTAATCCATGGTCCTTTTTGCAATACAATATTCTGGGCGGAGGCGCCAGAGCCTGCCTTTAGTCTTGGGCTGAAACTTCCTTTCTCTCTGAGTCCATCAAAAATCTTTATCTCAGTGGGTCTCAGTGGGGTCAAGCCACCCAAGACTGCTTTCACCTAGGTCCCAGCCTAAGGCAAGGTTGCATTCTCTCCACAAGAACCCCTACATGGACCTATCAGCCACCACATTGATCCTGGACTTTCTAGTCTCCCGAATCACAAGATATACATTTCTGGTGTTTAAGCCACCCACCTGTGGTGTTTTGTTGTAGTCATGTGTCA
Source organism: Acomys percivali (assembly GCA_907169655.1). NCBI lineage: Eukaryota > Metazoa > Chordata > Mammalia > Rodentia > Muridae > Acomys > Acomys percivali. The sequence goes on along the minus strand of OU015753.1, from coordinate 57,066,168 downwards.
TGCCAGCCAGAGCCAGCCAAGAATACACCTAGACTTAAAATTTTTACATAACTAAATCTTGGTTTATTTTATCATACACACATGATTATATAGTAATGCATAGACTATACATTTTTTTGTCACTTTTATTCTAACTTTGAAACAAGTTAGATGGTAGAACACATACGTAGCATGAATGAGGTCCTGGTGTCAACCTTGAGCACCTAAAAATAGAAAATAAAAATGACAAAAATAAAGTTATCATTGAGTGTAAAATTATTTCCCAATTGAATATAAATTGATTATGTTCATGGTTCAGAGGACTTGCATCTCAGGAGCCCTTCCCAGGGAGCTTGTGTTAGACCCGACAGGTAACAGGTGTGCCCAGGAAGTACTGGGCTTTAGCACAGACAAGGCACAAACTCTATGCTTCTTTTTCTCTTATTCTCTGTCTTTCTCCCTGGACTAGAGTATCAACATTCCCTCCAAGGAAATGCCTCCAGAGGCCTTACTTTATTAGTCTACATCTCCTGAAAGTTCTAGGGAGCAAACTTTGACTACTGTATAGAGCCAACTGAAAGCAAGCACGTCAGTGCACCCTGTGTCTAAGTAAAACTGCAGCAATACATGGACCATGAAGGTGAAACTTTATCTGGCTCAATGGTTCGGGGCTTATAGAGCATATATGAGACCTTGAACTTGATCCTTAGCACCACAAAGAAATAAATAAAATAAACGAGGCTCAAAAGTTAAGAGCACAGGCTGCTCCTCCGAGGGACCCAGGTTCAATTCCCAGCACCCACATGGCCGCTCATCACCATCTGTAACTCCAGTTTCCAGGGGATCTGACACCCTCCTCTGACCTCCACTAACACTGCATTGGCATGGTGCACAGACACACAAGGAGGAAAGGGCACCCATAAACATAAAAACAATAATAAGTACATCTCAAAGAAATTAAAATGGCTTCAACCCTAATAGCTTAATCATGGGGATGGGAGGAAGGCAGCCTGCAGACTCTTTCAACCACCTCTGCCGTCTGTGCCTGCATATTATCTTCCCACATATGCTAAGATGGCTGCCACATGGCCTGGAATCCAGGAGCAAGGAAAAGAACCAGCGAGAGTCAGTTGGTGGCCAGCAGTCCCTGTGGCAGCACTGTGTGCCATGCTGGGCCAGTGCTGGCCAGCGTGTGAGCTTCTGGGATGAGCAGCGGCAGCCGTAGCCCACTGACATCATCGGGGCTATGGCTCTCTCTCATCACCTGGGAAGAGAGAGAGGAACAGGAATGATCCAGGGGTCCTGCTAGAGTTTGGAGAACCCCAAATGTCTACTCATTCATTTTTAATATCAGCCTCTCAGTTACGTTCAAGCCTACCAGTCCTGAAGTGTGACCAGGGACATGGGCACAGAGATTTGCAAGTAGCATTCTCAAAGTCCAATTTTTGTGGTGGTGATGGTCTTAAGTGTTGTTGGCAGTGCTGGAGGTGGTGGTGGTGGTGTGTGGTGGTGGTGGTGGTGGTGGTGTGTGTGTGTGTGTGTGTGTGTGTCTGTGTGTCTGTGTGTCTGTGGGTGTGTCTGTGTATTATGGAGCATGAATGTGGGTGTGTACAGATATATACTCCCATATACACATATACAAAGGCCAGAGCAGAACATCTGCTGTCCTCTACCATTCTCCACCTTATTGCTTTGAGGCAGGGCTCTTTACTGGATCAGAAGCTCACCTTTCAGCCAGGCTGGCCAGCCAGCGAGCTCTTTAAATTTGCTTTCCTCCGCTCCCCAGTGCTGGTGTCACGACACAGAGCCACAACCAGCTTTTTATTTGGGTGCTGGGGATTCAAACTCAGATTGTCACACGTGTGAAGCAAGTGCCTTTTCCCTCTCAGCCATCTCCCTGGCCACTTATTGAGTTCTTATTGTGAGTCAGGTTCAAGCCAAGTCCTTTAGTGTGATTTGCCTGTGCTTTGAAGATGGGCATGCCTGTGTGGCGATCTCCAGCCTCCTGCAAAGGCCTGGAACTTTTCCAACAAACCAGCTTAATTTGCCCTCTTATTTTTGCTAGCATAAATTAAGGCCATAGATTGTCCTCTAGGAAGTCCGTACCCTGCTGTTCACCTCAGCAGAAGTTGGTATCAAAGGCATTGACCTTGGAGTCCATCCAGAGGGGTCTGCTTTGAAAGGGCATTGAAGATATTGATCATTTTTAAATGTGAAGTCACAGGCCCAGGAACTGAAGTTACCTTAAAGCATGACTGCAGGCAATGGACTCATCTTACCCAAGCTGCCCGTGGCCTGCACTGGCCTTGCTTATTTCCAAGCATCCTTAAGAGCAGCACCCACCTCTGTCTAGACCTTGAACCTGGGGCATGCATGCTTTACATTAATAGCGATAACGGAAGTGCAACAGCCAATGTGCCTGGGGCCATCAAGTTAGGGTGCCCTGTGGCTTGAGCTGTCTCTCTTAGAAAGCTCTATGGAAACTAGGAAAAGTTGAGGATGCTCTCAGTGAAGCTGAAGGTAAGGGAATGGATGCTGTGATGCCCAACACCAAGTGTCCTAGGAAAGCTCATGTGCACTCTGTAGAGGCTGGTGTCAGATGCCCTCTGGACAGGCCACAAACAAAATGCAGGTGCTAAAGGGCAAAGCCTGATTAGCTCATGTTAAAACCCAGGCTTTTATAACAACCTTATTGCTCCCCTTTGTGGATGAAGACAGAACTGAGAGAGGTTTTCACTATGTAAATGCCAAAGCAGAAACAAAGAACCATTTTTTTTTCTTTTACATTTTTGTTAGTATACGCTAAACATCTCATGAACTTTCTTGTTAAAAAAAAAATTATGTATTTCTGACTCAAAACTTGCCTTCTTTTAAAATTCCAAGGGAGGTCTGAAGGGAAAAGGAGGAGTGGGCAGCCATCCTGCTGTAGCTTAGCTAATGACAACCACAGTCCTCCCACAGATGAAGCTAGGCCAGGTAGGCCAGTGGTGTGGAAATGGGAGGTGCCTGGGGGTGAAGGGTGTGGTGGGGGGTGAAGGGTGTGTGGGGGTGAAGGGTGTGGTGGGGGTGAAGGGCGTGTGGGGGTGAAGGGTGTGTGGGGGTGAAGGGTATGG
>OU015753.1:57040183-57062676 GCA_907169655.1 Acomys percivali | reverse complement strand
GGGGGGGTGAAGGGTGTGGGGGGTGAAGGGTGTGGGGGGTGAAGGGTGTGGGAGGGGTGAAGAATGTGGGGGGTGAAGGGTGTGGGGGGTGAAGAGTGTGGGAGGTGAAGGGTGTAAGGGGTTGGAGGTTGTGGGGGGGTGAAGGGTGTGGCAGGGGTGAAGGTGTGGGGGTGAAGGGTGGGGGGGTAAAGGGTATGTGGGGGGTGTGGTGGGGCCATTTTCCTTTCTACTCATGAGACACTGACCCTATAACACAGAGGAATCAGTGGAGGCTCTACAGATGGGCTCCACTTAGGCTGTTTTGTTCTCCAAGCTGTCGGAGCCCTGCCAGGGAGACAGTTGCCTTATCTGTCTCCTGCTTCAGATCCCTCCTCTGAGGGCACTTTACTATGCTGGCATAACACGGGGGGTGGAGGGGCTGGGGGGGTGCGTGGTAATAAAGAAGGGACTCTGGACAGAGCTTCCACCCCTGGACAGCAGAGACAAACTTGCCAGGTTCAAATCCTGCCTGTGCAGCTTACCTTGGGTTCTCTGAACTTCATTTTTATCACCTGTAAGTCCGGGTGACATTATTCATTTCTACTTGCAGGACAAAGTGAATGAATTCACTGAGCAAAGCACTGTCTGTGAAGGGTCCAGGATGGTGCTTAGTGCACAGTACCCTCCAGAAAAGTGTTTGCTAAGTCAGTAAATACACTTGCTCCAGGGTGGCAGAGTCCTCCATGGAAGGGCCGACAGGCTGTGGCAAATGGAGCTGAAAGGGGGTGGATTGTGCTTCCTGCTACAGGGATGTGTTGCCATTGCTGGAAATTTCCATTTTCTAATTAGTCTCTTACAAGCCCCTGAACATTCTAAAGTCAGAGAGTATTTCAGATGATAGGTAACTTGCTTTTGGGGTGAAAAAAGGAAATTAAATGCATAAATGTACCTCTAAATAGAGGTTAATTAACTGGCAATTTAGAACATGGAAATCAGAAGGAGGGAAAAAAAGAATGGAAGATTTTGAGGTAGTCAAGCTGAAAGACTTGGAACTGAATCCCAGCCTGGCAGCCCTTAACTATTTCCTCTCTGCTGGAGTTCTGCCTGTCTCTCAGGGAAACCATGCGGTGAACTAGGGGTTCATAGCACAACCGAGGCCACGGAGCGCTCAGTGATGAGTCCGCAGATGTTTGCGTTTAAATTAAGAAACGCATCCACCAAGCGCATGCGCAGAGCCCTTAACTATTTGGCTAGGACCTGGGGCCTTCGTTGGACACAATTTTACCTAAGTAGGCATTCTAATTTCTCAGGCAGCACTGCAAGAGAGAATAAAGACATAAGAAGGCTGGATGGCTTGGGGTCATTGCGTTAGGAACAATTGCTCTATGGATGTAAGCGATCTCTGACAGACGACTGTATCACAGTCTGTTGCAGTGACCCACATCCCTGTGACTGTCTCTGAAAGATACAGGTAAGGCTGGATGTGCTTGCGGCCCAGAGGAAAGGGATCTCAAGCGGGCCACCATAGCACCACTCCAACGTATTTGAAAAGATGTCCCAAGCAGACTAGAAAGTAGAGGCCCAGCTCTCCACTTGGGACCTGCAGAAGCTGTGAGAGACTCTGGCAGTGCGGAGGAGGGGGTTGGGTAGAAGTATGCTTCTATGTACTGGAGGATGAGATGGAATGCTGACCTTTAAAAAGGTCGGCAGCACTAGACTGCCAGAGAAGGAGTGAATGGACGCACACTGTGGGTGGGACAGGTGCGCTGCGGGCACCATGATACAGAAAGCAGGTGGTCCGAAATCCTGGAGTTCAGTGATTGGCTGCAGGAGCCAGATGCTTGAGTTCAAGCCCAACGCTCACTTATTGCTTGAAGGATCTCCGGCTCAACCTGACAGTATCTGCTGGGTAAAATAGATGCTGTGCAGCCATCTGAGGCTAACTACATTAGCATGTAGCGGGGGACCCTTACAGACTACCGGGCACACTGAGATCCTTGGATGTCTGGTACCATCAAACACATCCCTTGAAAACAACTTCCTTCCTGGGGTCTTAGTAATGGAGGGATGACTCACTCCAACTCTACTCGTTACAGTCACTGATGTGATCAATGCTACCTTTATGTTTTCATTAAATATGCATTTACTGAGAGGCTGATGTACGGTTGACAGTGCTTCTAGTAAGACTCTAACCAGAGACACTTGTAGTAATTTCGCCAAATGCCAGTACCTGCTCACAAATTCACACCTCCGCCCTTATTCCCATGTCCCCATTGTCACTACCTCACATATTCAGATGTTTCAATTTTGATTAATCTGACTGGTGAACAGTGGTAATTTAATTTTCAGTTCTGGAGAGCAAAATCAAGCCTGTCTTTATAGTCTCCTTGTAGCTGCTCTGATACCTTCTTCTGGGAATTGCCCATCTTTTCAGTGGGCTTCTTGTCATTGTTGCCGTTGATTTAAATTTAAATTTGACTTTTATATTGTAGATCCCCAGCACTTGCTAGTGTTGGGTTTGGGGAGCATCTTCTCTAAGTCAATGGCATTAGCTTGGGGTTTCGTGACTGAGGAGAAATCTTGCCTTGTACCAAAGGGAGGAAACTTGGCTCGCTTCTGACTAGATTACTTCAACCGTCTGTGTGGATAACCTGTTAGAATAAGATGCCAGCCTACTTATGGACATATGTGCTATTTATCTCAATACTCATTGTTCTCCTACAGCCAGGGTCTAACATTCAGCTGAAACTTAGGATTGGAAAAAAAGAGAAAAGAAAAAGAAAATCAAGGAAGAAAACAATGGCAACCAAGCAATTGAAGACCTGCTTCGGAGATGGTCCAATGCCTGACACAGGAACTATTGCGAAAGGCCAGCCATTCTAAAAGTAACTAAAACCCAAGGCATTATAACAAGTTGTTCTTATGCCTGGCTACCCAGCTCTAACTAAATGTGCTCTGGCCTTGGCCCTGACTTACATTCTGCTTATTGTATTTGTTTCAGACACAGACACATTCTACTTCAAGTCAGAGACTCTAGAATAGCGAGTGGGGAACTGTAACCAGCCTGGCAGAGAGTTAGGACATTAACGTGACCCTGGGCCTAGACAACTTATAAAAGAAAGTATTTAATCGGGCTTACAGTTCCAGGGGGTTGGAGTCCATGGTGGTGGAGGGGAAGCATAGTGACCTGGAGAGTGGAGAGAGAATGTCTCTAACGCATGCAGGAGGCAGAGGGCACTGGGGATGATCAGCAGCTTTTGAAGCCTCAAAGCCGGTCCCTGTGATAGACCTATCCCACTAAGCCCATGCCTCCCAATCCTTCTCAAATCGCTCCACCAACTGGGGACCAAGCATACGAGCCTATGGGGGCCAGGCTCATTCACACCGCCACACTATGATTTTCTCTAAGTCACTAAAATCTTTTCTTATTGTTAACTTTTTCTGTCTTGCCTTTATTTGTTACTGCTTAGTTTGATGGTTTGGCCAGTTCATCAATCTCTTAGTTAGTTGGCATTCCTAGGATGAAATTGAGGGAATAAATGACACATTCTCTCTCTCTCTCTCTCTTTCTCTCTCTCTCTCTCTCTCTCTCTCTCTCTCTCTCACACACACACACACACACACACACACACACACACACACATTAGGAATAAGAAACCTTGCCTCTCATGCAGCAGCCTTCAAGACAGAAAGACAGACAGCCTAGCCTGACTTGGTGAGCTCCAAGCCAGGGACTGTGTCACCATGGAGGAGTGGGTGGTACCTGAAGAGAGACACCTAAAATTGTCCTCTGGATTCTGCATGCAAGGACAAACACCAGAACAGACATGTGCACCTACACACACACACACACACACACACACACACACACACACACACACACGAGAAAACATCAAAAGCTTACTTAAATGGAGAGAACCATATTGTTCTATGAAACAAATTCTAGGGTAGTGTCACAAAATGAAGTAGTGTCTAAATTTATGATTATAAGTATCATAAAGTACATTATAAAAACAAAAGTTTAATTCAGTATTTATATCACTTTCCCACACATAGGCGTGCCTATTTTTCTTTGTAGTAAATGGAGACAGATGAGAGGGAACTACATTTCTCTGCGGGCATTGTCAAAGCACTGTTAACAGCTGTTAAAATCACTATTAGTGTGGGTGATGGTTTCCTTAGGTTCTTATTCTAAACGTTTTCTGATGTTCATTTTCCTGCAAATGAGGAAAGATGTTGGGAGATGCAACAATTCGACTCCATAACTATTGATCTTCCCTTGTTGCCCTGGCTGCCTTGAGCAAAAGGATTGTCAGCCAAACAACCCAGTCAGAGTCTTCTCCTGCCAGTGGTTTTGAACACTCCAGCAATGCCTTGAGGAAACTACACAACAGTCACAGCTCATTGCTCCAGCTTCTGAAGGCACCATCTCAGCCTGGATTCCTCCAATTGGTTTGATGTCTCAAGCCTTGAAGACCTCTTGATGACCCTGCAACCATCTATCTATGCCAGAGGTAGAGAGAGTGCTTCCCTTCCTGGCCTAGCAGAACTAGTGCAATGGAACAAGGCTGTGAACCAACTTTCAGTGTCACCAGAGGTTTGCTCACTTCTCTGATTGTGTAAGCAGCAAACTGTTTGGCTCACTTAGCCAATTGCAGCAACTCTTCTGTGCAGCTTCCCCTAATGTAGCAACAGTAAGCTGAAATTGTTCTGTTGGCTCACAGTGCACTTTATCTTATGAAAACAGTTTGGGGAGCAGGAGAATGAGCCCACTTAGAGCCAAAGTTTATTGGCATAGTTTCTAGAACCCCAAAGATCAATTATAAAGACCACAAACAAACAAACAAACGAGTGTCTATTTAAAACATTTAAGAAGGCAATCTGATAGATCAAGTTTGGAATGGAGCCTTCATAGGATAGGTGGTGGGCCTCAAATGTAACTGTTTTTCTAAGCTCTCAAACCCAAGAATATTACCACTGGCTTTTACAGGTTTGGTAAATTAAGGATGCTGGTAAAGCTATACCAGCTTGGTGTGGGAAAAGTATCCAGGATTATCTGGGTGGATCCTAAATGTAAGAAAAAATGAAAGAGAGGGGTGTTATTACAGGTGTGTAGAGAAAGAGAAGGCCACATGACCACCTGAGTAGAAACAGGAGTGAGTAACAAGGGATACCAGCAGTCACTGGAAAACGGAAGATGCTCTGCTGTAGTTCAGGTGGTGACTGTCCCCCAAAGGGACATGTGTTAAAGACTGGTCATCTGGGTGAGACTTCTGGACAACAGTGAAACCTCTGAGAGCAAGGCAGAACCGTCTGGAAGGGCCTTGTGACAGCACTGGAATCAACTAAAAGAATGCCTCTGTGCAGGTCTCCGGAGGCATCTAGGAATGACAAATGGAGAGGAGGGAGCCTCTTCCCCCAGAGTGGGCCGCACGTTGGCTGGTGGCCCAGATACACAGAGTCCGACGAACACTCAGTGCCTCCTGTCTTTGCTTCTTGCTGACAGGATCTGGCTGCATCTACCCCCATCAGAATTCTGCTACTGCTGCCAGTGTATCCTTTACTGACCCCAGAACCTGACCTCTTCAGCCTTCCAACACAGGCTGAGGACCAGTAGCTGTCCAGGAATCCTTCAGGCTCCCAGTGTCTGACTAGGAGTGCTGATAGATCCAGTTTCATGGGCTGAGCAGCCACCAAGTCCTCAACCCAGCATCTCTCTCTTTTTTCCTGCTCCCTAACTCAACATATAAGAAAGAAAGAAAAGAAAGGCACTCAGGAAGCTGAAGCAGGAGGATTGCTGCAAGCTAAAGGCCAGCCCCATACATAGTTGTAATCTGGACAGTTTGGGCCACCGCATGAGACCTTGTCACCCAACTCAGGTTCAAAATGTGACTGTGAGTCAAAATAACCCTTTTCTATAATTTGTCAGCTAGTTCCCCTATTGTGTTAGAGAGACAAGAAGCTCACCAATATAAAGTTGGGTCCCAACAGTGAGGTCATTAATTATTGATATTCTTGATGACAGAGGAGCCTACAGCATTGGCTTTTAGGAAGATTTTGGAAGAGCATGGAGGAGCAAGCTGGAGGAAGACTGACTATTTGGATCAAAGAGGAGACATGTGGTAAGATTTAGTTTTTTAAATTGACCCTTGACAAAAAACAGAGCTCATGCAAATAAATATGTGTCCAAGAAGGATGCAAGTGCTAGAAGGGATAAAGAGCAGGCAAGTGATCTATGGTGGAAACAGTAGGAAAAAATGTCAGGAGTCCATCACAAAACTCCCCATGACCATCCCACTCACGCAGTCCAAAGGGACAGCAATGCTAATTGGTTTTAGAGGTTTCTTTTTTTTCAGTACCGAGGATTGAACCCAGAGTCTCTCACATGCTGGGTTTCATCCTCAGACGTTTCAAAGACTTGCTAGGACTGAACCCATTCATAAAAAAGCCGCAGGATGCTCTGTATACCCAGGACCACCTCAGGAATCATTTTCCTGGAATATTTGTATTTGTCTAGCCTGATAACCAGAAGCCACTGCAGCTAAGGTGCAGGCAGGCCCCAGAACAGCGCACCAGTGGCAGACCTTGGCTTCACACACCTGATGTTGGTCTTGTAGGCAGGCAGTATGCGACAACTATGCAAAAGAGACTTCTACAAAGATTCCAAAGAAAAGAGGGGAGGCCTGGTAGTATCCTGCAGACTCACAGTCCCTGCCACAGACGCTGGGCGAAGCACGGGACTATGAGCATAAAAACCAAAGCTCAATAGAGACCCTCAGGGTGTTAGAAAAGTGTGTCATTTTCCTCAAACCCTAACAAAATACCCGAGACAGCTGCCTTATAAAAAGATTTCTTTTGGCCACAGTTTTAGGGGCTCAGGATCATGATCAAGCAGATTCATGGTTTTGGGGTCTCTAGTTTCTCATGGCCAGAAAGCAAAAGAAAAAGTGGAAAGAGTGGTTGTCTTAGAACTCCCTTGGAAAGTGCATCCTTCACACTTCTACTTCCTGCACATCCCACTGCTTCCCCACCGCACCACTATGGACATCAAGTCTTTAATGTGAATTTTGGGGACACAGTCTACAAAGTGCAGCCTTCTGCCCGAGGCTCCGAGGCTCATGGTTGACATCTCACACTGCCAAGTGCATTCAGTCCCCTTAGAGTCTCTGCAGCCTTAACTTTTCCAGCGTCTCTCACAACACAAGCTGAGCCATGAGTCTGCATGAAAAGTAAATAGGTTATATGTCTCCAAGATACAATGGTGGGTGGGCACAGAGTGTGCACCCATATTCCAAAATGAAAAATAGGAAGATGGTGAAGAGGAACGGGCCCACGTAAGATGGAAACCCAGCAGGCAGCATTCATGTCCCTTGTGAGGCCCCTGTTGCATATTCTGGCTTGAGAGCTCCCAGGGGTCCGGGCAGACCTGCTCCTACATAGGTGGTTGGCACACGAAGGTTCTTTCTGGCAGGGTTTGCACATTGCTGGAGGGGGCCTAGCTAGCATTTGTATGTCGACTGTCCCCCATAAAGGACTGTGTGTTAAAGAACAGGTCCCCAGATTTCGGTGATAAAAAGTTAAAATGAGGCCCCAATGGGTTGGCCAAATTCACTTTGAAAGATACCAGGTTTTTTTCTGCACACATATAAAATATTTCCAGGATTAAAACACAGAATATAAACATGTCTAAGTTTTCCTGAGAATGCAGGTGAAAGGGTTAATCATCCTGCCTGGCACTTGCTCCCTCGTATTCTCTTAACCTTTCCTCCCTCTCTTCCCCTCTCTCAAAGCCTGTGCCATTTCTAATAAAACCTAACCAAGTTAAACTGAAAATTTACTTCTACAGCTCATGTGACAAACCACTCTCAAAGTCAAAATATTCCACTTTATTTTTTTCCAGCCATGTTTGGTTTAACAGATAATTAGTAAAACTATCAGCTCTTGTTTATTACAAACATTACTTCATTTATTCAGCAAATTCATGATGAGTTCCAACTATGCCTCAGGCACCATGCTAGACACCAGGCAACATAACAGTGAATGCAATAGATTTAGTCCTTGACTTATTTACTGATTAATAAAGGAGACAGCTATAAATTGGCCAACTGTGGGAGGTGCCAGGACAGAGAGAAAGAGGCTCCTTGGAAGTGGTACTTGTATATCCAGAATATAAAAACCTTAACAACAAAAATAACAAGGCCAATAAAATATGGGCGAGTGATCTGAACAGACACTTAGCAGCAGAAGAAATCCAAATAGCCAATATATGAAGAAATGCTCAGTATATTTAGCCATCACGGACTCGTTCCCAGCATTCGGGAGGCTCAAACAGGAACACTGCTAGTTTGAGGCCAGCCTGTGTACAGAGCAAAAGTCCATCCCCTCCCCCTAAAAAACAAACATACACACTGAAATTTCATCTCATCCCAGTTAGAATGGCTACTTTCAAAACAAACGAACAAACAAACAAACAAATGCATGCTGAGGATGATTTGAAGGAAAAAATATCTTATACATTGTTGGTGGGGGTGTAAATTAGTCCAGCCACCATGGGAATCAGTTTGGAGGTTCTTCAAAACACAGAGAACAGATCCTCAGTATGACAAAGACACCCCATTCCTGAATATGTGAAAGGAAGTCAGGAAGAGTATGTGCACGTCTGTGTTCAGCGAAGCTCTGTTCACAATTAGTCTCGGGCCAGTCAATAGCCAAGTGGATAGTGATATGCTGTATTAGTTATAATACAAACAAAGGTGTTCATGTCCTTACAGGAAAGTGGGTGGGACTAAAGGAGACTGTGTTAAGTGATATAAGCTAGATATAGAAAAGTGGCATGTGTTTTCTCTAGTACGTAGAAGCATAAAGGAAACAAGATGACCGGTGATGGTGTTACACGCCCTTAATCCCAGAATTTAGGAGGCGGAGATATGAAGATCTTTGTGAGTTCTAGAACATCCTGGTCTACAAAGTGAGACCCTGTCACACACACACACACACACACACACACACACACACAAAAAAAAAAAAAAAAAATCCAAGCAAGCAACAAAACAAAACAATCAGAAATCAAACAAAACCTCACAAAAGCCCTCAAAGTAGAAGTGTGACTATTAAGGAACAGAAAGGTGACTAGGGGGAGTGGACAGAGAATGACAAGAGGGGGAGTGGACAGAGAGACAGACAGGAGGGGGAGTGGACAGAGAGTGACAAGAGGGGGAAGGGGGGAGGGTAAGGATGAGCAAGACACAACGCAGGCATGTGAAAATGTCACTGCAAAGCCAGTGGGTTTGAGCATTTAGTAAACACTGGGTTTTTAAAGTGGCATTTGCGTTGTAGAGGTGAGTGGAGGGAAGGTCTCACAAACAAGGGCAGATGGAGAGTGAGCTCCGTGTGTTCAAGGAAGACGTGGAAGGAGGAAGGGCGTCACAGGATGAGGTGGGAGGGCCGCAGGGGAGAGAGGACCTTGTGATTAAAAGGCAGTGGCAGTCACCTCGGCTCCCTTTCTCCTCTTGAACAGCCCAAAGTATCGGGAGCTAGAGGCCCAGTAACTAAGAAACATGTCAGCAGTGGGCTTTGATGTCTCCTTTGCTTAGACTATGCCCAGTGTGACATACAACAGTCCCCTTCTGCTGCCTGCAGATCAAGATGTAGAACTCTCAGCTCCCTCTCCAGGACCATGTCTGTCTGCATGCTGCCATGATTCTCACCATGATGATACTGGGCTAACCCTCTGAACTGTGAGTCAATCCTAGCTAAATGCTTTCCTTTTCAAGAGCTGCCATGGCTATATTGTTTCTTCACAGCAATAGAACCCTAACTGGTCTCCCTGCACTGGTTTAAATTATATTTATTTATTTGGGACAAGACCTCAGTTTGTAGCTTTGGCTGGCCTGGAAGTTGCTATGTGGAGCAGGTTGGCCTGCAAGTCTCAGAAATCTGCCTCTGACTCCTGAGTGCTGGGATTGAAGGTATGCACCACCACACCCAGCCCTAATTTGCACTTTCTTTCTTTTGTGTGTGTACATGTGCCATGGCACATGTGTGGAGGTCAGAGGGAAGTTTTCTGGACTTGGTTCTCTCTCTCTCCACCGTTATGTGTGTTCTGTGGATCAAACTCAGGCTGCCAGGCCTGTGCTAGAAGCATCTCTACCCTCTGAGCCACCTCACCAGCTCCTTCTTGTTTTAAATAAGAGATGCTTAAAATAAAGAGAAATATCAATTAGGAAGAAAATATTCATGTTCAAGGGCTAATTTGAATTACTTGTGAGCATACGGCATATGGCAGCAATGTTGAGTTTAGGTCAAATTAAACCCAAGGAAGGGCTGAATCTTAGCTCAGTTGCATATGAATTGCACCCCAGGGCACAGGTCTCATTTAAAAATACATAGACTTTGACCCTAAAATTAAATTTCCAAATTTGAAATCTCCAAGACTGTCAGCTTTTATGAATTTGTTCACATGGCCAAGGACTCAGGATCTACACGTCACTGTAGTTCAGAGGGTGTCATGAACTTTTTCAGGACTGGGGACGGAGGGTGGGGAGGGCATAGAGTCACAAAGAGATAATCCTACACTTGGCCTTATGAGGCAGGCTAGTCAAAAGACAATAGGCATATTATAAAATAACCACCAGGCTGTGTGTGTGGTGTGTATGAAATACAAATAGACTTCATGTTCTGCTTTGGGTCCCCTCCCAAAACATCTCATCATTTATGTATAAATTCCTGAATCTGAAAAACAAAATAAAACAAAACAGAATGATCAGAAATCCTGAAACACTTCTGGTTCCAAGTATTTTGGATAAGGGACTCTCAACCTATTCTACAGCTAAACCTCAAAATTCGAAATTACTGAAGATATCCCTACTTAGGGTCTTTAACTGGAAACCCATTCACTTCTCTATGTCCTCCATGCAGTAAGGGAATTAGAGGTCATGTTTTTAGCTACTCCCTGGTTGAAGGAAAATGGAAACATGGGTCTCAGTTGAGTGCGTCAAGCTGTCATGCTTGTATCCAGTGCCAGCTGGGCACCTGTTGCCAGGGCCAGCAAAGAACTCTGGGGATAAATTCATCCTGCCCTTCTATACTTGACAGCAAACAGGCTGTTTCTCTCAGACCGTCCTCCCCCCCTGTGCAAGCCACTTCATTATGTGAAAAACCTCTCTGCTTAAGTGATATTTAGTTATCAGCTTGCAACTTAATATCTAACAAATTAAAAACAAAATTAACACAGAGCCAACATCTTTCCATTATATGTTGTTTTAAGAGAGAAGCATCTCCTTGCAACAGATAGCTTTTTTTTTTCTGCCTCAGAATACAGCCGAAAAGAGCCAAGAGAAAAATAAAACATAAAAACAAATGACTTATTTCAACTCTCTAATTAGCGTTGCTACAAATTTGTTTTATGCTAGAGTTGTTTTGTTGCTAAAATATTGGCTTCCTTGTCACTCCCCCCCACCTCCCCGCCCCCACATCCCGCCAACTTAGGTGTCATTTCATCTTCAACAGACAATGTATCCACCGTGTAAGGATGGCAGAAAAGGAAGAGAAAGATGGTCACCAGGACACTGACAGTGGCAGGCATCACATTATTAGGGGCATGTCACTGGACAGAGAGGCTAAGGATGCATCATTAACAGCCCAGCTCCGAGCTCATCACCCATCTGAAGGGTTCCACATGCCTCAAGCGAAAACACAGACTATTTTGCTTGCAAAAAGTGCTATACACAGTAAGCAAAGGGACTGAACAACATTTAGTGCTTTGTAGGTCATTTAAGGTGGTGGGATTTGTAACCAGCCATGTGCTAGGCTTATAGTAAGCAGGTCAGAAAATGTAGCATCTTTCTAGACCAGAGGCAGAGTGGTCATTACATAAAGAATAACCTTCCTCAGACACTGACAAACACAATTCCATTCTCTGGCTTCAAACACGATAGACCAGATCATTGCCTGTGTTTGCGTCTGAGGTTGCATTGTAGAGCTAGTACATGGGCCCAGCTAGGGCTTCTGGCTTAGGAGACATGGTGAAGCCCTTATTTTTGCCTATGCCTGAACCCTAAAATCATTGTGGAACTGGGGGACACAAAAACACTGATTCTCCTGACAGAGAAATCAGAATACCAAGATAACATGTACGAGAAGAAAGTGGTCCACAGATGAAAGCCGGATTCTGAGAGTGGCCTATGATAGTGCACATGGGTGGGAACACACACTTTTGAGAAGGTAGTTTCATTTATGGCTTTGCTGTGGGACTTTCCATATGTTCACTAGCCATTCTGAGCATCTTAATGTCCATTACATGATATATGTATAAGGGTGCTTATGCACGTGTGTACCCCTCTTCCCTGATGGCATTAAACTGTGACCTTTATGTGGGTTCTGGGGATCCAAATTCAGGCCCTTTATGCTTTGCAGGCAGGGTCTTTAAGGAACAAGCCATCAGCCAGACCCTAGACTTACATGTGTATGTAATGTGGGGTTAAGTTCAGTGACTGCTTAAAAATATGGAGTTCTTCCAAATCAATGAGGCTCAGCTGGTAAAGATGCTTTGCCTCCAAGCCTGACCCACTGAGTTTGTTCCCAGGAGTCCATGTGTGGAAGGAAGATAACTGATACCCCCTGAACTTCACATGTATGCTATGCATGCACACATATAACAATAAATGCCAAGAAAAAGTTAAAAACATCATATTTGAATCATGTTGGTATGTTTGAGAGCACTCTGTCCTGTGTCCTTACTTCTTATGGGGAAAAAAAAACCTACTGTTTTCATAGATTTACAAAAGGTCCCAGGAACTAAGAAAGATGTGAAGAAGAATCTTAGTCATGTAATGCAGAAGACAATGTGTATGCCATCAAAAATGGAGAAGTAAGTCCAACTGGTGTCTAGCTAGAAGCCTCACCCCTACAGACTACCATTCATGGTACTGGAAGGTACTCTGCACACTATCAGAAGAGAAAAGGCAATAAGCTATATCCTCATCTATAAACCCTTTGACCTACAACAGTGACTTGCCTGCAAGACACCGCAGTGTAATAGTGGCACACGTGTTATAGGAATAACCAACTACTTTCTGATCAGCTTTAAGGTCTACTCCATCACATGGAACCCATACCTGACACTGCTAAAGTGGCCAAGAATCTGAGACTAGATAGCTGGTGGGCCTGGGAGAGAAAGTTAATACTATTTTTCTGTTATGGGAACATAATAATAAAATGATTCCTAATGCCATGCCCATAGAGCAGTGCCTCGCTCATACCTCATTAGAGAAACTTCTCCTTGTAGCAGACGGAAACTAACACAGAGCCCTACAACTAGACAATGTGCAGACAGCGAGAGACTTTGGAGCACTCAGTCCTGAATGTGATGTCTTCATCCAAGCCCTTCCTTTACGGCTCAGGGAATCTATGCATAAGAGGAGGCAGAAAAAGTTTAAGAACCAGAGGTGATGGTTGACCTCAGGGAACATGTATTCCAGAAACAACAGGGCTGATGCATATATGAATTCATAGAGGCTGTGGAAGCACCTACAAAGCCTGCACAGGCTCAAGACAGATGGGGTCCCGACACTGAGAGAGGAAAGTGGATGATACCTGTGGGCAAAGGGAAAGTCAGTTTTCTCCAATGGAGTCTCTCTGGGTTTATTAACCACACTCCAAGGCAAACCTCAGGCCCAGGAGTAGTTGGCCAACACAAAACAAACTCAATGGTATTTTCGCTTTGTTTGGACATTTTTTTTGTCTTTTTGCTTGTTTGATTTCCATTTTTCTGGGGTCAGTATATTATTGTTTGTTTGTTTTGGAGAGAGAGAGAAAGAGAGAGAGAGAGAGAGAGAGCAGGGGAAGCTCAGAGGCAACACTACAGCCCATGAGTAAGTAGGTGGGATTAAGTAGGTGGTGGAGTAATGGGAGAGAAAGAAGCGAGCAAGCAGGAGTGGAGAAATGGAAGACAGAGAAGCTGAGCGAAATGTGTGCTATGAAATGAGGCCAAGCTGGAAACTTGGAGGCAGTTGGGTTGCTGTGCTTGCTCCTTGGGAAATGGTGAATTACACTGTCCATCAATGGAACCAGTAACAAATGCAAATACCAGTGGGACCTATGCCTTCTTCCTTTGAGAAAACCAGCCACTTATGTGAGTTGCCATGAGTCTCAGGGCTGCAGCTTAGCCCAAGAGGAAGAGCAGTGTCCGCAGAGTGGAGGCCCACAGCTGCCTGGCTGTGTCCTGCTGTGCTTATTTCTCACCCGTTGGCCTACTGGTAATCTCTAGTTGGCTATGGTGGTGGTTCAACCACAAGACTGGACCACTCTGTTGAATTAGTTTTGCTGTACTGTGTTTAACTTTGGGTTTATTTCTTTTGGAATCTTTGGGCTGGACATTTGAAAATACCTAGAGGCCCCACCTGCCTTGTGGTCTTCTCACAGTGGGAGCCACTATGGTGTGCAAGTATGTAGTGGAGAGATGGGAGAGAGAGAGAAGCCAGTCTTAGTTTGGGTTTCATTGCTGTGAAGAGACACCAGGATCACGGCAACTCTTACAAAAGAAAACTTTCCACTGGGGCAGGCTTACATTTTCAGAGGTTTAGTCCATTATCATCATGGCGGGAAGCATGGCAGCGTGCAGGCAGACATGGTGCTGGAAAAGGAGCTGAGAGCTCTACATCTGCATCCAAAAAGCAGTAGAAGGAGACTGTGTAGCACACCAGGGGAGGCCTGAGCACATACCTCAAAGCTCACCCTGACAGTGACACACTTCCTCCAACAAGGCCACACCTATCCAACAAGGCAGCACCTCCTGATAGTGGGCCAAGCATTCACATGAATCTATGGGGGCCTTTCCTATTCAAACCACCACAGAAGCCGAATGACTTGATCTCTATGAAGAGAGGTGGATCTGGAGACACAAGGGCGGAGAGGAGCAGCCTCCTGTGAGTAGCCTTGCCCTGCCACAGGAGGCCATGGTGAAGTCTCAACCTATGCTGCTACTGAGGGCCATGTCTGGTTCTGCAGCCATGCAGTGGCAGGGGTGTGGGTTGGTACATATCTGTGGCCCCTGTTACCACCAAATGCCAGGCAGACGTCCCTGATCTGGGCTTCTGCCTTGTACCAAAGTGCTACCAAAGTGCTGGGTAAAGGCCCTCACTGGCTCTGGCACTCCAGGAAAGCTGGACCCACCCCTTAGTAGATCTCACCCAGATAGCACATAGGAGAGGCAGCCAGAGGGGGGCGAGCACCGGCTACAGGGAGGTGGTGTGGGCTTCTGAGAGATTCTCTCTCCATCTGCCCACTACCACCTGCTGCAGGAGGGAGACCTGGGACTGAGGTTGTGAGAATGAGTGGGACAGCCGACCCCTCCCCTTACTGGCTGCAGCATTCCGGATAGCAGTCCTACAACTTGCCTGGGCAACACAGCAGAGCTGACCCTGGTGGGGGGGGGTGGTTGTGTGTGTGTGTGTATGTGTGTGTGTGTGTGTGTGTGTGTGTGTGTGTGTGTGAGAGAGAGAGAGAGAGAGAGAGAGAGAGAGAGAGAGAGAGAGAGAGAGAGAGAGCTAGCTTTGAAGACATGAATTCTAGAGAGCTGGCCTTGCCCATCTTCTTTTGTGTGATGGTGTGGGTGTGGGAGATATGCCTTCTTCCCCCTCTTGCCCCCTGCAGGAGGTATGAGAATAGGCCCTAAGGTCATGAGAGCAGAAGAGACTGCCCTGCCCCTCACTGGCTGTAACTTGTCTGGGCAGCTGAGCCTGCTGTCTAAGGTGTGGGTGGCTTGGCCCTGAGGGCAGGAGAGCAGGAGAGCTGCCCCACTCCACCCCCTTGTTGGTTGTGGCATTGAGTGAGCTCACTGGGGCAGCACTGGAGAGCTGACAGGCTGACCAACTGAGGTACCACCCAGGTCCAGATCCAGGGCTTTGAGTTGACGCACCCCAATATCTACCCTGACTATGAACTCCTGTAGTGCATGAAAGAGCTGGTCCTGTAGCTCCAAAGCTGCAGGATTTCCATGACACAGGGCAACACCAGGATATCCAAGAGGATACCTGGTGAGGATCCAGTATTGGGAGTGTAGCAGAAGCTAGCAGCCTAGAACCAGAGGCACAACTTGTTGGGATGAACTTTTGCATGTGGACAAAAGGGTATATAAAGTGGGACACACTACAGCTTCCACAACAAGGTGGGTTTTCTTTTGGGGGGTTCTGTTTGTTTGTTTGGGGGTTTTGTTTAATTTTTAAATTTTCTTTGGGGGCGGTTACAAGGATGGAGGGTGGGTACAAAGGGAGGGAGAGATGAGTGGGATTGGGTGCATGATGTGAAGTTCACAAGGAATCAATAAATTCAAAATAAAATTAAAATGTTGAAGTCCTTGCTGAGAGAGAGAGAGAGGGGCGGCGTGGGGAAGACCAAGTTGGATGGGTAAGGAGGTGGTAAGAAAAACATGATCAAAGTAAACTATATGAAGAAAAAATTTTTTTTCGGTTAAAACAAATCTTGGCCATGGCAGATTATGTGTAGAACTGGAAAATGACATTGAGAATAATCAAAGTTTTGCGTTGGAAGAGAGAAGTTACAGGAAGGTTTGATTTGCTCCATTCAGCTGAGAGTGAGTTAGTGCCCTGAAGACTGAGAAAGACAGTGAGTTTATATTGTTTAAAATGCAATATGATCTTTTGGCTCAAATAGCCTTAAGGCAGTAAATGAAGGATTAATTTGCCTCTGAAAACCATGTAAATTCTCTTTGTGAATTGTGCATTAACATAACTTTGCAGTATGACTTTGCACCGTAGGGAGAGAAGGCCCCACACTGCACTCTTCCTGCAGCAGTTAACCCTAGGGAGAAGAGCCATTACAGCAAAGATTTTGTGGATAATACCCTTCCTGTACACACTGCTGTTTTGATTTGGGCCTGCTTTTATGATCAGATAACAGAGCAAGTCTGTAGTTTTCCTAAACTACAACTTCCTCTTCCTCCTCCTTGCTCTCACCTGGTCATCCCCTTCAATACTGCCAGGAAGGAGAGGCCTTCCTCAAGAATCTAAGTGAGCACACTGTTGTTAGCACCAAAACAGACCAGCTCTTTGCTCAGCGACTCTGCATCAGCAACTCTGCAATGGAACGTGAAAATGTGGGAGATTTTCAGAATCATGGCACCTTCTTTCTGAGCCTAAGTAAACCAAGCACATCAAACTCCGGCCTCTGAAGTCTACAGAACTTTGTTTCCCAGAAGCAATAAATATCGCTGCTCTTGATTTATAAGCCCACGGAGGTCAGCCCAGGGATATGTGGGTTATTTTCAGCCTTGTGCAACACTCCACCGACTGCACTGGTATTGGAGCAATTCCAGTAAGTCTCCATATGTGAATACTGGAAAACTGTGAGGCATTTTTTTTTTCTATACAGGGCAAATTTTCATTCATCCAATTGAGTCATAACCTCAATTTATTGAGCCCAGGAATATACTAAATTCATCACTTCAGTCTCTTTCCCCTAGTTGTAGAACATCAGTGCAAGTAGCAGCAGCAGCAATAGAAACAGCAGCAGCACTGGCGTTTGAATTAGAGTCGAGGACTCGAGGATGGGTCTGTTGAATTAAATGAATGCCCTATTATCTAGGCTCCGTGCCTCTTGGACAACTTGTAAAATTAGACTCTCAGCAAGCAAAACACTCTCCTATCTAAATCCAACTGTAATTAATGGCTAATTTCCCTCATATTTCATTTCTCTCCTTTAACCTCCTGAATGTCAGCCTAGCTCTGTTTACACTTTGCTGCTAAGGCTCGAGACATGGAAATTGGTCAATTTCGCCACATTAACTGGGGTCCGGTTAGTGGTTAGTGTTTTTCACCAACTTAACAATAGTTTTTGAAAGAAAGTTGTTACTTCAAAAGCCTAGAAAGCAGAGGCATCCATCTGACTGTGAATCCTGTTTTCCTCTTCCTTTGTTTTATTGACCTTTTCTGGTGGACGTCTACCCTGGAAAAACTATTGGCTTCCTTAGGAGCAATCTTTCCTATTATATATGCTGCATGCTTTGTTGGTTTTTTTTTTTACATGAAATTTACACACATATCAAGGTATGTTGCTGTGCCGTACTCACAGTAGAGTGTTCTCTCAGGGTGAATGAAGGTTTGGCAGAGGAAATTGTTCTTCAGATGAAAGAAAGGAAGGCAGACACAGACAGACAGCTGTCCTCCTGGGTATACGTAGCTGGTGTAGAATATGTACCGTACGCTAATCTTATAGCTCACACACCACATTTCAGTAGACAAGCGGGGCATCAAATTCCCAATGAATGAAACACAAGGCAGGACACAGTTCACACCTGAAGAAGATAACGATGGGTAACATGGGCTTCAAAGATGGTCCTTTTCTCTTCTCTCATGGACCAAAGGGTATTTGATAGACACTATATTCCAAATATTATTCTAATTTTTTTAATTATTTAAAAAACCCAATGTGTATTGTCCCTGATTGTAACCAAAAGATACAGGCATTATAAATTCATGGTAGAAAAAGACTTAAGGAAAAACAAAATGAGGTGGGGGATGGGAGGTCAGATGGGGGAAAATATATGCTCAAAATGGAACTCATTGCTGAGAGCCACAGATGCAATACCTTGAACCTCAGGAGAGCTTTAATTAGCCTGGCTCTTTCTTGAGCGCATGCTCAGAAGCTCTGCTGTTAACTGTAAATTAGGGCATGGAAACCCAGCAGGGGCCTGACTGGGTTAAGGGGTGGGGGAGGGCAGGATCTTAAAGGGACAACAGTCATTTAAAAGGGCAGGTCCTGTTGGCCCCACCATTCCTGACATTGACCTTGTACCACAAGCCTACTCCACAGTTCGGGTCCCTTCCTCCTTTATGGGTGCCTCCACTCTTTCAGTCTGGCTTTTAGGACTGAATGAGGGGGTGTTTCTCGGTTTCACCCTGATTGTATTTGCAAAATATAATCTCTCTCAGTTCTGGCTGGCTTTACTTTGGATTTGACTTTGTTTCTTTGGCTGCCATTCTTTGGGTTTAAACTCTCTCAGTGGGTCTTGCTTTCATCTTTCCCACTGCTCTTGCATGCATTTTCCACCTACTGCGGCCAGATTAGATTATCTAAATCACATCTCTCCAATGGAGAGCGACACAGCAACCCCCTCACCTGTGGGACAGTCCCAGCTCCTGTCTGTTGGCCTCCCATCAGTCCAGGAAGCCTTTCTTCACACAGTCCTCAGGCTGCGTTGTCTGTTTTCAGAAGACAATTTCTTCTGGCAAGTGTGTCCCAATATATAGGATTAAAAGCAGGGACTAACTACACAGAATAGGCTTTGGTCAACTTAAAATATTTCGGCTTTTGAGTATAGGAATCAAAAGTCCACCTTCTATTTAACAATATATTAATTTAACTATGTGTCATATATAGTGTTAATTTTAATTTTTTTTTCACTTAAACGCTTCATGATATCAAAGTAAAGGGTTTAAAGTTAAATGCCTGGCTGGAGAGATGGCTCAGCAGTTAAGGGCACTGTCTGCTTTTTCAGAGGTTCTGAGTTGAATTCCCAGCAACTACATGGCTCACAACCATCTGATGCCTTCTTCTGACCGGCAGGTGTGCATGCAGGCAGAGCACTGTATATATAATAATAAATAACTTAAAAAATGAAATAAAGTTAAATGCACATTGCTGGGTGTAGTGGCACATGCCTTTAATCCCAGCCCTCCAGAGGCAGAGGCCAGCCTGATCTATAGTGTGAGCCCCAGGAAATAAAAGCCTGACATGGTGGCACACACTTTTAATCCTAGCACTCGGGAGGCAGAGGCAGGAGCATCTCTGTGAGTTCGAGGCCTGCCTGGTCTACAGAGTTAGTCTAAAACAGCCAGGCTGTTACACAGAGAACCTTGTCTTTAAAAACCAAAATAATAATAATAATAATAATAATAATAATAATAATAATAATAATAATAGTAAAAGAAATGTCTTTTTGTCCAAAATGGAATGAAGCCTTGTCTAAGTTTTATGCAACAAGAGCACTGATGAAGGAAAGACTTCCCCACAGCATCTGAATGAATGAGGACAGAACATGAGTGTCTGAGAGGCACTGCTAGAAGAGGCCCAAATGAATTAACAGCCCCCAGAGCATCATCCACACACTGCATCTGCCAGCTGACCCACAGCCTCCCAGGTTATTAAAAGAGCTTGCGCAAGGCCTGCTAAATAATACGTCACCACTACAATGAAAACACATAGCTTTTTTGCCTTCTTACTATTTCTACATTAAGAATAATTATTCTTAGCAATAAAAAATGTTCCAAATGTTTCTAATCAAAGCCCTTCATATGAGCCTTGAGTCACAGGGTTAGAGACTCAGGAAGCAGGGAAGCAGAGGCTGGTACCTAACTGCCCTCTACTTTTTATTCATTCTGAGATAGCAGGCCACAGTCACCTTGGCTAAGCCTCCCTAGAAACACCCTCACAGATATACCCAGAAGGTTGTCTCCTAGGTAATTTAGAACTTGTCAAACTGACAATCATTTACAAACATTTCCAGAGTGTGACATCATTATGTCCTCATGAGTTTTCTCGGACACAGTATTCCTAAAACCTTCTATAGCATCTTTATCACTATGCAAGGAGGAAACATACACAGAGTCTGTCTATATAGAATGCATAGACACAAGCATTGTGGGAAAGTGCCCAGTTCTGTAGGTGTTAGAACATGTTGGTGTCACTTCCAAAATACTAATAATAATGTGGTCCGTAGCTCCCAGGGCAGAATGGATAGAAAAACCAGGTAAAATCCCAGCACTTGGGGGCGAAGACTCATCTCTGAACTGAATTCCATCTTGGGCTACAAAGTGAGTCCCAGGCCAGCCAGGGCTACATAGTGAGACCTTGTTTCTAGAAATAAATGCAATAATCCAACAGACAGCCAAGAAAGTGAAAAGAAACACAGACTGGGATGGCAGAAATAATTTTGATTATATAATTCATAATAAATATGGAGGGATTTCTTCTCCTACTAAAAGGCCTGGTATTGTTGTATGTATCTTTAATCCCAGCCCTCAGGAGGTAGAGGCAGGCAGACTCCTGCGAGTTCAAGGCCACCCTGGTTTACATATCAAGTTTCAGGCCAGCAAGGGCTAAATAGGGAGACCCTGTCTCAAAAGAAAAAAACAAAACAAAACAACAACAACAAAAACCAACTCAACAACACGAAAAGAAGCCAAGCACACAAAGCAAAGGAACAAACAATAGACTATGAGGCTGAATGGAAAGTTAGAGACCAGGAAGAAGAATGGGAAAAAGGAAATCCTTCTTCCATAGACATCCAGAAGAAAACCAGGAAGTCCTCCTTTCATAGACATCTGGAAGAAAACCAGTAAACCAAAAGATGAAATAAGAGGATGTAAGGAGACGAGGCTACAAGAGAAGCATTAATGAAGACAAATGAGTGACTGGGTTGTCCTTTTGTCTTGAACCTAAAAATACAAATGTTTATTCTGGAAGAGGTTGATATGTTTATTAAAAACTGATAGAAGCCCTTAAGAAGTGGTTAGTATGAATGCTGGTGGTTTTAGTAAGATCACAAGACAGAATGTATTGAACCCAACAGACGGAAAGAAACCATGTTATCATCAACAAATATGATGTGATTCTTTTTTATTTTGTTTTGTTTACAATGAATACATGGTAGGTAACAGGAAAAGCCAAGACAGTTCCAGGATTTAACATCGTCTTTGACCATGAAATGTTCAAATAAATAATAAAAAATGTTAAAAATGGCACAACTTTTAACTGGAAAGTTGAAAAGAATGCTTTAAAATATAACTTACTGGTTAAAGAACAAATTGCAATGTCATGAAATACTTTAAAACAAAATATTGCTTAGGAAAACTTGTAAATAAGGGCAAACTGGTACTTATAAAATTGTACGCCCTTTGATATAATTACTCTTTACAAAGGAGAATCGTAGTGAGGTTGCAGGCCTTCGGTCTCAGCCTTCTGAAAGACAAAGGCAGGGGGACAAGTAGCTTAAGGACAGCTATATAACAAGTTCAAAGCCAACTTGGGCTACAGGAGACCTTATCTCAAATAAACCAAAGATGGGCAGGGAGACGCTTGAAAGCAAACAAGCTAAAGGCAGAAGCTAGCTAGCTAGTAGGAGTTACAGAGTAACAAAACTAAACAAATATAGGCAAACTCAAAGTCCACTAAGAACATTTTTATAGTATATTTCCTGTGTAGGAAAAATGCAAAACAAATAAATTATTTAGAAAAAATAACAATGTATCACACACTAAATAAGTATGTCATAATAAAAATAATGAAAAGTGAGGTATAGATGCAGCCAGATCATGATTTAAGAGAGCAAAATGAGCAAGTTTATTCCCAAAACAATCATAAATAAAAAAACTGAAAGATTGTTTTGGAAAAAGATAGTAAAGGTGCTTTAAGAAAGTTAGATCATGGTTAAAGGAAAGTTTTGCCAAATACTGTGTGTGTGTGTGTGTGTGTGTGTGTGTGTGTGTGTGTGTGTGTGT
>OU015753.1:57025802-57040173 GCA_907169655.1 Acomys percivali | reverse complement strand
TGTGTGTGTGTGTGTGTGTGTGTGTGTGTGTGTGTGTGTGTGTGTGTATGTGTGTGTGTGTATTTTGAGACAGGTGTCTCTGTCTGTCTGTTCTGGACCTCACTCTGTAGACTGGGCTGGCCTCTGCCTTCCCAGGGCAGTGCTGGCATTAAAGGTTTGTGTTATCACTGGCATAAGCACTTCGAGTTCATGTGATGTGACTGTTCCACTCACCACCTCCAGCCCTCTCATAGTCAACCACCCTGAGTATCCTTTTGCTAAAGTAATTAGGTAGAGGACCAGCAAAGGGTAGTTACAAACAGTCACCCATCATGCTCTGCATGGTGTTTGGAAGGTGGTTACTTTTAATTATCAAAACCTAGCCTCGACCCGGAAGGAAGTCTCGGCGAGCAACAGTGTAGATCAGGTTGGCCCTGGACATGCTTCTGAAGGGTTTTTTTTTTTTTTTCCCAACTGGGTTGAGTTAGGAAAGCACATCTTGAGGCCATTCCATGGGTTGGGCTCTGAAATAAATGAAAGAAAAGGAGAGTCAACAGAAAGCAACGACAAACTGAGCGGTGGTTTAGATCAGTGGCTCTCAACCTTCCTAATGCTGCCACCTGATAAAACAGTTCCTCGTGTTGTGATGACTCCTAACCATAAACTTATTTTCATTGCTACAATTCATAACTGTAATTTTGCTACGGTTATGAATCGTAATGCAAATATTTCATATGCAGGATGATATGCAACCCTTGTGAAAGGGTCATTCAGGTTGAGAAACGCTTGATTAGATATTTGGACTAGTAACTGTTAAACAAAAAAAGGATTAGGAGTGCGGGCCCAAGGGCATAGTCCCCACACTTCTGTGGCCCGTGATAGACCTTGGCAACCATGACCTGCCCTGTCTCTTGTCCGTGGGCCTTGTGGGCACTTCTCTAAGTGGGTATCTCGTAGCTTACATTTCACCCTGCACCTAAAGCGGGACAACCGAGGAGAAGAACAGATGCCTCTGGGCCTCCCCTCGGAAGGCTCTAGAGCTCGGAGCGGCCCCCGCATTCCACTGTTTTGTGCGAAGGAGCGAACCCCGCGGGACGCGGCGTGGAGCTCCCGGCCCCTCCCGTGAGTCCCCGTGGCCGCCCGCGCCGCACCCACTTCCTCTTTCCCTTCCGTGCGCCAGCCAACCGCTCGCCAAAAATTCCTGTCACTTCTGACAGGAAGCGGGGAGGCCGCGCCCGGGCGAGCAGCCGAGCATCTCCCGCTGCGCCCCAGGACGTGGCCGGCAGCAAGGTCCCGCCTGGGCCTGAGCCTGAGGCCCCGCCGCTGGGTCCTCCACGCCCCGGATCGGCCCTCTGTCCCCGCCTCGGTCCCCGTCCCCGCCGATCGGGCCTCCGTCCTCTCCTGGCCCAGTCCTCGGTACGGGTGCCCGGTCCTCGCCCCACTCTCAGCCAGGTCTCCAGCTCCAGCGCCGTGGCGGCTGGGTCCTCAGCCACCCGCCCGCCATGGAGGTGGAGGAGGCGTTCCAGGCGGTAGGCGAGATGGGCCTCTACCAGATGTACTTGTGCTTCCTGCTGGCCGTGCTGCTGCAGGTGAGTCCCCGGCTCCCCGCGGCTCGCGGGTCGCGCACTCAGCTCGGGGGCCCCAGGTGTGGCGCGAGAGCACAGGGCAGGAGGGGTCGGGCGCTGGCGCCGCGTGGTGGCGGGCCAGCCACTGAGTTCTCCCAGGCTGGCACCCCGGAGCCTGGCACTGACACCCCGGAGCCTGGCACCGGAGGTAGTTAAGAGATGAAAAACCACTACCTGGGATCAGCTGCCAAAATGAAAGGGAGTCGGTACCCCACCAGTGGCTATATAACCTTGCAGTCTAAGAGACAGCTCAGATAACCCTCCCACAAAAGGTCTGATCTAGCAAGGCTTCCTTCAGCCCTCCCTAGCTTGGGGGACTTCCTTTTAAGAGGGCTTTCCACGCATGGGATTTATTTCTCTCTGGTTTAAAGTTCTGCTGGGTTATTCAGCTCTGAGGCCAGCTTTAGACTGATGGTATAGGGAAATTATACCATTTACATAGTGTGATTCATCATATAGTTCTCAGAACCCATTTGCACACCTCTGCCTTGATTCTTGATTCTAGCTTCACTCTTTTAAAAAAAATTTATTAATTTATTCATATTACATCTCAATTGTTACCCCATCCCTTGTATCCTCCCATTCCTCCCTCCCTCCCTCCCGCTTTCCCTCTGCTCCCCTCTAGCATCACTCTTGTAATGACACTATGGAAACTGAGGCAGGAGAAGGCTGGCTCTCCTTTCGGGCAAATTCAAAGTCAGCCTGAGCTACTTAGCGAGTCCCTGGCCTGCAGGCCAGTGGTAAAGCCTAGCGTGGGCAAGGCCTTGAGTTCGATCTCTACCACCAGGGGCTGAAGATGAAGGTCCCTGCTGGCGAGGCTTGCGTTCCTGCGGTGAAGTGGGGTGTGACAGCTAGCCGGCAGTTACGGTGTGCTGGTATTATTCCAAGGGAAGCGCTTGCTGGCCATGGACGTAACCAGAGCCACGAGTTGCTTCAACATTTCAGTGATGCTGCGGCAAGAAGGGAGGCAGCGAGGTGAAAGTCGACTTATTGATTCTCTTTTCCCATTAAAATCTTCAAGAGTTCAATTGATTTTTACCACTGGCCAGAAAAATTGTTCCAGTGGCGACGCATGGAAATCCTTCTCTTAGGAGAATAAAGATTATTTAATACAGACATAGGGCTGTAACTGTAATGTCTCATCGGCATGTATATTGGTTTCTTTGACAATGTTCTGTCTGACCAAGAATCCCAAGTATATACTTCCTCCCTGAGAAATCCCTTCCCTACCTTTTTACTCACGAACCTTTGATTGACATGCACTCAGCATTTGCCAGGTTTTAGAGGGTTTTTTGTTGTTGTTGTGTTTTTTGTTTTGGTTTTTGGGGTTTTTGTTTTGTTTTGTTTTGTTTTTGCTTTTTTGTTTTTGTTTTTTGTTTTTTGTTTTTGGCAGTGTGTGATTATCTTGTAGGCGTGGGCTGTGTTTGCCACCATGTCCCTTCCTCCTCAGGAGTTCCACAGGAAGACTAGTTTATGAGGTAGTGTGTGTCTGACGTGATAGCCGGTTCTGCAGAAGCCCCTGCTATAAACAAGTGATGAGCGCTACACCATATGCACATTGAAGACCTTACTATATCATAGTCTAAGCCCAGCCCACAGCAAGACAGGGAGGGGTTCAGCCATGAAGAGAACCTGTTTGTACCTAGGAAGAGCTTTCTAACAGTGATTTCAAAACATGATAACTAGTCAGTCACCAGAGTTCTCTGTGGATTAGAGTAAGGTTAATGCTGCTCCCGAGCGTAGAGCTTGATTGAGCCTTGAATTAGTCAGGAACACACACGTACACACACACACACACACACACACACACACACACACACACACGTACACACACAGTGGAGGAATGGACTTGCCAGCAAGGAGAGCAGGCAGGCAAAGAACACAAACTTTCTTCTTTCATGTTCTTTATATAGGCTGCTAATAGAAATATGGCCCTGATGAAAGATGTATCTTCCCACCTAAAAAGATCTGCATTTAAAGAGGCTCCTCCCACTTAAAATGATTCAACCTAGGGGGAAAAATGCCCCACTGGTTACCCAGCCACTTGGTTTTTAGTTCACTCTGGATGTAGTTGACAACCAAGGACAGCTGTCACAGGCTTCCTGAGGGTTGTGATGAACTGGGAACTTTTGGCCTATTGCTTATACCAGTTTAAGTGTGCAGGGCCCTGAACCATACTTGCCTCAGCATGGTCACGGAAACAGTGGTTGCCTTGGTAAAGTAGGACTTTTCTTTGGATGACAGGCTCTCAAGTAATGGCACAGAGACTTTTTATGTTTATTATTAAAGTTTGGCCATAGTTTTGGCTTGTTCCCAACTAGCTCTTACATTAAATTAATCCCTTTATATTAATCTACGTTCTGCCACATGGCTTGTTACCTTTCCTCAATCTCCCAGTCCTGGGCACCCTTTTTCTTTTACCACATCTGGTTGGTGAATCCTTCCTCCTCTTTCTTTCCAAGAGTTCCTACCTCTGCCGGAAGTCCTGCCTTCCTCTTTTGCTTTTGCTATAGGCTGTTCAGCTCTTTATTAAAAACTAGTCAGGAGGTGTTGGAGGGAGTGTTTAGAAAATATGATGCAGCCGAAGGTAACAATACCAAAGTCCAGCCTGTACTCAGCTCTCTGCTGGTACAGAAATCAGCACTTGAATAATACAAAGATGGTCTTTACATAGTGCACAAAAAGAGCATCCAGCACCTTGGACTGCATGTGTGTAACACAGATCGAGCTGCAAATTCTTTAGATGCTTTCCTCTTGGGGAGGCTGTGAAGATACAGGAAGCTCCAGGCACTGCAGAGGGCTCCTTTGGGTCTGGAATACCTCAAGAAGTGGGAGTTGAGTTAGGTCTGCACAGCAGGCCTGGCAGGGCCACCCACAGCTTCTTGACAGTGCCCTGATAGAGCAGGTATCACCTTCCAAGGAAGCACAAAAGAAGTCATTACAAATATGAAAGCAGATGATGTGATGAGAGAGTGGAAAGAACTCTGGTCCTGACATCTTATCACTGCTGGAAAAAAAGAAAAGAAAAAAAAGGCGAAGTGAACTTATGCAAATGACTCCTCAGTCATCAACAGGCCTTTGGAGGTGGCTGGTCATGGAAGCTTCTTTTGCAGATTTACAGGGGTTTTTAGTCATTAGCATTCAATACTTTATCTGACCTATGTGAATATGAGTCTGGCATAGACTAAACAAGTCAATTAAAGAAGTGTTTATAACTATCTTTTTGGATTTCAGTTTAAAGGTTTTCTTAAAATTGCTCAACACTTAGTATGTAATAATTGATATAATTCATTGACCCAGAGGTTTTTAGAACAATAAATTGTGTCCTCACCACAGTTGAAATCTATTTTATGACAATAGGTAATCAAAGCTAAAGGCACACATATTGGTAATCTTCTGTATGGTTTTCTTGACAAAAGCTCAAACAAACCAGTGTAGGGGAGAGAGAGAGAGAGAGAGAGAGAGAGAGAGAGACAGAGAGAGAGAGAGAGAGAGAGAGAGAGAGAAGAGAAGAGAAGGGAAGAGAGGAGAGAGCAGAGGGGAGAGGGGAGAGATTATAGAAAACAAAACAAAACAGTTCTTAAGAGTGTCTACCAAGGTCACATTTTCCCAGAATTTTTAAATATGCACATAGCTATCTTTTTGCAGAAATGTATATTCTCACTAGGTTTTGTCTCTGGGCAATGTTTTGATGCCTTGCTAGTGTTTAGAGGTAAGTCCACTAAAGAACGCACATGGAGAAGACACTCTTGAAGCCCAATAGAAAGTCTGTATTGCTGGCCATAAGCTACACAGGGAGCTTGCCCAAGTCATGCAGCCTCAAACCTCACCATCCTCTGTCTTATAATGCATAAATACCACATCCCAGCTGACACACTTTGGTTAGCAAGAACAGTTAGCAAGAAGCAAAACTACAGAAACCAAAAAGCAAGGTTAGTACATTTAGGGACTTCTGGGTCCTGAAACTGTGGACTAGGTCTTTGATTGGTTAGGTCTTTCTTCCTGTTTTGTCAGCTATTGATGCCTAGATGCTGGGTTCTAAGGTCAGAGTGGTGCCTTCAACATGTCATCGGTGTGCTAAGATCAGGGGCCTGTTGAAACAGTCACAGTTGTTAACATTTTAATTTTGTAACAATTGCAGCATAAGACCTTTCATATATGACCATAGCTTAGCTTGCTTATCAATTTCTCGTTTCCGGTTTAGAACCACACACTGCAGTGCTAGACCCTACTTTGTCCCTGGACCTCACCTCTTGCATGTTGGTTGACACTCCCTTTCTCAAGCACAAGGAGAAAACATTACCATTACCTAATAGCACACTTCTTAGGCCTCCATGGAAATAACCTAGAACTATTACCGTTTCCTCCAAACTCAGCTGTGTGATGTTCCTAAAAGTTTTGGACCTGAGTTTGGTTCCCAGCACCGATATCAGGCAGTTTACAACTACCTGTAACCAGCTCAGGGATCCCACATCCTCTTCTGGTTTCCACTGACAGACCTACACACACACACACACACACACACACACACACACACACACACCCCACACACACATTGTGGCATACATTTACAAAGACGCATACATTAAAACAAACAAATGAGCAAAGAAGTGACTCAGAATATATTTTGGCTCTGGTGAGAAACAGTCTTGGTCTGCCCCCTTGATCCAGAAAGTCTCTCCCTATTAAGGTTTGGGAAGCCCTGGTGTATACTGTTCCCATAGTACATGCAAATATGCTGTTCAGTCCAGAAGTATCCCATTGGACCCTCTGGAGAGGCTAGTTAGACGGGAGCGCCTTAGGCACAGACATGCCATTAGCATCAAGTTGAACTGTGAAGTTTAGAGAGGTGTGACTGTAGCTGAGCTTTAGACTCAGGTCTGAGATCCACATGCACTCCCAGCACACAGTAAGTCACACCAGGGGGGTAAGTAGGCCAGGGCAGAAAGCTTGGGTGCTGACCAGTTAGCAACTTGGATTTTAGGAAAATAATCCTGCATCCATTAATATGTTTTGACCAGAAGGGTTTCCTGAAGAGTTTCAGGCACTCGAGCTGGATTAGGGTGGAGAAGAGAGATACCAGTCGTTTAGAATGGGTGAGTGCCACATCTCAAACCCCTCAAATACATCCTTACCAGTAAGTCACTCAGTCCATATCCAATAATGCTCTCTGCTCCAGACACTGGGCATGTGGTCTTGCTTTCATGACTAGGGGCTTCTTCACATGGTATTTCTGGTTGACCAGTTAAACAACTGAGTCCTAAGCACATGAAAGACCTGGTAGTAATGGCAGCAATGAGATCAACTTTGGTTTTTGCTCTTTATATTCCCCTGAAAAAGATCTGTCTGGAAAGTTAAGTAACCCCACTCTTATCTTGGTTTTGATGTTACAGGAAACCGTAATTGCCTCGTATCTTGTTCCAACTCACAGAGTAAACATCAGGCATAGCCATGACTTCACGGCGCAGGGTTGTGATGGTTTCCCGAGACGTACAATGAAAGCCCATAATGGTGTTACTACAAAATTACTTTAGAAACCTTCACTTTCAGAAACTTAAATTTCCAATACCCTTGAGTCATTTTGTAATTGTAATTACACTGCGCGGGGGGGGGGGGGGGGGGGAAGTTGGGGGAATTCAGCCATCTGTGGCACTTGTTCCTCCCCGGAGCTGGAGCCAGAGGAGATAATGATTTATCTGAGATGTTGTTGGTCCCACTCAGAAGGAGAATAGATGGTGATAGATGGTGGTTTCTTACCGTGGCTTTAAAGGCCCTCGGCTGATAGGTGTGATTTCATTAGACAAAAATGTGGGTGAGCGTACACATGGTAATGTCAGAGTGATGGTAAAAAACGAGAGACTGCTTTCTTCTCGGGGGACAGAGTAGGATATGAACTGTATGAATGTATCACAGTCATAAATGACGAACCAAGGAAAAACACCCCCATGTTCTGTGTGGGTGGTACATCCCATGGCTGGTGGTGTCATCTCTGACTTCCTATGACCGAGTAACCCCAGGCTGTGCTCTGGTAAGTAAGACTGGCATTCACATAACTGTGGACTTTGAACCTCATGCCTCTGACTTAATCTCGTGGTGGCCCTGCGTGATATTTATTACACAGCATGGCTGCTACCTGCCTGCTGAGTGTCCCTGATGAGTAGCAAAGCCGAGCATGACCATGGGCTGGCACTGCATAGACGAGTTGCATACTTGTAGCCTTTGTGTTAAGATAAAATGATGGACCCGTGTATTAAGGGCCTTGAATGTGCAAATGGGTATGTGTTCATGCACACTTATGCTTGTCTATAAAGGGAACCGAGAAGACGTTGTGAGGGGTGGGGAAGGCAGAGAGGATGAGGAAGCTGGAGAGTGTTCATTCTTCTTCAGAGGGCTAGCAGTGAAGCAAGCTTACGCTCCTTGAGACATATAATGCTGACTACAACATTTCCATCATTCTCTGTGAATAAGGCGGTATAATGGCACCCATTCATTTTCAACTGCTTTCCCCCAACTGTAGTATTCACCAAGAATGCTCTGTCTTTCATAATGAGGTACATCTCAGATGAGAGGACCCTTTAGAGCATTTCCTCTTTTATCTGAAATGTTGCTTATCCTAGAGCACTCCCAGATAAGAATATTATGTGCTAACATATATTCAGCAGAAACCTAGGCTAAGAGTGATACATGGCTTATATTATAAAAAAGCACGTGCTGTTATCATTGGTGTCTTTCCTGGCCGTTTATTCATCCCCATTGAGTGTGGGAACCTTGGGTTATTTACTTTGGGACACCAAAGACGAAGCAGGCATAACAAATATGCATGAGCAGAACTTCTGGGCCACTGGAGAGGCAGCTGAGTTGGTGAGGAAGCAGGTGAACGAAGCTGACTTTCAGAGAATGAGAGCAGCTTTAGCATTGCTGACAGGAGGTGGTGCCTGGGGGGGGGGGAGAGCAGGATGCACAGGCGTAGAAGAGGGCACAGGCAGAGAAGGAATGCGGCTAGTTGGTTTTGCCTGATGAAAGGCTGTGCTTTGAGTCATCCCCTGCATTCCCTTGGCCCGTGTTTTTCATTTCTTTATACCCATCAATTAAATTTCAGCAGATTGTAATCAGAGGGGCAGTTACTAAGTGGATGAAAGTGGCTTTGTAATTATAGCGACTGCTAGATGTGTAATCTATTTGTTCTTGTGATTATTAAGGTTTTTATTTTTATAAGCTGATTGCCTCCTCTTCTAAAATGTCCTTAAGAGTATGCAAATAAGGTCCATGAAGTATGCAAGCCTAGAAACATATTTTCCTTTGTACCTTATAATAAATCTCGAAGCATACAGAATCAAGGTAGCGTTGCCTTTCTCTCAAAAGGTCCACAGTCCATTGGCTCAAAATAGATTGGGACTGCCTTGTATCCCCTCAGCTCTCAAGAGGGGAGAAATCACAACCCAGGTTTGCATTAGCTTCTGTTACAATGCACGAAATCTCACAACTCCTTGACTCTCCCCATAACTAATTCCATCATCTACTACTGATAAGTGGCTCTGCTGGTGGCTCTTCAGTTGAACATGCCTCTTGGTGGACTGGTCCCTGTCTTCATGAGCCTCAGTCAGCTGTTTCAGCAAGTGACCTCATGGCCACACACTGATAGGAATCACACACTTTGTATCTCTTAGACACTTAGTCTGTTTCATGGTGTTTTGGGGCCAAGCTCAAAGTTAACAGGGATCTTATTTCCTAAAAATAAGACTTTCTTAGCCTGTAGACTAAATATGTATTTTCTTCATGAATTTTAAATATGAAATAGTCACCCAACAATAAGAGTTAACCCAAACAGATGCCCATATCAGTAAAGTCTGATAGGGCCCAGCACCCCATAAACCCAACTGTGAGAAGCCGCAATCTAGAGTAATCAGCAGATGGCATGATGTGTGTACGATAAATATTTCTTGAATGAACTGGTGCTATATTTTTCATTGTTAGTGGACAGCTATGGTTGGATTAAACAAAGATTCAATAGAGCAACACGTTGCAATCTGAATATGCCTGAGATTTTGAACCATGACGTCCTATGAGCTGCGTGCCACATTTTAAAACAGTGTCTTGCTTAGATTATAAGTCTACAGACAAGAGCCTCTTGGCTTGCAGCATCAGATTGTTTGAGTTGAAAATACTGTGCTGAGAAGGAAAGAACTGCAATATTGGTCTTTTAAACCAGAGCCAATGATGATGTGGGCTTCGCTGCCAGGGTTGTACAACATCACACAAGGGCCCACAGCATCAGACACATCCCAGATGTGGAAAAAAAGACTGACTAAAGAAGGACAAAGTGCTCCGCAAGTGGACTGCTGATGGCCCTCTCATAGCATGGGATGCTTTTTCGTTTTCTTCTTCCTGGGTTTCTGTAGCTAAAATGAAACAACACAAACAACAGAAGCAAGAAGAGCATCCTGCCTCCTTTCCTCCTCCTCTTCGCCTTCTTCTCACCCCTCCCCTGCCACCTCTTCTTTCTCTTCCTCCTCCTCTTCGTCTTCTTCTTCCCCCCACCTCTTCTTTCTCTTCCTCTTTCTCTTTTTCTCTTTTTGCTATACATGTGTACATGTTTTACCTGCATATATATGTGTGTGTGTGTGTGTGTGTGTGTGTGTGTGTGTGTGTGTGTGTGTGTACTACATGTATACCTGGTGCCTATGGATATCATAAAAGAGTATAGGAGTCCAGGGAACTGGAGTTATGGATGGTTTTGAGCTGCCATGTTGGATGCTGGGAATGAACCCAGGGTCCTCTGGAAGAGCAGCCAGTGCTCTTGATTGCTGAGCCATCTCTCCAGCTCCTCTCCCACATTCCCCCTCTTCTTCCTTTTCTTCTTTGTCTTCTTCCATTAGGGCATCATGTGCCTCAAGCTCTCTTGAACTCACTGTGTAACGAAGGATGACCTTGCACTTTGGATCCCCCTGCCTCCACCTCCTAAATGCTGGGATTACGGAAGTGACGCACCACGCATGGGTTACGCAGTGCTAGACAAGCACTCCACCAATAGCCTTACATCCCCAGCTCAATCACTGTGTCACATTTAAAGTTTGGGGGCTTCCCAAGTTTTCTGTGCACAGGCCCATGTCTGCAGCATTTGATTCTGTGTGTGCTTGCTTTCAGCTTTATGTGGCCACAGAAGCCATCCTCATTGCACTAATTGGAGCTACACCATCATACCACTGGGACATGGCCGAGCTCCTGCCCAACCAGAGCCACAGCAACCAGTCAGATGGCAAAGACCAGGCCTTCGGGAACTGGCTTCTGACTGCCAACGGCACTGAGATCCACAAGCATGTGCATTTCAGCAGTAGCTTCACCTCTATCGCCTCTGAGGTAAGTAGGTCACGCAACCAGGCAGGTGGCATAAGGTATACATTCCGAAAGGGCCTATTTTGACTGTAGAGTCCTTTTAAACTTGAATTAAAACCCACATTAGCAGAGTAAAGCAAAGAGTGTAAGTGGCCCCTCTGTAACCCGCCCCCCCTCAGGTTGTGTTTCAGCCCCGTGCTATATGTGGACACAGGACAATTTGCACAGGATAAAGTACAGCTGTAGGCAGGAAACCCTACTCTGAGGGGCTGCTGCTGACCAAGAGACTCTGGTGCTGCAGAGCCAACCGGAGATGAGGAGATGAGGCAGCTGAGAATAGCCTAGTGAGGGCAGCATTACAAAAGCATGCTTTGATCATCTTTGTACTTCTGCGGCCCAGCAGCAGCAGTGGTACCGCCCACCACTAGCCTATTAAACAGACAAGTGGCATCATTGCTTGTTTACTATAGACCAGACATTGTGACATTTTGTAGGTTTGTCTTATTTATTCAGAGTAATTTTATGGGGTGGGGGTAGGATGTTTTCTCCGTTTGACAGATAGGGAGACCACGACTCCAAGGTCAAGCTTAACTCATAAGGACAGTGTTGGTATTGGATCTAGATTTGTCCTAGCTGGGAAGTCTGTGCTCTTCATTCTGATTCCAAGAAAGAACATATACAGTCTGCATCCACACTGGGGTGCACATCTCTTAGCTTCTTCTTGGTTTGCAACAGTAGCCTAGTATTTTTTCCCCTTATTTGTGACTAATTTCAAACTGACAGAGCTAAGACTATAGCTCAGTAGTAATATGCTAGCCTGAAATATCTATGGCCCTAGGTTCTATTCTTATCTGGCCCTCTGGGGGAGAGGGCAGTGAAGAAACTAATGTAATGAATGGAGATAGAAAAAAAGCCCAACCCTCAAGTCCTACAGTGTCACCTGCTATCAATACTTGCTTCTGCAGGACTGTCACTGTCTGTGCTTTCCAGCCAATTTTAAAGTCCTACACACCAGGATCTTCACACTAAGTATTCCAGTATTTCCTGGAAACAATGACATTCTCCCACAAAGAGGAGAATTACACCTATCGATTTCAGAGCTAGAATTATCAGCTACTCCTCAGATACCAACTTAGCGGATTGATACCTAACTAGAACTTGTGTTCTGCCCACATCTGGTTGTGTCGTTTGGTTAATACCTCCCGCGACAGGATTGTTTTCTCTTCTAAATATATCAAATCTGATCTGAGATCCTCGATTGCAATTAGTCGTCCTCAGCTGCTCAATATTGTGTGACCTTTCACCTTCGTTTTCTTGTGACATTATTTTTAGACCATCTGTACTCCTCCCCTTGAGACAAACTGGGCTATTGTGTATGTTGGGTGTGCCCGCTGTGTGCTGTCTCAGTTGGCTCTCTGTCTTAGTGATGCTGACTTCATGTTTTCCAGGAATCATCTGAGTCTCCCCACTCTGTGTACAGTTTTTATTCTTTCATTTTTAAGAAATAAGACTTCGATGGGGACTGACTTTATCATTACAATCAATGATGTTTACCTGATCTCCGCCCACAGCTTAGTAACCACCCAGGATTCTTGTGTGAACCAGCGTCGATGATGTTAATACAGGCCAAATGATTATTTCTTAACCCAGCACACCCTTCCCCATGAGAGGCCCAGGGCCTGCTTCTTTCGGAAAGCTGGAATCTTTTCCTCTCCCCGTGCCCCATGTGTCTGTATATTCGGTCTTTATATCTATCAAAAGTATGTCTGTGTAGATCTCTTTTCAGTAATTTATAGATTATTACAGCCCCTTAATTATTTTACTACCAAAGTTATCCCTCAGTTTACCAGCCAAGTATCCTTTTTATGTTTAATTAAAAATTTAATTTGAGATAACTAAATTTACATGAAGTTGCAAAAAAACAATACCAAAAAAAAAAAAAAAAAAAAAACCCACCATATTTCCCTTTGCCCATTTTCTCCAAACAACAACACCTGCCCAAACCATTGTGCGATGTCTCAGCTACGCTGCTGACGCTGCTGTGGCTGCCTCACTCCACATGGATTTGCACCGGCCTTTCAGAGTGTGGTCTCACTTCCCTCCCACGGCTCACCCTTTCCTAGTTTCTCCTGTCTACAGGTGCTTTCTCCTAAACTATGATGTTGTCACTTGAAGAACAGCATAAAAACTAGAATCATATTGCTGGAGACTTTTTGTGAGCCATTTTCTTCACTCAGTTTAACTCTCTGCGGGCTGGCCTAGGATTGTATTCATGTAGTTACTAATGAGCTTGGGGTGGATTGGATTGGTTCTTCTTGCTTGATTCTTTTCCAAGTTAATATTTTTTTTTATTTGTTTCTGGTTGTACAAAAGCTTCAGAATAATTTTGTCTGTATGAAGTATTTGGGGGATTTTTTTTTCATTAGAAGCTGGCTTTAGCCTGTATATTTGTCTACAGGCATCTTTACTGGGCGCTCCTTCATTGTGGCATGGTTTCTAGCTTCACCAATCACAAATCTTTGGCTTAGTCCCCCCGCCCCCTACATCCTGAGCAAGAACAGCTGCAGCTTGGGTAGGGCCACCCAAAGTTCACCGAGGCTTGTCATGGCCGATTCAAAGACTTCCCAAGCAGGTGTAATTTTGACTTGTCATAACTTGAATGAGGCCTCTTGAAGGGTCATAGCATCAGCATTCTTTGTAGTTGAGGAGCTCTTTCTACCTGGAGTGGTTCAAGCAGCAGGGCCGCCATGATGCTGTTCTGGCTGGGTGTTGCTCGGTGACTGCTTCACTGGAAGTCTCAGGCTCAAGGGAAACTGACAGCACAGCCCTAACCAGATCAGTGTATTTGGAGGAAACCCAAGCACTGCTGAGTACCCACAATGAGCTCTTCCATGACACAGTCTTAACAGTACTTGGCAGTGCTTACTTAGCTTTCAGCCAATACCTTTATGGTGGCTTGGGGCCTTCTGTGTGTGC
This sequence comes from Acomys percivali, assembly GCA_907169655.1. NCBI lineage: Eukaryota > Metazoa > Chordata > Mammalia > Rodentia > Muridae > Acomys > Acomys percivali. The sequence goes on along the minus strand of OU015753.1, from coordinate 57,026,260 downwards.
CACTTTTGATCTGCTGGTTTTCCAATGTCTAGTCTTGTATATGAGGCTGGAGTAAGTGGGGAGCACACCGTTGTGCTGTTTCTTGAGTTCTAGGGTCCTGGATAGATTTTTTTTCCCTAGTTTTTAAGAGTCATCTTCCTTCTCTTTCAGCAGGGTTTAGGAGAGAATAGGAAAAGTGTGCCTACCTTGTCCTTGCCTTGTGCCTTTGCTCTTCACAAAGGAGACATCCTCCTGGGTCATTTTGATTTTTAAAAGTACTTGAGAGACCTTTGTGGAGGGGTAGGAATGTGGCCCAGTAGTAGAATTCTAACACGCACAGGGGCCTGGCCTCAAGAGCCATCCCCAACAAGATGGGCGGGGGGGGGGTGGGGGGGAATAAAGGAAAGAAAGAGAAGGGTGTGTGTGTGTGTATGTGTGTGTGTGTGTGTGTGTGTGTGTGTGTGTGTGTGTGTGTGTGT